>CM062815.1:761446586-762646586 GCA_031772625.1 Pinus tabuliformis | reverse complement strand
CACTTTGCAAGAAACTATGAAAATAAAATTGAGGAAGAAGTAGAGAAAATGAATGGAGATCAATGGACAATGGTGCAGAAGACAACCTCATCAAAGCAACCCAATAAACTGAGAGGGAAAGGGGCTCAAGCGGGACCCATTCTGCCATCCACAGAGCTACAGCCAGAAGGGGCAGTACCCCCTAGAACAGGTCTTCCCTCAAATTCCTTCGAAGCTCTAAGTACATAGGAAGAATCCCCTGTTATAGCAAGTGACGTAGAACAACAGGCCAATCCCCCATTAAACGAGGAAGGAAACGCAGGGGTTCCCCTTGCCCAAACCGCCTCCCCAGAAAGACGCTCTTTGCCATCCTCTTATGCAGACATGATAAGAAAGAAGCCCTCCGAATTGACAGGCTGATTAGAAGAGGAGACATTTGAAATGTGCTCGAAGTGGGCAAGGAGGAAATACCTCAAGGAGGCAAGGGAGGAAGAAACAGAGAGGCAAAAAATGCAAGGAAGTCAGTCCACTCTAGAAATTTCCATAAGTCAAAATACCAGAGCAAGACCACCAAAGGGAGGCCTCTCCTTCACTACCCCAATTAAATAATGTGCATAGTCTCTTGGAACTGTAGAGGCTTGGGGAATCCCATGAAGGCTGCAGCTGTTAAAGATCTCATGAAAATAGAAACCCCAGAGATCCTCATGCTCCAAGAGACAAAAATTGAAGGGGAAGCCCTTCTAGATTTAAGTAGAACGAACTGGAAGACCAAAGCTGGGATGGCCGTAAGTGCAAGGGGAACCTCAGGAGGACTTGCCACGGTCTGGATGGAGGAATTGTTCCAGTTGGAGAACTCCTTTGAGACTCAACATTGGATTTACACCGAGCTTCGACATAAAGCAAGTAAGCTCACTTTCGCCCTGTTTAATATTTATGTTCCTATTCTTTACCTTGAGAAAAAAGAGTGTTGGCAAACACTTATCGATTTTGTAGATAGCTATTCTCCCATGAACATTGTAATCATAGGAGATCTAAACATCGTTCTTGACCCAAAAGAAAAAAGAGGGGGTAACAATAGCAGAGATCCATTGCTACCCCTTGTGGAGGACATAATTCAACAGTGGGATCTTCTTGATCTTAAACCCAAGAAGGGGAGATACACTTGGACCAACAACAGAACAGGGGTAGCACACATCTCATCCTGGCTCGACAGATTCCTAGTGCAGAGCACTCTTTTGATGGATAACAGAATAGTATCATTGAGAATCCTACCAAAGCTCACCTCCGACCATAAACCCATCCTCTTACAACTGGATGAGGAAGAAAACCTAGGGCTTATATCATTCTGCTTCAGCCCTTTGGGGATAGAGTAGGAAGGGTTTATGGAAGTTGTTTCCAAGGCTTAGTCTATCATGATCACTGGGTCACCCAATTATGTATGGAACTGCAAATTGAAAGAAACCAAAGAAGCTATGAAAGAGTGGGTCAAAACACCTCCCAACACCTTCACCACATATAGAAAAGAAACTGTCCAACAGTTAGCAGAATTACAGTTGTAGATGGAGGGCAAAGACATAACCACACAAGAATTGGAGAAAGAACAAGTTGCCCAGCTTGCTTCTTTCAGCTCCTTCAGAAAAGAAGAATAATTTTGGCAGCTTAAGTCCCGAAGCCTATGGTTGAAAGTAGGTGACTGAAACAAAAGCTTCTTCCACAGGGAGTTCAGAGCTCACCTCTCTCGGAATCACATTTCAGAAATCACCTCAGCAAATGGGACAGTCGCCAAAGGTTTTTCGCAAGTTAAAGAAGCTGTTGAAAATCACTTTCAATGGTTATATACAAAGGATGGAACAAGAGATGAGGTGATCTCCAATGACTTCCTCTCCCAGATCCCTTCCTTGGTTAATGAGGAGAATAACTCAAATCTTATGAAGCCCTTCACTAAGGAAGAAATTAGTAATGTAATATCGGACATGGAGCCTGACAAAACCCCAAGCCCAGATGGTTTCTTAGCACACTTCTATAGAGCTTGTTGGACAATCGTCAAATCTGACCTTCTAAGAATGGAAAAGGCTTTTCAGAAAAAAATAAAAAGTGGGATGCAACACCAAATCCACCTTTCTTGCCTTAATACCCAAAGAAGTGAATCCAGCTACCTTTGACAAATTTAGACCCATTTCGTTATGTAATGTCTCTTAAAACCTTCTTGTTAAATTGCTCGCAAATAGAATTAAACCCCTGCTAAGTAAGCTTATTTATCCCAGTCAAGGAGGGTTCGTAGTAGGAAGACATATTTTGGATAATGTGATAGTTGTACAGGAATCCATGCATTCCAGTCACCAAAGGAAGGATCAAGGGATGTTGATCAAGTTGGATATGACCAATGCCTTTGATCGGGTAAAACTGTCATTTCTTTACAAGGTTCTTCTCTCCTTTGGATTCAGCCCAACTTTTGTGAACTTGATCAAGGCCTGCACTGACAAACCTTGGATCGCCCCGCTAGTAAATGGCCAACCTGCCTCTTATTTCCAAGTTTCAAGGGGGATAAGGCAAGGATGCCTGCTATCTCCCTTTCTGTACATAATAATGGCAGACACCTTGAGCAGGAAACTGATAAAGGAAAGAAATAAAGGTACTCTCATGGGCATCCAACCGATGACTGGAATAGAACCAACCAATCATGCCTTGTTTGCAGATGATTCTCTACTATTAGGAGGAGCTTCCACACGAATAACAAAGGAATTCAATGGGACCCTACAAAGCTTCTGTATCATTTCAGGAATGCTTATTAATAAAAGAAAAATTGCAGTATACAGTTGGAATACAGAGGAGCAAACCATACTTCGAAGTGCTAGAATCATGGACTTTTCGGGCTATGCCTCCTAGGACAAGATACAATACCTAGGACTGCCTTTAACCCTGGGGGCTAACCGAGCCTCACTTTGGACTGAAGCCATCAGAAAGATCAAAACCAAGATAGTTGCTTGGGGTGGGTAATGGCTCAACTATGTTGGCAAGCTAATCCTCATAAAATCTGTCCTTTCCTCTCTCCCTATCTATCAGGCCTCCTTCCTCCTGGCTCCAAAGACAATCACGGATCAGATTTCACAGCTGCTCAGAAGCTTCCTATCCCAGGGAGGCAAAGGAAATGAGAGGAAATTTCACTTAGTTAGTTGGGACATAGTGAAAAGGCCAAAGATAGAAGGAGGTCTCCAGATTAGAGACCCTAGCCTGGCTAACATTGCCTTAGGTGGAAAAATCCTTTGGTAGCTCTACTCCAATAAACACCATCCAGTCAGCCAATTACTTCGGAATAAATACCTCAAAGGAGCCTCATTGAGGAACCTCCAAGCAGACATTGTTCCCAAAGGCATGCCGCTTTGAAACCTATCTATAAAAGGGCTTGCCACCTTCCAAAAACAGCTTTATAGGGTGCCTGGAAATGGAGCAAATATTTTGATATGGCAAGATAAAATCATGGGAAATTCCCCCCTCGAAGATACAGTGGATTTAGTTGATCTTCATGACTGGCTCTCCCAGCACGGCTTGCATAGTCTTGCTGACATTTCTGCTTGGGACAGTTGAGGGAATTGTGAGGATTGGGTCTTCCCTAACCTGCCAGCACATTTACTTCACCAAAAGCACCTTCTCTTGGATAAGCTGAAGGGATCGACACTTGTTAACTTACATGCATCGGATATTTGGAGATGGGGGACAATACGAGTCTACACCCTTGCGCTTGTCTTTGCAGCCTTGCAATCCACGCAAAATCAAGTTCTCAACCCTTCCATCTGGCAGTGCACATGGGACGCATATGGAATCCCCAAGGTGATTTTTTTCAGTTGGCTACTTATTCACAGGAAAGTGTTGACAGGTGAAAATATTGCCCATAGAAGCATTATAGGGCCGCATTGGTGCATTTTGTGTAGATTTGAAAACGTGGACCACCTCTTTGTAAGTTGTGCCTTTGCCCAATCGGTATGGGCTCTCGTCCTTCATGGTCTCAACGCACCCACCCCTCTCTAGTGTACAGTCATGGATCTCTTCTCCACCTGGACTGTAAGGTACCCTAGGACTCTCAACACACAGTCATTATGGAATTGGATCTGACACTCCATTCCCAAGTTCATTTGTTAGAAACTCTGGCTCACCCGAAATAAATAGATACTCAACAATGTAACGTCCTCTCCCTTGTCAGTGGTCGCCAGAGCTAAGGCATCCTTGATGGAAGCTTTAGGAAACTACTCCAACAAGTTAGACGATACCCTCATAACTTAAGAACAAAGCTGGCTAGGAACCCTTCTTGTTCGAGACAGTAAGAAAGTACCTTCTTGCCCCACATTCAATCCCACTTGGCACATTAGAACACTGGATGCAGAGTTCCAAACCTGGTGGAGGAAGAAGGGAAAGGTAACCGTTTTCTTCGATGGCTTCTCTAAAGGCAATCCAAGTATCTCTGGTGCAGGTGGAGTGGTCTACTCTCAGGATGGCTCCCGAATAGATAGTTACAGCCGGGGACTAGGACAGAGCACAAACAATCAGGACGAAATTCTTGGGCATCTTAAAGGCTGCCATATCACACAGGAGCATGGACACAAAGCTCCTCAGGTCTTCGGGGACTTAGAGCTCTTGGTAAAGACATTAAACTCAAAGGAGCACTTTAGCAATCTGGCTCTCAATAATACTCTCCAAAGGTTGCGGGGCCTGCTGGTTTTTTTTACCTTCTCCTCCTTTTTTCACATCCTCTGCAGCTCAAACAAGGAGGCAGATATCAAAGCCAATGAGGGATGTTGTCTGACTCAAGGGTTTTTCAAAAAAACTCAGAAGAGCCCGTGTGGATTGCCATACCATAGCTCAACAGCGTTGCGCCAATCAAAATTTTCCGCGATTGCCGATACCCATCGAATATCGACGCATCGCTTGATCAGCTCACCCCTTAATCGCAAATCGGCATTTCAACTGTCCATTGGTTATGACCACTCCTCTTGACTTGCTCGGATGTAATTTGTTCCACCGATCGCATCGCTAATTGTTATGGTCTATGGTCCAATGTCACCGACAGATTTTCTCCGATGCGATTTTTTGGGGATCGCAAATCATAACATTTCAATTCTTGAGGCCACCCCTTTGTAAACAAAGTAGCGATGCGCCGATCAAAATTTTCCCTGATCGCTGATCTCGACTATTGGTGCATCGCTTGATCGACTCATAAAAAATCGGCATATCGACTGTCCATTAGTTATGGCCTTTCCGCTTGACTTGCTCTGATGCGATTTGTTCTACCGACCACATCACTAAATGGTATGGTCCATGATCCGACATCGCCGATAGGTCTTCTCCGATGTGATTATTCGAGGATTGAAAATTGCACCCTTTTAAATCTTAAGGTTGCCACTTTGCAAACAACATTCGCTGTTGCGAAATTCTTTCAAGATTCGATCCTGTCCATTGGTATATGAAATCCAACGGATCCTGCACACTCTCCGTGTTGATTGCTATACTCTGACTTCACATGACTTAATAGTTAACTCAATATTTTGGATCGATGGACAGTCTCAAAACTAAGAAGGAAAGACTGTTAGGTGTAGTAAGGATTTGTGAACTCAAGCCTCCATGTAATGTCGGTTGATTAGGCTACGGCCCAACCGTTGATCTATAAATATATTAACCATTTTAGTTAAATAATAATAATAATAATAATAATAATAATTGTTATTATCCAATTTTAAGGCCACGACGAAGCCAAACCCCACATTGGTGTATGAGATCCCATGTTTGTGGGACAAGGGACCCACCTCCGTGCAATAATTTGAATGTTAAGTCTATGAAGGCATACACACTCTACCCTACTCTGATTTTGAACTTGTGACCTCTTAGGAGGAAACACATGCCCTTAACCATTAGGCCCACTCAAAACTATAATAATAATAATAATAATTAGTTTTTATGATTTTTTTAATTTTAACAATTTGAGATGAATCATGAAGTAAGTACTTTGATATTTATTATGGATTAGTGGATATTGGTGTTTAGCTGCGTAGTATTACAGAATAAATATATTGAAATATTTACTTTTAAACTTCGTGGAGATTAAAATGATATATAACCAAATAAGTTTAAAATTTATTAATTTAAAATTTTATTTATTTATTTATTCTAATTTTATAAGTGTAATTTTTTAGAAAAAATAATATAAACCAATTAAAAGAAAAATGACAAATGATAGAGAGTTGAAAATGCATACATAATAAGAATGATGTAACACTTGTAATTATTAATTTTTATTAACATTTTTCATGTAAGTATCAAAACATGAATGCTTAAAGTCTTAAAGTAAATTATTAACCATGAAAATAACAATATTTATTCAATCAAAATAATGGATACGGTGGATGAGAAAATATAATGGAAAAACAATAATATTTTATTGAATTAATTATTTATTCAATCAAAAAAATGGAAATGCAAAATAAGCAAATATAATGCAGCAATACTAATATTTTATTAAATTAAACAGGGTTATAATATAACTCTTTTTGTTGAATAATTGATATCGGAGCAATAGTAATCCTTTATTAAATTAAAGAAGGTTGTAATATAATTTTTTTTTTGTTGAATAGTTGATATTTATCTTCTTGTTTATAGTTTAAGTACAACATTAACATAATTCTCCCACCCATATTTATTTTATTTAACTGAATCTCTAGGTAAATGTGAAGGGAAATGTTACGATGACGTGACCCGACCTCCAAGCTTCAGTTATGGAAGTGGGGTCGACAACTAAGACTTACTGACCACAAACTGACATCCTACATGGCTTGCAAGATGCTCAGAGGCCAAAGAACCAACCCAGGTGACCAAAGCCTGAGCTATACTACTTTTTTGGTGACTTAACACCCCAACTGCATGCACAAGCCTACAAGAGTGCAGTTGTGACCCTCCAACTGCATGTGTAAGCCTACTTGAGTGCGGTTATAACCCAAAATCCTCAGTTCAGAGGGTGTGATCCCAAGATCCGAGCGATAATTATAGCCCAACTACCAAACCCCTACCCATAACCTCTTGAAACATTCCAGAATGAAAAATGACTTAATGAAAATGCTAAACATGCAAAATTGAATTAGAAACTTGAACTAACCATGAAAATCATTTCGTCAAACATATGGCGAACATGTAATCTACATGTCATGAATGCGTATCTTATCATAGGAGTCTGAAACTTAGATGAGAATCAACAAGAAGGTCTAATGCCCTCTCATAATAGCTGCAATAACATTTTTTATCCCATGCATTCATAATCCAAAAAATAGTTATTAAATCCTAAACAAGACATAACTAGAGTACATTGCAAATCCATGCTTATAACCAACATATAACCAGATTATTCACCATGACATAACAACCATCAAATCACTAGAATAATGAGTACAAATTCTCATAGAATACAATAGGAAAATAACTCTTATTAATTGATGCAAAAGCCAACTAAGTGAGGGACTTCCACATACCACCCAACAATAGATTGGGTTGAACCAAATCTTCCTTTAAGCTAATCACTCCCGTGCCATTTTCCAAGCATGGATGTGGGATCTCAAGACATAAACAACCATGGATTCCAGGAGATTAAACCACCACCACCCTCAAGCTACCACGATTCCGCCAAAATGGGTCAAGATATCACAATGCCTGAAACAAGATTGGATGCCTCAAAGTTTCTTCGCTAATACCTCAAGGAATTTTCTTGTCCCCACCCACTTGTTAAGGGCTTCTCAGAGATTAAACCAGCTCCACCCCCAACCCTTGGGAATTTTCCTGAGACCACCTCACCCAGTTCCAAAACCATCAGGTAATCCAAAGCTCAATTGACAAATGAATCCCATCGCACCATGGTTATCCAGAAATGGAAAGGAAAGGATGAAACCACTGTCACACCTGAAAAAACCCATGCCAATGACAAGAAAAGAACCAATTACACAAATTCATTTACCATGCATTCACAAACCAGCTAGGAAATCACACATGCAACCTGCTACCGGCAAATCCTCTTGTTGAAGCTTCTTGATCTGACCTTCCTTGCTTGCCCTTTCATTTCCTTGTCCTTCCTTTTCCTTCCTTTTCCTAATGCTAGAGTGCTCCAAGAATACTCTAAGTGTGCAATAGTATGAGAGAATAGAGAGAGCTCCAAAAATGAATTGAAAAAAGATGTGAACTGATCCTCATAAGCCTTTTTATTATTGAGGCCTCCATTTCTTCATTTTCCTTCATTTTTCCTTCAATTTTCCTCTTGTACAAATTTTTGACCTTTCATCTCCCTTTTCTCCCATTTTCCTTTATTTTCATAAATAAAATGATAAATAAATCCTATTTGCCTTTGCCAATGCCTTTGTCAATTTTCTTAGCCATAATAAACCGAAAGTGACACCCATTAGGATGTTTTGCCCAACATTAATATTGGAATATGTGTCCTATGACCTTGGTCTTATTCTTTTGCCTTTATTAATTTTATTACATGAACTTTTTAACCAGAGCTATTACAATTAATTTATAATATAAGTTTAAGTCCATAAACCCTGAAAGAAGTAATGAAGAAAAAAAAAAATTAATGTAAATTTTTTTCAATAATCTATTTTTCCATGTCAAATGAAATTGTGGGACTTCTCACACTTATGAGAATAAATTATTCATTTTGGCATCACATTTCTATTCCTGGGTTTGAATCTTATTTCATCATCATTATAATTCATTTTTGCATAAGGACATTTATAGGCATAATGTCTTATTCTTCCACATTCAAAGCATTTGCAATGAAGCTTACCATTGAACTCTTTGGTTCCCCTCTTCAACTTTATGACAAACTTGACTTATTATTCATCATATTCATGGCTAGAATCTACTTGATTCTCATGCTTTCTTCCTTCTTTGGATGCTTTGAATGTTTCTACATTGGTTCTTGATTTTTACCCTTCATAAAAATTTTTAAGTTTGTTCCATCTGTCATGGGTTGACTTACAATGCATTACTCTAACAAATTTTGAATCTAATAAACTACTCAAAATGGCATGCTTAACTATTGCATTATATGTATATAGTGCCTTACTAGTTGTATCAGTCAGAGGAGTATTAAGGACTTTATAATGAGTCTCTACAACTACCCAAGCATTAAATCGTAGAGAATTAGATAACTTTCCAATCTTATCTCGTAGAAAGCATAGTTGGATCCATCAAACTAAGGAGGCTTTCTAGATGACCTGATAGTCATCAGTTTTCCATGAGAACAACCTTCCAAAAATAAATTGTTCTTGAAGGAATCCACTCTAATTCCTCTTGTTAGACCAAAGATCACACTGAGAGGAAGGGTGAATTAGTGTAATGGAAACCATATCATTTCAAAAAAAATCTTCTGAGCTTCACGACGACCATCTCTACCTCCATAATTTCCATTCTCTTATCTAGTTTTTTCTGCAACCATTCACATTTTTTCTCTAATAGTTTTGGCTTTGCATCCTTCTCCTATTATGCCATTTCACTTTTCATGTTCATTAATTTCATCAACGTTGCCACCATTTTCGTCGGGTTTTCAATGGAATGACACAAGAATTCTTAGTTCTGTGCACTCAAATGTTCCTCTCTGGATTCCATTTCCATCATCCTATCAGTACAAGGAAAATACCTTCTAGCGGAGGTTATAACGAAGGCTTTTAGTGTTATAAACTGGAAAAATTTGTTAAAAAAAAATTCTCAAAACATTTGTTTGTGATAGCATATGTTTTAGTGGAGATTATAATGGAACTTCATCACAACTAAAAAAATCTAGGTTGCGCGAGGTTTTAGTGGATGCTATTTTTTGCGTTGCACTTCATGGAACAAGTAGCACTGGTGCACTACATATATAAGAACATTGGGCTGCATACATGAATAAACGAATTGAGGCATTTAATGCAAAATAACATTGGTTGTTGAAATCTATACTGCACCAGTGATTATATATGAAAAAATTCCTCGGGGCATTCATTTAAGGAACCACACCGGGGCACACAAAAAAAGATTGCAGTTTTGGTGCTTAGGTTTAAACTCACAATATTTTTTGTATAAACAAAACGATGTGTTAGGGATATAAAAGGACCGACGCAATTAATTTTAATAATGCATCGGGATGGAAATAATATTTTGTAGGACCAGAGCTTTAGTTTTATGAAAGCACTGGTGCGTTAAGAATTGCAATGCACCGGGGTGTTAATTGACAACAATACGCATGTTTAAAGAACTAAACACCCCATTGTTGTCTTTTTCCAAAAAGGTATCGATCATGCAAAAAGTATACTGTCATGGTGTCTTTATATAAAATAAAGCACAAGTGAATTTTTATGTTATGGAAACAGCAATTTTTTGTATGAGATTTTCTCTTTTATAGAAACATAGACTTGTGACAGTGCAATTATTGTAATTTTCAAAATATGTTATTCATCAAAAAGTCAACATATATCTTTAATAGTATTCATAAAAAATAAAATTTGATTAGTGCATTTGTATATGATGTTTGGATTAATTTGTTATATTATCAAATTTCACATCTATTCATTATAATATTTAATCATCCATATCTTTAATCAGTAGTGTAACATTTCATAACGACATTGGATAACATGATAGAATAAATTAAAATATATTTTATTATATATCAATAAGATGATCTTTGTCATACGAAATGGGATTATCATTAGTAACCCTTTGTCTTTCAATTGATACACTATGTCCATTACATTAAACAAAAATGTCTAATTTTCCCCAACAATTATTTCAAAAAACGCAATAGGTTGCATTGATATCCAAATAGATCATCCTTCTTTACTAGAACTACTCTCTGTAGGAATTTACAGGGTAAGTTCCTCAGAAAGAACACCAAAAGGACACCGCTCACAACCAGATCACAGATCAATACACCAGTATTTTTGACGTGGTTAAAACCCTCAAAGAGAGAAACAGTCCACGACCTGCGCCAACGTGGCTACTACAGGAAATTTATTAATCAAAGAATGAAAATTTACATAAGCTTCTCTCATGCACGGATTACCCGAACAATGACCCTCCATGCGCTTTAAATAGAACTCATGGACCAATCGGGTGTCAAGCCACGGATCAAGTGTCGGTAATACCGAGGAGAGAGTGAACTGTCGGATCACTACATATCGTGACCGTCGGATTGTAAGTTACAAAATGTACAATGGTAAAGAAACACACTTTACCTAACTCTATACCTAACTCTATACTAGACCAAGTTGAACTTAACTATTTCCTATGTGTCGGAATATCCTAACATCCCCCCTTAAGAACAACTTGGGATAGGATTGAAGGATTTACAAATATGACACAATAGGAGAAGGAAGGAGGCACTAGAGCCTATCCCCCCTTAGTGACAACTTCCTGAACTCCAAGAATATATCGAAGTTTCGTGAACTTCGCCTCTGTGAGAGCCTTTGTGAAGATGTCTGCAACCTGATCATCTATTGAACAATATTGCACTTCAAGAACATGGTCATGAATGAGCTTTCTGATGAAGTGCATGTGTAGTTCAATATGTTTGCTGCGCTGATGCTGGACTGGATCTTTGCATAGCTGAATGGCACTTTGATTATCACACCAAAGTGTGGTTGGATGCTGCTGCTCAAAGCCAAACTCTGATAGGATCTGACGAAGCCACAAGGCTTCCTTACTAGCTTCCACGGCACCACGATACTCTACTTCTGCTGACGAAAGAGAAATGGCAGCCTGTTTCTTACAAGCCCATGTAATAGGTCCTGAACCAAGAGTGAAGACATAACCGGCAGTAGACTTCCGATCATCAGGGTCACCAGCCCAATCAGAATCAGTGAAACCAACTAATAGAGGAGCTGCTTTGGCGCTGTAATGAATCCCAAACTGTACTGTACCTCGAACATAACGAAGTATTCTTTTAGCTGCTTTCCAATGACTTTCACGGGGGTTTTGCATAAAACGAGCAACAAGGCCAACAACAAAGGAAAGGTCAGGATGAGTATGGGTTAAATACAAGAGTTTTCCTACAAGTTGACGATATAAGGTAGCATCAACTTCAGGAGAAGCACAAGAGACTGAAAGTTTGACTCCAGACTGAAAGGGAGAAGGGGCTGGCTTACAGTCTTCCATGTGAAAATGACGAAGAATATCACAAGCATACTTGGACTGGGAAAGGGAAATACCCTCCTTGGATTGCAAGACTTGAAGACCGAGAAAATAGTGTAAGTGTCCTAAGTCTATCATTTCAAATTTCTTTTTAAGGCTAGACTTCACATGGTTTATAAGGCTGGGATCACTACCAGTAAGAATAAGATCATCAACATAAAGAACAAGGATGATAAGAGAGTTGCCCACTTTCTTGGTGTAGACAGTATTGTCAGAATAACACCTAGAAAAGCCAGATTCTAAAAGAAAGCTATCCATTTTGGCATACCAAGCCCGAGGAGCTTGCTTGAGACCATAAAGAGATTTCTTAAGTCGACATACAAGGCTGGAGTCTGTTTGGATGAAGCCAATGGGTTGTTCCATATAGATTTCTTCATGCAAGTCCCCATGCAAGAAGGCAGATTTAACATCCATCTGATGGACTTCCCATTTTAAAGAGGCAGCAAGGGAAAGAACAAGGCGGATAGAGTTCATTTTGGCAACAGGGGAGAAGGTTTCAGTGTAGTCAATGCCTTCAACCTGTGAAAAGCCCTTAGCAACAAGACGAGCTTTATGTTTATCAACTTTCCCATCTGGTCCATACTTGGTTCTGTAAACCCATTTACATCTAACAAGTTTGCGTCCCTTTGGTAGAGGAACAAGATCCCATGTATCATTTGCCAACAATGAATGATATTCTTCATTCATAGCTGCTTCCCAATGTGGATGGCCTGAAGCTTCTACAAAAGTGTCAGGATCATGATTTACTGGAGCTTGAGCCAGTAAAGAAGAGGCTCTTTCAAACTGAGAACGTGTACGTCGCTGATCTGTAGGATCACCGGCAAGATCACCTGCTGCATCCCGAGTAGCACGGACCCATCTTGGAAGTTGAGGATCCTGAGAAGGTGGGGGAGGATTGTCATCCTCACTTTCATCATCTGAAGAAGAAATGTTTTCAAAGGTAGAAGAGATAGGAAGAGGTGGCACATCTGCCGGATTAGACTCGCAGGCCGATTTATTTTCATCAAATTTTACATCTCTTCTAATGATAACATTTTTGGACTTAAATGGAATAAGTCTATAACCTTTTACATCTTCAGAATATCCAACAAAAGTACATTTCTCACTCTTAGGTTCTAAAGCTTTATGCTTTTCATCTGGAATATGGGCCCATGCTTCACTTCCAAAAACACGAAAGTGACTTACATCTGGTTTAATGGAACTCCAAGCTTCTTCTGGAGTGATATCCTTTAGAACCTTAGTAGGAGTGCGATTGATTATATAATTTGCACAATTAATTGCTTTGGCCCAAAAACTAAGACTGAGTCCTTTAGATTGCAACATACAATTAGCCACTTCCTTTAAGGTGCAATTTTTCCTTTCAGCTACACCATTTTGTTGTGGAGTGTATGGAACAGTATGTTGCATTTGAATTCCATTTTCGGTGCAAAAGTTGATGAATGTGTTTTTAACATATTCTCCACCATTATCAGTTCTTAGCTTAAGAATTTGATGTCCAGATTGTTTTTCAACAAAGGCTTTGAAGGCCAAAAATGTGTCAAATACTTCGCTCTTGAGTTTTAAGAAGTATACCCAAGTGCGTCTGGAGAAATCATCAATGAAAGTTAAGAAATACTTGCAGCCAGAGAATGAAGCAGCAGGAAGTGGACCACATAAATCACTGTGAACAAGCTGTAAAGGGGCTGAGGCGTGCCGAGGGGCACGTTTTTCAAAACTATCCCGATGATGTTTTCCGAGTACACATCCGGAACAAACACCATCTCTGCAAGATACCATAGGAAGACCTGTCACCATATTTTCTTTACATAGATGCTGAAGGGAGCGATAGTTTAAGTGACCAAATCGCTCATGCCAAAGTTTGCTCACTTCATCATTATGAGCAACAAATACTGAGGGAAGATTTGATGACCCAAAGTTGTGAAACTTATACAACCTTGTGGAATCATCAACAATACCAGTAGCTAGAATCTGTTTAGGATCTCTTAGATCCTTGATTACAACATCATGAGGTGAAAATTCAACAATTTTACCTTCACCTGAATGAGTTATCTAATATACAGATAGAAGGTTGCAGGATAAGGTTGGAACACATAATACATCATTAAACTGACCATTGTCTAGATGAACAGTTCTAGTCCCTACAACATTAAGAGATCTATCATCACCAACATATATATTTTTGGTGTTACAATCATTTAAAGAAGAAAACATGGCTTTGTTTTTGGCCATGTGATAAGAGGCTCCAGAATCAATGAGCCACTCATGAGAATGAGAAGAAGAAGATACATTTAATGCATAACCAGACTGAGATGATTGACAACGACATGCAGAAAGTGCCATTCCTGAAGATGAAGTTGAAGTTGAAGTTGAAGAATGCTCCATATGGATGTTATGTTTCTTCATTGCGGCTTCCAAGGCTTCCATCTTCTTAAAGAATTTAGATTCTAAGTGGCCATCTCGATTACAAAAGTTACAATGTCTATCAGTCTTCTTCCATTTGTTTTTATTGGTCTTATCATTTTGCTGAAATGATCTTTCATTTTGAGGGTGAGTTTGCTTAGGACTCTTGTTTGGTTTAGGACCATTCTTTTTAGGATATGACTTCTTAGGATTCTTTGAATTTGGTTGCTGCTGGGCGGCTAACGCTTTCTTGGAAGAGTTTCCAAGATTAAGAAGACCAAGGTGTAAGAGTTTTTCTTGTTCTCTTATTAAAGAATCACAAAAAGAGTCAAAGGAAGGGGCCTTGTAGTCTTTTCCTTGACAAATGAAAGCTTCCCTTGTAGAATGGAAGGTGGAAACAAATACAGAGTAGGCTGGTCCCAACTTAGTAAGGATGGAATAAATAAGGTTACTATCTTCTTTCTTAACCTTAACACCTTCCAAGAGATATCTAAGGGTCTTGAATTTGGACAAGAAATCTTCAATGCAAGAAAAATTATTAGGATCCAATGTAAGCAACTCATTTTCAAGTTGATGGGCTCTAATTTCATTTTTAATCCCAAAAACTTTAGTGATTTGTTCCAATGCTTCATGAGGAGTATCAAGTTCTACAATATGGAATCTAAGATCAGGGGAAATAGACATCCCTATCAAACCACGTGCTTGATCTTGTCTCTTTTCCCATTTTGCAGCCTTGTCTTCATCTTTTTGTTTCTTCTCTTGGCCTGTGGCTATTCTGTAGAGATCTTTACTTCTAAGTAAATCTTCCATGTAGGATATCCATTGGAAGTAGTTAGTGCTATCAAGAATGACTTGGCATGGATTTTCCATTTTTTTAAAAAAAACTGAAGCTGAAGATGCTGAAAGTAAGTGTTCCAATGGATAGATCTCGAAAAATTAAGCTTTTTTTTAAAAAAAACGGCTCTGAAAAAGGCTTCCGGATGAAGAAGTTATGGCTTTTTGAAAAAAAATTGTTGAAGTTGCTGGCAAAGTGCGCGAATGTGCGGGAATGAAAAAAAATCTGCCCCCACAAAATGGAGACTTGAACCCAAGACCTCTGCTCTCTTAAAATAGCTTTGAACCAATTGATCTATACAAAAATTTTGAGAGAGAGAGAGAGAGAGAGAGAGAGAGAGAGAGAGAGAGAGAGGGGGGGCGTTGGTTTGCGTGCTTGCCTTGAGAAAGCTCTTTTTCCCTACAAAACACAAAACACAAAACCCAACACGGACATGCAAAGAAAACGAACCTTATGGCTCGAAGTTAGCTTTACCCAAAAAACTAAATATTTTCAGAAATTCAACCTTGCGGCTCAAGGTTAGCTTTAGCCGAAAAACTAAATATTTTTCTCAATGTTTCTGATTTTCCGAGATCACACGAAGGTGCAGGGAAAAGAGCATACGCATGAGAAAAATCCTTCCTTTCTGTTTCTGATTTGCCCAGATCGCACAGAGTCGCAGGGCAAAGAGCATACGCAGAAATGAAAGGTATAGATCCGGTTAAAAAAAAGCTAAATAAACCGAAACTGAAATAAGCAGAGAGAAAATAACAGTAAACTGCAAATAAACACTATATACCTCCCGATCTGAAAAATGACGCAACTAGGGCTACCGGAAACCTTTTCACATGAAACGAAAGGGGTTCCTCACTGGAACAGATGCTCCGAACACAACAGAGAAGTCCTCTCGGCCCGAAAGCAGTCAGAAACAGCAGATCTAGGAAACAGCAGTCGGATGCAGTTCTACCGGCTTCAGATTTGGATCACCAACGGACGCGGCCCTCAAATAGCTCTGATACCATGTAGGAATTTACAGGGTAAGTTCCTCAGAAAGAACACCAAAATGACACCGCTCACAACTAGATCACAGATCAATACACCAGTATTTTTGACGTGGTTAAAACCCTCAAAGAGGGAAACAGTCCACGGCCTGCGCCAACGTGGCTACTACAGGCAATTTATTAATCAAAGAATGAAAATTTACATAAGTTTCTCTCATGCACGGATTACCCGAACAATGACCCTCCATGCGCTTTAAATAGAACTCATGGACCAATCGGGTGTCAAGCCACGGATCAAGTGTCGGTAATACCGAGGAGAGAGTGAACCGTCGGATCACTACATATCGTGACCGTCGGATTATAAGTTACAAAATCTACAACGGTAAAGAAACACACTTTACGTAACTCTATACCTAACTCTATACTAGACCAAGTTGAACTTAACTATTTCCTATGTGTCGGAATATCCTAACACTCTCAATGCTCAAGCTACTTCCATGACTTGGGTTATCTAGAGGAATGTTTTATTGATTGCATCAATTGTTTTCATCTTCATTGTATTATTCCATTTACAAACATAAAAATAACATGTAATGAGTGTATCTACATTGGTGAGAATAATGAAAATTAAAATAAATTATATACATCAATGTAAATGGAATAGCAATGTACCATATCAACAAGTGACTCATGAATTGTGCACATGGCTTCAAAACCAAGTCTCATGTCTTGTTGCAACAAGTCTTATGTTGGCATAGTTCCACATTTTGTTTCCTACATGTTTTAAACCCCATTATGAATCATAGATTAATATAAAGGATTTTTTTGTTCTATTAATTATAAACATAAAGGAGTAAAACAACACAAATACTCACAAATTCCACAATTAATTTTTTAAATGCCAACATATACTCACAACCCATATTTAACTCAATGTCAATCAATTCCTTCGATGAATCTTCTTTGTATGTTAGCACATATTTGAAGACATTCAAGGATGGTTATTGTAAAACAACTTAAAATATACAAAAATGAAACCTTGAGTTGTTATAAGGAAATTTTAGCAATTGCTCACAAAATTTGATATAAACCATTTTCTTCCTTTTCATTCTGTTTTATGTGCTGAATGAGTTCCATTTTCTTTTCTTTTCTATAAGAAAATACTTGAAAATTAATATTTAATTCTAAAATATTTTTTTATATGTACAAAGTCATCATGATTACATACATTTAAAGCATGTTGTTGATGATATGGCTCCTCATGTGACGCAATTATGTCCATTTCTTTGAGCATCTCCTTGTACACTATTTTGGACATTCCTACTAGAATATTTTGCATATCAACTTGTTGATCATTTGGGATTTTCATAATCTTCCTTAAAATAGTAACAAACTATTTTTATATTGATATATGAAAACTAAATATAACAAACTGATATTAATAAATGAATGGTTTGGAGTAATATATACATATAATTATAGAAAATCATTTTAATTAGGGATATTACCTTTTGAATTTTTATTTTTTTGTTGTTGTATGTTTTTATTAATGCAAGTCTGACATGTCTCATTGACCATTGCTCTAGAAATACTTCCTATAGTTTAGATATAATTTGGTCCTTGGAATCATTGGATTGACTTTTGTATTATGAGTAGAAAGTACGTCTATACGTTCATTCCACTATATCCCTCATAGTTTTGTGAAAAAAATTGAATCTTTTATTAACCTCCAGCACCACTCCAGAGGAGCTAAGGACCAATTCATCATCACTTACATGTTTTATCATTTTTCTTTTCTTAGAACGACATTGATTTTTTCCTTCATTGTTGCTCCGTGTAGAAAATTAAACATATATGAATTAATAGATTGTTTAAAACATGTTATCTAATATTCTTAAGTATATTATTAAGGAAAATTCAATAAAAAGAAAAGAAAAAATCATATTCAATAATATGTTTTCATTCACCTGATTCATCCTTCTGCAATTTTTCTATCAGACTTTTATGCTCTTCTGCACCTATATTAGAAATAGTGTTATTGACCTTATTCATTTTGTGGCTCTACATGACACAGACTAACCAATACATATTAGTTAAACTTACATATGGTTTAAACATATTAATTTTGTAAAGAATTTACAAAGAACTTTCCTTCTTTGTTTTTTTTTATGTGTTATCATTGTTTCAATCAATATTTTTGTTACTTGACACCTTGTCAGACATTTTTTTATCAATATACAACATGCACCATTCAATACAAAACCATTAAATATATTTTATGCATAATCAAATAACTTTTAGCCAAAAAGAGATCTAGTAACTGATGCATTTATTTTAATAAACGCACTAGTGAGTTTATTCCATTGAACACACTAGTGCGTTTATTCCATTAAATGCACAATGCATTTAATTGTTCGGCATCGTCAGCGAAAATTAAAATTTTAAAATAATTTTAAATTATGACGGTGCGATTTGTAACAATAAACACACCACAATGACTTAACGATGCTATTTGGTAGAGGCATGTCATTGCGTTATATTACACCGGGAGCAACGATGAACAAACTAGATATAACCAACAATGTTATAATATATAGTTGCATTGTATTACACAAGAAGCATCAAATTTTTACATTAGAGAGGGCACATTGTGGAACATATATCCATTTTAAACAATGTAAACTTTGAAACGAGAACTATAAACTCAAAATAGGAACTATGGCCAAAAAAACCCAAAAAAACATGAAAAATAGTGCTAAAAACGAAAAGTGTGTATAATGGAACGATGATTTTTTCATTAGGGTCAATTTTCAACATTTTTTAAAAATGGTAGTAAAACTATTTTTTTTGTGTGCAAAAAACAACTGTTTTTGAGGAAAAAACACTAACTTTTTTGGTAGAATAACGTTTTTTTTCCTAGGTATAATTTCAACATTTTTTAGTAATGATGATAAAGATAAAATAATGGGATCGGAAACACATTAAAATTCTATCAGTTTTCATCCATCTTGTTAAACATATAATAACATGACACTAAAGATTGCTAAAATTCTAATTGTTTTCAACAATAACATTAGAGATACAAAAAAACATGGTATTTTTTCAACCATAGAATTAAAAAACCATGACATTATGAACAAATTACAAGTAATGGCATTTTGATTAATTTGCATCGTATCTTGAAATAACACCATATGGAAATCAAAATTTTTATTTCAAGTTACGATGCAAACATCAATTATAGAAACTATCTTATACAATTATTCAAAATCACTCATATTTTCTTGCACACCATCAGAATTCACATCTTCAAATGAATGACTGGATGCAAATGAAGATATTACATATTCTTCTCTTTCATGAACTAGTGCCCCATCTGAGTGCACATGCATGCCCACTATTTCGGGTTTCAAAATTCTTCTAGATCCATGATTGGTTTCAGTAGAATCCCATCGCAGCAATGTTCCTTCTGGTAACAACCTCTTCAGAATCTCTATTGTCTTCAAGCAAAAAGTTCATCTCTTTGTTAAATTGAAGTCAGAAAAAACTATGTCAACATCCTCCAATTTTAAGACGTTTGTGCGGCGACGATTTATATTTGTACCCTTTCTTTTTCTCTTTCCACCAATTTTTTTTATCAACTACCATCTCTAGCTTATACACACTATTGAATAGGTGTGTGCTTGTGGCATACCAATAAACTTCAACACCTGCAAAATCTTTATTTTCTGTAATGACCTTTATAACCTTAGCAACCCAGAATGGATAGCCATTGGGATCTCCATCTACTAGCACTGTGATCATGCAACCCTCTTTAATATCATGTATTGAACCCCTGTAAAGGTTTTCCATGCCTTCACATTGTGCACGAGATATTCTGGAACCAATATACATTGATCTTTCCTCTGCCTGTAAAGAATTAATATCACTTTGAGATTGTTGTTGTTCAACAATGTTTCTTTCCTCATGTTCATTTGACACATTTTGTGGCCAAATAAATGGATTTTTCAAAGTTATATCTTCATTTTTTGTTCTTGAAATGATATAACTTTGATTATTGAAAAAAAAGTCCCACCAAACTAAATCAATGATATCAAAGTACTCATATGTATATCTAATACATTTTTTTATTTCTTCTAGGAAATCAAAATAATTTATATCTCTATTCTGTCTACGTACATTATGAACTTCAGCAATTGATTGTAGAAACAATATATTTGATGCAAATATTTGATGATCTGGAATGAACTTCAAAAATGCAAAACCTGATGATGGTGCCCATTCTGCAGTAGTTGAATACTTCTTGCCCCATATTAGTGTTTTCCCATCAATTTTTTTGATACAAAATTGATGTTGGAAGCTAATGCCATTAAGTTGTTAAATGCATTTCTCCTCACCGTGTGATCCCAAAATAAACCTTTGCATGTCAACAGTTTCTTCCAACACATCAAAAGGACGCTCTGGAATGTGTGATTTCTTAATACATTTAATTAATGATGGCAAGCTCCCAACTTCCTTCCTCCTCAATGTTACTGAAAAACGACTGAACATCTGATCAATATGGTCATGAGTGTGCCCAGCAAGAAGGAAACCAACCTTTACCTTCTGAAAAATTCTCAATTCAACAAGCATGTTTAGATATCTAAAAACAATCTGATTTTTTTTTGTTCACAAGTATTGTCCAATTGTAGATACAAAACTTCAGGAAGATTACTAGGCCAATGAGAAAGCACATCATGAATTATAGTTATTGTCAGATTTTCAACATTATGAATATTTAGAGCTATGAAGTATACCCTTGGTAACATTTTCCCATTGAAGACCATACAACCGACCAAGTGATTCTGAATATAATTTTCCTCCTGTAAATTTTTGGGTGTGCAAACAAAATGTGATACAAGTGTTTTCTTTTGGTCCATACCATCAATAATCAAACCCAAATTTTGTTTAGATTATCATAACACTTATTTTGATGCTTGTACAACTTTTTCCTTTCACTTGTTTGTTGTTCGCAATGCTCTTGAAGTGATTTGACATTGGAATCTACACAACATAGAATAAATTCATTAAAAGATATGTTTTAATGGTTGATGGCTGTGCAATTTTAAAAGTTAAAGTTATGAATGCTTACCTCTTTCTGACCCTTCACATTTATCCCTTTTTATTTAAGATAAGCACATGTACTACAAATCCCCATCCTTGTCTTCTTAGGAATACTGACATTGTTGAATTCTTTCTTCCATATCATCACAAAATATTGATATGTAATAAATCGACCATGTCCCTCAACACCTTTTGCATATTATTTGTATAAGTTGTAGACTTCTTGTCTCGAGAAATTATCTGGAATATGTATTGTCTCTCTATTTTGGCATACACTCTCCATGCTTTGAAAAGAAATATTTCATCCATGACATTGCCGTATTTGATAATGGCCCAAACTATCATTTAAAATGTACTTCTGAATAAAATGTGGGATCCTTTTCTATTTTTTCCTGGATTCTTGACAGACTAAAATTACCCATTGAATGAATCATTTTGAAAGCCTTTATAAAAATAAATAAAGACCCAATATGATAATCATAACCTAATAATGTAGATTGCATGCACCCCACTAAATATGAATTTTTCATGCTTTTATTAATTGACAAACATCTCTTCCTTTTCTCTAATGCAAACTTGAAATCTATGTGTTTCAAGCAATCTTTTTGACAACATTCACTTGAAATGAGAGCACTGATAGAACTTATTCTCGTCAGATATTTTGCTTTACCCAGTGTATAACTAGAACATCTTGGATTGATATGAAAAGGTCTGCTCCTACTACTCGATACAATATTTCCTAGCAACATCTCCATCATTGGATCATCATTTGTATAAGAATTTTCATCATCATTATGAGGAATGCTATCCTCACTATGATCATCTATGCTTTTGTAATTCTGACTTGGAGGATATTCTTCATCTTGCCCTTCTTCAGTGCTACTCTCATAGTCCTTAGAATTAGGACTAAATGGAAAATTTGACTCGATATTTATTGGATATTCTTCATCATGTGCATTGTCAGTGCTGCTCTCATAGCCCATAGGATTAGGACTACGTCAAAAATGTGACTCTTTACTTACCGAAAATTCTTCATCTTTCCCTTCGTCACTATTGCTTTCATATTCCTTAGGATTAGGAATAAGTGCTTCATCCTGTCCTTTGTCACTATTTCTCTCATATTCTTTAGGATTAGGACTAGGTGGAAAATGTGACTCTCAATTGATTGGAAATTCTTCATCCTGGCCTTCATCACTACTGCTCTCATAATCCATGGGATTACGACTAAGTGGAAAGCACGACTCTTTATTTATATGAAAATATTCATCATGCTCTTCATCACTGCTACTCTCATAGTCCATAGGATTAGGACTAAGTGGACACCATGACACTATATTCATTTGAACTGATTCATCATGTTCATCATCATTGTTGCTCTCATAGTCCATAGGATTTGGACTAAGTGGGCATCGTGACACTCTATTCATTCAAAATTCTTCATCATGTTCTTCATCATTGCTGCTCTCATAGTCTATAGGATTAGGACTAAATGGACACTTTGACACTCTATTCATTTGAAATTTTTCATCATGCTCTTTATCACTGTTGCTCTCATAGTCCATAGGATTAGGACTAAGTGGATACCATGACACTCTATTCATTTGAAATTATTCATCATGCTCTTCATCACTGCTACTCTCATAGTCCATAGGATTAGGACTAAGTGGAGATTGTGACACTATATTCATTTGAAATTATGCATCATGCTCTTCATCAATGCTGCTCTCATAGTCCATAGGATTAGGACTAAGTGGAAACCGTGACTCTTTATTTATTTGAAATTCTTCATCATGCTTTTCATCACTGTTGCTCTGATAGTCCCTAGGATTAGGATTATGTTGAAACTGCGACTCTTTATTTATTTGAAATTATTCATCATGTCTCTCATCAGTGCTTCTCTCATAGTCCTTAGTATTAGGACTAAGTGGAATATTTGAATCTCTATTCATAGTGGAAGAATTTCTGTTATATTCATCAATATGAATATAGTTGTTATGCGACGAAGATGCCGATGCTTCACAAAACGAAACTTCACTATCAAAATAATCCATGCATTTCAAACAGAAGAGGTTTAATGATACAAATTCATTCTCTCCTAATGATAATATATAGCTTAAAGAATTAAAATTCTCCTCCAAAGTTTCCCTCCAAAAATTTTCACCAAAATGTTTTTGTCTAAAAATTTCATTTCATATATTTCCCTCCATAATTTTCTTCTACAATTTATTGAAAAATTTTAACTAAAATTTTCTTATGAAATAAATATTTTAAACTAAATCTTTAAATTAAAATTGTAAACTAAATCTTTTAACTAAATTAATTTTTTACTTAAACTATATGATATTTACTAGACAATTGAATGTTTTTTTTATTTTATTTTTATTATATCTTCTAAAACAAATTAATCCCACATTTAGCGTGCTGTAAATTTTTTTCATAATGTTTACTTTATAATAACTTACTATATCACCATAACAAGAATTATATATTAGTCTTTATAAAAACAAATTAATCCCACATTCACCGTGCGGTAAAACAATTCCATAACGTTTGTTTTCTCATAGTTCCCTATATCGCCATAAGAAAATTTACATCTTAATTTTTTTATAAAAACAATTTGGTCCCACATTAACCATGCGGTAAAACAATTATGTAATTTCCACTATAAAATATATCTCATTATCACTATTCCTGACATCACATCAAGGTTTTTCGAGGTTCGTTAAAAGACTTGGAGTGAATTTGTGGAGCAACTACATTTTTATCAACAACATATTCAATGGAAGATTATCGCATTTGAAAGGTTAGTTTCTCTTTTGTTGTGTGAAAATTTATAAAATTCAATAGGTTTAATCAACTCTTTTTTTTTTAGAAATTAAAAATTTAGATGAGATAGATTAACCCACTATGTCCATAGTGGGCGTGGTGGACCCGATCATGGTCCCCAACGTCCCAATGGGTCCACCGGTGAGGGTTGGGGAGGCTGGCCACCTAGTCCCACACCCCACCTCAGCAGCCCAAGGGCTCGCCTATGTGGGGCGAGGGCACTGGCGCCTGCCCCCTCGCTGCACTTTGACAGCTCAATGACTAGCCGGGGTGGTAGGCCATTGGGCCATCGGAGTAGGGCAGGGGGCCGGGTTCCAGCCTGCCTGCCCCACCATGATGTCCCAACAAACGACTGGGGGGGGTTAGGGGCCTGGATGCTAGCCCCCACGCACCACCCTGGTGAGCCGTCGGGGTGGGGCAGGGGGGCTAGCCCCATGCCCCCTGCCCCACCTCGACATCCCAACAGCCCAACGATCCACCACCTCGGCCAACTGTTGGGCCGACGTTTGCCCCCTTGCCCCACCCCGGTAGCCTAATGGCTCGCCCGGGGTGGATGGTCGATTCTGAGAATCGACCCGCCAGCCTGGTTAGTCATTGGGCTACTGGGACAAAGTGGGAGGGCGCTGCACGTTGGGGCTGCCGGGTGGGCCAGGAGAGGGCTGCACGGTTGGGGTCACTGGGTGGACCAGAAGGGGGCTGCATTTTTTTAATTTCTTATTTTAATTTTTTATTTCTTTAAATGGTTATGTTTTACAAAATTATTTATCATTTATCTTTTTGTTTGTTAATTTAAGCTATAATATTTTTGTAATTTACTGATTTATATATATTTGTATTTTTTTGCAGGAAAATGACATCAAAGAAGATTTCTATGAATCTTTCAGGACCAAAGACTGCCAAAATTAAAGGTGGATCCTCAAAAATCACTGTTGAATGAACCAAAACTGAGTTGATGGCTACAAATATATCAAGTCCCTCAAACGATAAGAAAATGATTTCATACTGAAAGAAATCAAAAGAAGTGAAACTTACAAAAAAATATATGGTATGTGAAAGAAAGAGAAGGTGAATATGTTCAAATATATATCCCTAACGATAGTGGAATTTTTGAGGTGATGCGAAATTTCATAGACTTGTGTTTGGTACCGGACACTGAAGTTGTTTATATACTTACAAAACCACCCAAGTCACATGACATGATCAAATATTAGCTATCATATTCATTGTATGACACGAGAGAGGTATCTACAAAGTTTTCTAAACAAATCGTAAATGAGATTGCACAAGATATCGTAAGTATTGTTATTTATATTTGTGTTTTTCGTTATTGTAACTGTCTCATTATATTTTTATAACTTAGTTTTTATTGACATATGATATTTTGTTTGACAGAATTTTGTTAAAAGTATTTCAATTATGTTGGGAGGAATTCATTTCATAGAGAAAGATATTATGAAGGTTGTCAGCAGTTTCTACTCAAGGTCAAAAGAAGATATGGAAAACAAGTAAAAAGTAGTAATTCATGATGCTACAAAACTACATCCAAGGGATCATAAAAAATGCCTCTATTGGATAAATCTAGCAAAGGTAGACGTGTTACTTTTGAAGATGAGGAAGTTTAAACTGACACTAAAGAATATGTTTCCATTATTGAGGATGACATTGGAACTGATGTTAGAAAGGATAAGAGTCGTAAAAGATCAAAACTAACAATGCCTAGGAATGTCTCCGTTCTAGTTAATGATGAGAATGTTAGGAGGATGAAAAGTAAAGTTGAACATTCTCAAGTAGTCATTACCAACAATGAATATCCTAGTGAAACTCCAAAAGAAAGCAGGGAAATCATTACATGAGGAGTTGATTTAGAGGATGGCATTATGAAAACAAAACAAAATTCCATTCGACAAAACTTGACAAAGAGAAACTTAATTGAGGGTGGTTGTACATTTCAGCTTAATGTGATACAAGTCTATAACTAAAGTGAAGGACAATGTAAATATCAAATCAGAAAGCCACACCACCTGAATGTTCACAACTTGAATACATTGATGAGGTACAATCCATATGCTCATGTGGTTAATTATGTGATTCTTGTTGATCTAGTTCAAGTTCCCAACAAAGAAGCATTTGATAAGTCAAAATGTTTTGAATACAATTATTATGTGCTTGGGGGGGACCATTCTGTAGAAGCTCAAAGGAAATTGATGGAGGAATATCCCAATAACCCACGTTTTGAAACAATGAAATGTATCATTTATGTTGGTTTATCAGATACAGAAGCAAAGTTATTGGTATGGTATCATAATTCAAATAATGAATATAGGATCTCTATGACTTTCATCCAAAGGGTTATATTTATTTGTAGTGAATTTGAAGAAAAATGTGGTGGGGATATGATATAGGTTACTATAGATTTCCAAAAGGAATGTTGTATGGAAATAGGCTATCAAATTGAGGAGAAATTCAATTCAAAATGTGTCATAGTAAATACTAATATATTCAGAGGTATTGATAACATTTTCCAGTTGGAATTTAGAACTGGAGAGATATGGGAATTGATTAATGATATTTTTAGCATGTGGGAGAACATTGGCATTAAAAACAAGAAGGTCAAAAGGTCTAAACGATTGATATGTAGCAATAGTAAATCAGGTCCTGAAATGAAGCAGCTTCCAGAAGATATGATTATCACACCTTGGAGATCAATGCAAGGAGTGAATGATGAAAAATTTTTAAAGAAATATTATGTTGTGTGAGGTCAGGGGAATTATCATTGGAGGAAATGTCTAAGGAATTTCAAAAGTAAGTTTGCTGAATTATTTTTACTTATTTCTAGACTATAATTTTCTTTTAAATATAACATATTGTTCTTGGTAGTATTTGTTATACATATCATTATATTAACTTTTTTTACTTTATGTATTCAGTCACAAAGTTTACATGAAAATACAAGAAAAAATTGTTAAATTGTAGTTACACATCAATGCTAAAAGATTTTTATCTTGCATTTAAAAAGGTATGTTGATTTATACATTCATTTTTATTCATCTGTATACTATTTTTATTTTATAACTTATACATATATTTATTTATTTTATTAAAGATGAGGAAGGATGCAAATGGAGCACTAGATAGTTTCAGAACTTTTATTGAAAAAATTAAGATCGAAAGACTGAAGAAGAAACATCTTAAGAATGTTGAACTTGATCCAACTCTTACTCATTTCATTTGGAATGGGCTTGACACTATTCAATATCAAGTGATACAAGGTGACTTTGAAGACATTGATAAACTCATACCTAAAAGGGATTATTCCCTATTTATTGAAGATGTTCCCCATGGTTTCAATATCCCAAACATTGACTATGATAGTGACCCTTATACTTATCAAGCTCTTAGTAAATTGGTTTTGGGATTTGTAGAAGCCACATCATCACCGTCATGGAGATTTGTGACATTTCATTCAGACACACAATTAGCAATGTTATTGTCAAGCTTCAAGGGGAAAACAAACTCAAGGATGCAACTTACATGGTAAGACGTTGAAAATGCATGTTTGATTAACGTTAAAAATTCCTTTATGTACAAGTTAATTTAACTTTTACTATTTCATGTTACAGGAAAAAGTCAAATCTTTTTAACCATGAAGATCAACCATTTATAAATGATTGTGAGTTCATCCATATTGATTGTTGGGCAAAAGATGATAGCTATATGTCTATGTTTTTTAATCAAGTAGATGGAAAGAGTCATAGCCAAGTATTGGTTTATGATGTTGTTGTGAAAAAGAGTAACATATGAAGAGAGAGAAGAAAAAGGAGAGATAGCTAACATTTATCAAAAAGTATAGTCATTGATTAACTATCTTATAGACATATGTTCAAATGAAGGATATTGGGTGCTAGATCTATTTTCTGGCTCAAGTAAGTTTTATCATACAGAATTGAATTTCAATATCTTCTTTCTTAATTTTTATGTCATTAAATGAATTTAATTCATTTGTTTTCTTTTGTGCTTGATAGTTAGGTAAAACACTAGCATGTTGCCTAGAAAAAGGAAGAGATTGCATTGCCATTGAAAAAGATCTAGTACAGTGCAAATTTATTCAGCAAATAATTAATGCTCTTCAATTTTTTCCAGATGCAATGCAAGATATTTGGTTGAAGAAAAGGGATTTTAGTGAAACACGTGTGGCAGAAAAGGCAAAGGAACCTCAACCACCATTACATGGAATGATTGGAAACGCATACATTGAGATATTCGTAGACATCATAGATCCATTAGAAGAGAAGAATGAGCAAAATGAAGTAGAAAATATTGTGGGAGAAGACAATGGTGAAACCATAACAGAAATTGTAAAAAAAATTATTAATAAAATAAACAATAAAATTTAAAATTTTTACTATGCAAGGTTTTGAGTGAATCACCATACCTTTCAGCTTTTGATCTTCTGAAGAGTTTTGCTGCTCCAATGTATTTTGTTGCTGCACAGTGCTCCATTGAAATTTTGGAAAAAATAATGAAATAGTGAAAATATTTTTACTATTTAAAATACTTTATAAAGTTAGATTTCAAAAAATCAATTGTTGCTCGTTTTTTAATTTAAAAAAAGAAAAGAAAAAAAGTTGCACTTTTTTTTCACTTTATTCAAGCTTCAGTGTGTTCGATATTAAAGAGAATTGATGTGTTTATAAGGAAAGCTCACCGGCATCATTGTGGAGGCAAAGTTTTTCAACGCACCGAGATGATACAATTCCTTTCTTTTTTTTCAAAACCCCAAAACAATGCGATTTATATTTTAACGCAATGGTGTGGTTTGTATTTAAATGCATCAGTGTTGTAATTGTTATAAGAGCATCGATAAGGTAGAATTTGATTTTATTTTCTAAATTTCAGAAATAGGCGCATACCAATGTTGTTTTTATTTAAATGCATCGGTGTGTTTTTGTATAAGAGCATTGATATGATAACATACTTTATATTTTTTAGAATACCAAAAACCGGTGCAGGTATTATTTGAATGCCTCCATGTTGTTATGATTTAAATGCATCAATGTGATTTATTTTGATAAGTACAGTAGTAGGGTTTAAAATCTATTTGAAATTTTATTTTCACATAAATGAAATAATAATCTCAATTTATCTCTTAGGACGCATCCACATGAATTACAATATTTCATAGTATACATTTTCCACTTAAAGTCACCTAATTATTCCTGGAAAATGGTTTGAAAATTATATTGAAATTCATATTGTGGTTATATGTTTCTCAAAATTAATTTTAGATATGTACACAAATTTTTATTTTTGATTTTTCTCAAATGTAGGAAAAAAAAATCTCAATAATATCAATTGGAGAATTCTTCAAATTCTAGCTTGTTCCATATTGTTGATCAAAGTCCTTCATAAAGTTCTCCCTTTCCATCTCAAGTAAGTTCAAATTTTATTTATATTTCGATTATCTAATTGAATTTTTTTCTAATCCATGTCAATTTGAATAAACATGTGTCCAAATTTGCAGGATCCTGATTTAGAATCAAGTTCAGATACATAAAATATTCCTCCATTTCAAAAATGTTGGAAGCTCTTATGAGGAGTAACATATCGCAAGAAGTTGGTAGATGAAAATGGACAACCTCTTCACCTTTCCAATTGGAACATGGCATATTCTAGCCACAATCCTTGATAAAAAATGGTAATAATTTATTGGTATAATGTAATTTCAAAAAACCAATTGCATTGATGTGCTTCCTAATATCATTGATATTTCACTAATGACATTCAATATTTTTTAAAATTAGGATTCTAGTGATGATGAGCGACCCACCTACCATATTCCAATGCACCCTACTACAACATCAAATTGAGAGAAGACTACATTAAGAGCAAGACTCAAAGAGGAAGCATACAAAGAATGGTTGAATCAACCACCTATTCAGTTTGCACTATGTCTAGATTCACGAATTAGGAATGACTACAACAATTGTAGTTTTTCATCACAAGTTGGTAATGGAGGCAATCAAATAGATGTCGGTATGGATGTTTACTTACATGATATGACTTCCATGGAGGAAATGTTGTTAGATTCATTCAAGAATGATGAGCTAGGGGATGATGCTCACATTACTAATACCTTCTTCAAAAACCTGAAATCTGCTTCTGCCACCCCTCCCTTTGGACTTGATGGCAAGTCGAAGTCAACTCAGCTAGGGACAACGACATTGTTGTACAACTTGAAAGAAAATTTTGGCATGTCAAAATGCATTTTTCTCGGAAATATTAAGGTAATTCACCTGCATGATTTATCAAGTCCCTTATAATTTGAGAAATCTTGTCACACAATTAACACTAAAAATGGTTGATTTTATGTCAACTTTAAATATTGATATTGTACAATTATATCCCCCACCAACTGCATGTTTTTCAAAGATAAGGTGCTTCTGAGTGACAATGTCTTGTCGAGTAGCTGCGAAGAGGAAAATCAATTGTTGAAATTGTTGGGTGTTGAGTACATATCATATCATGCATGTTTGAATGATTATATTCTATATACAGGAGAATATGCGAAAAGAAAGATATGTCTAAAATGTGGGCATGAAATGTACCGTAATTAAAAACAAAACGGGTAAATCACAGGGTCCTCCTCATATGATATTGAGGCACATGCCTATAATCCCAAGGATTCAAAGGATCTTTTGTTGCAAAGAATTAGCTACATTGCAGGGATGACATCTCTCACATAGAAGTGAGTTAGGAGTTATGCAGATCCCAATAGATTCAATAACCATGAAGCATATAGAGGATACATGGCCTAAAAAATTCAAGGATGAAGTACGAAGTCTACGACTTAGCATAGCCATGGATGACGTAAACCCATATTCCCTCCAAAACACCAACTATCATGTTTGGCCTATAGTAGTTATCAATAACAATATCCTCTCGTGGTTTTCTGTGAAGAATGAACATCTTATGTTGGCTCTCATAGTCCGTAGTAGAAGAAAAGTGAAGAATATGGATGTCTACTTCCACCACTGGTATATGAAGTGAAGGAGTTATGGGAAGGGATACATGTGTATGATGTATCAAGACCCATCATAACAGAGAGGAGTTTTACAGTGTATGGCATATATTACACCATACATGATTATCTAGGATTTTGATTTTTCTCTAGCAAATTACGTTTTTATTGATTTATTTATATACATAGCAATATTGTTTTGCATATATTTAATTTAATACACTGCAATTGTTCTGATCTTCATGGCCGCTAACGTGTCAGCATGTATACAATAATTTTACAGGTCTTCTAACAAAATGGTATCATAGATGTAAATGTTGTGGACCTTCTCTAAAGGCCAGGTTTTCTGACCACCTATGAAAGCCAGTGTATGACTACTCTAGGGTATTCCTCCTAGAAGAACACCCTTATAGAAGAGAAGCATCTGCTTTCAATGATAAACCAGAGAGAATCCAAAGGCTTGCAATAATGACACCAGCTAAATGGATTAGAGCATATGGGATAGAGAAGGAGAAGGAGTTTCCAAAAATTTCCAATTCAAATCTAGATCCTATGTTCGATGATCCAGAATTCTTCAACACCTCTATTGATAAATTTCCCATTGGGATGAAAAGGAAATCTTTCTTTTATGAGCTCCCATATTGTGAGCATAGAATGTTTCATCTTCTCTATGAAGGGACATATCATCGAAAGAAAGCGACACATTGGTTGTTAGGAGAGATCTTATTTCTTCAAAAACTAAAAAGAAATATTGGCCAAGACAAGAAACTAGAGGAGAGGTCGGTTCCTCTTGGTCTTTCAAAGAAGGTGATGTCATCGATTTTAAAGAAAGATGATATTTCTTTGGAAAAGGAAGTTATAATGAGTGTAAAGGTGCCTTATTTATATGGGTCTTCACTACAATGCTGCTTCACTATGGGAGAGCATTTGTCGGGGTTGAAATTGCATGACCATTTGATCCTTCAAAGAGTACATATGTAGAAAACAAGATTTTATTAATTTTTATTTTTATTTTTATGCAATGGGATATTTTATAGTTAATTTGTCTTTATTGTATTATTCACTGTGGAGTGTCATTATCCTCTACTCATGTGTAGGTTTGTGAACCATGACTTCCCCTAAGACCTACGAAGTTCCATATATAAATTATCTACATTTGTATGTTGGATCACATCAAAGGATATTCATATGGCTAGTGTTCCACAATGGCATTAAGAAATAGTTGATATTGTTTGTATGTTTGAGAAGGAAGTGCCGAAGAGTTTCATAGACTTGCAGGTTCATCTTCTAAATCAACTAGTATATGAGGTTGAATTAGTTAAGGTTGTTTCTTGTCGTTGGATGTTCTTATTAGAGAGGTACATGATGAAATTGACAGGTTTTATTCGACAAAGGGAAAAACCCGAGGGGTCTATGGAAGAGGGATATATATTGTATGAGTTTTTATATTATGTTAGTGAGTACATAAATAATATCAACAACACACCACGTGCAGAAATTTGGGAAAACGAAAGGGATGAAGACAAAAGAGAAGGGGAGCTTCTTGAAATGAATGGAAAGAGGCACATGATAAAAGTAAGTGGCTTATCATTTGTCAAATTTATACATAGTACCTATTCACACAGAACTTAATATGAATGCATGTTTCGATCTCATATCTATATCTATATCTATATATATATATATATATCTATATATATATATATATATATATATATATATATATATATATATATATATATATATATATATATATATATATATATATATATTGGTTTGATTTCATCAACAAATTCAGAAATTGAAGGGAGACAATTGTGGGTTGCATTGTAGGAACAAAAGAGGAGGAAATGGGATAGTTATAGGAAAGAATTCAAATGGTTGAATGGTAGAAGCATGTCTTATCCTGATCATTTAAAATAAAATATTCCAATGACATGCCCTAATAGTTTGGTTGCTGATCAGAGAGAAATATGGTGCATCTTGTTGTTACCAGCGTGCTAAAGAGGATGCGCTAAAAATAGGGATTGGTTGCAAAAAAATAGTAATTATAATTTAGTTCTATACATTTTTAACTTCAAACTACATCTTTGAATTGTAACATATTGTTTTTGCTGCTACAACACCCTCCAAAATTTTACTACATTTAAATTTTGGAGCCTAGCTCATTGCCATATCCAGTGTCACCTTGGTCATCAAGTGTCATTTGGTGTTGATTCATATGTCTTGATTTTTATTGAGTGTTATTAAGTGTCGTCACATTGATTGAAATATCCTTATATGAATTTCATGGTCAAAACACCTTTCTTGTTATAAAATGACACTTTTGGGTCAGAGTTGCACACACTTCACTTGCTTGCACTTAGGGAATGTGCACAAAGTGGCATCTATAAACATAGGAGTTATTGTTTTTTTCCTGTGTTGCATTCCAGGGGTGATATCCCATTCCACATGCATAATTGTATTAGACCGTTCTCCACGTATCTCCAAGTATATTGGATAGCACTCCACACATCAAAATTATATGGTAACGCTCTCATCATATGATTACACATTAGATGACACTAACACAGACTGCACTTCCATGTACCATTGAGTATATTTTGGAATTCCACCATAGGTTTCTATCCTCACCATAGGTAACCGAGTTGCCCTTGTATATTATGATACTCTGAACACAACATTCGGTGAGATTTCTTTCCGATACGTAAATCGTTGGTTCTCCAAAGTGGTATATTGCAGTTCATAGTTTCTTGGTAAACCTTTATGCCTACATTACCCTCTTTGATTTATTTTGTTGTTAATTTTTAAAATGTATTAAAACAACGTGGAAGAACAAAACCATATAATCTATCATTCGCGTAGAATGCAAAATAAGCTTCCTCTTCCACCTAAGGAAACTCATGTTCATCATCAGAAGCACAAAAAGACATAGACTACTAAATCTAGTACTTTAGAAGCTACTACTTTTGGTTTTCCACCTGAGATAGATCCACCAGAACCATATTTTCATGTAAGCATCGAACCTGAGATTACCTCTCCACTGGCTAGTGAGTCTGACATAGTTGAAAAATAAGCACTTGAAATATCATTACCTGAGGTGATTGAACCTGACTCTACTAAATCAGAGACAACACAACTTGAGGTTATACAACCTTAGGTACCTCAGTTATATGCACCTATTACTTTAGGACCTTCCTCTTCTCTTCCTTTGTCTCAGACCCAACCGCAAACTATATATCTTGGACTCGATGATGAACCACTTCCACTTGGTCTTGTGAGTGTCGAAGTGATTCCATGGGAAGAGCCTCAACCCTTATCTCCTATTCATGTAGGGCTCATGTTTATCATGCCCATCATTTTTCTTCTCCTCATACTCCATCTCAAGTACCTTTTTATTGTTCTTTTCCTTTCAACTTTCCCTTGAGTTTTCCTTGGCAATCTTCTTTGGGAGAGTTAACCATGAATGAATCTTCTATGGGTTCTTAGCCCATATCTACTACTATGCCTGAGATAACCCAGGTTGCAACTTCATATATGTTTGTAACATCACTAAAGACACATTTGTATGGTGGTCTGTTTGTCCCTTCTGGTTACCAATCATTGTCTGGTGCCCTTCCTAGTGAAGCATCCAGTCCATGGACCTCTCCCATGTCATCTACATCTGGCACTTATTTGATGAGTTCTACATAGTATTCTCTTCCTCCTCCATCTACTCCTACAGTTCAATAGTAGGATGGTCCTTATGTTAGTGGGTATGGACACCTAAAACAACCCAATCCACTTACTATTGGGAACCCTCCTCTTGGGGGGAAGTTTCCTTTGTATTATCCTCCTCTCTCGATAGGGGGAATCCTATTACAGGGACATTTACATCTCCTCAAGGTAACTCTAATCTTCATATGAGTCCTCCACATTCAAGAATGACTACTAATGTTTGACAACCTACCACATCTATACAACCTAGTTCGGTTGTGGCTTCATCTTTATTTTCTCAACCTGTTACACCTACATCTCAAATCCCTATTCAAGAATCTATATCTCACCCTGTTCAAGCTCAAGTGAATGTAAGCCAACCTTTACAGGCTTCATATTTAACTTAACCTATTCCACCAGTATCTGGCACCTCTCAAGTCATATATACCCAACCTTTTCAGGGTAACTTACAATCAAAACATCTTCGTTAGGCCATTCCTCAAATTCAATTGGGTCATAATGTATATGGTATGGAGCAGGAACAACCTAACCAACCTTATATTGGGATGGTGAAAATCCCCACAGGGAAACAATATCAATCTTATCAAAGTATCCCTCAAATTCCTTACAGTTAGCAAATCCAAACCCAATTGTTTCAACCTTTACAAGGTTATCCTGGAGCTGGGAAGAAAGACTATGTTTATTCTAGTTATTAAAATCCTCCTTCTTGCAGAACAGAAACACCTATTTCTCAGGCTATCCCAACTTATCCATGGTACCCTCTACTGGATCTCAACATGAAGTTTCCATTTGTAGAAACTCTCAAATTTCCATATCTAACAAGGCTCACCAATGATCCTATTTCTCATTCTCCTTGCAGGTTGGTTATTTCCCCAAAATTTCCCAGTGATATCCATAAATTCTATGGAAATCTTGGAGAAGAACCATTCACACATGATGACTTATGATTTATGGTGTTCTTTGAACTCTCTCAATGATGATTTTTTTCGTTTACATCTTTTCCAACATACACTTGCCAATACAATACAAAAATGGTATATTGAATTACCACGAGATTCGTTTGATAATTTAAGCTCCTTGGCTACCACATTCCTAACACATTTTTGGTTACCCATCATATATGAGACTCGAACTAAAATTATAACCAATTTCAGACAAACTGATGCCACTCGCATCTCTTATCACATTCATGAGTGGAGAATTCGTTATCGTTTGGTTAAAAAAAAATTTCTTGACTAATTATTAGCTGAATGGTTCATTAAGTCTTTGTTTCCATCTATCACAGAAGACATCATGAAATGAAGAGTCATGACTGAAGAGCAGGTAATTTTTCGTGTCTAGTATTTGGATCTCATCTACACCCAATCTAGCATGCTTTATGATAAAATACCAAATGTTATGCGACATGCCAATATTTTTCCTCAACCTCCTAGCAAATAATCACATGTTGTTGATGACATGATTGGTTATGCCAGCCGGCAACCAACAAGTAAACCATATGGTTTGAATTTTGGTGTGGCTGCTCAAAACCCTCCTTCCACTCATGTGGTTTGTGCTTCTGAGATGAATGTTGTTCAATATTTTAAAGGAAAATATCAGCAACCAGGAAGGAAGAAGAAAGGAAAAGGTAAAAATAAGAAAGATAACCCCATCTAGGATAAAAAAATATATATATATATTTTGAGGAAAAGAGGAAACCTATTTACCCATGCTTTATTCGTAATGAGAAGCATTTCACTTACAATTTTCCACACTAGGAAGAAGTGAATCATTCCTTAAATCATCCACTACACTCGTGTTGACAAATCCGCTTCTGAATCAGGAGACTGAGGTAAACATCTAGCCGGGGTAAACATGTGATGAGATGCCATTATGATATGATTCGGCCTCCTAAGTAACATTAAGGAAGTGGACCTGATGGGAACACACCATACAAACATTCAACATCAGCTACAGGACCCTCAAGAACCAATCCGATACTTTAGACAGCTTTCCCTTGGGTACCACTAAACTTTCAGAGAACTTAAACCTTAGTTACTCTCATGCTATAGGCATGACAATGTCCAGAAACCCAAAGTCGCTCTCACAGGCTTGTCTGCTAGTGACCAGAGGCTAAATTTGTTAGTGGTATGCCAGTGACCCCAGGATTTGAGCCACTCTTTCAGGCCCAAGGCCCAGGTCACTACCCATAATTGAACCATCTCTTTAAAATAGTAAAATAACATGGAAATGACAATACTAAAGAAAATACTTGTTTAGGACCTTGACTGGATCCCTACTATCCATGACAGGCATTTCATCAAACATATCACGAATATGTAATCTACAGGTGTAAATAACAGTTCCGAGCATAGGGTTCTCATACTTAGCTAAGAATCACTACGAACCATTGATGCCTCAATACATCAAATTCCATTCCATCCATTAGGTCATAGATACATTTATCGTTCAATTACAAGTAAAAACATGATGAAATCTATACATGGTTGTTGTCATAAAACATATACATAACCAACATACTAGCAGCAAAAATACTCATGAAGGTAAAACCATATAGAGCACATATAATCCATCAAAATTCTCATAGAAATACAAGGAGAAATAACCTTTCATTAATGATGCAAAATCATAACATAGGATGGGACTTCCACATTCCACCCAACCATAGAATGGTTGAGCCAAATCTCTCTTCAGCCATTCACCCCCGTGCCATATTCCAAGCATGAATGTGGGATTTCATATAACACACCAATCAAAACCCATCCAGGGCTTCAAGAGACCATCCACCTCAACCCATCAAACAATTATTCCACCACCCGGTCAAACATCACCAAAATCATCATTAGATTGGTCTCCATATAAGACTTCTAGACCATTTTTTCCAACTAGTGCTTCAAGGACTGTAACTCAACCCACAACTTATACAGGGCTTCCAGAGAGTTTTTCCAACCAGGGCTTCTAGAGCATTTTTTTAACCAAGGCTTCCAGGACTAGTAACTCAAGCCAAGATGTTATAGGGCTTCCAGAGCTTTTGTCCAACCAGGGCTTCTGGGAACTAATAACTCAACCCAAGCTAAGAAAACATGAGAACCAAGCAAGAACAAACAATGAAAGTATACCGACAATCACCATGGCTATCTAGGAAATCGCAAGGCTAGGAAATAAACTGTCAATCCCAAACATCATCCATGCCAATGACAGATCACAACCAAAAATCCACATGCATATGCCATGCATGCAAAAACTAGTGTAGGAAACATACATGCAACTTTGTACCTGCAAGCCAATCTGATGTAGTTGCCGATCCCGATGCATTTTTGCACTTTCTTGCCCTTCCTTTTCCTCCTTGCTCCAAGAATCCAAATACTCCACACCATCCAAGAGTTCTCGAAGAAAAATCTAAGTCTCCAAGAGTATGAGAGAGAGAGAATAGTGAGAGAGCTCTAATACTGAACTGCCAAAAAGTTACCCACTGATCCTCAGAAGCCTTTTTATGAATGAGGCCTCTATTTTCTTCATTTCCCATTATTTTCCTTTATTTTCCTCCTTACATTCAGCATGTGACCTTTCACCTCTCTTTTCTCCTAATTCCCATTATTTTCATAAATAAATATTCCAAAAATGCCAGCTTTCCTTTCGAAAGCCTTAGCCATTTCCTTTGCCAATTTCCTTAGCCATAAACAACCACAGGTGATCCCCATCACTAGGATTTTGCCCAAAATTCATCTTGGAATAAGTGTCCCATCATCCAAGGTTATTATTTTTCCTTTATTACTTTTATTACATGGAATTTTCACCAAGGTTGTTGCAAAACACTCCCCCTTGGGGGAACACCGTCTTCGGTGTTCACCAATACTTATAACCACAAAATTATTGTAAGAAAAAAATACCATGGACGGAGCTTTATAACTTAGGTTAATGCAATATTTACAATGATAAACCTGCTGAGAAGAAAACCAACATGAAAGATAACAAGAATAATCATCATAATGACATGACACCCATACCGCTTATTAGAGCTTTATACCATAGCTCATGGCGATAGTTACATCCATATACATATATGAATAAACCAACATCACCAAACATATATTGTAACATATACCAAAGCATATACCAAAATAATACCAAAACACCAAGCCAAAACTACTTTGCCTCAACCGGAAAACAAGGAAGGATACATAACCCGCATCTAATCACCATCTCCCATGTAGCTTCATGGGGCCCAAAGTTCTTCCATTGCACTTCAACTTGCTCAATTTCTCGGTTCCAAAGCACGAGAACCTTTTTCTTCAATATACATTGAGGCTCTGGCTGGAATTCTCTGTATGGTTCCACCTGCAATACAAACTAGTCAATCACATGATTAACATCCTTAGCATGCTTCTTAAGGAATGATAAATGGAAAACATCATGGACTTTCATTATTGGAGGTAGTGCAAGTTGATAGGCTATTGGCCCAATCCTCTCAATAATGTTGAAGGATCCACAAAAACATGGTGCTAGCATGGCACATGATCCATTTTGTAAGGAGATCTTCCTCGATTTGATGTGCAAGTACACTTGTTCTCCAACCTAGAACTCCTTGAACCACCTGTTCCAATCTGTATAGATTTTTTGCCTATCATGTGTTTCCTTTAGATTTTTTCTTTATAACCTGCATTTCATGTTCCATGTCTACCAACATATCTGGTCCAATCAAAACCCTATCAACCAAATCACTCCAACTAATGCGAATGTTGCAATTTCGCCCATACAATGCTTCAAAAGGACTCATCCTTAAATATTTCTGATACCCATTGTTGTACACGAACTATACCAGTGGAAGATACTCTTCCCACTTTTGCTACTGAAGCATCACATACATCCTCAACATGTCCTCCAATATCCTATTGACCCTCTTTGTCTGTCCATTTTTCTGCGGAGCATAAGCCATACTGAAGTCGAACTCTGTGCCCAATCCTGCAAAAAACTCCTTCCAAAACTTGGAAGTGAAATTTTCATCCCCATCTGACACAATCTTCTTCGGAACAGTGTGAAGTCTAACCACATATCTAATTAACCCCTGTGCTACATCGCTAGCTGAGAATTTAGACTTCACAAGAATGAAATGTACAACCTTTGACAATATTTCCACAATAAACATGATGGAATCACGTTGTCTCACTTTTTTCGGGAAACCTATAATGAAGCCCATGGAAATGACTTCCCATTTCCACTCTGGAATTGCGATCGATAGCAAAAGTCCACTTGGAATCTTACATTTCGCTTTCACTCACTAACAATAAAAGCATCTAGCCATGAACTCTTCTACATACCTCTTCAAATTCGACCAATAGTAAAATCTCTTCAATGTTGTTAGTGTCTTCTGGTATCCTGGGTGACCTGAATAAGGTTTTGCATGAAACTCTCTCAATATCATTTTCTTGAGCTCACTTGTATCCAACACATATATCCTATCTCTGAATCTAACCAATCCATTTGTTGTAAGACAATAATCCATATCCTGTGCACCCGCACCTGTACTTGTACATGTACCACTACCTGTACATGTACCATCACCTGTACCTATACTTGTACTATCACCTGTACTTGTACATGTTCTCTACTGCAACCTATGCACAAGATCCATATATCTGACATCCTGCTGACCTCCCCACAAGATCCTATCCTGTAGATCTGTCCCACAGGAGATCATAGCTGCTAAGTGATTTACCTGTACCCACCTCCTAAGAGCATTTGTCACTTTGTTATCTTTACTTTTGATATATCTGATCTCGAAATCAAACTCACTGATCGTAGCCAACCACCAAGCCTACCTACCATTCATAATTGGTTGGTCAAATAGATATTACAAACTAATGTGATCACTCATCAATGTAAATCTCCTGCAAAAAGATAGTGTCTCCACATCTTCAACACATGTATAATCACTGCTAGCTCAAGATCATGTGTGGGATAGTTTTGCTCATTCTCATTCAGTTTCCATGACTCATAACATACCACCTATCCATCCTACATAAGGACTCCACCAACTCCCTTATTACAAGAATATGTGCATACTACAAATTCTTTGTCTCTATATTCAATCTTTAGCATTGGTGCAAGTGTGAACAACTGCTTGAGCTACTCAAAACTAGCCTCACACTCCTCTGTCCATTCGAACTTGTTACCTTTCCTCTGCAGTGATGTGATAGGATAACAAATCTGTGAGAAGTTCCTTATGAACCTCCTGTAGTAGCCTCCCAAACCCATGAAGGATGTCATCTCATTCGCATTCTTCGGAGCTACCCGCTCCATGATGGCTCTTATCTTTTCTGGATCTACTACAATTCCCTCCTTGGAGATAAAATTCTCTAAGTAATGTACCTCGGTCTGAAAGAAACTACACTTGCTGAGCTTAGCATACAACTGATGCTCTCTCAACAACCTCAACACTACAGCTAAATGTTCAGCATTCTCTTCCTCATTTTTAGAATATACCAATATAGCATCAATGAACATAATAACAAACTTATCCAAGTACAGACGCAACACACTATTCATCAAACACATAAATGTAGTTGGAGCATTAGTTAAGCCAAATGGAACTACAATAAACTCATAATGCTCATACCTAGTCCTGAATGTGGTCTTGTAAATGTCCTCCTCTTTTATGCGTACCTAATGATATCTGGATCTTAAGTAGATCTTAGAGAGCACTGCTTCTCCCTTCAACTGATCGAACAATTCATCAATCCTTGGTAAAGGGTAATTCTTCTTGATGGTCACTTTTTTCGACTGCCTATAGTCAATGCATAATCTGAGAGTACCATCTTTCTTCTTCAAAAACAAACGGTGCGCCCCATGGCGATACACTCGGCCTAATGTATCCCTTGTCCAACATTTCCTTGAGATGCAACTTTAACTCAACCAAATCAGGTGTGCTCATCTTGTAAGGTGATTTTGATGTTGGAGTTTCCCTTGGCACTAACTCAATAGAAAAGTCTATCTCCTTGTGAGGTGGCAACTCTGAAATTTCCTTAGGAAATACATGCTTGAATTGTTTTAGAATTGGGTATCTTCTCAACACATTGACATCCTCAACTTCCTTATGTTTATCACTATAAATGTGTACTACAAATAACTTACACCCTTTCCCACGACTATGCTTTTCCTGCATAGCTGCCACCATCTTAACTGATGTGGCTTTCTTCTTTCCATGTAAGACTCTTGGTTCCCCATTGTCATCAACATACTCAATGAATTTTTCATAACAGTCTACCTTGGTTCTATGAAGATACAAACAAACCATGTCCAACAACATATTGTATGATCCTAATAGTAATACATTCAAATGTGTTGTTGTAGGCATACCATTCAAATCAAATGCACAAGCTTTTACCCAATGATGAACTCACTTCTTCGTACCTGTAGCCAACTAGACTAACCAAGATTCTGCATGAAATTCCTTATTCAAGCCACACTTATCAACCAAGTTAGGACTAACATAGCTATAATTAGATCCAGTTCAATCAAAATAGAAATAACTTGATCACAAAGATTACCGTCCATATCAATGATAGATGCGTGATGCTCTGCCTGTTTTTTATCTGATGATGCACAAATAAGTGGAATACTCTAACCAACATTCCAAACAGTATGTGCCGCCTGCGCACTTTATATCTAAGGTCTACCACCCTGATTCTACAGATAATCTCTTCTGCGATGTTCTTTGCCACAAGTCCAACACTCTATAGGCTTCCAACCTGTCTCGTTGTTCTGTTCTCCTGATCGGAATCCCTATCCTCTATCTGATGTATTGAGCTTCTTAGGCAGTGCAACATTCTCCTTGTTACCTGTGTCATGTGGTCTTACTCGCTTCTTGTCCCATTTTCCTTCATTCTTTTCATTACCTCTCCATTCTGGCTTAGTCTCAATTCTGCTCTTCAATTGTTCGTAGCAATGCTTCAATTTTTTAATGGCCTCCTCCAATGATATAGGCTCATCAAACTCAATCCTATCTTTGAATGCAACTGATAATCAACTAACGAATCTCTTAATCTTAGCCTTCTCCTCCTTGAGGTAAGGCACATACCTCAACAACTCCAAGAATCTATTAGTGTACTCATCATCTATCATGGATCCATCTTTAGCTCATATAATTTATTTTTCCCTATCATCAAATTATCTTTCTGACAACTACTTCTTCTTTAATAGCCTCTCAAACTCACTCCAAATCAAATATTTCTCATTTATGCCTTTGACATTCTTCACATCTTCCCACCAAATGTTTGCTTTTCCTTTGAGACTAAATGTAGCCACTCTAGCTTTCATGTTCTCTAAATATTCATGTAATCTAATTAAATTTTTCGTGCCTAGAAGCCATGCCTCTACATCTTGTGATTTCTTTACCTCTCCATCAAAAGTAGGTGGATTCTCTTTCTTAAACTCATCTGGAAAATACCCCTTATCACTTCTCCTGTAAGGATGATACCAATGCCGATCATAGTTCTTATCTGAATTAGAACTAGAATCATACTTGTGTCTATCCCCTCTCTTTTCAAGAGTTTCCAACAATATGCCATCTCTGATATCTGAGCTATGACTACCATGTGATATACTACCATATGCCCCATTAGTTATATCCTCCTTCTCATAATTGATCTGAAGCAATCCCTGTCGCTGCAAATTTGACAAGCTTTGAAGTATGACTGCATTTAACTTTGCTAATCTTTCCTATGTCTATATGATTTTGTCATTATATGCCCTACAACTCCTTATTTATTCATTTAAGCTTCTTAGTGTCACTTCCAAGTTAGAAGAGTTCCCAACACCATAATTCTATTATGATTCATAGGGAGAGTCTTTGTAGTCAACCATCTTGCTATCCATTTGATATTTCTTCCTACAAGGTATATCATGTCAGCTAAACCAAATCATAATAAACCAACGTACCTTAGCATAGATCGGGGAGGATACCTTGTTTGCAAGATCAAAAACACAGTTTGATACATGTATAATATAATAATGACAATATATAGAAACTTAATACATAAGCATATGACCATGCAACCGTCATTCTACCTAGGGTCTAGTCATCAATACATGACCTTAACAAAAACACACACCATGACCTCATGCATGAAAAGAACCACCACATCACTATACTCTTGACCACATGCAAACATGAACATGCATAAGAAATATGTAACCAACTACACATATGCATAAGCACATATGATCAAGCATGAGTGAATGATACTTGAAATCAAACCTGCAAGAATGATACATGCAACCAAGAATACAAGAATTTAACCAAACATGCAAGAATGTATCCAAGAATACTACAATGATACATGTAAGTGACATAAATCGACATATAACGAGTCATACACTCACATCGATGCATTCCACAATAGGATCCTCAAATTCCACACGGCGACATCACTACAACCATGAACAACATCATGCAAATTCAACAAGCACATGGAATGCAAGGGTGAGAGACACACGTGGAACTAACATGTATGCATGACCAGCACATAGCCCATCTTGTCTGAGGGGTGAACCATGCTCTAATACCACTCTGTAGCACCCTCCTCCCACATCTATGCAAGTAAGCATCCAACCGGGGTAAACATGTGATGAGAATCCACTATGATATGATTCGACCTCCTAAGTCACATTAAGGAAGTAGAACTGACATAAACACACCATATAGACATTAAACATCAGCTATAGGACCCCTAGGAACTAATCCAATACTTTAGACATCTTTCCCTTAGGTCCCACTAAACCTTTAGACAACTTACGCCTCAGTCACTCTCATGCTATAGGCATGACAATGTCTAGAAACCCAAAGTCGCTCTCATAGGCTTGTCTGCTAGTGACCAGAGACTAAATTTGTCAGTGCTATGCTAGCAACCCTGAGATTTGAGCCACTTTTTAAGGCCCAGATCCCAGGTCACTAAACATAATTGAACCATATCTTCAGAAAACTAAAATAACATGGAAATGATAGTATTAAAGCAAATACTTGTTTAGACCTTGATTGGACCCCTACTAGCCATGACAGGCATTTCATTAAACATATCACAAATATGTAACCTATAGGTGTAAATAATTGTTCTGAGCATAGGGGTCTCATACTTTACTGAGAATCACTAAGAACCATTGATGCCTCGATACATCAACTTCCATTCCATCTATTTGGTCATAGATACATTGATCATTCAATTACAAGTAAAAACATGATGAAATCCATACATGGGTGTTGTCATAAAACACATACATAACCAGCATAATAGTAGCAAAAATACGCATGAAGGTACAACCATATAGACCACATATAATCCATAAAAATACTCATATAAATACAAGGAGAAATAACCTTTCATTGATGATGAAAAATAAAAACTCGAGATGGGACTTCCACGTTCCACCCGACCATAGAATGGTTGAGCCAAATCTCTCTTTAGTCATTCACCCTTGTGCCATATTCCAAGCATGAATGTGGGATTTCAGAGAACACATCAATCAAAAATCATCCAGGGCTTCCAAAGGCCATCCACCTCAACCCATCAAACAATGATTCCACCACTCAGTCAGACATCACCAAAACCATCATCAGATTGGTCTCCATCCAAGCCTTCCAGGGCTTCCATTTGTTCCACCCAAGGCTTCCAGGACTAGTAACTCAACCCACCAAGGGATTCCAGAGCGTTTGTCCAACCAAGGCTTCCAAGGATTGATAGCTCAACCCAAGCTAAGAAAACATGAGAACCAAACAAGAAAGAACAATGAAATTATACCCACAATCACCATGGCTATCCAGGAAATGGAAAGGCTAGGCAATCCACTATCAATCCTGGACATCCTCCATGCCAATGACATATCACAACCAAAAATCCACATGCATATGCCATGCATGCCAAAACTAGTGAAGGAAACATACATGCAACTTGGTACCTACAAGAAAATCTTATGTAGCTATTGATCCTAATGCCTTATTTTGCTTTCCTACTCTTCCTTTTCCTTCTTTCTCCTAGAATCAAAATATGCCACACCCTCCAAGAGTGCTCCAAGAAAAATCTAACTCTCCAAGAGTATGAGAGAGAGAGATAATAATGAGAGAGCTCTGAAACTGAACTGCCAAAAGGTTACCCACTAATACTCAAAAGCCTTTTTATGAACTAGGTCTCTATATTCTTCATTTCCCATTATTTTCCTTCATTATCCTCCTCACATTCAACATGTGACCTTTCATCTCCCTTTTCTCCTAATTTCCGTTATTTTCATAACTAAATGTGCCAAAAATGTCATTTTTGCTTCCCAAAGCCTTAGCCATTTCCTTTGCCAATTTATTTAGCCATAAACAACCACAAGTGATCCCCATCGCTACGATTTTTCCTAGCATTTCGCTTGGAATAAGTGTCCCATCATCCGTGGTTATTATTTTGCCTTTATTACTTTTATTTCATGGAATTTTCATGAGGGCTATTACACTCAATATCCCACTTCCTCTAACTTGGTTTTGATGCTTTCCTCTACTAAGCCCAAAAATGATGTTATGGTGGCCACTTGAAATAAATACTATGTAATGTGAATCCCTCAAATGGTAAAGCTACTAATCAAACTGCTAGTTCGATTGCGTCTCCATCGGATCCTACTTCAAATGACGTACCTACTAAGTTAACACTTAATACTCCCAAAGTCATTATCCATAAATATAAATTGAAACCTCATGCAGGAGCTTCTCAGAATTATAACATAGTTTAGTATCTGGCTCACTATCCTTCGGTTATGTTGACTCTTGAGGTGTTACAAAATTTCCCTACGTAAAATAAGACGTTGCTTTTTGGAATTGGATGTATTGATCCTTCATATTGCATCCTAGTAGTTTTTAACCATGAGAACTATATGCCTTGACTTTTAGCCCAATTAGCTTTAATGATCTAGGTTGTTGTTCGTGGTAATAATATCCATCAATCCATTGTGGACGAAGGATCCTCAACCTGTACTATGTCCATGTCTCACTAGAAGGCCACTGGTTCTCCCTAATTAAGTCAGTCACTGACCACTCTGAATCCTTTTGATGGAAGAACCTATAAACCTTGTGGTATTTTGAATTTTCTAGAAGTAGAATTAGGCAGCAATACCGTATCAGTAGAAGTCGAAGTTATCGAAATATCGCTAGATTATAATCTTCTACTAGGTTGTAAATGGGTCTATGTTATGGTTATTGTTGTTTTGACATGTTTTAGAATGATCACTTTCATTCATAAAGGAGATATAATAGACATTTACCAAATCAATTTATTTTCCTCTCGTTCTCAAGTTACTGGAAGCATCCCTCTCGTGGGGGAAATCCCACACCCATATCGACATGTCGAGGTTGGATTTCTTAAGGATTCCTCTCTCATGGGAACCTTTTCACTTCCTCCTCCTTCACTTCCCAAAAACTCTACTTCTGTTTCCTATATCAACATGATATCATCTTGTAATACTCCAGTTGATCCTTGGATAGTACTAGATGAATCTAATATTGAAACTTTTTGTGACCACATGTTGCTCAGTCTGATTGAGATCAACTATGAAGCCATTTATTCACTCTATGAGATGCACACTGCCCTATCCTTGTCTACCAATTGGTTTGACCGTTCCTTAGATTATGACACATCCTATGATTCTTTCTCTTGTGCATTTCCTACTGATTAGAGCATCATGGAGTCATGATGTCAGATGATATGTCGTGGGACGATTATTTTCATCGTTCCTCCTTTCCAGATTCCTTTGAGGATAATCTTAGTGAAATTTATTGACCCAATATCGTTGAGTTGTCTAAGAATTATGTATCCATCCACGATGTCAGTTCTAAGAAGAAATTTTTGAACATTGAAGAGACTATCCCTCTCAAAATTTTGATCAAACCTAACATTGTCAAGAAGCTACATATCGGTGCGTCTTTCTCTCCCATTGAGATCAAGACTTACAAATCCATATTCTAAGAGTTTAGAGATGTTTTCGCCTGGTCTTATGAAGAAATTCCAGGTGTTGATATGAAATTTATTTTGAATGACATTAAGACATACCCTAATGCTAAACCATTTTGAAAGCACCTCCATCCAGTCCATCCCAAGAAGGGTGCCACTATTAAAGTTGAAGTTGAAAAACTTCTACATGCTAGTTTTATCTACCCAGTACCTTTAACTCATTGGGTGTCTAACATTGTTCCTGTTATGGAGAAACATGGAATAATTCGTGTCTGTATCGATTATTAGGACATCAATCGTGCTTGTCTGAAGGAAAATTACCCCACCCCATTCATCAATCAGATTGTTGATGATTTTGATAGTTGTGATATTTTTTCGTTTATGGATGGTTTCCCTAGCTATAATCAAATCAACATTTTCCTAGAGAACCAACATAAAACCACATTCATTTGTCTCTATGGCACATTTGCATAGTGAAAAATCCCTTTCGTATTGAAGAATGTTGGGGCTATGTTTTAGAGGACAATGAATTATGCCTTCCATGACATCAAACATATTGTGCAACCATATTTGGACACTTTTCCTTCTCATTTGAAACATTGGGTTGATCACTTGATGCATCTTCGGGTCAAATTTTTATGATGCATACATTATAACATTCAACTCAATATGCACAAGTGTGTGTTTTTTGTATGTTCCAGTAGACTTCTCAGTTTTTTGGTATCAAAACATGGAATTCGTATTGACCTATTAAAAGTCCAGGCGATCATCAATCTACCTACTCCTTCTTCCCTTATTTAGCTTCAATGGCTCCAATGGAAGACTAACTCTCTTCGGAGGTTCATTCCTAACTACACTGAATTGAACAAAGGATTTACTCGCTTATTAAAGAAAGGGGTTCCCTTCGATTGGGATGAAGCTTCTCAAATGGCATTCGATGCATTGAAAGATGTTCTGATTCAGGCATCCTTGTTATATCGCCGCTGTAGTTACTCCCATTGCTATGGTATTGGTCCAAGAGGGCGATGTAGGAACTAAAAATACTATTTATTACTTGAGTCATAATCTCAATGATATTGAAGTCAAGTATACTCATGTCGAAAAGTAGCCTTTGGTGTTTGTCCAAGCTGTTCAAATATTTCGCCATTATATACTGCTCCAAAAAAATATGGTTGTTTCATACTGCAACCGTATGATGTACATCTTATCATGACAAATGTTGGGGGGGGGGGGGGGGGGGGGGGGAGGGGATTCCTTAGTTTTTGCTGAGTTAATTTGTGACCTTCCCGTTGCTGAAACTGAGACAACGTCTGGTGATTCTATTCCGGAAAATTTATTGTTCCTGATATCGTCATCTAACCCATGGTATGGAGACATTATCATATATCTCTAAACCCATACTTTTCAATTTGATACCTCTCACTCTAACCAGCGACATATCTGATATCAACCCAAAAATTACATTATAATTGGCGACATGCTTTATTACCATGGTATCGATATTGTATTTTGAAGGTGTATCACTCATGAGGATGCCGAGAATGTCTTAAATCAATTCCATTATGGGGAATGTGGTGATCATATGTTTGGTTATGCGATCACACAAAATATCCTACATGTTGGCTACTTTTGGCCTACTATGTTTCGCGACTACATCCTCATTTTCCAAAAGTGTCATGCATGCCATATGTACGATCATAAGGCCCATGATCCACCCGATCCTTTGAATCTTGTTATCACCATTGAAATATTTACAAAATGGGGCATTGAATTTATACATGTAACCCTCACTTGGCGGGGGGGCATGGCTATATCATTGTAGCGGTTGACTATTTTACCAAGTGGGTTGAGGCGATGCCTACATACAATAATACCGGTGAAAAAACTACTCTATTTTTCTTAAACCATGTCATTGCACGGTTTGGTGTTCCACGGGATGTAGTTACAGAAAATGGAAAACATTATCACAATCACATGATGTATGAACTGACTGCCAAGCGGGGACTCTCCCATGAGAGTTTCACTCCCTACTATGCTCATTCGAATGGGAAATTTGAGGCAATCAATAAATTTCTCAAAACAATGCTTCAACATATGATAGGGGTCCATAAATTAGACTGGCATATTATCCTTTATGTGGTCTTGTGGTGGTATCGAACATTTGTTAGGACTACTACTAGGTTCATGCTATCCCAATTTTTTTATGGTTTGGAATAAATCCTTCTAATTGAATGTGAAATTCTATCTCTAAAACTTGTTATCGAACTCCTCCCTGCCATTTCCATGGAAGAGGAATGTCTCTTACATCTGACATGCTTAGATGAAACCCATCATGCCACGATGGCTAATGAAGCCCATAAGAAATGTTTCAAGGCACAGTATGACAATAGTCTCAAGCCCCGTATCTTCTCAGAAGGAGACCTCATCTTGTTATATGATTAAGAGTTTAATAAATTAGGATTAGGGAATTTTGAGCCAATGTGGTTAGTTCCATACATTGTCAAATGTGTTCTTTCTGAAGGGCCTATGAGCTTGTTTATTTCATTAGAGTTCCCTTGTCGTAGCCTAGAAATGGGTTGTACCTTAAGAAATACTATGCTTGCTATTTTTCATAGTGAATTGTGTACATGTTGTATATAGGTGTGTTGAGTGTGTTTGCAATGTGTTACCTTCGTAGTTTCCTACAGTTTTTGTTAATTCTACTTACATTTGGTTTGTAGATGTCAGCATCCCTTGAACCATATGTTGGTTATGCTGATAAAGCTAGTCATAGTATTCATAACCTTTCTTCTGAAGCATGGGCCATATATGATTTGAATGGTGAGTTAGTGAGTCTACAAGGGATTTGTATCGATTTCTCTACCAATAACATTACTGAGTATAACAAAGTGATCAAATTATTGTCTGATGTTATTTCCGATGGTACTTGTCATAAAGTTATCAAATTTGACTCACAACTTGTGGTACTACAATTGATTAATGCTTATTTGGTTAGAAGTCCAACTATCCTTCACATGTTATTGAGGGTTTGTCTTCTGGAAAGATATTTTGATTTCATCCAATATCAACATATTTTTAGGAATCTAAAAACATTGACATATGCATTGGCTAGTCATGTTTTAGATATACATTTGTGACACATGTAAAATAAATTCAATACACATCACCTACATTGAAAGAGATAATAGAACCATAAGAAACGTTGAAGATAGTTGTATATCTATATATATATATATATATATATTGAATTTTGGTTTTACATGGTTTTACAAAATTTGTGTCCAAGACACATATGGCCACATGACCTATTATATCAAAGTATACATGCAACTAAAATATGGTTATAAGCCTCCTAGTAGACTAATCATAGTGCTCATGGTGACACGCCACTATGCGAGCCATCTTACATAGTAGCCAGTTGACATGGCTAGGGACGCCAATAATATGTTTCTATAGTCTCATAAGAAGCTCGTTGACCCTAGTCTCAGCTATGTCGTGGGTCAACCCCTCCTTGTGACGTGCAACCTTTGCAAGGGTTTCAACCACATTGAGATCCTGTAGTACCTGTTGTCCTCTTGCATCAACCTGTACTAGTGTTGGTGCTTGCTGTGGGTCTCTTGCACGATGAAGATAATAATAACCCATGGGTCGAGTGGTTCCAATATTTGCATGTGTACAAATCAATAGTTTAGTCTCAGATACATAAAAGATAATTAAAAAAAATTACAAAACTTAAAATCAAAAAATGATTAAAATGTTTCTTGTTTTACCTATGGCACCCCATCACTCATCATCAGGAAGCATGATCTTTGGGACTCTATGGAAATCCATCCTTGCTTATGGATAGTCCTCTATCATAATAAGTTGCATGAGAAACCATCTGAAGAAGACTGGTGTGAAACTCATCGATGACGTACCTGTGTGTCTGGACATGAGATCCACCCACCTCCTTGTTGGAAATAATACTGAGAGGGGGGGTGAATCAGTATTTACAAATCAATAAATTTTTCATTTCCATAATCATATTTATATACACTACTTCAGAGAAGGGAACTCGCGTGTGCATGCAACTATTCTTAAGGCAACCAACGTATATCCATAGATCTTATGATTCAGTTAATTCATCATATGTTGATCTTTAATCAATGCATCAGTACTTTATTAAACATTAAATAGTAACCATGTGCAGTAATAACAAAATAAACCATCACACATAAGAAACACACATGAACACCAAGATTTAAGGTGGAAACCCAATGTGGGTGAAAAGCAACTGCTTTTATCATCTCTGTCTTCTTTTAATAATAATAAAATCTATTTACAATCTTGTACTAGTGCAGACTCATATCATTACGTAGGCACCCACTTGTAGAAGGCTACAACATTCTCTCGTTCTCTAGCTTCTACTGGAAGGGAGCTACAACCCCCTAATTCTTTTATTAGTCGATATGTTTAATAGTACGTAGGTTCTGACCTAGAGAAGGCTACAACCTTCACTCGTTCTCTAGCTGCTACTGGAAGGGATCTCCAACCCCCTTATAAAATCACCAGCCACTACTGGCAAGAAGCTTCGAATTCCTCACTAAAGGCTCCAACCCTCAGTATCCTCTAGGGACCACGTTTCATAAATTTTCACACTGGATATTCCTGGTACACAATACTTCACCAAAGCAAACTAGCGTATAGATCTGCAAAAACTTACTTATAACTTCGCTACAATTCTCGACTTTAGACATACCCAGATCATGACATATAAAAGATAAAACATGTATTAGCAATCAGATCTAGCCCATCCATTATTAGATCACATAATGATAAGTCATTATGATCCTGATCCGTCATTAGATCTCATCCATCATAAAACTCTTAGGTGCATATTTAGTCTAGATCAAGCAAAGCATCAGAAACCCATGAAATGCATATTTTCTTTTGATCTAACACTTCATAAGATATTCATTACGTGTGCACTTATCCCTTTGATCTTCTCCTCCTTATATAGTTTTAGGCCTTTCTCAATACCTTCGACCAAAACCACTTACGACCAATACCTCAGACCAAATACCTCGTACCAATACCTCGGACCAAATACCTCGCACCAAAACCTTGGACCAAATACCTTAGACCAAAACCTTGGACCAAAACCTTAGACCAATACCTCGGACAAAATAACTCGGACCAATACCTCAAACCAAATACCTCGGACCAATACCTTGGACCAAATACCTCGGACCAAAACCTCGGACCAAAACCTCAGACCAATACCTTGGACCAAATACCTCAGACTGAATACCTTGGACCAAAACCTCGGACCAATACCTCAGACCAATACCTTGGACCAAATACCTCAGACCAAAACCTTGGACCAATACCTCAGACCAAATACCTCAGACCAACACCTTGAACCAAATACCTCAGACCAATACCTTGGACCAAAACCTCGGACCAAAACCTCAGACCAATACCTCTGACCAAATACCTCAGACTGAATACCTTGGACCAAAACCTCAGACCAATACCTCGAACCAAAACCTTGATTTTCCATCCCATACGCGCTTTTCTTTTCATGAAAGTGCATGCATACGTATAGGTGAACCAGCATATACTTCTTAAACCATTCTCTTTCTTCAATTTCTTGATTCTGATATGTAGTCCTTTTTTCCTTAATCATATTCTTTTGTAGCATTGCTTTGTTCCCTCTGAATAGACTTGTTATAATGTGATTTTCCATATTACTTCTGAAATGATTCCTTTGAACTGCCTTGCTTTTTATCACATCTGTAAACACAACTGACATGCATTTTGTCACATCTGATATCTCTCCTGTAGATTCATCTAGTTATGTACATTCATCTAGTTACCATATACAAGTGATTTGTTCTGCTACAAGTGGTTTTCCATCAAGTACAACACATGTATCATTATTCCAACAATCTCCCCCTTTGGACTTGATTGCAACCATGTTGGTGTTGATTACTGCAAGCTGTAGAAACTATTAGAGATAACAAGAAACACCAAAATAATCTCCCCCTTTGACATCAAGGGAAAAGGGAGGACCAAGATACTCTCCCCCTTTGATATCAAGGGTAAAGGGTTGACCAAAATGAATACTTTCATATGTAAATAGTTGAATATGAACATTGATCATGCTTCCCCTAGGCACATGCTAAACTCTCTGATTAAACTCCCCCTTTGTACACGCTGAGATGCACTATACCATCCATGCTCCCCCCGAGCACATGCACAGTCTCCAAATATATTTCTAAAAGAATAAAATGACTCTATAGCTCAACTATGTGAGTATGACCTTCCTATCACCAATGACTCATACATACATCAATCTCCCAACCAAGTGGGGATATACCCAATGTTTATATATGACTGAAATATAGCAGTTATTACATCATGGGCCTTTATATGAGCTTTTCATCGAGTGATATACATGAAATTTATAATAAAGACCAAAGATCTAAACAAGACTATGATAGTCATCAACAACTATCATACACCATATATGATCTACACCATAAGCATCTGTCTCACTTCTTTTTCATCAAACCAACATATACGTAATTGTGCAGCTTCGAACTCACATATATATGTGACTTGTCTTCATGATAATTGCATATGAGAATTAGAACATTGAAATTTCATACTTTCAATTCCTATTGAGTCTGTTCTATCTGTATACTGAGCTATGCCACATATTTCTAGTTGTACTTCCTTCTTCTTCCATACCTTGGAGTGTGATGATGTTTGCTCCTTTTGGTATGTTGGCCGAAATTTGCTCTTGCATTCTTTTGTTATATGCCCAAACTTGTTACAAGCATAACATCTTATATGTTTCATAATCCCTCTATAACAGTTAATGGCTTTGTGACCAAACATATTGCAAGAAAAACAGTATCCCTTAAAGTACGTGGAAGTTGATGATCATTATGTTTGACTATTATTAGCTTGAACCATTCTACTTCTGCATCTAGCTGCAACATGTCCAAAATTATGAGATATAAAACATTCAACATTATTCATCAGAGGAAAGAATTGATTAACACTTCCATAGTTAGGAGTAAATGATTTTCTTTGAAGACTTTCTTTCCTTTGTTGTTGATGTGGTTGACCTCTTATCTCATTGTTGAGCATTTCTATTTTTGTACTAGAGTTCCTTGCTTCAATTTGAGAGCCAGATCCACCTTTAATAGTTTCATGGAAACCAAGACCAGATTTGATGTCAGGAGACCTTTGACTACTAAGAATATCATCCAAAATATTAGTACTATCTTGAAATCGTAAAAGTTTATCCTTTTCTTCTAGTTTACCTTTTAGGATATTTACCTCAACTTGATATTGCTCTTCCCTTTCAAGATACTGCTTCTTCATGATTTCTTCAGCTTTTCTTCCTTCTTCCACTTGTTTCCTTAATTCAAGAACTTCATTTTCTTGTTCTTCAAATTCTAGGAGTAGTTCTTCATTCTGCTTATTTGAATTTTTGAGATCTACTTTTAGAGAAACGATCACACCTTCAAGACCTTCATAGTAGCTAGTTCTATCTAAAAGTTCCTTGGTTGTTGTGTCCTTTTCATTCACTTCAATTCTCAATGATGTCACTTCATCCTGTAGCCTTTGACATTGGTCTTCCTATTCCTTGTACTTCTTCTTTACTTTGTTTCCTTCCTCCAACTGGGCTTTTAATCTGGTAACCTCTTCTTTGTAGGCATATTCCCTTTTACCAATTAGATCCTTTTGATCTCTAATTGTGTCTGTGAGATTTTTAATTTCTACATCTATTTGATTTCTTTCTCATTCACCCATAAGAGAAAATTCAGTTGTTTCATTGTCACATTCATTATCTTCAAATGAATAGAGAAATGTATCACTGGAGGACAACAAATTCATACCTGATAATTCTTTTGCTTGTTCGTCTTCATTTTGAGGTGATTCTGAATCTAAGGAATTGCTTCCACATAATGGCCAATCATCTCTTCCACTATCATAGTTCCCTTGAGATGTCTTCTTCTTTTGAGGTTATTTCTTCTTTAGCTTCTTTCCCATTGTTTCTACGGATCTCCTTCAAATGATCAAGCTTCTGCCAAAGGACCTGCTCTGATACCAATTGTTGGAAATAATACTAAGGGTGAGGGGGTGAATCAATATTTACAAATCAATAATGTTTTCATTTCCATAATCAGATTTATATACACTACTTCAGAGAAGGGAACTCGTGTGTGCATGCAACTGTTCTTAAGGAAACTAGTGTATATCTAGTGAACTTATGATTCAAATAATTCATCATATGGTGATCTTTAATCAGTACATCAGTAATTTATTAAAGATTAAATAGTAACCATGTGCAGTAATAATAGAATAAACCATCACACATAAGAAACACACATGAACACCAAGATTCAAGGTGGAAACCCAATGTGGGTGAAAACCACCCGCTGTTGTCATCTCTGTCTTCTTTTAATAATAAGAAAACATGTTTACAATCTTGTACTGGTGCAGACTCATACCAGTACGTAGGCACCCACCTGTAGAAGGCTATAACCTTCTCTCGTTCTATAGCTTCTACTGGAAAGGAGCTACAACCCCCTAGTTCTTGTACTAGCCGATATGTTTACTAGTATGTAGGCTCCGACCTACATAAGGCTAGAACCTTCACTCGTTCTCTAGTTGCTACTAGAAGGGAGCTCCAACCCCCTGATCAAATCGCTAGCCACTACTGGCAAAAAGCTTCGACTTCCTTACTGAAGGCTCTAACCCTTAGTATCCTCTAGGAACCATGTTTCATAAATTTTCACACTGGATGCTCCTAGTACACAATACTTCATGAAAGCGAACTAGCGTATAGATCTGCAAATACTTACTTATAACTTCGTTGCAATTCCTGACTTCCGTCATACCCAGATCATTAGATATAAAGGATAAAACATGTATTAGCAATAAGATCTAGCCCATCCATTATCAGATCACATAATGATAAGTCATTATGATCCCAATCCATCATTAGATCTCATCCATCATCAAACGTTCAGGTGTATATTTAGTCTAGATCAAGCAAAGAATCAGAAACCCATAACATGCATATTTTATTTTGATCTAACACTTCATAATATATTCATTACTTGTGCACGTATCCCTTTGAACGTCTCCTCCTTATATAGTTATATGCCTTTCTCAATACCTTGGACCAAAACCACTCAGGACCAATACCTTAGACCAAATACATTAGACCAATACCTCGGACCAAATACCTCGGACCAATACCTTCGACCAAATACCTTGGACCAATACCTTGGACCAAAACCTCAGACCAAAACCTCATACCAATACCTCATACCAAATACCTCGAGCCAATACCTTGGAACAAATACCTCATACCAATAACTTGGACCAAAACCTCAGACCAAAACCTTGGACCAATACCTCAAACCAAATACCTCAGACTAAATACCTTGGACCAAAATCTCAGACCAATACCTTAGACCAAAACCTTGATTTTCCATCCCATACACGCTTTTCCTTCTGTAAAAGTGTGTGCATACATATATGCTTCTTTTGTTCCATGAGCCCGCGTGTATACGCTACTTGGACAAGGTGAACCAACATATCATTGTTAAACCATTCTCTTTCTTCAATTTCTTGATTCTGATCTATAGTCCTTCGTTCCTTTATCTTATTATTTTGTACCATTTCTCTGTTCCCTCTGAATAGACTTGTTATAATGTGATTTGCCATATTACTTCTGAAATGATTCCTTTGAACTACCCTGCATTTTGTCACATCTATAAAAATAACTGGCATGCATTCTGTCACATCTGATATCTCTACTATAAATTCATCTAGTTACCATATACAAGTGAATTGTTCTACTACAAGTGGGTTTCCATCAAGTACACCACATGTATCATAATTCCAATACTCCTCATTCGTGGGACTCTTGGATCTACTAGCTCGAGCGATATGTGTTGTGGCTTGAGAAAGGGAATCTGCTCTAAGGTAAAATAAATCTATATAGAAGCATAGCCAAAGTTCTTTAACCATCTATATTTTTGCTTGGTCAGCTATTCCTTCATGTTTACCAGTACTCCCTTGCTCTAGTTGAATATGACCGGCTCCATCACTCTAGAGCATATTGCATATGAGACTTATTGGCTGCATGTAGAGTTGCACTATAGACCAATCTTGTAATGATAAAAAATATCATTCTTAGAGGCAAACAAACCACATCATTGATGTCAATTTTCCCATCTTTATTTGGTTGGGATCTCGGTCTATAGTGTGCACTGATGTAATTCTTGACTATCTCTCCACCACTCCTCGAACCATATAAAGAGATGGGGCCACCTCACCTTCATATACATGTCAAGAAATATATATATTCCACTTGTATTTCTAGCATATGTGCACCAAATCTAGATGCATGTGCCTAAACATCCCATGCTCGGACAAGATACCTCAACAATTACATTTTTTGCCTCATACCAGGAAGCTACAAGAATTTCAACAGCCAACAATCTCTCAAATACTAGATAGTGGCAGGATCATTAGCTACAGTTAAATATTTTTCCTCATGTTCTCTTCCCCTCCATATTAAAGCCATTATGTTCCAATAGACACATGAAAATCATAATAAGGATCATATGGGGAAGTTTCATGCAAAAAACTAGAGAAATTTTGAGGGAAAAGGGAAAACAAGTTTGGGAATTGTGCTTAGTTCACCCCCTAAGGGCAGACGGTGCATTTCTTCACCCTCCTCAATGTATTTTCTTCCTATTCAACACTCCTTTTGATGTTGGACCTAGGGCAAGAAATTAGAGCCCTATGGCCTTAAAAATATGAAAAAAATTGCATAAAATGACAAAATGAATGCGTGGATAGAAAGAGGAAGGTTATATATCATACATGGAAGTGACGATGTTCAAAAGGATCCAGTGGATTGGTCGTAATCATCTATAGAATATTGGGGGAAAAAACACTTAGAACTCACTCTCTAGGAGGTAAAATTTGAAATGGTAAAAATGAATTACCTTTTGCCTACCTTATGGTCATTTTCATTATTATTTTATTAATATTTTAACATTTTGACCTAAAATATGATTCAATTTTATCATAAAATAGGTATTTTTAATCCTTTGGTGGTGTTTTGAGCATGTTGGCAGTTATTTAATGGATTTGATGATGTCTGAATTGAAACATATCATTTTGACCAAAAAACATACTTTTATCGCTTTTTTAGGCTCTGTCAACCTACAAAAAAGGAACCCCATGGAGTCCTCTTTCAACTCTTTTTAGACTCCCAAAATATGAAAATATTATTGAGCACTTGTCTTTTTGAACTCATTAAAGTAAATGAAAAAATGTCCACTCAGTATAAGTTTAACCCTTTTCCAAATTGAGCTAGGTTATCTATGAAAAAGGAATACCTTATTCGAACATGTCTAATAGGTTCTCTTTAGTATTGTTTTCTACCTTTTCAAACTCAAGAGACTATTTACAAAAAGGAAAATTTGGAGTTTTATCTTTTTCCTCTTTTCAAATTCTCTAAACATGAAAAAGGAGTCGAGTTAGACCTTTGTTGGACTCAGAAAAGCATCATACAACGATGGGCTCATCGAGGATGATGGGTCTGAACCATTCCTTATCATGGTTCATTTAAATAATCAGAGGGATTCATTTGAACGATGAACTTATAGATCAAGCATATGTTATCCTCCTCAATCTTGCTAAAAAATAAAGAGGTACTGAATAGAAATGGTTGGGGGAATTTGGAAAATAGCGTACTCCACCTATTAATGGCAGTGTATTTCTCTTGAACATGACACTCTTCTATAGGTTTTAACCCTGTGCAGAAATTACCTGCCTACGAATTCTAAAACATAGAAAATAAACAATGCGAGAGCATAACACATAAAATACATATACACAAAGATTTTCCCCTGGATCCCAAAACTGGGACTACCAGCTTGATTTTTCATTATGTTCCTTTGAATGTTACAATACATATTTATACATGCCCAAGCATCCAATACCATGGATCGAAAACCATCGCATCCAAAACCATGGACTGAAAACCATCGCATCCAAAACCATGGACTGAAAACCATCGTGTCCAAAACCATGTGCGAAAATCATGCACAAAACCATAAGTACGCTCGCCCAACCTAACATAGGGTCCAAAACCAAAATTTTCTTGGGTGCTGCCTTGGACCCCATAGAGTGGGGTTACCTACAACCCTCAAACCCCCTATGACTCCCCCCACTAAGCAATCAACGGAATGGAAGGGGGGTTCCACCCCCCTTCTAACTGCCTGGTTAACTACGTGGGCTAGTCGTGGAAAGAATATAACACAACCCAACATTCTCCCACTTGTTGTTTTCTTTCCACAGGGGGCTGCAAGAGAGCTTATTCATTTATCTAGCCCTGCAACACCCATTGTTTCTCTACACCAAGGGAACTTCTCAGAGCTCACATATTTTGTCAATGCATCTGCAATATTCTTCAAAGTGTCCACCTTTACCAGCAACACCTTTTTGTCTTCTATCATATCCCTCACAAAGTGATACTAAACATAAATGTGCTTTGTCTTTGAATGATATGCAAGGTTCTTTGCTAAGAAAATTGCACTCTGGTTGTCACAGTCTATCCTTATAGCTCCCTGTACTAACCCCATATTTGAACACAATCTTTGCAACCAAATTGCTTCCTTACTTGCATGAGTGGTTGCCATTTATTCTCCCTCTGTAGTTGATAATGCCACTACAGATTGTTTCTTACTCATCCAACTGACTACACCTCCAAATACATTAAACACATACCCACTTGTATATCTTCTCTGATCTAGATCTCCAGCCCAGTCTACATCAACAAAGACATGAATATCCAACGCTTTGTCTAATCCTGGTCTTCCTTGGTAGCACAAACCATAATCACTAGTGCCACACAAATACCTAAAAACCCGTTTCACTGCTGTCCAGTGCTCCTTCCCTAGTTTTGACAAAAAGCTGCTCAATACTCCCACTACATGTGGAATTTCTGGTCTAGTACAGACCATCGCATATATCAGGTTACCAACTGCACTTGCATATGGAACATGGGACATGTCCTCTTCCTCTTCTTGTGTCTTGGGACACTGTTCAGTAGGTAACTTTACACCTACAGGAATAGGAGCCTTCACCAGTTTACTATCCTGCATATTAAACCTTTGCAGTATTGTCTCGACATACTTCCTCTCGTTTAACCAGAGCTTCCTCTTTTCCCAGTCTTTCTTAATTTCCATGCCCAAAATATAGTGTTGCAACACCAAGATCTTTCATGTTGAATTTGGAGGACAATTGGGTCTTCAAATCCTGGATGATTTCTTTGTCATTTCCAACTAGCAACATATCATCCACATACAATACTAGATAAATAACACGATCACCAATTAATTGAAAATACACACAGTGATCTTCTTTGCTTCTGGTGAAGCCAAGTCTTCGTTTAAATGTATCAAATTTCTGGTACCACATCCTTGGTGACTGTTTTAACCCATACAGAGACTTCTTTAACTTGCATACCAGTTCTTTCTTACCCTTCACCGCAAAGCCTTCAGGTTGCTTCATCTAGATCTCCTCTTCTAGATCCCCATGAAGAAATGTTGTCTTCACATCCAGCTGTTCTACCTCAAAATCAAAAGCAGCAGCAATAGATAAAAGTAATCTAATAGAATTTACCTTGGCAACAAGAGAAAACATATCACCAAAATCAATTCCCGACACCTTGGAATAACCTTTTGCTACCAACCGAGCTTTGTATTTCTCCACCTTTCCTTCTGCATTTGTCTTCTTCTTGAACACCCATTTGTTGCCAATGGGTTTCCTTCCAACTGGCTGATCCACCAGATCCCAAGCCTCAGTTTTGTGTAAAGATGCCATTTCATCAACCATGGCCTCTTTCCAGAGTTTTCCATCCTCTAAATCTATTGCTTCCTTCACAGTTCTGGGATCATCATCAGTAATAGATAAAGAAAAATTTGAACAAAAAGTAGATGGAATATACCTTTTTGGTTGACTTCTTTCTCGAACTGATCTTCTCACACCCAGAGTTTGTCGCTCTTCATCTTCTGATTCCTCCTCTGCTGTAGAGTCTGATTCTTCCTCCTTTAGCTCAAACTCTATCTTCTCAGGTTCCTTTGGTTGGACTGCATGTTTAATAACATCTTTCACCTCTCTAAACACCACATCTTGACTGTACACAACCTTACTTGTTACTGGGTTCCAAAGCTTATAACCCTTTAAACCATCTTTATACCCAATAAAGATGCACTTTTGAGATTTAGTATCCAACTTGGTTCATTTCTCCTTTGGAACATGTACATATGCATCACATCCAAATACCGTCAGATGTGAAAGAGAGGGTTTCTTAACAATCCATAGCTCTTATGGAGTCTTATCCTCCAACGCTAATGAAGGTCATCTGTTGACTAGGTAACATGTTGTCCCCACCGCCTCTGCCTAGAAGTCCTCTCCTAACCCGACACCACTGAGCATGCTTCTTGCCCTTTCCATCAACCTCTTGTTCATTCTTTCTACAAATCCATTTTGCTAAGGTGTATATGGAGTAGTCTTCTACCATGCTATACCACACTTCTTGCAGAATTCTTCAAATTCCTTACTGCAAAACTCTCCATTGTTATTTGTCCTCAGCACCTTTATCTTGTTCTCTGTCTGGTTTTCCACCAGAGCCTTAAATTCTTTAAACTTGTCAAAGACTTCAGATTTCTTCTTAAGGAAATATATCCATGTATTCCTTGAGAAGTCATCTATAAATGATACATTGTACATAGACTTACCCAATGATGGAACCTTCACAGGTCCAAAAACATCACTATGCACAAGCTCTAATATCTGTTTCACCCTCTTACCACCAGAGGGGAAACTCACCCGATTCTGCTTCCCATATACACAATTTTCATAGAAATCAAAATCCAGAGAGCTATTACTCATACCTTCTACCATACCTTTACCACAAGGTATTCGAAGGCCCTTCTCTCCAATATGTCCAAGCCTTTGACGCCACAACATGGTCTTCTCTCCAGAGACCACTAGATTTTTTGCTCCACTTTTAGGAACCACAAAACTATTATACCTATCAACAACTGTGCTACCTTGTAGCTTGTATAGAGTTCCAATCTGAACTCCCCGCATCAATACGAGTGCTCCTCGAACCATCTTGCAGGTATCCTTCTCGAACACTATTTTTACACGCGCATCATCCAACTTGCTTACACAAATCAGATTTCTAGCCAATGCAGGAATATGCAGAACATCCGGAAGTGTTCTAACCCTTCCACCTTTCAACTTCAACTTTACTTTTCCGTGACCAATGATTCTAGCCTTCCTATCATCCCCTAAGAAGACATCACCACCATCGTATTTCTCATACTTGCAGAACCACTCTCTATGGGGAGTGAAGTGAAAGGACGCACCTGAGTCAATCAACCATGCCTCATGATCTACATGTGTACTTGAAGAAGCCAAGTACACATCTCCACCTTCATCTGAGGTGGTTTTCACCTTTGCAGAAGTAGCATCATCAGATGATGCAGGAGCATGTGACTTAGAGGGAAAAAGTCTTCAAACATATTCCAAAAATCCAAAAAAATCTACAGGCAAGGGAGTGGGGTCCTTTAGCCAGCAAGTTTCATGATTTTCTAGTTTAAGATAAAGTTAAAAATAAAACCATGCTGTAATAGTCGCTTTATGATAAGTTGTAACAAATATTTATGCTTTAAATCACTCTATGTAAAAGCATGCTTTTGTAAAGGATAATTGCCGAGAAGGCTTTATCTATTATTTATAAATAAGAAACAATGGGACTCTCAAAGGAGGTCAAGCCCAGAAGCACTATCATTTTGCAAAACCTCTCTTTGTTCATCTGAATTAATGACTCTCTCTTAATTGGTATTTTACGCATGTATCAGTTCTGGTTCTATTGTTTATGTGTTTATGAATGGTGATTCAAATTGTTGTTCTCCAATGAACACTTAAGCGTAGGCTTGTTGGGTAGTTTTCCTTCACATTGGTGAATGTAGGCTTCTTAAATCATTCTGCAACCAACCTCTAGTTTACGCAGAGAATTCGTGGAAATTTCTTTTAGTCTGGACGTAGCTATGGACCTAAAATTCTATTAGATTTGGTTCATACCCATATCAGGTCCAAACCAATATCACATCGTAGGACCTTAAGTGGAGTGGAAGACCATTGAAAGCATCGTACTCCAATAGCGCGAAACTACCGGAGCCGAAACGCTACAGGGAGAATTTAATAAATTATCGGGTACACGATTGTTATCGTATTGCAAGTGGAGCATGGAAGGGTTCTGGAACTTTTGAAGTCCAACACATCGATAAGCTCAGACCCGAAACATTATAGAGAAGAGTAGAAAGCGTTGTCGGGTCCGCAAGGATGATCGCATCGCAAACTCGGAGTGGAAGGAACTAGGTATAGGTTCTTTAGAGGTTGCAATAGCTATTGCCGAGAGCACGTGTTATCGCATCAGAGGAAGGAATGTTCGAAAGCCTGATTATAAACTGGCGATAGTGTTATTTGCGGGTAACGAAAAGTCTTTGGAAAAGAGCGTCGATAGTGTAATTCCTTTGCAAATTATGTTAGGTCCCTATAATACTAGTGATTACCCCATTACTATTGTAGTTGTATCCCTTATTAATATTGTTGAACCCCTATTGTTCCCATATTTTTATTACTGTGCCCCATAGAATCCCTCTATTGTTATTTTTGTGGCTTTATATTATTATTGTTAGGTTGGCGGGGTTATATTGTGACTCCATAGACTCCTATATATAGAAAGGAGGTTTTGTCATTTGAATCATCCAAGAATTGTTCATTTGTGTAATGTAAAGGAGGTTTCCCCCTCGAAGAGGCTGAATTCTAAGGTGTTGATCTCTCTTTTCTATCTTTTTGTGAGCTGGTTTCATAACATTTGGTATTAGAGCTTTGGATTCTAGGGTTTCACTGCTCCAAATAGGTCATCGTGGCATTTTCGCTATAACTTTGTTTCTGCGATGTTTCAGAAGAAAAAACAAAAACCCATTTGAGACGAAATTTCACTAAACCTCGGGTCCGAATTTCAGAGCTTTTCGCACTACATTTGCGGAGATATGATCTGAGGAAATTAGTCTTTTTGCAGACTCCTGAATTACATTCCAAACAGGTGACCTGGGGAAAGTCGTCATAACTTTCTCTCTGAGCATTGGATTGAAATTTTGTAAGAAGGTATAGAAAGAGGACAGACTGTAGTTTCTTGTATATATTTTTTAGTGCCATAGGTTGAAACAGTGACACGTGTCACTTCATACAAGTGCTCTCTTCTGGAAAGGTCTATAATCAGGTCATCTTGGGAGATCGTGCATAACTCTTTCTTGGAGAATCCAATTTGGATCAAACGGGTGGCATTGGAAAGAGGACTCGGAGGGATACCATAGGCGGCAATTTCAGAATTGGATGATTCGAAATTATAGAGATACAACAGATTCAATATCAAGCTCCTACAAAGTGAAAAAAGGTGTGTAGTTTTTTTAAATTTTTGCTTAAGCTTGGTTTGAAAAATTAGTTTGAAGGAATTCCAAGGGCATAGTAAAACATTATTATCAGTAATTGATGGCCCGAGGAAAGAAAATGCAAACACCTAGTAAGCAACCTAAAAGTTCTAGCATGACTCATGAAGAAGAGGAAGAAATGCAACATGATATATCAAAATTATGAGACCAAGTGCAACAAGTGTCACTTGCACAAAAAGCAACAGAATCTAAGATGAAAGATGTAGAAGCTAAGACGGATGGTTTAAAGAAAGGTATAGAAGCTAAGATGAATGGCATGGACGCTAAAATGGATGGCGTGGATGATAAAGAATTGAAGATAAATATGAATAAGTTGCTACAAGAAATGGTCACTAATGGTGAAAGGGTAGTAAAGGAAACTCATGATGAGAACAAAAAAAATGTTAATCATGATTCCATAGACTCTAATTTTGGATCGAAGACCCACCATATTCCAAAAATTTATATGAGGAAGTTCGATGGCAAGGATCCCACAACATGGATATTACAAATGGAGCAATTTTTCAATCTCAATAATGTGCAAAACACACAAAAGGTACATATTGTAACTTTATATTTGGAACCAAATCAGTATGTATGGTATCAATGGCTTCGCTCTTGTAAACAAATTATCACTTGGGCAATTTTTACGGAAGAATTGACAACACATTATGAGGATACAAAAAGCAACACCTTTTTTAGCCAATTGATAACTCTCAAACAAAAGGGTTCAATAATGGAGCATATTGAGGAGTTCCAAAAATTGAACATAAGGGTAAAAAATATTCCATAGGAGCATAGGATTGATGTGTTCATAGGGACTTTAAAGGATAATATCCAACATGATGTTCGCCTTTGGGAACCTGATTCATTAGAGAAAGCATTCAGGTTAGCAAGAAAAATGGAAAGCAAAATCATGGCAACCAGGAAGCATACCAGTCACAACTATAAAGATGGAAGTATTGTTACTCCTAGCCTTCCACAACTTATAAGGTTGACACCACAACAATTGGAAGAAGAAAGAGCAAAAGGGCTTTGTTATAGTTGTGATAGCAAATACACTAAAGGTCATAAGTGTGCTGAGAAGAAATTATTCTACATAGATTGTGAAGAAGAAGAAGAAAAGGAGCAAGAAAGGTCAAAGGAAGAGGATATACTCTAGGAACAAAGCCTAGATAAAGAAGAAATGAATCCGACCATATCTTGCAATGCATTGGCTGGAATTACCACTCCTCAAACCATCAAGATAGAAGGACAAATAAAGAAGAAAAACGTAATAGTGTTGATTGATTCAAGAAGTACCCATAATTTTATTCAGTGTAAGGTAGCAAAAGAATTGAATTGCTTCCTATATCCAGCATGAGAGTGTCAAGTGATGATTGCAAATGGAGGAATGATAAATTGATCTGGAAAGTGCCATAATATCAAGCTATCCATGGGAGAATATGTATTGACTAGCCCAATGCTTTCCATTCCAATGGGAGGTGCTAATGTTGTACTAGGAGTCCAACGGTTACAATCCTTGGGTACAATAGCTTTTAATTTTCAAGAACGTTTCATGAAATTTTATGCCGAAGGAAAGGAAGTTGAATTAAGGGGTTTTGTAGGGAAACCGGGAAAGATAATTATCTCTAACGTTATGACAAAGCTTCTAAAAAAGGAACAAAGAGGTGTAATTGCTCAATTATGTTTGCTAGATGTTTCCACATCAGAATCGTCTATTTCTCCAGATCTCCAAAAAGTCTTGGACAATCATTCCAAGGTATTTGAGACTCCCAAAGGTTTCCCACCTATTCGTGATCATGATCATGCTATTCATCTGATTCCAGGAAGTGTTCCTCCAATCATCAGGCCGTACAGATATCCCTATGCCCAAAAGAGTGAAATTGAACGTATGGTTGCAGAAATGCTAGAGGTTGCTATAATTCAACCTAGTCAAAGTTCTTTCTCTGCTCCAGTAGTATTGGTGCAAAAGAAGGATGGATCATGGCACATGTGTCCGGATTATAGGGAGCTCAACAAGATCACTATTAAAGATAAGTTTCCCATTCTTGTCATTGATGAATTACTAGATGAATTGCATGGATCAATTTACTTCACCAAGTTGGATCTTCGTTCAGGATATCATCAAATCAGAATGAAGACTGAAGACATTCCGAAAATAGCATTTAGAACTCATGAGGGTCATTATGAATTTTTGGTCATGCCTTTTGGCCTTACCAATGCACCTTCTACATTTCAAGGTTTGATGAATTCCATTTTCAAACCATTCCTTAGAAAATTTGTGTTAGTATTTTTTGATAATATACTAATCTACAGCAAGTCTTGGAAGGATCATGTTGAACATGTTGACAGGGTGCTACAACTATTGGAGGAGAAACAATTATGTGCAAAAAGATCCAAATGTTTCTTTGGAGTACAAGAGGTGGAATATCTAGGTCATATTGTATCTCATGAAGGAGTTAAGGTAGACCCTAGCAAAATTAAAACCATTAAGGAATGGAAAATCCCCACATCCATAAAGCATCTGCGAGGATTTCTCGGGTTGACAGGGTATTATCGCAAGTTTGTTAAGAATTATGGGAGAATAGCAGCACCTCTAACAACATTATTGAAGAAAGATGCATTTTCATGGACTCCAGAAGCAACAAAGGCCTTCGAACATCTTAAAGAGGCAATGTGCCAAGCACCGGTCTTAGCTACACCAGACTTCACAAAAACCTTTATTATGGAATGTGATGCTTCAGGAAATGGAATTGGTGATGTTTTAATGCAAGATGAAAGACCCATTGCTTTTGAATGTCGTCCAATCAAGGGAAATTTTTTACACAAAGCTATTTATGAGAAGGAAATGTTGGCAATACTATATGCACTTAAGAAATGGCGACCCTACCTAATGGGAAGACACTTCAAGGTAAAAACGGATGATGATAGCCTTAAATACTTTTTAGAACAAATATTATCCTCTGAAGAGCAACAAAAGTCAGTCACAAAGATGTTGGGTTATGACTTTGAAATCATCTACAAAAAAGGGAAGCAAAATGTGGTGGCAGATGCACTCTTAAGAAAGGATGAGGATGTGGAAGCATTGTTGTGTGCCATTTTTATTATCCAATCAGATTGGATAAATGAAGCAAGGGAGGAATGGAAGAATGATGAAGAAGTATGGGAACTTATTCGAAAGTTATAACAAGATTCCAGTACATCTGATACATTTAGCTGGAAAAATGATTTGTTATGGTACAAAGATTGCTTATACCTCTGTAAGAATTCGCAACTCAAACAAAAAATTCTTATGGAATTGCACACTTCTCCCTTAGGGGGGCACTTAAGATTTTTTAAAACTTACCACAGGGTTAAGAAGGAATTTTTTTGGAATGGCCTTAAATCAGGTATTCAAAAGTTTGTGGCGGAATGTTTGGTTTGCCAACAAAATAAAGTTGAAACAATTAAGACCCTGGGTCTATTACAACCTTTATCCATTCCAAGCCAATGTTGGGAGGAGGTTTCAATGGATTTTATCACAGGTTTGCCCAAGTCCGAGGGAAAGAGTGTCATCATGGTGGTAGTTGACAGACTTACCAAGTACGCACAATTTTGTGCATTATCACATCCATTTAAAGCCAGTACAGTTTCTACTGCATTTATGGAAACAATTCAAAAGCTACATGGAAACCCAAAGATTATTGTAAGTGACAGAGATCCCATTTTCACTGGAAATTTTTGGACAGAATTATTTTCTTGTCTTGGTACTCAGTTAGCTCATAGCTCATCTTATCATCCTCAATCTGATGGGTAAACTGAGATAGTAAACAAATGTCTGGAAGGATATATTCGTTTCTTTGTCTCTGATAAACAGACACAATTGGTCAAATGGTTGCCTCTAGCTGAATGGTGGTATAACACTTCCTTCCATACAGCAACAAAAATGACCCCATTTATGGCACTTTATGGATATCAGCCACCATCCATCACATCATATTTAAGAGAAAATTCTAAGGTTCAAGTAGTGGAACATCACATCGAACATCAACAACAAGTCCTCCAACTCTTAAAGGATAATCTCGTGTTGGCACAAAATAGAATGAAACAACAGGCAGATCAACATTGCAACGAAAGAGGTTTTGATGTAGGTGATTGGGTATTCCTACGGCTACAACCATATAAACAAATGCCCCTCAAGCAAGCCAAGAAGGATAATAAATTATTACCAAAGTATATGGTCCATACAAGGTGTTGCAAAAGATTGGTACTATGGCATACAAATTGGAGCTTCCTGCAGCGTCTCGAGTGCACCCAGTTTTCCATGTCTCATGTTTAAAGAAGGTTATAGGCGACAAGCTCCCAGTTCAAACAATATTGCCAGAACTTGACGAGGATGGAAAAATTATATTGGAACTAGAAGCGGTCACAGAAACAAGAACTCGACAACTACGAAATCGATCAATTTCGGAGTATCTCATCAAGTGGAAGAACTTATTCGCTGAAGATTCCACATGGGAGGATGAGAATTTTATGCAGAAGCATCCAGAACTACTCAAGCATTGAGGACAACACTTTTTTTGAAGGAGAGGGGCATGTTAGGTCCCTATAATACTAGTGATTACCCCATTACTATTGTAGTCATATCCCTTATTAATATTGTTGAGCCCCCATTGTTCCCACATTTTTATTACTGTGCCCCATAGAATCCCTCTATTGTTATTTTTGTGGCTTTATATTATTATTGTTAGGTTGGCTGCGTTATATTATGACTCCATAGACTCCTATATATAGAAAGGAGGTTTTGTCATTTGAATCATCCAAGAATTGTTCATTTGTGTAATGTAAAGGAGGTTGCCCCCTCGAAGAGGCTGAATTCTAAGGCGTTGATCTCTCTTTTCTATCTTTTTGTGAGCTAGTTTCATAACAAATTACACCTAGACTATTTGAGAGCCGTGATAGTGTTAAAGTGCCAACAGTGTTTTTGGGTAATTCCTTTGGAATTACAGTTCCAATAGGAACAAAGGCTTTGTTTGTCAATTAACAAGAGTTGGGTTGATTGAAAGAAAAAAACCCATGAGGCTGTCAGTTTAACATTAGATGAATGATACATCAATTGAAGGAGAAAGAGAAATTTGGCCTGATATTGAAGAAATTTCAAACAAATTTGTGAGGTTATCTATATCACCTACCCAGGCCACCATTAGTGGTATCAAAGCAGCCAACTGACATTGGATTGAATCTCAGAAGAAGGAGAAGGAAGGTTACTATGGCTTTCAGATTTGGAAGAGGACAAGTATGTGGTGGAAGAGGATGGCCTGTTGCAAATGCTGAAGTAATGGAAGCTGTGCAATAGATAAAAGCTAGACTGGATGCATTAACAACAGGCAGGAACATAGATGATGGAGATGTTAGTGAACCTGAGATTGAAGCTACAGAGGAGGAAGCTATAGAAGTTACTCCTGAGATGAGGTTCTTTCAATCAATGTTGAGATCCACAGCCAGGCCAAAGAAAAAGGTATCAATATATGAAGGAGGAGTAAATCCAGAAGAATTGATAGACTGGATTAATGGCATGGAGAAATTCTTTGATTATGAAGAAATAGAAGATGAGAAGAAAGTTAAGTTTGATGTCACCAAGCTAAAAGGCCATGTAGTGCTTTGGTGGGATGGCGTGCAGATAGAAAGGAAGAGACTTGGCAAGCAACTAATCAAGAATTGGAGTAGGATGGTAGCAAAGCTAAGAGGTAAGTTTCTACAAAGTAATTATCAGAAAACTTTGTTTAGGAAAATGAGAAATCTTAGACAGAGATCTTTGACAATAAAAGAATACACAGAGGAGTTCTACAAGGTAAGCATAAGAGCTGGAGAAGCCTAGGATACAAATGAGAAGATGGCTAGATGTATGAATGGCCTTAGGATGGACATTCAAGATGAAATAAGTCTACTGTCTCCTAAAACAGTAGAGGAAGCTTATTAGATAGCATTGATAGCTGAAGAAAAATCATGAGGAAGTAGTCCGCCAGAGGGAGAGGTACTTTCTGAGGATGGTGAAGTCAAGGTGGTAGAGGAAGATCTATAGTGCCTAAAGATGGAGCTAGCAGCAGCTTAGCCTAGCATGCACCCACAGGAGGAGATGTAAGAGGTAGAGGGAGTTTTTCTAGAGGAAGAGGAGGCAGAGGATGAGGCAGAGAAATAAGATGTTACATATGTAGCAAGTTGGGACACAGAGCTTTTGAGTGCCCAAAGAATGCAGAAAAAAATCAGAGGAATGTAATTGTTGCTCCAGTTGAGGGAGAAGAAACAACAACAACGGTGACGGAAGAAGAAAATATACTAGAGAGAGGAGAATCTTTGGTAGTAAATAAAGTTCTGCTCAAGCCAACAGAGGAGGTGGTTGAACTATCACAAAGGAAGACTTTATTCAGGACAGTGTGTAAAGTGCAAGGGAAATGTTGCCAGATGATCATTGATAGTGGCAACACTGATAATTTGGTCATGGTGGAGAAATCGAAGCTGAAGACAATGAAACGTCTAACACCTTACAAGGTGTCATGGTTGCAAAAGGGACATCAACTGTTAGTGAGCGAACAATGTGAAGTGGAATTTCAAGTGGGCAAGTATAAAGATAAAATTGTTTGTGATGTGATGCCAATGGATGTGTGTCACATATTTCATGGAATACCTTGGAAATATGACAGAGTAGCCATGTACGATGGAAAAAGAAACACCTATAAGTTTTGGAAGGAAAAAACACTGATCCAAAAACTCTGTTACTTGGAGGAAAGGAATACTTGAAGCAGATTGAAGAAAATGAGGTAAATTTTGCTCTGGTTTGCAAGCCCAAGGTAATAATGACTTCTACTAAGGTTTCTAATTTACCCATTGAAATTCAAGAAATGTTGGAGAAATATTGTGATATTATTGTTGATGATTTACCTAATGAATTACCACCCATTAGAAGAATCAGCCATCATATAGATTTGATTCCTGGAGCAAGTCTACCTAACAAAGAAACTTATAGAATGACTCCTACAGAAAATGAAGAAGTTAGAAAGCAGGTGCAAGAATTGCTTGACAAAGGGTTAATCAGAGAAAGATTGAGTCCTTGCGTAGTACCAATGGTACTGAGTCCAAAGAAAGATGGAGGCTGGAGAATGTGTACAGATTCAAGAGTCATTAATAAAGTCACAATCAGATACAAATTTCCATTACCTAGAATTGAAGATTTAATGGATTGCTTGAGTGGAGCAAAGTATTTTTCAAAGCCAGATCTTAAAAGTGGGTATCATCAGATAAGAATAAGAGAAGGGGATGAGTGGAAAACCACTTTTAAGACAAATGAGGGACTGTATGAGTGGAGAGTAATGCCTTTTGGGTTGTCAAATGCACCAAGTACATTTATGAGACTAATGAATGAAGTTCTTAAAGAGTTCATTGGTATGTTTGTGATAGTATATCTGGATGATATATTAGTTTACAACAGGTCTAAGGAGGAGCACGTGAGACATCTGAATTATGTCTTACAAAGGCTGCAGCAAGAGAAATTATTGCTGAATTTGAAGAAGTGTTCATTCATGAAAGAAGAGCTAGTGTACTTGGATCTTGTTATTTCCGCTGAATGGCTGAAGATGGATCCAGAGAATATCAAGGCAATTATGGAGTGGCCTTCACCCAAGAATGTTTTTTAGGTAAGGAGTTTTCATGGTCTTGCTAGCTTTTATAGAAAATTCATCAAGAATTTTACTAAGATAAATGCACCCATTATTGAAACCATAAAGAAGGACAAACGACCATTTAGATGGACTGTTGAAGCAGACAGGAACTTTTAGCTGTTAAAGAAGAAAATCATTGAAAAACCTATTTTAGTTCTACCTAATTTTAACAGACCTTTTCAAGTGAAGTGTGATGCCAGTGGAGAAGCAATTAGAGGTGTTTTAAGCCAAGAAGATAGACCAATAGTTTATTTTAGTGAAAAGCTAAATGATTCCAAAAAGAAGTATTCTTCTTATCATAAGGAGTTCTACGCAGTTGTGCAGTCATTAAATAAATGGAGTCATTATTTAACGTTAAAAGAATTTATTCTTTGTTCAGATAACCATGCACTATAGTTTATAATGCAGCAGCCAAAGCTCAGCCAAAAACATGCTAAATGGGTAGAATATCTCCAAGGTTTCCATTTTGTTTTGAAGCATATAAATGGCCAATCAAATAAAGTTGTAGATGCCTTAAGTAGGAGAAATTTATTGCTTCAAGAAAGTCAAATCCAAGTGTTGCGTTTTGATTTTCTCAAGGAATTATATGAGACCGATTTAGATTTTAAAGAGACATTTGAAGCTTGTAAAAATCCTGTTTTGATGGATAGGAGTAGATGGTTGGATTACTTCTTACAAAATGGACTGTTATTTAAGAAAAATCAACTGTGCATACCAAACTGTTCAATTAGGGAGAATTTAATCAAAGAGAAACATAGTGGAGGACTTGCAGGACATTTTGGCATAGAGAAAACCTTTGAATAGTTGAACAGATTTTATTTGTGGCCGAAAGTGAAATCTAAAGTGGAGAAGTATGTGAGAACTTGCAAAATCTGTCAATATGCAAAGGGAAGGAGCCAAAACATAGGTTTCTATATCCCATTACCAATACCAGATAGGCCTTGGGATATGGTAAGTATGGATTTTGTGTTGGGCTTACTAAAGACTCAAAGAGGTAATGATTCAATTTTTTTTGTAGTGGACAAATTTTCAAAAATGGCACACTTTATTCCATGTTATAAAACTAGTGATTCTTTTGACATTGCTAATTTTTTTTTTAAGGAGATTGTAAGATTGCATGGGTTGCCCAAAAGTATTGTCTTAGACAAGGATTCCAAATTTATTGGACATTTTTGGAGGACACTATGGAAGAAGCTGGGAACTAAATTAAGTTTCATTTTTGCCTATCATCCACAAACTGATGGATAGACTGAAGTGGTGAACAGGAGTTTAGGCAATCTTTTAAGGAGCCTTACTGCAGAACATCAAAAGCAATGGGATCAAGTATTGGCACAAGCTGAGTATCCATATAATGACTCACCTAACAGGAGTATAGGATAGAGTCCATTCCATATTGTTTATGGAATGCATCCAAGAGGAATATCTGAATTAAGAAATTTGGGAAAAGAAGAGATGAGAAGTGCAAAGGGTGAAGACTTTGCTTCAGAAATGCATGCAATACATGAACAAGTGAAATAGTAGCTGCAGGATAGTAACATCAAGTACAAAAGTAGAGAAGATATGAGGAGAAGAGAGGTGAACTTTGAAGTTGGGCATTTGGTTTTAGCACATCTCAGAAAGGAGAGGTTTCCAAAGAGGGAGTATAATAAATTGAAGCTCGAGAAAATTGGATGGTGCAAAGTATTGAGGAAATTCTCTGCAAATGCCTATGAAATTTAGTTACCCCCTGATGTTGGGATATCACCAAATTTTAATGTTGCAGACTTGTACAAGTGTGAAGGTGAAAATACATATGATACAGCACAAGATCGAGAGATCCAAGAGATTGACTGGGTAAAACAGTTACGCACAACAAAAGATTTGCAGCCAGAATGAATTCTGGACAAGAAGGATTTTAAGAAGACAAGGGGACAAGAGTACTTCCAGTATTTGTTAAAATGGAAGGATCAACCAACCATTGAAGCTACTTGGATTACATAAGACATGCTACAGAAACTGGGCAGTTCTGTAGATGAGCTCATGGATAGGAGCCCATGAAGAATTTTGTCCTCGGGAGTCTGATGCAGGAGCATGTGACTTAGAGGGGAAAAGGCTTCAAACATATTCCAAAAATCCAAAAAAAACTACAAACAAGGGAGTGGGGTCCTTTAGACAGCAAGTTTCATGCTTTTCTAGTTTAAGATAACGTTAAAAATAAAACCATGCTGTAATAGTCACTTTAAGATAAGCTATAACAAATCTCTATGCTTTAAATCACTCTATGTAAAAGCATGCTTTTGTAAGGGATAATGGCCGAGAAGGCTTTATCTATTATTTATAAATAAAAAACAATGGGACTCTCAGAGGAGGTCGAGCCTGGAAGCACTATCATTTTGCAAAACCTCTCTCTATTCATCTGAATTAATGACTCTCTGTTAATTGGTATTTTATGCGTGTATTAGTTCCGGTTCTGTTGTTTCCATGTTTATGAATGGTGATTCAAATTGTTGTTTTCCAATCAACACTTAAGCTTAGACCAGTTGGGTAGATTTCCTTCACATTGGTGAATGCAGGCTTCTTAAATCATTTTGTAGCCAACCTCTGTTTTACACAGAGAATTCGTGGAAAAGCAATTTAGTCTGGACGTAGCTATGGACCTGAATTTCTAGTAGATTTGGTTCATACCCATATCGGGTCTGAACCAATATCGCATCACAGGACCTTAAGTGGAGTGGAAGACCATTTAAAGTGCCATACTCTGATAGTGCGACACTACCAGAGCCAAAATACTATAGGGAGACTTTAATAAATTATTGGGTCCGTGATTGTTATCGTATCGCAAGTGGAGCGTGGAAGGGTTGTGGAACTGCTGAAGTCTGACACCCTGATAAGCTCGGACCTGGAACATTATAGAGAAGAGTGGAAAGGGTTGTCGGGTCTGCAAGGATGATCACATTGCAAACTCGGAGCGGAAGGAACTAAGTGAAGATCACATTGCAAACTTAGAGTGGAAGGAACTAAGTATAGGTGCGTTAGAGGTTGCGATATCAATTTCCGAGAGCACGTGTTATCACATCGGAGGAAGGAATGTTCAAAAGCCTGATTATAAATTGGTGATAGTGTTATTTGCGGTTAACGAAAAGTCTTTGGAAAAGAGCGGCGATAGTGTAATTCCTTTGCAAATTACACCAAGACTATTTGAGAGCCACGACAGTGTTAAAGCGCCAACAGTGTTTTTGGGTAATTCCTTTGGAATTACAGTTCTGATAGGAATAGAGGCTCTGTTTATCAATTAACAAGGGTTGGGTTGATTGGAAAAAAAAAACCCATGAGGCTGTCAGTTTAACATTAGATGACTGATACGTCAATTGAAGGAGAAAGAGAAATTTGGCCTGATATTGAAGAAATTTCAGACAGATTTGCGAGGTCTATATCGCCTACACCTAGGCCACCAATAGATCCCTTTCCTTTATCAGGAGCTTTAGAGTTATATTCCCTTTTGTAGTGCCCTTCCTTTCTGCATTTCTAGCACACCACCTTTACAGGTTTTCCTAGAGATTTAGATCTCCCTCTAGATTTAGATCTCCCACTCAATGACTTATTTTTGTTTCTATTTTGGGACCGTCCTCATATAAACAAGGCATCACCATTCTGGCTCTCCATATTTTTCCATCTCATCTCCTGCGTCAACAAGGATGAGACTATTTCATCAAATTGCAAGGCAGTTGCATTGCTACCTATTGCAATAAACAGACTATCCCATGAATCTAGTAGAGAACACAACAAACTGATGCACTTATCTTCATCTGAAATTTTAATATCAACAGATGCTAACTGACTTACCACAGTATTAAATGCATTCAGGTGCTCTGTCACCGAGTCACCATCTTTCATCCTTAGGTTATACAGCTTTTTCTGTAGGAACAGTTTATTCACCAGAGACTTAGATTGCTACAAAGTCCCTAACTTGTCCCACAAAGCCTTCATCGTAGCTTCCCCTAATACATTCAACAATACTAAATCTGAGACACGCAATTGTATTGTGTTCTTTTCCTTCCAATCCAACTTCTTCCATTCTTCATCAGACGCTCCCATTTGTTTAGTACCCGAATCTACTGCGATCCACTGATCTTTATCCACCAACAGATCCTTCATCTTGAGTTTCCACAACTCAAAACTCTGACCATTAAATTTCTCGATCTCTATCTTTCCATTGCTCACCATTTTCTTTCACCACTAGAATCGATCTCGCAGATCTCCCACTGAACAGGGTCTACCACAGGCCCGAGCGGAAGCCCTTAGCAACAAAGGTGTCCCCTTGAAGCCAAAACAGCTCTGATGCCAAATGCAGGTTTTAACCCTATATAGAAATTACCTTCATACGAATTCTAAAACACAGAAAATAAACAATGTGAGAGCATAACACATAAAACACATATACATAGAGATTTTCCCCTAGATCCCAAAACTGGGACTACCAGCTTGATTTTTCATTATGTTCATTTCAATGTTACAATACATATTTATACATGCTGAAGCATCCAATACCATGGACCTAAAACCATCGCATCCAAAACCATGGAACAAAAACCATCGCGTCCAAAACCATGTGTGAAAATCATGCACAAAACCATAAGTAGGTCCGCCTAACCTAACATAGGGTCCAAAACCAAAATTGTCTGGGGCGCTACCTCGGACCCCATAAAGTGGGGTTACTTGCAACCCTCAAACCCCCTGTGACTCCCCCTGCTAAGCAATCAGTGCAACGAAGGGGGGGCTCTGCCCCCTTTCTAACCCCCTGGTTAACTACGTGGGCTATTTGTGGAAATAATATAACACAACTTAACATCTTCCACTTCATCTCCATGGCTATTGGGTTGGGAAATATGTTTGTATTTTTGGTTCGTCACACCATTTCAAAGCCTCCACTTTCAATTTTGCGTCAATGATTCCTACTCCATTCAGTGTCTTTGATGTGTTCAAGAGAAGTCATTCAGTTGATATCTTCTACGATAATATTAAACCTTCATTCCATGTCCGCCATTCCTGAACAAGTTTCACATCAATATGATTATGTCTCAAATCATGACGCCCATTTCATGTCATTGATGGGGGATACATCAAGGCCCTCCAATGATGGGTCAATTCATATCGATCAACTCATTAGATAAGAAGTTGACTTAGAGACTCTTCATTGATTACCTTAGGGCTTGCATACATCAATGACAAGTTTCCTTGTTCTCGGTGACAAGTTTACATCATTGGCTTTGACCGACAGATTCTGTGTGGTGTTCAACTTCAACTCATTCATTCACGCCATACAGATTGTACAATTGTACCTTTAGATCCATTAACGTCACCGGTGGTTTCTCTCACATATGTTAACAACTTACATCATTGGTTGGTTAGATGGTTTCTACCATGTTCGACTCCAGTTTCTTTATTCACTTGTCTAGACTCATACATTGGATAATCGAATGAACGAGATAGAAGACCTTGGATCTATTTCCATCCATTCGATCTACTTTTTTAGGATTAATGTAATATTACAAAGCATGATGGTGATGATCATATAGACAATCATTCAAACATGTATCCATACTTTATCATCAATGGACACAACTTTTTTATCATTGTACATGTAATTTCTGCTTATGTGTTGATCATGGGTACGCCTCCCTCAACAAAGATGTCATGATGAAATGTATTGGAATAGATTATGGTTTCAACTAGCTATCCTTGATCCAAATTTGTCACAAGGTAAAGCACTTCAGTCATCAGCCATTATTTCTGACTTTGTGCTTTAGGGGGGAATCTGTTATAGGCCATTTTTTCGCATATGATCAATAGGCCTACAAACTAAATTTGTCAACGTATGTGAACACCTTGTCGTCATACATACACAAATCCCTAAGCATGCACCTCCAAAATCCCTAAGTTTCTGGGTCTAACTGCCTCAAATCAAGCCTTTTAAGGCCCGATGCACATTGGCCCTTTAGGGACCTACATTCAGCAACAAGATGATCCATTCTGCACCAGTGATAATAAACAATAGGTTTTCACTTGTTGTGGATGTGTCGATTCTAGAAATCTAGGAAAAATAAAAAGAATCCTGAAGCTTCCTCTTCTAGAAGCTTCCAGGAGTTGTTTCAACCATTTACCTTGGATAAGAACTTCAAATAGTATCATATCCTACCTTGGATATTTCACCTCTTATCCCTTGAACTCATCCTCCCATCTCAAGTGGATCTCAATCTTAGATTGGAAATGGATAATAATTCCTAAACTATCACACTCTCCTATAAATTTACAGCCATCTACAACATTCGTGTTGGCTTTTGGAGACTAATCATACCCTCATGTTGTTGCCTTGAATCTAAGAGAGTCATCATCTTCTTGCATTTGGGTGACATTGAGGTGTGCTTTGTGACAAGGAAGGACAAGTCAACTTGGGGATATCTCTACAAGATCAACTACTCTTCCTGGTTGTAAAATCTCTCCTATTCATATTAATACAAAGAGTATATTCTTTTCCTATATGTGTTATGTTATGTTTACATTCATGTATTTCAATGATTTGTTGATCCATTGAATAGAGTAATTGGATAATGCTACATATATGTTGTAGATATTTCCCTTTTTATTATTGTATGTGCAGGTTATAATTATAGAAATAAGAGCTACGATTGGAGCTTACAAGAGGAGAAGAGAGTAAATCTTGTGATGAATTCCAAGTAAGCCTCTTTCAATTCTTTAATTTCTTTACGGAAACTTTATATTCATTGATTTATGTTGTTCTAGACCAATCCACTAGGTCTCGGGAAGATACTTTTGTCTGCAGTCATAAATTCCAGATAACATGACCCATAACCTATAAGTTCACAAAGGATATCTATTTGATTCTTGGAGCACATAATCTTCCTTATTTTCCATAGAAGAAAGTTACCACTCCTACCAGGTTAATGGTTTCTACAGTGGAATATTTGGTTTTCATTGCCCTTGAAGAGTTAGTAGAGTTTGTAAACAATACAGAAAAACCAAAGCAGCCTCCATATTTTAACTGGGCTAATAGGGACAACTTGGTGATTTCATACGACATGTTTTGCGGGTTAGGCGAACACAAAGAAGAGGAAGAAGATCCCTCAGATTCTGAAGAAGAGGAGGAGGATAGAGATCATGACATGGTAGAGCAAGGTCTTGATTAGATGATCCAGGGCCAACTTTCCCTTCTAGGTATCTTACATAAGATGCCAAGACACCGGGAAAATTTATTAACGAAATATGACCCTCACAACGCGATCAAAGTAGAAGACCGTTTGGATAATTTCTATCTACACCTGTAGATGCTTAAGGTACGTTACAATCATGTTGCATGCCTAATTTTTCCTTTTACCTTAGATGGTAGGGTGACTAATTGGTATCATAGCATTCCTACAAATTCAATTCAAAATTGGAGGGGGTTTATGAAAAAATGATTGGAAATGTTTGTTGAGGAGAAAACCCTAGCCATGTTATTAAAAGAGTTAGGTAACCTAAAGATGGGATCAAAAGAAAAGGCCAAGGATTTTAATCAAAGGTTCAATTGGGTATTGAACCAATTCCCTTTGGATATGACACCTCATGCCTCCATCACAATTGATTATTACACTTATGCCTTGCTGACAAGCATCATGCAATTCGTAAAGAAAACTACGAAAGAAACTTTTTGGGTGTGGAGCCTGATTATCTTCTATATTCAAAGGTATCACCACATTGGACCCCAACTCGAAATGGGGGCGGCAACGCCGCCCGTAAAATATTCACTGCAAGGGGGGTCCACGGGGGGGCGGTAGCGCCCCCGAAGCTAAAAACAGCTGTAAAATTGCCTTGTAAAAGTATAGTAATTTCTAGTCAATTTGGGCCGTTCATTAGGCGGATGATCTGATGGTAGAAATTATGTTTAGTTTAGGGTTTTTTCCCCTAGAAGGAAACCCCTCTCTTTGTATGAGGGCATTGTATTTGAGGCTGTGTGATAGATGTGTATTCTGTGTGTGAGCGGGAAATAGAGAGGTGAGACTGTGAGAGAAAACAAAGGATATTACAGCGGATTTGCTGTAGGTTGTGTCTCTTCATTTTATTGGATAATAGAAAGGAAGGACTGGCTGTTCGGGGTGGATGTAGCCCAAACTGGGTGAACCACGTATATCTGTGTCTCTCTTGTTTTGTGCGTTTTCTGTGTTTATATTTCTGCAATATTTTATGTGTTCCATTGCTCCGTAATATATAATTTACTAACAACTGGTATCAGAGCCGAAGGTCTATTTGGCTGATAAACTCGTAGGAAAGAAGGGTTCCTGGTTCGAGTGGGAGCAATGGCGGAAGATGGTAAGTTTACGGTTGAGAAATTTAACGGCCAAAACTTCTCGCTGTGGAAGATGCAGATGGAAGATTATCTGTATCAGAAATATCTATACCTACCATTGGGCAGAAAATCAAAGATGCCGACGGGTATGAAGGACGAAGAATGGAACCTTCTCGATAGAAAGCCACTCGGAACAATACGGTTGTGCCTTGCTGCGTCAGTCGCCTTCAACATTTCCAAGGAAACCATGACAGATGGTTTGATGTAAGCGTTGTCGAAACTATATGAAAAACCCTCGGCCTCAAACAAGGTATTTCTTATGAAACGGTTATTTAATATGAAGATGTTAGAAGGTGGATCTGTTGCAGACCATTTAAATGATTTTAATACAGTTACAAGTCAGTTAAGTTCTGTAGGGGTAAACTTTGATGATGAAGTTAGAGCTCTGTTATTCTTGTGCTCATTACCAGAAAGTTGGAATGGTTTGGTAATGGCCATTAGTAACTCTGTTTCTAGATCTAGTACTTTAAAGTTTGATGATGTTGTCGGTGCTATCCTTAGCGAGGAAATGCAACGGAAAAGCTCTAGTGAGACATCGGGAAATGCTTTGAGTGCAGAGTCTAGAGGAAGAAAAATGGAAAGAGGAAAGAGCTCAAGATATCGCAGTAAATCAAGGAAAGGCAGATCCAAGTCCAGATCGGGGATAGTGTGCTGGAAATGTGGAAAGAAAGGACACCTAAAGAAAGATTGTAGATCTCGAAAGGGAAAAGAAGGAGATGCACAACAAGAAAACAATCACGAAGCAAATGTGACAGGTGAGGTGTTACAAGATGCTTTGATTCTTTCTTTTGAAAATATTACTGATTCCTGGGTGGTAGATTCAGGGGCTTCATTCCATGCCACACCTGATAAGAAATACTTTCATGACTATGTTCAAGGAGATTTTGGACAAGTTCGTCTGGGTGATGATAAACCCTGTAAAATCGTTGGAATGGGTAAGGTTCTTGTAAAACAGCAGAATGGAAACCAATGGCTATTAAAGGAGGTAAGGCATGTTCCAGATCTAAAGAAAAATCTGATTCCAACAGGGCAGTTAGGTGGTGAAGGTTGTGTGACAACTTTCACAGATAAAGCTTGGAAGGTCACCAAAGGAGCCCTGGTAATAGCAAAAGGCGAAAAGGTTGGTACATTGTATTTATGCAATGGTATTTCTAGCTCTGTTAATGCTTTAACTTCCAAAGGAGCAGACGCAGCATTATGGCATCATAGGCTCAGACACATGAGTGAAAAGGGGATGAAGATTCTTCACTCAAGGAATTTGTTGCCGGGTTTAAAGAATGTTGATTTGGACTTCTGTGAGAACTGCATTTATGGAAAACAAAAGAGAGTCAGATTTCTCAGAGTTGGGAAAGAAAAGAAGAATGAAAAACTAGAGCTTGTGCATACAAATGTATGGGGACCTGCTCAAGTATCATCTCTTGGTGGCTCTCGTTATTATGTTACTTTTATTGATGATGCAACTAGAAAAAATTGCATTTATTGTATTAAAAATAAATCTGATGTATTTGATACTTTCAAGAAATGGAAAGCTTTGGTTGAGATTGAGACAGGAAAGAAATTGAAGTTTCTTAGATCAGACAATGGAGGTGAATATTGCAGCAAAGAGTTTGATAGGTATTGTTCAGAGCATGGAATTCGCAGAGAGAAGACAGTTCCAAGAACACCACAAGAAAATGGTGTGTCAGAAAGGATGAACAGAACTATCATGGAGCGTGCAAGGTGCATGAGATTGCATGAAGGATTGCCTTTACAGTTTTGGGCAGATGCTGTAGATACTGTTGTTTATCTAATAAACAGAGGGCCTTCAAGTTCCTTGGATGGTGGTGTTCCAGAGGAAGCATGGACAGGTAAAAAGGTAAACTACTCTATTTTAAAGCCTTTTGGTTGTGAGGCCTTTGTTCATATTGATAAAAAAAATAGAACAAAGCTTGAGGCAAAGTCAAAGAAATGTACTTTTATTGGATATGGTGTTAATGATTTTGGTTATCGCTTATATTATTACGAAAATCACAAAATCATTAGGAGCAGAGATGTAATATTCAATGAAAAGGTCTTGTATAAGAATCCGTTGCAGGAAAAGAAACAGGAAAAGGAAAACAAGGAATACGCAGTTCTTGATGAAATCGCTGAAAAGGTAAAGGTGCCTGAAAATAATAATAATCAACAACCACAACAACAGAAACCACCACAACAACCACAGGCACCCCAAACACCTGAAAGTGGTGTTAGAAGATCTACCAGGATAAGTAGACCCCCTGAACGATACTCTCCTTCATTATATTATTTATTGTTGACTGATTCTGGTGAACCTGAATGTTATGAAGAAGCAGTGCAGGTTGAAAGCAGGAAGAAGTGGGAGGTAGCCATGGAAGAAGAGATGGACTCCTTAATGCATAACCAGACTTGGGATCTAGTCAGGTTGCCTGCAGGAAAAACTACATTGAAGAATAAATGGGTTTACAGGTTGAAGGAAGAAGATGGAGGAAAACATAGGTATAAAGCTAGACTTGTGGTGAAGGGGTTTGCAAAAAAGAAAGGTATTGATTTTGATGAAATATTTTCTCCTGTTGTTAAAATGACTTCAATCAGAACTATTTTAAGTCTTGTAGCAGCTGAAGATTTGCATCTTGAGAAGTTAGATGTAAAGACAGCCTTTCTCCATGGAGATTTGGAGGAAGAGATATATATGCAGCAGCCACAAGGATATGAAGTGAAAGGGAAGGAGAAACTAGTGTGCAGGTTGAAGAAGAGCTTGTATGGCTTAAAACAGGCTCCAAGGCAGTGGTATCTAAAATTTGACAAGTTTATGTCTGAACAAGGTTATACTAGATGTCACTCTGATCATTGTGTTTATTTAAAAAAGCAAAATGATGGCAGCTATATTATATTGTTATTGTATGTAGATGACATGCTTGTTGCAGGATCTAACATGCAGGAAATAAATGTGCTCAAAAGAAAATTGGCAAATTCATTTACAATGAAGGATTTGGGAGCTGCAAAACAAATCCTTGGTATGAGAATAACTAGAGACAGGAAAAATCGTAAATGAACATTGTCTCAGAATGAGTACATACAAAAGGTGTTGAAAAGATTTAACATGCACAATGCAAAACCAGTTAGTACACCTTTTGCTAGACATTTCAAACTTAGCAAGGAAATGTGCCCAAAGACCCAAGAAGACATGGATTATATGTCTAAAGTTCCATATGCATCAGCAGTTGGAAGCTTAATGTATGCAATGGTCTGCACAAGGCCTGATATTGCACATGCAATGGGAGTTGTAAGCAGGTACATGAACAATCCAGGAAAGGAACATTGGATGGCAGTGAAATGGATACTCAGATATTTGAAAGGTACCACAAATCAAGCATTATGCTTTGGTGGTTCAAACATTTCCCTACAGGGATATGTTGATGCAGATATGGCAGGTGACAGAGATAATAGGAGGAGCACTACAGGATATGTATTTACTGTTGGAGGAACAATTGTCAGTTGGGTTTCAAAAATCCAAAGTATTGTTGCACTTTCAACAACAGAAGCAGAGTATGTTGCTGCTATAGAGGCTAGTAAAGAAATGATTTGGTTACAAAGGTTTATGGGTGAATTGGGTAAGGAGCATGATAAGGGCACGTTATACAGTGATAGCCAAAGTGCCATTCATCTTGCAAAGAACTCAGCATTTCATTCCAGGACTAAACACATACAACTCAAGTACCATTTCATACGATCAGTGTTGGAAGATGGAGAGTTGAAGCTAGAAAAGATACACACTAGCGAGAATCCTGCAGATATGCTAACAAAAGTTGTAACCAGGGAGAAACTGAGGATATGCTCAATTTCAATTGGTCTTCAAGGATGATGATGAAGATGAGAAACAGCCAGGTCCAAAGAGGAGTCATTGTCCAGCAAATGGAGCAGCGGTGGAGTTGCTACAATCAGTCTCCAAGTGGGAGATTGTTGGGTGTGGAACCTGATTATCTTCTATATTCAAAGGTATTTCGACATTGGACCCCAGCTCAAAATGGGGGCAGCAACACCGCCCGTAAAATATTTGCTGCAGGGGGGGTCCCGGGGGGGGTGGTAGCGCCCCCGAAGCTAAAAACAGCTGTAAAATTGCCTTGTAAAAGTATAGTAATTTCTAGTCAATCTGGGCTGTTCATTAGGCGGATGATCTGACGGTAGAACTTATGTTTAGTTTAGGGTTTTTTGCCCTAGAAGGCAACCCCTCTCTTTGTATGAGGGCATTGTATTTGAGGCTGTGTGATAGATGTGTATTCTATGTGTGAGCGGGAAATAGAGAGGTGACATTGTGAGAGAAAACAGAGGATATTATAGCGGATTTGTTGTAGGTTGTGTCTCTTCATTTTGCTTGATAATAGAAAGGAAGGACTGGCTGTTCGGGGTGGACGTAGCCCAAACTGGGTGAACCACGTATATCTGTGTCTCTCATGTTTTGTGCGTTTTCTGTGTTTATATTTCAGCAATATTTTATGTGTTCCATTGCTCCGTAATATATAATTTTCTAACAAAACTTTGGCTCATAACTTTGAAGTGTTAGTTTCTTGTAGCATCGGATGTGTTCTAGCCATGAAATTTTGTGGAGAGGCTAGAATACATGAGGTCTCAAAAACCTAGAAATCGTTTATGGAAATTCCACCCATACATGTCTCAATTAGATTATTAATAGATTTTAAAATGATTCTAAAGTCTAAACTTAGGGAATATGGTTAATTAATCAATATTAATTGAGATAAGGTGCGAATCATCTAGAAACTCACATGGATCAACCTAGAAATGATCCTAGCCATTGATTAAGTTTTAATCTTGGAAGTTGGTGCTCCAATAGTGGATTATTAAAGAAATTCGATGTGGTGATGGAGATCATCCAGTGCAGATACTCAGTTGCCTAGGAAGTTCGATTTTTTCAGGGGCAACAACTTAGCAGACAAGATAGAGCCAGAGGGTGAGTAGCAGGTGGAAGAGGATAGTAGCAGCATTCCAGGAGGATGTTTTTCAATTCTCAGGAGAGTCGAAGGAAGGAAGGTCAAAATCTTTAGAGGGCCATCATAGGAACTGCACAAAGGGTGACATACTCATCTTAGCATAGAGGCTGGGGAAGCTATTATGGAGGCAAAAAATAGCAATGGTGTGAGAGAAAATTCTCACAATATTTTTGCTAGTATTCCCTTTAGACTAGATTTCCAACTCCGCATCTAAATTTTTGTACTCAGAATTATTGATAAACATTAATAATAAAACCCTCATTTGCTGCATTGATTTTCCCAAGTTGGGTTTTCTTGGGGACATTTGTCCAAAAATAATCATGTTAATTTTTATGTGTGCTAGAATTTTCTCAGCGTGCATGTGGTGAGGTAAAATTTTAAGTGTGGACACAAACAATTCCTCTAGCTCAGCAACAGGTCTAGCCACAAACAAGACATTCTATGGAAGATTTCCTTAGGTTAGAACCAATTAAGAGGTCCTACCTCTTAGTACGCTTATCCCGTTTGGTGATGACCTTGCTTGCTTGCTCCAAATATCTCCTGTTTCCTTCTTTGAGCACCTGAAACAAGTAAGAAACAACAAACAACAACCTTGATAATAGAAAAATTGTAATTGAACCTTAACAAGTCAAGAAACATTAAGCCATAAACATGTGAGATGACACATTATGTAGGAAATCAATCGATAGTTGCATATATATTAAATCAAGAATATATTACAACAATTGTCTTGACATTGTTGTTCTCCTCCGACAAAACCAGGTTCCCACACACTTTCGTTAGCATTCCATGATGGCCGCAACAATGATAGTTTTAAGGCTCTTATCTTTAGTCTTCACAATAAACCAAATTAACACTTCTCCCTCACACACAACTAGAGAGCTACAACTATGAATAGCTTGTTGTTTACTCCAAACTTAATTAGCACTAGCACACCAACATTAACACTAGCTTGTGCTTAGAAAAAAGGGAGGTTTATATAGCATGAATGGATGGGATATGGTTCCTCTTCTCATGGGAGAAGGTGTTATATCTTGATGTAGTTCCATCCTTATAGGGGAAAGGCTCCCAAACTGACATCCTCAACTACATCCGGCCCAACCATTTACCAGACTTCCATTACAAAGCTTCTAGAGCTGGAAGCTTTAGCTCCTTATTTAAAAAACTTTCCAAAAGAGGATTGGCGTGAATAGAACAAGGCTCATTTGCTTCGGTCAGCGCTAGGGATAGTTCTAACCCCTACATATCGACACGAGGAGAACAAGGGTCATTAGCGTCAGTCTTGTAAACTAGGAAAAACAGAAGATTTTCGGGAAATGATGCAAAAGGGAATTGTTCTGCTCATGAAGAGGGACACAATGGGAGTTTCTTCCTGAAGGGGAAGCATGTAGGGTTCACTATAGATGTCATCTAGGATCAAGGAATGGGGAGTACAGGGACAGTGACAAAATGATGTGTAACAGATGCCCCCTAAAGCATGAAGGCCAAGCTAGAGTGAGGGATGAAATGCTTTATGAATTAGTGCAGGGAACGAGAGTTTGTTGTCAGAAAACTTGCAAGAAAGTATAAATACATATACATAACTGAAAACTCTGTCAAATGATACATGAGTCATGGTATGGATGCATCCATGTAGAGAATGATCATGCAAATGGATCTAGGCATGGTCACAACCATCCGATAAATAGGATCATATCGAAACCAAGGTATGGTCACAGCCATCCAATAAAGAGAAGGATCACATATGATAACTTGTGGCATGGTTGCAGCCATCCATCTGAGAGAGACATGTATATCAACATAATCATATCACACCATCTTGTAACCTGGACTTTTGTAATCTGAGCCTAGGGTCTTGCGCTCCAACATGACCTGATCAAAGTACAAATTCTAACATGTGAATAGATGTGTTGACATCGAACATACTAGAAAATTGTTTGATTACCAGCCGATGATGTAAAATGTTAACAAGTGTGAGAGAAACCACCAATAATGACAATGGTCCTCAAAGTACTATCAACACAATTCATGGAATGTGTGTTGGGTTGCGTTATATTCTTTCCACGACTAGCCCACGTAGTTAATCGGGGGGTTAGAAGGGGGGCGGAGCCCCACTTCGTTGCGCCGATTGCGTAGCGGGGGGGGGTCACAAGGGGTTTGAGGGGTGTAGGTAACCCCACTCTATGGGGTCCAGGGAAGCGCCCTGGAAATATTTTTTTTTGGACCCTATATTAGGTTCGGCGGACCTACCTATGGTTTTCTGCATGATTTTTCGCACATGGTTTTGGAAGCGATGGTTTTTGGTCCATGGTATTGGATGCTTCTGCATGTATAAATATGTATTTTAACATTGAAAGGAATATAATGAAAAATCAAGCTGGTAGTCCTAGTTTTGGGATCTAGGGGAAAATCTCTATTTATATGTGTTATGCTCTCGCATTGTTTATTTTCTTTGTTTTAGAATTTGTATGCAGGTAATTTCTGTATGGGGTTAAAACCTACATTTGGTATCAGAGCTGTTTTGGCTTCAAGGGGACGCCTTTGTTGCTGAGGGGTTTCACTCAAGCCTGTGGTAGACCTCGTTCAATGGGAGATATGTGGGATCGATTCTAGCAGTGAAAGAGGATGGAGAGTAGTGGAAAGATAGAGATCGAGAAATTTAATGGTCAGAATTTTGAGTTATGGAAACTGAAGATGGAGGATCTGTTGGTGGATAAAGATCAGTGGGTCGTGATAGATCTAGGTACTAAAGCAACGATAGTGTCCGATGAAGAATGGAAGAAGTTGGATCAGAAGGCTAAGAGCACAATACGATTGTGTGTCTCAGATTCAGTATTCCTAAATGTATCAGGGGAAGTTATGGCTAAGGATTTTTGGGACAAGTTAGGGACTTTGTACCAATCTAAGTCTCTGGTGAATAAACTGTTCCTACGAAAAAAGCTGTGTAACCTGAGGATGAAAGAAGGAGACTTCGTGACAGAACACCTGAATGCATTTAATACTATGGTAATTCAATTATTATCTATTGATATTAAAATTTCAGATGAAGATAAGTGAATCAGTTTGTTGTGTTCTCTACTAGATTTGTGGGATAGTCTGGTTATTGTAATAGGTAGCAATGCAACTGCCTTGCAGTTTCATGAAATAGTCTCATCCTTGTTGATGGGGGAGACGAGACGAAAAAATATGGAGAGCTAGAATGGTGATGCCTTGTCTATACGAGGACAGTCCCAGAACAGAAACAAAAATAAGTCATTGAGAGGGAGATCTAAATCTAGAGGGAGATCTAAATCTCCAGGAAAACTTGTAAAGGTGGTGCGCTGGAAATGTAGAAAGGAAGGGCACTACAAAAGGGACTGTAAATCTAAAGCTCCTAATAAAGGAAAGGGATCTAATGATGCTCCTTCTGTAGAGACAAAATCCATCTCAGATGAAGGTGGAGATGTGTACTTGGCTTCTTCAAGTACATATGTAGATCATGAGGCATGGTTGATTGACTCAGGTGCATCCTTTCACTTCAGTCCCCATAGAGAGTGGTTCTGCAAGTATCAGAAATTTGATGGTGGTGATGTCTTCTTAGGGGATGACAGGAAGGCTAGAATCGTTGGTCACGGAAAAGTAAAGTTGAAGTTGCAAGGTTGAAGGGTTAGAAAACTTCTGGGTGTTCTACATATTCCTGCATTAGCCAGATATCTGATTTCTGTAAGCAAGCTAGATGATGCAGATGTGAAAATAGTGTTCGAGAAGGATACCTGCAAGATGGTTCGGGGGGCACTAGTATTGATGCAGGGAGTTTGAATTGGAACTATGTACAAGCTGCAAGGTAGCATTGTTGTTGATGGGTGCAATAGTTCTGTGGTTCCTAAAACTGGAGCAGAAAATCTAGTGGTCTCTGGAGAGAATACCATGCTATGGCATCAAAGGCTTGGACATATTGTAGAAAACGGCCTTCGAATACTTCATGGTAAAGGTATGGTAGAAGGTATGAGTAATAGCTCTCTGGATTTTGATTTCATTGAAAACTATGTATATGGGAAGTAGAATCGGGTGAGTTTCCCCTTTGGTGGTAAGAGGGTGAAACATATATTAGAACTTGTGCACAGTGATGTGTTTGGACCTGTGAAGGTTCCATCACTGGGTAATTATGTGTACTATGTATCATTTATAGATGACTTCTCAAGGAATACATGGATATATTTCCTTAAGAAGAAATCTGAAGTCTTTGACAGGTTTAAAGAATTTAAGGCTCTGGTGGAAAACGAGACAGAGAAGAAGATAAAGGTGCTAAGGACAGATAAGAGTGGAGAGCTTTGCAGTAAGGAATTTGAAGAATTCTATAAGAAGTGTGGTATAGCACGACAGAATACTACTCCATTTACACCTTAGAAAAATGGAGTTACAGAAAGAATGAACAAGATGTTGATGGAAAGGGAAAGAAGCATGCCTAGTGGTGCCGGGTTAGGACAAGAATTCTGGGTAGAGGCGGTGGAGACTACATGTTATCTAGTCAACAGATCACCTTCATCAACATTGGAGGATAAGAATCCACAAGAGGTATGGACTGGTAAGAAACCTTCTCTTTCACATCTAAAGGTATTTGGATGTGATGCATATGTACATGTTCCAAAGGTGAAAAGAATCAAGTTGGATAGTAAATCTGAAAAGTGCATCTTTGTTGGGTATAAGGATGGTTTAAAGGGTTATAAGCTTTGGAACCCATTAACAAGGAAGGTTGTGTACAACAGAGATGTGGTGTTCAGAGAGGTGAAAGATGTTATTAAACATGAAGTCCAACCAAAGGAACCTGAGAAGATAGAGTTTGAACTTAAGGAGGAAGAATTAGACTCTACAACAGAGCAGGAATCAGATGATGAAGAGCCACAAAATCTGGGTGTGAGAAGATCAGTTCAAGGAATAAGGCAGTTGGAAAGGTATAGTCCATCTGCTTTTTGTTCAAATTTTGCTTTATCTATTACTGATGATGATCCAGAACTGTGAAGGAAGCAATAGATTCAAAGGATGGAAAACTTTGGAAAGAGGCGATGGTTGATGGAATGGCATCTTTGCACAAAAATGAGGCTTGGGATCTAGTGAGGTTGCCATCTGGAAGGAAACCCATTGGCTACAAATGGGTGTTCAAGAAGAAGACAAATGTAGAAGGAAAGGTGGAAAAATACAAAGCTTGGTTGGTAGAAAAAGGTTTTTCCCAGGTGCTAGGAATTGATTTTGTTGATATTTTTTCTCCTGTTGCCAAGGTAACTTCTATTAGATTACTTTTATCTGTTACTGCTGCTTTTGATTTTGATGTAGAATAGATGGATGTGAAGAAAACATTTCTTCATGGGGATCTGGAAGAGGAGATCTACATGAAGCAACTTGAAGGTTTTGTGGTGAAGGGTAAGAAAGAACTAGTATGCAAGTTAAAGAAGTCTTTGTATGGGTTAAAACAGTCACCAAGGATGTGGTATCAGAAGTTTGTTACATTTATACAGGGACTTGGCTTCACCAGAAGCAAAGCAGATCATTATGTGTATTTTAAATTAGTTGGTGACCATGTTATTTATCTGGTCTTGTATGTAGATGATATGTTGTTGGATGGAAATGACAAAGAAATTATCAAGGATTTGAAGACCCATTTGTCCTCCATATTCGACATGAAAGATCTTGGTGCTGCAAACTATATTCTGGTCATGGAAATTAAAAGAGATCGAAGAAAGAGTAAGCTTTGGTTAAACCAGAGGAAGTATGTCGAGACAATAGTGTAGAGGTTTAATATGTAGGATAGTAAACTGGTGAAGGTTCCTACTATTGTAGGTGTAAAGTTATCTACTGAACAGTGTCCCAAGACACAAGAAGAGGAAGACGACATGTCCTGTGTTCCATATGAAAGTTCAGTCGGTAGCTTGATGTATGCGATGGTCTATAGTAGATCAGACATTGCACATGCAGTGGGAGTATTGAGCAGGTTTATGTCAAAACCAGGGAAGGAACACTGGACAACAGTGAAGTAGGTTTTCAGGTATTTGTGTAGCACTAGTGATTATGTTTGTGCTACCAAGGAAGACCCTCTTTGGAGAGAGTGTTGGATATTCGTGGCTTTGTTGATGCAGACTGGGCTGGAGATATGGATCAAAGAAGATCTATAAGTGGGTATGTGTTTAACCTATTTGGAGGTGTAGCCAATTGGATGAGTAAGAAAAAATCTATAGTGTTACTATCAACTACAAAGGCAGAATAAATGGCAACCACTCATGCAAGAAAAGAAGTAGTTTGGTTGTAGAGATTGTGTTCAAGTATGGGGTTAGTATAGGGAGCTATAAGGATAGACTGTGACAGCCAAAGTGAAATTTTCTTGGCAAAGAACCCTGCATATCATTCAAAGACAAAGCACATTGATGTTCAGTATTGCTTTGTGAGGGATATGATAGAAGACAAAATGGTGTTGTTGGTAAAGGTGGACACTTTGAAGAATACTGCAGATGCATTGACAAAATCTGTGAGCTCTGAGAAGTTTTATTGCTATAGAGAAACAATGGGCATTGCAGGGCTGGATAAATGACTATGTTCTCTTGTGGACCCTTGTTGAAAGAAAGTAACAAGTTGGAGAATGTTGGGTTGTTTTATATTCTTTCCATGACTAGCCCATGTAGCTAACTAGGGGGTTAGAAGGCGGGCAGAGCCCCCCCTTCGCTGCATTGATTGCGTAGCCGGGGGGGGTCACAAGGGGTTTTGTGCATGATTTTTTGCACATGGTTTTGGATTCGATGGTTTTCGGTCCATGGTTTTGGATGTGTTGGTTTTCGGTCCATGGTATTGGATGCTTCAACATGTATAAATATGTATTGTAACATTGAAAGGAATATAATGAAAAATCAAGGTTATAGTCCTAATTTTGGGATTAAGGGGTAAATCTCTGTGTATATGTGTTTTATGTGTTATGCTCTCGCATTGTTTATTTTCTTTGTTTTAGAATTCGTATGCAAATAATTTCTATATGGGGTTAAAACCTACAATGTGAATAAGGGAACTGTAGTTGAACACCCTTGAAATCACCCGATCGAAAGCCAATGATGTGAACTTGTCATCGAGTGTGAAGAACTTGCCATTAGGGAATGCAAGCTGTAAGGTACTGGAAGGGAGTCTCTCGGTCAACTTCCTAGATAATAAGCTGAAGTCGACAGGAAGCAACCGTGTCAAAGGAGGGCCATGATGTATCCCACATCATCGACATGAGACAGAGGGATGCAAAATTATTTTGGATGATACAGAGAATCAGGGGTAAGTGTACCTATAGAAGGACAACTCTTGAACATATCGGCGACACGACTTAGAAGTTTTGCATCTTTTGGATCCATAGGATCAGTGGTTCTGATGATGTGGTAGAGATCAAATGGAAGGCAAAAATGAATGGCCCAACCTAGGAAGGTCAACGATAAAAAGGAGGATATCCCATCCCGACCTGAAGAAGAAAGTGTCATGTTCAAGAGCGAGCTGCCGACACAACTGATTAGATTTCCAAATTTTTCCCCACCATTCCTGGCAGGTACCTCAGTTATTTTTTAATTACAAGCTTGAAGGGGATAGCATATGCTTGCACTATAAGTTCATCCTTCGGATGAATCCAACCTAGTAATTTTAATGAGCTCTATGAAGGAGAAGCATATGTTCGTCATGGTGATGAATCTGATGTCGTTTAATATTTTAATGAGTCCGACAAAGGTGTAACTCGGTATCTTTTTCATGTTTAGAGAGTTTGAAAAGGACACAGAAAAGAAAACTCCACATGGTCCCTTTTCATACATTTGTGTCTCTTGAGCCCGAAAAGGTAGAAAACGATACTAGAGAGAATCACTTGACCATTTTAGTCAAGGACTACATTTTTCGTAAATAGTGCATCCCAGCTCAAAAAATGGGTAAATGTATACTGGGATGTGTACTTGGCTTCTTTAAGTACACATGTAGATCATGAGGCATGGTTGATTGACTCAGGTGCATCCTTTCACTTCAGTCCCCATAGAGAGTGGTTCTGTGAGTTTGAGAAATATGATGGTGGTGATGTCTTCTTAGGGGATGACAGGAAGGCTAGAATCATTGGTCACGAAAAAGTAAAGTTGAAATTGCAAGGTTGAAGGGTTAGAACACTTCTAGGTGTTCTGTATATTCCTTCATTAGCTAGATATCTGATTTCTGTAAGCAAGCTAGATGATGCATGTGTAAAAACAGTGTTTGAGAAGGATACTTGTAAGATGGTTCGGGGGGCACTAGTATTGATGCGGAGCGTTCGAATTGGAACTATGTACAAGCTACAAGGTAGCACTGTTGTTGATGGGTGCAACAGTTCTGTGGTTCCTAAAAGTGGAGTAGAAAATCTAGTGGTCTGTGGAGAGAATACCATGCTATGGCATCAAAGGCTTGGACATATTGGAGAAAAGGGCCTTCGAATACTTCATGGTAAAGGTATGGTAGAACGTATGAGTAATAGATCTCTGGATTTTGATTTATGTGAAAATTGTGTATATGGGAAGTCGAATCGGGTGAGTTTCTCCTTTGGTGGTAAGAGGGCAAAACATATATTAGAATTTGTGCACAATGATGTGTTTGGACCTGTGAAGGTTCCATCACTGGGTAATTATGTGTACTATGTATCATTTATAGATGACTTCTCAAGGAATACATGGATATATTTCCTTAAGAAGAAATCTGAAGTCTTTGACAGGTTTAGAGAATTTAAGGCTCTGGTGGAAAATGAGACAAAGAAGAAGATAAAGGTGCTGAGGACAGATAAGAGTGGAGAGTTTTGCGGTAAGGAATTTGAAGAATTCTATAAGAAGTGTGGTATAGCATGACTGAAGACTACTCCATTTACACCTCAGCAAAATGAAGTTACAGAAAGAATGAATAAGACATTCATGGAAAGGGAAAGAAGCATGCCTAGTGGTGCTAGGTTGGGACAAGAATTCTTGGTAGAGGCGGTGGAGACTACATGTTACCTGGTCAATAGATCACCTTCATCAACATTGGAGGATAAGACACCGCAAGAGGTATGGACTGGTAAGAAACCTTCTCTTTCACATATGAAGGTATTTGGATGTGATGCATATGTACATGTTCCAAAGGAGAAAATAATCAAGTTGGATAGTAAATCTGAAAAGTGCATCTTTATTGTGTATAAGGATGGTTTAAAGGGTTATATTCTTTGGAACCTAACAACAAGGAAGGTTGTGTACAACCGAGATGTGGTGTTCAGAGAGGTGAAAGATGTTATTAAACATGAAGTCCAACCAAAGGAACCTGAGAAGATAAAGTTTGAGATTAAGGAGGAAGAATCAGACTCTACAACAGAGTAGGAATCAGAAGATGAAGAGCCACAAAATCTGGGTGTGAGAAGATCAGTTCAAGAAATAAGGCAGCCGGAAAGGTATAGTCCATCTACTTTCTGTTCAAATTTTTCTTTATCTATTACTGATGATGATCCAGAACTGTGAAGGAAGCAGTAGACTTAGAGGATGGAAAACTCTGGAAAGAGGCAATGGTTGATGGAATGGCATCTTTGCACAAAAATGAGGCTTGGGATCTGGTGAAGTTGCGAGCTGGAAGGAAACCCATTGGTTGGAAATGGGTGTTCAAGAAGAAGACAAATGTAGAGGGAAAGGTGGAGAAATACAAACCTCGGTTGGTAGAAAAAGGTTTTTCCCAGGTGCTAGGAATTGATTTTGTTGATATTTTTTCTCCTGTTGCCAAGGTAACTTCTATTAGATTACTTTTATCTGTTGCTGCTGCTTTTGATTTTGAGGTAGAACAGATGGATGTGAAGACAAAATTTCTTCACGGGGATCTGGAAGAGGAGATCTACATGAAGAAACTTGAAGGTTTCGTGGTGAAGGGTAAGAAAGAACTATTATGCAAGTTAAAGAAGTCTCTGTATGGGTTAAAACAATCACCAAGGATGTGGTATCAGAAATTTGTTACATTTATACAGGGACTTGGCTTCACCAGAAGCAAAGCAGATAATTGTGTGTATTTTAAATTAGTTGGTGACCGTGTTATTTATCTGGTCTTGAATGTGGACTATATGTTGTTGGATGGAAACGACAAAGAAATTATCAAGGATTTGAAGACCCATTTGTCCTCCATATTCGACATGAAAGATCTCGGTGCTGTAAACTATATTTTGGGCATGGAAATTAAAAGGGATCAGAAAAAGAGGAAGCTCGGGTTAAACCAAAGGAAGTATGTCGAGACGATAGTGCAGAGGTTTAATATGCAGGATAGTAAACTGGTGAAGGTTCCTATTATTGTAGGTGTAAAGTTATCTACAGAACAGTGTCCCAATACCCAAGAAGAGGAAGAGGACATGTCCTGTGTTCCATATGAAAGTGCAGTTGGTAGCCTGATGTATGTGATGGTCTGTACTAGACCAGACATTGCACATGCAGTGGGAGTATTGAGCAGGTTTATGTCAAAAGCACGAAAGGAACACTGGACAACAGTGAAGCAGGTTTTCAGGTATTTGCATGGCACTAGTGATTATGGTTTGTGCTACCAAGGAAGACCTATTTGGAGAGAGTGTTGGATATTCGTGGCTTTGTTGATGCAGACTGGGCTGGAGATATGGATCAAAGAAGATCTACAAGTGGGTATGTGTTTAACCTATTTGGAGGTGTAGCTAGTTGGATGAGTAAGAAACAATCTATAGTGTCACTATCAACTACAAAGGTAGAATACATGGCAGCCACTCATGCAAGCAAAGATTCAAGTAGTTTGATTGTAGAGATTGTGTTCAAGTATGGGGTTAGTATAGGGAGCTATAAGGATAGACTGTGATAGCCAAAGTGAAATTTTCTTGGCAAAGAATCCTGCATATCATTCAAATACAAAGCACATTGATATTCAGTATCGCTTTGTGAGGGATATGGTAAAAGAAAAAATGGTGTTGCTGGTAAAGGTGGACACTTTGAAGAATACTGCAGATGCATTGACAAAATCTATGAGCTCTGAGAAGTTCTCCTACTATAGAGAAACAATGGGCATTGCAGGGCTGGATAAATGACGAAGGTCTCTTATGGCCGCCTGTGGAAAGAAAAAAACAAGTTGGAGAATGTTGGGTTGTGTTATATTCTTTCCACGACTAGCATAGTAGCTAACTAGGGGGTTAGAAGGGGTGTGGAGCCCCCCCTTCGTTGCATTGATTGCGTAGCCGGGGGGGGGTCACAAGGGTTTTTGTGCATGATTTTTCGCACATGGTTTTGGATTGGATGGTTTTCGGTCCATGGTATTGGATGCTTCGACATGTATGAATATGTATTGTAACATTGAAAGGAATATAATGAAAAATCAAGCTAGTAGTTCAAGTTTTGGGATCTAGGGGGAAATCTCTGTGTATATTTGTTTTATGTGTTATGCTCTCGCATTGTTTATTTTCTTTGTTTTAGAATTTTATGCAGGTAATTTTTGTACAGGGTTAAAACCTACAATGTGAATAAGGGAACTGTAGTTGAACACCCTTGAAATCACCTGATCGAAAGCCAATGATGTGAACTTGTCGTCCCGTGTGAAGAACTTGCCATTAGGGCATGCAAGCTCTAAGGTACTGGAAGGGAGTCTCTTGGTCAACTTCCTGGATAATAAGTTGAAGTCGACAGGAAGCAACAATGTTGAAGGAGGGCCATGATGTATCCCACATCATCAACATGAGATAGAGGGATGAAAAATTATTTTGGATGATACAGAGAATCAGGGGTAAGTATACCTATAGAAGGACAACTCTTTAACATATCGACGACACGACTTAGAAGTTTGGCAGCTTTTGGATCCATAGGATTAGTGGTCATGATGACGTGGCAGAGATCAAATGGAAGGAAAAAATGAATAGACCAACCTAGGAAGGTCAACAATAAAAAGGAGGATATCCCATCTCGACCCGAAGAAGAAAGTGTCATGTTCAAGAGTGAGCTGCTGACACAACTGATTAGATTTCCAAATTTTTCCCCACCATTCTTAGCAGGTACCCCAGTTATTTTTTAATTACAAGCTTGAAGGGGATATCATATGCTTGCACTATAAGTTCGTCCTTCAGATAAATCCATCCTAGTAATTTTAACGAGATCTAGGAAGGAGAAGCACATGTTCGTCATGGTGACGAATCCGATGTCGTTTAATATTTTAACGAGTCCGACAAAGGTGTAACTTGGTATCTTTTCCATGTTTAGAGAGTTTGGAAAAGACACGGAAAAGAAAACTCCACATGGTCCCTTTTCATACATTTGTGTCTCTTGAGCCCAAAAAGGTAGAAAATGATACTTGATAGAATCGCTTGACCATTTTATTCAAGGACTACCTTTTTCGTAAATAGTGCATCCCAACTTTAAAAGGGGTAAATGTATACTGGGATGTGTACTTGGCTTCTTCAAGTACACATGTAGATCATGAGGCATGGTTGATTGACTCAGGTGCATCCTTTCACTTCAGTCCCCATAGAGAGTGGTTCTGCGAGTATGAGAAATATGATGGTGGTGATGTCTTCTTAGGGGATGACAGGAAGGCTAAAATCGTTGGTCACGAAAAAGTAAAGTTGAAGTTGCAAGGTTGAAGGGTTAGAACACTTCTGGGTGTTCTGCATATTCCTGCATTAGCCAGATATCTGATTTCTGTAAGCAAGCTAGATGATGCAGGTGTAAAAACAGTGTTCGAGAAGGATACCTGTAAAATGGTTCGGGGGGCACTGGTATTGATGCGGGGAGTTCGAATTGGAACTAAGCTGCAAGGTAGCACTGTTGTTGATGGGTGCAACAGTTCTGTGGTTCCTGAAAGTGGAGCAGAAAATCTAGTGGTCTGTGGAGAGAATAGCATGCTATGGCATCAAAGGCTTGGACATATTGGAGAAAAGCGCCTTTGAATTCTTCATGGTAAAGGTATGGTAGAAGGTATGAGTAATGGCTCTCTGGATTTTGATTTTTATGAAAATTGTGTATATGGGAAGTAGAATCGGGTGAGTTTCCCCTTTGGTGGTAAGAGGGCAAAACATATATTAGAATTTGTGCATAGTGATGTGTTTAGCCCTATGGAGGTTCCATCACTGGGTAATTATGTGTACTATGTATCATTTATAGATGACTTCTCAAGGAATACATGGATATATTTCCTTAAGAAGAAATCTGAAGTCTTTGATAGGTTTAAAGAATTTAAGGCTCTGGTGGAAAACGAGATAGAGAAGAAGATAAAGGTGTTGAGGACAGATAAGAGTGGATAGTTTTGCAGTAACGAATTTGAAGAATTTTATAAGAAGTATGGTATAGCATGACAGAAGACTACTCCATTTACACCTCGGAAAAATGGAGTTACAGAAAGAATGAACAAGACGTTGATGGAAAGGGAAAGAAGCATGCCTAGTGGTGCCGAGTTAGGACAAGAATTCTAGGTAGAGGAGGTGGAGACTGCATGTTACCTGGTCAACAGATCACCTTCATCAACATTGGAGGTTAAGACTCCACAAGAAGTATGGACTGGTAAGAAACCTTCTCTTTCACATCTGAAGGTATTTGGATGTGATGCATATGTACATTTTCCAAAGGAGAAAAGAATCAAGTTGGATAGTAAATCTGAAAAGTGCATCTTTATTGGGTATAAGGAAGGTTTAAAGGGTTATAAGCTTTGGAACCCAGTAACAAGGAAGGTTGTGTACAACTGAGATGTGGTGTTCAGAGAGGTGAAAGATGTTATTAAACATAAAGTCCAACCAAGGGAACCTGAGAAGATAGAGTTTGAGCTTAGGGAGGAAGAATCAAACTCTACAACAGAGCAAGAATCAGAAGATGAAGAGCCACAAAATCTGGGTGTGAGAAGATCAGTTCAAGAAATAAGGCAACTGAAAAGGTATAATCCATCTACTTTCTATTCAAATTTTGCTTTATCTATTACTAATGATGATCCAAAAGTGTGAAGGAAACAGTAGAATCAGAGGATGGAAAACTCTGGAAAGAGGCGATGGTTGATGGAATGGCATCTTTGCACAAAAATGAGGCTTGGGATCTAGTGAAGTTGCTAGCTGGAAGGAATCCCATTGGCTGCAAATGGGTGTTCAAGAAGAAGACAAATGTAGAAGGAAAGGTGGAGAAATACAAAGCTCGATTGGTAGAAAAAGGTTTTTCCCAGGTGCTAGGAATTGATTTTGTTGATATTTTTTCTCCTGTTGTGAAGGTAACTTCTATTAGATTACTTTTATGAGTTGCTGCTGCTTTTGATTTTGAGGTAGAACAGATGGATGTGAAGACAACATTTCTTCACGAGGATCTGGAAGAGGAGAACTACATGAAGCAACTTGAAGGTTTTGTGGTGGAGGGTAGGAAAGAACTAATATGCAAGTTAAAGAAGTCTCTGTATGGGTTAAAACAGTCACCAAGGATGTGGTATCAGAAATTTGTTACATTTATACAGGGACTTGGCTTCACCAGAAGCAAAGCAGATCATTGTGTGTATTTTAAATTAGTTGGTGACCGTGTTATTTATCTCGTCTTGTATGTCGATGATATGTTGTTGGATGGAAATGACAAAGAAATTAGCAAGGATTTGAAGACCCATTTGTCCTCCATATTCGACATGAGAGATCTTGGTGCTGCAAACTATGTTTTGGGCATGGAAATTAAAAGAGATCGGAAAAAGAGGAAGCTCTGGTTAAACCAAAGGACGTATGTTGAGACAATAGTGCAGAGGTTTAATATGCAGGATAGTAAACTAGTGAAGTTTCCTATTATTGTAGGTGTAAAGTTATCTACTGAACAGTGCCCCAAGACACAAGAAGAAGAAGAGGACATGTCATGTCTTCCATATGAAAGTGTAGTCAGTAGCTTGATGTATTCAATGGTCTGTATTAGACCAGAAATTGCACATGCAGTGGGAGTATTGAGCAGGTTTATGTCAAAACCAGGGAAGGAACACTGGACAACGGTGAAGTAGGTTTTCAAGTATTTGCGTGGCACTAGTGACTATGGTTTGTGCTACCAAGGAAGACCCTGTTTGGATAGAGTGTTGGATATTCATGGCTTTGTTGATATAGACTGGGCTAGAGATATGGATCAAAGAATATCTACAAGTGGGTAAGAGTTTAACCTATTTGGAGGTGTAGCCAGTTGGATGAGTAAGAAGCAATCTATAGTGCCGCTATCAACTACAAAGGTAGAATACATGGCAGACACTCATGCAAGAAAACAAGCAGTTTGGTTGTAGAGATTGTGTTCAAGTATGGTGTTAGTATAGGGAGCTATAAGGATAGACTGTGACAACCAAAGTGAAATTTTCTTGGCAAAGAACCCTGCATATCATTCATAGACAAAGCACATTGATGTTCAGTATCGCTTTGTGAGCGATATTATAGAAGAAAAAATGGTGTTGCTGGTAAAGGTGGACACTTTGAGGAACACTGTAGATGCATTGAAAAAATCTATGAGCTTTGAGAAGTTCTCTTGCTATAGAGAAACAATGGGCATTGCAGGGTTGGATAAATGAGTAAGCTCTCTTGTGGTCCCCTGTGGAAAGAAAGCAACAAGTTGGAGAATGTTGGGTTGTGTTATATTCTTTCCGCGACTAGCCTGTTACACAAAATATTGTCACCATGACATTCTGCAGTCAGTGTGAGTCTATCACCACTCATACTATCCTCCTTTGCAAGTCTTAAACCTCAGCTCTTCATGTCAAGCCTTAAAAATGAGAGAAAGTCCTTGAAAATCTCTAAAACTCTGGTTCCGCACTTTCTCTTAGCATTACTTGTGGTCCCACACCCCTTGGTCATGTCCTCTCCGGACCTGCCCGCTCTGTCTCTAAAGGAAAGGGTGCAGACCCCCGTAAAAGTAAAAAAGGCATAAGTTTATTATTAAAAAACTCACTTTGGGTTAATTCTGGATGCTTCTAGAAGGAATCTTGAGGTGGAAACTTCACTCCTAGGTGGTTCATGCATCCCATAACTAAAGGAGCTAACCCCTTGATGTGAGGAGCTTATCCCTTTGAAGGAGGACTCTATCCCTTTGGAGGTGGACCTGGTAACTTCCTTCCTCTGCACTATAAAATGAGGCATTGGGCTGGTTGCTAGGGAGGTTGAAAGCTGAATATTTTTTAGGGTAAATGTTGTTCGAATTTAGACTTCCTAATTGAGCTTGAGAGGAGAGATTACATACCTTTTGATCTCATTGGGAAGAGTGTGAAGCTTGTCAAAGTAGAGGAGATTCTTTCTTGGACCCTGGGAGGAGCTTGTACAACATCAAGGCACCAAGGTTGTAAAGTTCTTCTCTGTTTAAAGTTAATACAATCAAGTTTATTTTTCTCAATAAGCTGTCTCTTATGCTTTATTTCATGGATTCCTTAATCACCATGATGAATATGATTTATTATATTAGCTATGCAGGTGTTATTTGATGTGTGCTTGTTTGTGTTTGCAGGTTCTTAAAAGGAAACTCATTCGGACGGTCGAAGCGTGGCTACCACAAACTAGCGTTGGACTTAAGGTAGGGTCTAAAGACACCTCTTGGTTTTTATTTATAAATCGCAATATTTAGAGAAAGATAGAATTTGCTTGTCTTGCTTGTCGCTAGATATCTGTAGATACTAGGGAGATTGGTCTTGTCCGTAAGAATGATTTATCCGGCCGACATAGCCCACGTAGCTAACCGGGGGGTTAGAAGGGGGTTGGAGCCCCCCCTTCGTTGCATTGATTGCGTAGCCGGGGGGGGGGGGGGGGGGGGGGGGGTCACAAGGGGTTTTGTGCATGATTTTTCACACATGGTTTTGGATTCGATGGTTTTCGGTCCATGGTTTTGGATGCGATGGTTTTCAGTCCATGGTATTGGATGCTTCGACATGTATAAATATGTATTGTAACATTGAAAGGAATATAATGAAAAATCGAGCTAGTAGTCCTAGTTTTGGGATCCAGGGGGAAATCTCTGTGTATATGTGTTTTATGTGTTATGATCTCGCATTGTTTATTTTCTTTGTTTTAGAATTCATATGCAGGTAATTTATGTACGGGTTTAAAACCTATAATGTGAATAAGGGAACTGTAGTTGAACACCCACGAAATCACCCGATCGAAATCCAATTATGTGAACTTGTTGTCGAGTGTGAAGAAATTTCCATTAGGGCATGCAAGCTCTAAGGTACTGGAAGGGAGTGTCTCAGTCAACTTCCTGGATAATAAGCTGAAGTCGACAGGAAGCAACCATGTCAAAGGAGGGCCATGATGTATCCCACATCATCGACATGAGACAGAGGGATGAAAAATTATTTTGGATGATACAGAAATCAAGGGTAAGTGTACCTATAGAAGGACAACTCTTGAACATATCGGCGACACGAATTAGAAGTTTGGCAGCTTTTGGATCCATAGGATCAGTGGTCATGATGACATGGTAGAGATCAAATTGAAGGCAAAAATGAATGGCCCAACCTAGGAAGGCCAATGATAAAAAGGAGGATATCCCATCCCAACTCGAAGAAGAAAGTGTCATGTTCAAGAGTGAGCTGCCGACACAACTGATTAGATTTCCAAATTTTGCCCCACCATTCTTGGCAGGTACCCCAGTTATTTTTTAATTACAAGCTTGAAGGGGATAGCATATGCTTGCAATATAAGTTCATCCTTCGGATGAATCCAACCTAGTAATTTTAGCGAGCTCTAGGAAGGAGAAGCTCATGTTCGTCATGGTGACGAATCTGATGTCGTTTAATATTTTAACGAGTCCAACAAAGGTGTAACTCGATATCTTTTTGATGTTTAGAGAGTTTGAAAAAGACACGAAAAAGAAAACTCGACATGGTCCCTTTTCATACATTTGTGTCTCTTGAGCCCGAAAAGGTAGAAAATGATACTTGAGAGAATCACTTGACCATTTTAGTCAAGGACTACCTTTTTCGTAAATAGTGCATCCCAGCTCGAAAAAGGGGTAAATGTATACTGGGCACATGACATTTCGCATCCATCAACAAGTTCAAAACAACAAAGGCTCGACTATCGTTTCATGTTCAAAGGGTCAAAAAAGAGCTTGAAATCAAACCCCCCATTTTATTCTCTTTTACGAGTCAAAAGGGAAAATCTTGAAAATCATTTCATTTTAATTTTAGGAGTCGAGAAAAGAGCTAAAACATGAGTCGACATCATCATCGAACATCCATCACTTGTTGTTGCAAAAATAGGTAAAGTGAATTATCCAATTCTTAAGGAAAAATAGGTTAAAATACTCAAAAAGCCCTAATATTTCATGAAAAACTAAATAAAAGGAGGGAAAAGTAAATATTTTTTTTACCATTTACCATTTTACCTTTCTTTGAAAAAAATTTCACCCACTTTTGTCCTAATTTTTCAGGAGCAGATTGCAGGAGATCCAGGACATCTTTCACCAAGACACCAGTTGCAGGTAAGAGCCAAGTCCCTAAGCTCCATTTCCATACTATTTTTTCCCGTTTTCATCCATTTTTTGGATTTCTATGGGGGATTTTGGCGAAACAATTTCATCGTCATTCGGCATGAGTTCTGAACATGGAATCGTGCCAGCTGAGGGTAATTAAAATTCCTAACCACGCAATTGGTGCAATTGTTTTTAAAATAGGTGCACCAACGCCGTGAATAAGGGAAAATCCATTTTCCTCTCAAAACCACCATTTGAATCCAAATTTTACTTGCCAAAAATGATTAGTGCCTTGAATACATGGTTTTTATTGGAAAGAATCATAAAAAATCGTAGATTGGAAAGAACGTGAGCATGAAGATGTGGACACCCAAGCATTGAATCATCCAAATTGCCTGAACGCTTTGAGGAACTGTGGGCTCCTCAAGTTCATTCTCACACCAGGGCTGTGAGCTCAACTTGAGCTACTTCGATACCTAATTAGTCTCTGGGACATAAATCGGGAAATATTCATCATTGGTGACAAGGAGCTGGAGTTAGAAACTTCAAACATATATTTCATCACAGGACTATTCCGGAGAGGGGAACCAGTCAACCTATATGGGTCACGACTGATTGGGGCAAGCATATCCATGCTACATGTCAAGCATTGCCTAGAAGCCCTCAAATCCAAGAGCAGTAAGATTGAGATTGCCACCGTGCGAGATTTGACACTGAGAGTGCTATTGTTGACTATCAAAAGAGTAGCGAGGTCACAAGTAGTGCATGAGACTAACAAGTCAAAATTTCTATATTCCATCGACTGTACAACATCGACGATCTTCAATTGTGTGGGATCCATGAAGATCAAAATAAAACTGCAGCTGAGAAAAGCTAAGGCGGGGAATCTGAAACAATTTTGCTTCGGATCTGTACTAGTGACCTTTTTCTTCGAATGGGTCATGTTGTTACAGTACTAGCTGACTGAGGTAGATCCGCCGATGCCACGAGACCCATAGATGGCTCGTTGGAGTCGCTTGATGCCTAGGACCACTGGGGGCGAGCATATATCCTACAGACCCACCTTCTTTTCATGGCTATGATGACAGCTGATCATAGTGGAGGATTGACCATACAGTGGTACCAACTTCCATGGAGATATGGACATGTTGCTACCAGACGGGGAGGATTTCGATGATGAAGGTAAAAAATCAATTTTTTATTTTGTGATTTTTTAATTGTTTTCCATATATATGTGTTTATAACATTTTGTTTTATCAATGTATATGTTGGACCAGAGCCTCCTGCCAGGATGTACCTGATAGCCAGGCTCGTCGCTCACTAGTTTGATGTCGCTCCTTATTAGGAGGGGAGTGACAATCAGGAGGAGATCGCAAGGAACCTTGAGGGGTTGACTCATGGTATCCCAAAGTATGCCTGGGTGGGAGACATCCTACACCAGTACCAGAGGCATACGGTGGGAGTATCGGACCAGATCCACTGATTGCTGTCTCGTGTTGCATGAGCAGTTTCATGCTACCACGATCACCCTGCTGATTAGTTCTTAGGTCCAGCATTTTACATTTTTTAGGCCCACGTGCCATGGATATATGAGGTCTGTGAGCTGCTGATGATATTTGAACACACATATTATTTTTTGGGGTTTTGCTATATCAAAAATTATCACCATATATATATATATATATATATATATATATATATATATATATATATATATATATATATATATATATATATATATATATATATATATATATATATATATATGTTGTATTTTCTTGCTTACTATGGTACAAATGATTTGTTTTGTCTTTTCACATGTTTCGTAAATGTCTATCCAACACAAAATTAGCTAATGCATCTGTCAATGTATTCATGCATCTAGGAATATGATGATATGTAATGTAATCAAAATTTCTTTCAAGTAGATGAATACGTAGATACATTCTCAATATTTGAGGGTTTTTGACGGAATATTGCTCGTTGAGTTGGAGGATAACAAGCTATGAATCCAGGTTGACAACCAACTCCCGAATGTCAAGAGCAATGGCTTCTGACAATAATTCGATGACTGTGCTATATTCAAAAATGTTATTAGTTGTGCGACATAAACAAATACCTTGAAGATAAATCAACTCACCATGAGGGTCATAAATGGCCTATCCCATGCAAGATAGATTCCGAGTACTACGACAAGCACCATAAGCGAAACCGATGTGAGGAGTCACAGACATATGCAAAGTAGGGAAAACATAGCAAATAGGAAAGTTGTTTGAAAACTAACACACCAAACCACACTGCACAAAAATGAATGACACACTAATGTACAGAAGTAACCATGCAACATGACCTAAGCATAATACTTTTTGAGATAAAGCCAGTTTCGGGGCTTGTCCAAAGTATTTCCTTCATAATTGATTAGCTCATAGGCCCCTTTTTGCAACACTCATTTAACAATGTAGGGCCCATGCCCAATGGGTCCGAACTTGCCTACCCCCAGCTTATCATTAGCTTGATCGTATAGCAAAACCAAATCACGCTCAGAGAATGCGCAGGGGGAGGTCGACTGATTGAAATGGGACTTGACTCACTTCTTTTGTGCTTCGATGACCAAGCCACTTAGATAGGGAGTCTCATCTAGCCATTCTAAATATAAGAGGCACTCTTCTTGAGGTGAGGTTTTGGGGAGAAGTTCGACAACTAGTTTGAGTGAGGGAATTTCGCATTCAATTGGTAACATTGCTTCCAGACTGTAGACGAGATGGAATGGTGTGAAACCAGTCACGTTCTTGGTCGAGGTTCGGTAAGCCCACACAATTGAAAAGAGCATGAGATTCCAATTGGACTTGTGCATCCCAATAGTACGTTAAAGCATTGTAACCAAAACTTTGTTCACAGCTTCAACTTGACCGTTGGCCTGAGTGTAATATGGGGTTGAGCCATCGTGGCACAAACCCAATGTAGAGGTTAGCTTAGCCATCATGTAATCTCAAAAATGGAAGCCATGGTCTGTGACAATGGCTTGAGGTACACCAAACCTGGAAATAATGTGATTGAAAAGAAATTGAGCCACCGTTTTACATTTTGCAGAGTATGTAGGCATCGCTTCGGCCCATTTGGTGAAATAATGCACAACAATGATAATATAACCATGCCCCCTCACTGAATGAAGGTTACATGTCATATAGTCAATTCCCCATTTGGAAAAAGGGCCAATGGTAATAACGGGGTGTAGGTGAGTGGGCAGGGTGCACATTTTGTGCTGGTAAATTTGGCATTCATGGCACTTGCAAACAGCAAGGATGAAATCCTTAAAAATGGACGGTAAAAAATAACTGGTGCGAAGGATTTTTTGAGCAGTAACATAGCTAGACATATAACTACCACATGCCTCAGAATGGAAGTCATTGAGAGCTCTCTTAGCCTCCTCGATAGTAAGACATTGGCGAAGAACTGAATCGACACTGACACGGTATAAATTATCTCCAATAATACGGTAGGGTTGGGAGTGACGTTGGATTCGTCGACGATCATCCTTAGTCAACATGGACCAAAACGTGGACGTCTGGAGATACACAATGATATCACCATACCATGGGTCAAGGGTGCTGATCAGGAAAAGAGTCTCATCTGGAAGTTGTTCATCTGCACCAATGGGAAGAGGCGTAGAAGGAAGGGAGCAAATTAACTTGGGAAAACTAGTGATTTCTTAGATTTGGCAGTGGTAAACACCAAATTAAATTCTTGTAGGATGAAAATCCATTTAGAATACTTGTCGCCCAACAACTGACAAGTCAGGATATAGGTCATGGGTTGCATTCAAAAATCACAGTAGTAGTGTGTAAGAGAACATAGTGCCCCAAGCACTAAACAACCTAAACGGCAGCCAAAGCCAACTTCTCGACATGGGCATAACACATTTCGGTGCCAAGGAGATTACAACTAAGGTAGTACATAAAATTTTCATTGCCTTCGACATCATCTTGAACCAATATCATGAAAATGGTGCTAGGGGCTGTAGCTAGGTAAAGGAAGTAATTGCGATTATAATCTGGGGGCTGCAACAAAGGAGAATTTACGAGGACAACCTTGAGGTCATCAAAAGAATTTTGTGCATCCTCATCCTAGACAAAGGGTGTTCCTTTCTTGAGCAACCGGGTAAATCCTGAAGCTAGCCCAACATAATTGGGTATGAAACAACGAAGGAAATTTGCTTTTCCCTACAGGCTCTGGAGTTGGCGCAATGAACATGGGGGGGTAAAATGACAATGGCCTCGACTTTAAGCGGATCAAGGTGAATACCATCCTTGGAAATGATAAAATGGGTTTAATCAAATGTTGTAGTGTCTACAGCGAAGAAAAATATGTCGAAGATGGTCAGGGTGATCTTGGTTCTTATGAGAATGAGCGGGAAGGTCATCCAAGTAAGGCTAAATGATGTTGTGAATGTCGTGAAACGCATAGGACATTTCTTGCTGAAATGTAGCCCCAGCATTTTTGAGGCCGAAAGTGAGATTTTTGTATGTGAAAGCACCCCACAGACAGATAAAAGCTGTCTTTTCTTGATTGGCCAATGCAATGTTAATCTGGTTGTAACCAGAAAAACCGTCCATAAAGGAAAAAATTTTGCTCCTCGCAAATTCATCAAGGATCTGATCAATGAAGGGAGTAAGGTAGTTATCCTTAGGACAAGCACGATTGAAATCACGGTAATCAACACAAACGTGCATCATGCCTTGTTTCTTTGTCACCGGTATAATATTTGACACCCAATCTATAAGAGGGATTAGATAAATGAATCCAGCTTTGAGAAGTTTTTCAACTTCACCCTTGATAGCGATCGCTTTCCTAGGGTGCACTGGGCGAAGCTGTTGGTGAAAGGGCTTCATGTGAGGATAAGTTGGTATTTCATACACAACAATGCTAGGATCAATGCCAGACATTTATTCATATGACCACGCAAACACATCACAAATTCTTGAAATAGACGAGTATAGGTCTTGATCTCATGCGGAGAACATGTTACCTTGATATGGATATGTTCAACGATACGAGGTTTGGCAGAAATATCAATTGGCATCATTTGGGTAATATTACCCAGACTTCCTTCTGACCATATTTCATGAGTCAGGATCAGTGCCAGAAGCAGTAGGGAAGGAAATTGAGAGGAGAACTCCTCGAGACTAGTAGACATGACCACCGGGTGAGGCAGGAATGAGGAACGATGATGAGTATCATTCCAAGGTGGTTCCTCAAGAGACATCACTTCCATGATACTCTCATCAGCAAGAAAAGTCTCAGCTAAGGGAGCGGGAGATTCTGAAGCACCAAGCCACGGGGATTGAGAATACGTATCGAGAGAAGTCTTCAAAATAGAAAAATTAGAGGATACGGAACTTGAGGTCAAACCAATTTCTACATAAGTGATTTTAGCGGGACTAAGTGGCATAACCTCGCCCCAAGTATCAACAAGATTTGGTGAAGGTATGACCCAAGGATCAAATTTGACCTAGATCATGTTGATAGAGGCAACATGAGGATGTGGGAGTGGAAAAATTCCCATCAAGGCAGAGTCTTTAAAAATACCCACCCCCATAGTCAGAGCACCAATGTGCTTAACATACAGAAAATTACCATCCGAGGAGGAATAGGCAAAGGAGGACAGTTGGTCGACTATGACGATCTTCCCATGATGGAGAAAATGAATCACATGGAATAGGGAGGAGGCTACAACATGCATGGCATGGGTCTAGCTCTGTCCATGTAGATGATTATAATTGAGATTAACGTCAACAATATCTACCTCGACGTGTACTATCTTTCCCTCCAAAGTAATGACAAGGTTGGGTAAGACACCGAAGGGTCGCGAATCGTGCCCGTCAAAAGCTTCCAAAGTGTTAGGGGATTGGTTCAAAGTAGGAGAACCAATTGCCTTCCAGCAAGCCATTGACATGATGCAGGTGGAAGCACCTTCATCGATGATGGTCCTATGAATCATTTTCTCATTGATGATTACTTGAATGAGAAAGGAAATCTGATGAGGGAGGCATGGAACGTGGTTTTCTAGATCAAAACATATCAAATTGGAATCGATAGGATCAATGCCCCCAATAGCCGACAACAAAGATTTCCGCTGAGACAGACAACTTTGGATTACCACAAGAAAAGACATAGCTGATGGCACCTAAGCCAGATCCTCAACAATATTATAATGCAGATCCTCAACAATATTATAGTGTTGAGCAGCTCAAGCATTAGGATTGTACAAGGATTTCCTTAGCACACCTTGAGAGGGTGGCTAAATAGCAGAATCATGTTTAAGGCACTCGATATGAAGAGGGCCAAAACTTGGGGCAAAAGAAGAAGGGGTGGTTTTTTTCTCTTTCCTAGCTATCGGAGCAGGAGTTTGATAACATTTTGATCTAGTAGCCACATTGATAGGTGTACTCATCATGAACACTTGAGATCCTGAGGAAGCAGATTATTGAGGTTGGTCTACCTTTTGAATCTACTAAGATGGAAACAGCTCTTTCAGGACAGTTGGTGTCCCTTTGAGAAAATGACTAACTTCGGACCATCGAGGACAATCCTTAGTATAGTGATCCTCCTCACAAATGAGGCATGGATACTTAGGCTTCCGTTGTGAAGAATCACTAGCAGACGACTTAAGAGGACCTTGTTTTGGGGCATCGGATTTACCCTTTCCTTTGCCTTTCTTCTTACCTTTTGAGGATTTGTCCGCTGTGGTAGACTGGACAGCGTGGACCTCTGAGGTTTTACCAGGGCCAGGTGGATTCTGGGAGGAACTATTGGAAGCAGTGTTCGAGACCGACTTCTGTTTGGAAGAAGATTTGGCAGGGGTCTGGGACACTGAATCAATTATGCCATCAACGGGAGGTGTAGCCTGTGACTTCGATGTCTTGGGATTAGATGATGGCCATGGAGCATTGGATAATAACTCATACAAAGTGCCAGACTGAGAATAAACGAGATTTAAGTATTGGGCATGACAAATGGTTTGTTCTTCAGTAACACATCCACCCATAGCTATATCGCGAGAAATTGGAGCGACGAATGACTTGGTAAACCATTTGGTGAGCAACTGATCAGCAATCTCGAATTTGATCAGGTGATGTCTACGTCTCCATTCATGGATGTGATCAGAGATGTGTGTCACAATATCTTGCTTAAGTGATGTGAGCAAATAGGTGCCAGTTTCATAGTGAACCAGAAGCTCAAAATGTGTGAGGAAAGCCATGACTAAAGAGTTGAAGTCATGGTAAGTACTTCGAGGAAGCTCGATGTACCACTTGGCTGGAGCACCTGTGAGGGTTCGTTGGAAAAGTCAGAGACAAATAGAATCATCAACGTAGGAATTTGAAGAGCACCAAAGGTGATATGTCATCACATGGGCTTGGGGATCTTCTTTTACTTTCCCATCGAACTTAGGACAATCGCTCAGGATCTTGGAGGGAACTAGAGGCCAGTATGGTGAATGAAGAATTGGATCATTCGTGAGATGAGACACATCTAGAAACTCTAGTGTGGCCAAGAATGAAAATTGAGTATTGAAAGGCATTGGAGGTCGATAAGTGGGTCCAACTGGAGGAGCCCATCCCTACTGGTAAGGATTTTGGCCCCATAGTGGAGGGTTTTGGCCATAGTCCATTTGATTCTACCCCCACTATAAGTTACCTTGGTCGTAGGGAGGATTTTTACCTTGAACACATTGGCATTGTTTGGTTATAGGTTTCTGATAAGCAACATATGGTTTAAGAGGTCGTTGAGCATGTTGACCTTGGACATATGGATATTGCACCTATTGTCCCTGAACATACGGGTTTTGAACCTGTTGCCCCTGAACAAGAGGATTTTAGGCCTCCTATCCTTGGACATAAGGATTGTGCACTTTCTGCCCTTGGACATATGGATTCTGGACCTGCTACCCTAGGACAAAAGGATTCTATACGTATTGCCCCTAGATATTAGGATTTTGGGCGTGTTGTTGCAGGACTTGACCATGGCCTTGTCCTTGCGAGGGTTGACCCTATTGATATATATATAAGGGTTATTGTTGCCCAAGTTAGCCCTACTGCTGCAAGGATTGACCTTGCGGCTGTAAAGGTTGTCCCTGTGGCTGTAGAGGTTGGCCGTACGAAGACATATGTTGGGAGGTTTGTGGAGCATACTGCATCTCCTGATGCATGGTTTGCTGCAACTGTTGTGAGGGTTACCCCTTTAGCTGTTGTAGTTGTCCTTGTTGTGGTATCATCTGCTCTTGCCATTGTGTGGACGACCCTTGCTGCAACAAAAGTTTCCCTTGTTGCTATAGAGGTTGTCCTTACTGCTGCAAAGGTACTTGAATAGTTCCCGGAAAATTTCCGAACTAAATTTGGCCATAGCCACCATGAAAAGTGGATGGGCTAGGCTGAACGTACTACCCAGACTGAAGGATATAAGGAAGATTGACCATTCGTTGAGAACCATATGGAACGTAAGGAATCTGGTATTGAACGTAAGCCTCATAAGGCTTATGATACCGGAAATGTCTTGACCCAAATAGACCAATGGGATTTTGAACCTATTGGTACTGGACATTGCATGATCCAGCACGACCAACAGGGTTTTGGATAACACCAAAAGAAGGCTGGTTCATGTTAACCATGTGAGCCTATGAGCTACTCACATTGGTGGTGCCTGACATAGAGACATTCAGATTCTACCCCCTAGGTGGTGGAATAGCTTGTCCACTTACAGAAGGGATCGAAGAACTGACAGTAACATTCTTCGAGACCATTGGGTGAACCAGACAGGTGACTGGAACAGACGAGACAAGACGGTTTAGAACGATGGGTTGCACTGGGACTAAGGTAACAACCTGTTGGGAGGTCGGGTTCATAATGAATGGACCTATAGTAGGCATGGAATTAGACACCTAGAGAGGGTTGTGATAAAGGGATGAGGCACTAGGTGTACCTAAGATTAATTGTGCTAAAGTGACATAGTTAGGTGGAAAATCTTGATACACACTATTGGGAATGCTCCCCGTCTAGGGGAAACCTTCAGGAGAAAATTGATGTTCTTCCTCTTCGATAGGGTGTGGAGTATAAACTTCTGATTTATCTGGAGAGGTAACTGTAGTGTCGCCTTCGGGTTCCATAGCTACGAACAAACGACGATGAACGACCGAAGATGTACGAGGGGATAATTCCAAAGGAACACTCGGTTGATCATACAGACTGTATGGATGCTATAGTGATATCACAACATGGTCGAACAAAGGATTCAAAGGTTATATAACCAGTACAAGCTGACCGTCAGTAGTCAATGAATTCTCAAGAGTCTGGACAGGATTGTCCAGAAATTCTGGGCTAATATCAGCAAGTGACCTAGTATATGAAGTAGGTGGAGGATGAGATGACACATGTTGAATGCTCATAAGGATTCTGAGTTTAACACCTTGGTCCTCAAGTGACTCTTATAATTCAGGAAAAGGCTCCTCAGATAATGTTTCTAATGGAGGAGGAAGAGGAGCTAGGTGAACCAGATGGTTCAACCATGATGACCTTGTCTTAGTTAACATGAAAAGAGAGATAAATTTCAAGGCTTTAAAATGTACTTTGGGGAAAACTCACGATTTGGTCTAGAGAATACTAGCAGGATGTTATAAAATCGCGGACAACCAATTTTTAAGATGCATAAATAAACTGGTGCTCTTTGATGTTTTAATAGTTGAGAAAGAAACAAAGATGACTCTATCACTTTCAATTGGAAGCGAGCTCGAAAGGACAAGCGTTGGAATTATCTTTTAAGTTTAATGAGTGAAAAATATCGAATAACTACTCTGGATGATCTAGGTAAAAAGGATTACCAGGCAAATGTGAACTGCAAAATACCTCCTAGCGAACTAAGAAGTACGGGTAGGAAATATCCCCGAATGTTGTGTTCGGTCCATCATGTTTGCAAGGTGGCACACTCAACTTCCTATGGATAAATCATTGCAGCCTAGAGGGGTGTCCCGTTATATACTCAATGATACAAGGAGCACAAATTCATACTAGCGTTGTCTAGTGCCGAAGCTAATGACAGTTGTTAGGTTTAAAGACATCAGAACACGTCTCTAGCCTAGACCTTCTAGATGTGATTGTTAGGTTTCAAATGCGACTTAAGGTTAATTGAGTTCATTTTAAAGTTTATCTTGAATTATGTCTAAGTTTTCACGCCTTAGCGATGTGACTTGAAAATCCCTAAATGCAACTAAATGAGACAAGAACCTTTCAATTCGATGAGTTGTCTACACTAGAGAGGTTAGAAAACACAATCAAATGCAAACAACCAAGCAACCAAAAAAAAAATGATTTTTCACTACTTCACTTTTCGAGAAAATAAACTAATGAAAAATACATTCCAATTCCTAATTTCCTAACAAGTACACTTGAACAGTCCTTTCAAAAGAAAAGAGAATTCTTTTTTCTTTTCAAATGCCAATGCAATCCTAGTCTTCAATAATGCTAACTATCGTAACATATTGATCTAGCAAACTAGAATTTTGTATCTTTCATGAAATGAAAAAATGAATTTCTCATAAAACACTTCAATGAAAAAGTTTTGAGGCAATCAATTCTCAAGCAAATGAAAAACATGAAAAGAGAATCTCTTTCAAACTAATGACACAACGACTTTACCAAAAACAAGACAAGTAATGTGATCTATGCTGGAAAAGAGACTTTTAGACAAGTAAACAAAAACTCTTCAAACTTGTGTAATGGAGGTCAAAGCTGTAGAAGGATCATAAACGAAATGCAAGGAGTAAATGCACCAACAACTTGACTCATTGAGTTCACAATCAGCTGAATGGATGACAATCTAGATGCCCTAGTGCTACTAACCATCCAATGACCCATGAAATCAAGTGAAAAGATGGCAAATTAACAAGCAAATAAACCAAATGAAAAGCAACTTTCTAGTTAGGGAGAAGACAATCTAAACAACCTACATGGTAGAAATCATGAGAGCAAAACACACTGGCCAAGATCTGGGGTGAACCCTAATCTTCATTTACAGGCATCGGTGTGACTGCCTAACTGACAACAAGCACCAGAAGGGGTTCGATGCGACTGTTTCTTAGCATATAGTGCTAATCGATGCGACTGTCAATGAAATAATCGTGCTGAGCGAGAATGCAAAGAAAAAAAATAAAAAATTTCGAAAGTTGGGACCAGACTTGCTACTATGAATTTCAAACCCAGGGCAGTAAGCAAAGTAAAGCAAACAGAACTAAAGGGAAATGGAAAAACTAGAAAGGTTCACACAAATCCATGAAATTCCAAGCAAACAAATAGAAGGATTGGGTCCCCAGCGGAGTTGCCAATTTGTGGTGAAGTAAAATTCTAATTGTGGACACAAACAATTCCTCTAGCCCAATAGTGGGTGTAGCCACAAACAAGAAATTCTATGGAAGATTTCCTTAGGTTAGAATAAATTAAGAGGGCCTACCCTTGGTATGCTTATCCCATGTGGTGATGACCTTCCTTGCTTGCTCCAACTATCTCATGTTTCCTTCTTCGAACACCTAAAACAAGTAAACAACAACAAACAACAACTGTGAGAATAGACAAATTATAATTCAAACTACTTAACAAGTCAAGAAACATTAAGCCATAAACATGTGAGATGACACATTATGTAGGAAATCCATTGACAGTTGCATATATATTAAATCAAGAAGAGATTACAACCATTGTCTTGACGTTGTTGTTCTCCTCTGACAAAACCAGGTTCCCACACACTTCCGTTAGCATTCCATGATGGCCTAAAAAATGATAGTTTTAAGGCTCTTCCCTTTAGTCTTCACTCTAAAATAAATCCACACTTCTCCCTCACACACAACAAGAGAGCTACAACTATTAATAACTTGTCTTTTACTCCAAACTTAATTAGCACTAGCACAACAACATTAACACTAGCTTGTGCTTTGGAAAAAGGGAGGTTTATATAGCATGAATGGATGGGATATGGTTCCTGTTTTCATGGGAGAATGTCTTATATATTGAGGTAGTTCCATCCTTATAGGTGAAAGGAGCCCAAACTGATATCCTCAACTCCATCAATCCCAACCATTTACCAGACTTCCGTTACGAAGCTTCTAGAGCTAGAAGCTTTGGTTCCTTATTTAAAAAACTTTCTGAAAGAGGATTGACATGACTAGAACAAGGCTCAGTCACTCTAGTTGGTGCTAGGTACAGTTCTAACCCCTGCATATCGACGTGAGGAGAATAAGGGTCATTAGCGCCGATCTTGTAAACTGGGAAAAACAAAATATTTTTGGGAAATGATGCAAAAGGGAATTGTTCTGCTCCAAGAAAGGGACACAATGGGAGTTTCTTCATGCAGGGGAAGCATGTAGGGTTCACTGTAGAGGTCCTCCAGGAAACGGGGAGTACATGGAAAGTGACAAAATGTTGTGTAACAGTGCAACACTATTTTTCTTCCATAGTTTTATTTGTGAAGGTTGTAGTGTTAATTATTTGGTATTTTTCGTAGTAGATAAATTGTTAAATTAATTAACAATTAGAAAAACAATTTCCAGTTGTTGCAATAGTATTTCAGTAGCTGAAATTTTCACACGAATAGGCCATTGTTGTTAAGGAATTTCATGCAATCAGAGTCATTGTCGATGATGAATCATCCAAATACTCCAAGGATACAAGAAAAAGGTCTCCAACCTCTTAAAACAAGGCTAAATATAAAGAAGCTACTGATTTGGAAAGCTTGACCTAAACTATCAAGACTCTCTCCAATGCATTGGAAGAACTGAAAAAAAGGACAAGAGAGACCATTGTCAGCACCGAGCTTCTGAAGTTAAACTTCTTAAGGAATTTCAATAACAACAACAACAAGAGTAATCAGCCAGCTAAGTCTGCACAAAGTTCTAATATAGTGCTGGATGTCAAGAGTATGGGCAAGGATCAATATTGTTATTTCCATCAAGAATATCATTTAGAAAAGACAGGCCTAGTGTGGAATCACGACATGAATTCTCTAGATGCACACATTATTGACTCAGTGCATGCCGATGACAAGACTGAACAAACCAAAGTAAAGAAAGAATTTGAGGTGGCTGCAGAAATTGCAAGTGTCAAACACGAAGTTAATACTTTCAGTTATGTGTTCAATGCTGAGAAGAAAAAAGCTGAAGAGCTGCCACTGAATGAGGCCCTGAATTAGAAAAAAGACAACCGATATAAATTGAGAAGTCAAGGGCCTATTTCTGAACAAGAAATGACAAGGAAAAAGTTGAAGGAACATCCATTAAGGAAGTTCACTCCACCCACCATCCAATCTCTAAACAAGTTAGAGATGCTACCATAGCAAATAACATTTCCTCCAACACTAAAAGTATGACCATAACATTGGAATTCCCAAGCAAAGGCACTCCTCCAGAGAGTTTAGCAATCCCCACTGCACTTGACTACAACAAAGTCAAGTATATGAAGAAATCACATGAAAATATTTCAATCTTTGACCTCAGAACAATAGCAAGCCAACAGGAACTGCTTGTCCCGGCCCTTGATCAGGTCTCAATAGGTAATAATTCTTCTTCTTCCCAGAAGGTATTTAGTAAGTCTTTTGGTCCCCTAGAGTCAATTTTTAATGCTGCAACATTAGAAGCTAATATTCTTTGTCCTTTGTTTCTATCAATTTTTGAAATTTTCAATTACAATGTTCACAATTTTTTAGAAGATTATGGTGCATTTGTTAATGTAATTCCATTATCTGTTGCAAAGTAAATAAATGCTAGATGGGATAAAACTGATGCACAAATTATTCAGCTGGAAAAATATCTAGTCTATGCTATTGGTGAACTTAGAAATGTGCTTATTAGGTTATCTAAATACGATTGAGTTCACCAATGTCCAAATATCATAATTGTGGACATACCAAAAGTGTATCGTTTACTCCTTAATAGAGACTGGTCATGAAAATTACAAGGGTATTTTGCAACCTATTGGTCACGTTTGTGGCTTCTGTATAGGGGTAAGAACAATCAGATTTGGATAGAATTAGTACCTTACATGAAATACACGAATACATCCTTTGAAGGGAAAAATTAGTCACTCACTTTGCCAATCTATTTTTTGGTAATTTATTTATGGAAATTGACCTTGGGTGTTATCTCACATGGTCATCACCGATTCCATTAGATACATAGTTGACGCTCCTTCCTTGTTCTTTGGCTAGTGCAAATGTGTTATGAAACTAGCTCAAGAAAAGATAGAAAAGATAGATCAACACCTTAGAATTCAGCCTCTTCGAGGGGGCCACCTCCTTTACATTACATAAATGAACAATTCTTGGATGATTCAAATGACAAAACCTCCTTTCTATATATAGGAGTCTAAGGAGTCACAATATAATCCAGCCGACCTAACAATAATAATATAAAGCCACAAAAATAACAATAGAGGGATTCTATGGGGCACAGTAATAACAATATGGGGGCAATAGGGGCACAACAATATTAATAAGAGGTATAACTACAATAGTAATGGGGTAATCACTAGTATTATGGGGACCCAACATGACCCTCTCCTTCAAAAAAGTGTTGTCCTCAACGCTTCAGTAGTTCTGGATACTTCTGCATAAAATTCTCATCCTCCCAGGTGGAATCTTTAGCGGATAAGTTCTTCCACTTGATAAGATACTCTGAAATTGATTGATTTCATAGTTGTCGAGTTCTTGTTTCTGTGACTGCTTCCAGTTCCAATATAATTTTTCTTTCCTCGTCAAGTTCTAGCAATATTGTTTAAACTGGGAGCTTGTTGCCTATAACCTTCTTTAAACATGAAACATGGAAAACTGGGTGCAATCGAGAAGCTGCAGGAAGCTCTAATTTGTATGCCATAGTACCAATCTTTTGCAACACGTTATATGGACCATAATACTTTGGTGATAATTTATTATCCTTCATAGCTTGCTTGAGGGACATTTGCTTATATGGTTGTAGCTGTAGGAATACCCAATCACCTACATCAAAACTTCTTTCACTTCGATGTTGATCTGCCTGTTGTTTCATTCTATTATGTGCCAACACGAGGTTATCCTTTAAGAGTTGGAGGACTTGTTGTTGATGTTCAATGTGATGTTCCACTCCCTGAACCTTAGAATTTTCTCTTAAATATGATGTGATGGATGGTGGTTGATACCCATAAAGTGCCATAAATGAGGTCATTTTTGTTGCTGTATGGAAGGAAGTGTTATACCAACATTCAGCCAGAGGAAACCATTTGACCCATTGTGTCTGTTTATCAGATACAAAGCAACGAAGATATCCTTCCAAAAATTTGTTTACTATCTCAGTTTGCCCATCAGATTGAGGATGATAAGATGAGCTATGAGCTAATTGAGTACCAAGACAAGAAAATAATTCTGTCCAAAAATTTCCAATGAAAATGGGATCTATGTCACTTACAATAATCTTTGGGTTTCCGTGTAGCTTTTGAATTGTTTCCATAAATGCAGTAGAAACTGTACTGGCTTTAAATGGATGTGATAATGCACAAAAGTGTGCATACTTGGTAAGTCTGTCAACTACCACCATGATGACACTCTTTCCCTCAGACTTGGGTAAACCTGTGATAAAATCCATTGAAACCTCCTCCCAACGTTGGCTTGGAATCGATAAAGGTTGTAATAGACCCGGTGTCTTAATTGTTTCAACTTTATTTTGTTGGCAAACCAAACATTCTGCCACAAACTTTTGAATATCTGATTTAAGGCCATCCCAAAAAAATTCCTTCTTAACCCTGCGGTAAGTTTTTAAAAATCCTAAGTGCCCTCCTAAGGGAGAAGTGTGCAATTCCATAAGAATATTTTGTTTTAGCTGGGAATTCTTACAGAGGTATAAGCAATCTTTGTACCATAACGAATCATTTTTCCAGCTAAATGTATCAGACGTACTGGAATCTTGTTGTAACTTTCGAATAAGTGCCCACACTTCTTCGTCATTCTTCCACTCCTCCCTTGCTTCATTTATCCAATCTGGTTGGATAATAGAAATGGCACACAACAATGCTTCCACATCCTCATCCTTTCTTGAGAGTGCATCTGCCACCACATTTTGCTTCCATTTTTTGTAGATGATTTCAAAGTCATAACCCAACATCTTAGTGACCCACTTTTGTTGCTCTTCAGAGGATAATCTTTGTTCTAAAAAGTATTTAAGGCTATCATGATCAGTTTTTACCTTGAAGTGTCTTCCCATTAGGTAGGGTCACCATTTCTTAAGTGCATGGAGTATTGCCAACATTTCCTTCACATAAATAGCTTTGCTTAAAAGCTTTCCCTTGATTGGACGACTTTCAAAAGAAATGGGTCTTTCATATTGCATTAGAACAACACCAATTCAATTTCCTGAAGCATCACATTCCACAATAAAGGTTTTTGTGAAGTTTGGTGTAGCTAAGACCGGTGCTTGGCACATTGCCTCTTTAAGATGTTCAAAGGCCTTTGTTGCTTTCGGAGTCCATGAAAATGCATCTTTCTTTAATAATGTTGTTAGCGGTGCTACTATTATCCCATAATTCTTAACAAACTTGCGATAATACCCTGTCAACCCGAGAAATCCTCGCAGACGCTTTATGGATGTGGGGATTTTCCATTCCTTAATGGCTTTAATTTTGCTAGGGTCTACCTTAACTCCTTCATGAGATACAATATGACCCAGATATTCCACCTCCTGGACTCCAAAGAAACATTTGGATCTTTTTGCATATAATTGTTTCTCCTCCAATAGTTGTAGCACCCTGTCAACATGTTCAACATTATCCTTCCAAGACTTGCTGTAGATTAGTATATCACCAAAAAATACTAACACAAATTTTCTAAGGAATGGTTTGAAAATTGAATTCATCAAACCTTGAAATGTTGAAGGTGCATTGGTAAGGCCAAAAGGCATGACCAAAAATTCATAATGACCCTCATGAGTTCTAAATGCTGTTTTTGGAACGTCTTCAATCTTCATTATGATTTGATGATATCCTGAACGAAGATCCAACTTGGTGAAGTAAATTGATCCATGCAATTCATCCAGTAATTCATCAATGACAGGAATGGGGAACTTATCTTTAATAGTGAACTTGTTGAGCTCCCTATAATCCGGACACATGCGCCATGATCCATCCTTCTTGTGCACCAATACTACTGGAGCAGAGGAAGAACTTTGACTTGGTTGAATTATACCAGCCTCTAGCATTTCTGCAACCATACGTTCAATTTCACTCTTTTGGACATAGGGATATCTGTACGGCCTGATGTTTGGAGGAACACTTCCTGGAATCAGATGAATAGCATGATCATGATCACGCATAGGTGGGAGACCTTTGGGAGTCTCAAATACCTTGGAATGCTTGTTCAGGACTTTTTGGAGATCTAAAGAAATAGATGATTCCGATGTGGAAACATCTAGCAAACATAATTGTGCAATTACACCTCTTTGCTCCTTTTCTAGAAGCATTGTCATACCATTAGAGCTGATTATCTTTCCTGGTTTCCCTGCAATACCCCTTAATTCAACTTCCTTTCCTTCCGTAGAAAATTTGATGAAAAGTTCTTGAAAATTAAAAGCTATTGTACCCAAGGATTGTAGCCATTGGACTCCTAGTACAACATCAACACCTCCCATTGGAATGGAAAGCATTGGGCTAGTCAATACATATTCTCCCATGGATAGCTTGATATTATGGCACTTTCTAGAGCAATTTATTGTTCCTCCATTTGCAATCATCACTTGACACTCTGGTGCTAGATATAGGAAGCAATTCAATTCTTTTGCTACCTTACAATGAATAAAATTGTTGGTGCTTCCTGAATCAATCAACACTATTACCTTTTTCCTCTTGATTTGTCCTTCTATCTTGATGGTTTGAGGAGTGTTAATTCCCTCCAATGCATTACAAGATATGGTCGGATTTATTTGTTCTTCATCTAGGCTTTTTTCCTGGAGTATATCCTCTTCTTTTGACCTGTTTTGCTCCTTTTCTTCTTCCTCTTCACAATCTATGTAGAATAATTTCTTCTCAGCATACTTATGACCTTTAGTGTATTTTCTATCACAACTGTAACAAAGCCCTTTTGCTCTTTTTTCTTCCAATTGTTGTGGTGTCAACGTTATAGGTTGTGGAAGACTAGGGGCAACAACAATTCCGTCTTTATAGTTGTGAGTGGTATGCTTCCTGGTTGCCATAATTTTGCTTTCCATTTTTCTTGCTAACTTGAATGCCTTCTCTAATGAATCAGGTTCCCAAAGGCGAACATCATGTTGGATATTATCCTTTAAAGACCCTATGAACACATCAATCCTATGCTCCTCTGGAATATCTTTTACCCTTATGTTCAATTTTTGGAACTCCTCAATGTGCTCCATTATTGAACCCTTTTGTTTGAGACTTATCAATTGCCTAAAAAAAGTGTTGCTTTTTGTATCCTCATAATGTGCTATCAATTCTTCCGTAAAAATTGCCCAAGTGATAAATTGTTTACAAGAGAAAAGCCATTGATACCATACAAACTGATTTGGTTCCAAATATAAAGTTGCCATATGTACCTTTTGTGTGTTTTGCACTTTATTGAGATCGAAGAATTGCTCCATCTCTAATATCCATGTTGCGGGATCCTTGCCATCAAACTTCCTCATATCGATTTTTGGAATATGGTGGGTCCTCGATCCAACATTAGAGTCTATGGAATCATGATTAACATTTCTTTTGTTCTCATCACGAGTTTCCTTTACTACCCTTTCACCATTAGTGACCCTTTCTTGTAGCAACTTCTTCAATTCTTCCATGTCTGTCTTCAAATCGTCCATCTTAGCTTCTACGTCTTTCTTTAAACCATCCATCTTAGTTTCTACATCTTTATTTAAACCATCCATCTTAGATTCTGTTCCTTTTTGTGCAAGTGACACTTGTTGCACTTGGTCTCGTAATTTTGCTATATCATGTTGCATTTCTTCCTCTTCTTCATAAGTCATGCTAGAGCTTTCAGGTTACTTACTAGGTGTTTGCATTTTCTTTCTTCGGGCCATCAATTACCAATAATAATGCTTTACTATGCCCTTTGAATTCCTTCAAACCAAGCTTACGCAAAAATTAAAAAAAAAACTACACACCTTTTTTCACTTTGTAGAACCCTGATATTGAATCTGATGTATCTCTATAATTTTGAATCATCCAGTTCTAAAATTGTGACATGTAGTAGCCTTCTTTGTCCTCTTTTCAATTCCACTAGTCTAATCCAAATTGGATTCTCCAAGAAAGAGTTATGCACAATCTCCCGTAGTGACCTGATTGTATACTAGTTCAGTAGAGCGAACTTGTATGAAGTGCCACGTGTCACTATTTCAACCTCTGACTCTAAAAAATATATACAAGAAAACTAAATTCCGTCATCTTTCTGTACCTTCTTACGAAATTTCAATCCGATGCTCAGAAAGAAAGTTATGACGATTTTCCCCACGTCACCTGTTTGGAATGTAATTCAGGCATCTGCAAAAAGACCAACTTCCTCAGATCATATCTCCGAAAATATAGCACGAAAAGCTCTGAAATTTGGATCCAAGGTTCAGCATGATTTCTTGTCAAATGGGTGTTTTTTACAACTTTTGAAACGTCATAGAAAAAAAGTTATAGCGAAAATTCCACGATGACCTGTTTGGAGCAACGAAACCCTAGAATCCAAAGCTCTGATACCAAATGTTATGAAACCAGCTCAAGAAAAGATAGAAAAGATATATCAACGCCTTAGAATTCAGCCTCTTCAAGGGGGCCACCTCCTTTAACAATAATAATAATATAAAGCTAACCTAACAATAATAATATAAAGCTACAAAAATAACAATAGAGGGATTCTATGGGGCACAGTAATAACAATATGGGGGCAATAGGGGCACAAAGATATTAATAAGAGGTATAACTACAATAGTAATGGGGTAATCACTAGTATTATGGGGACCCAACAAAATGATTTATGTAATATAGATGTACATAATATTTCTACTAATAACAATAGTGATTCTATAGGAAATAACGCAGTAGGTTGTAATTTTTTTACTCTTTCCCTTGATGGTTCTAAGAAATAGGATGGTTTGGGAATTGGTAGTGTCCATATAGACCCACATAACAAGAAACTTGTACTTCATTCCTTCTGGATTTTGAGTGCACTAATAACACTGCAGAATACGAAGCACTCGTACTTGGATTGAAGAAAGCTATAGACCTGAAGGTAGAGTTTTTGAAGGTAATTGGTGACTCAGAGGTAGTCACTCGTCAGGTACGAGATACTATACATTGTGTTTCACCTCATCTCAAAAACTACCAGCATGAGGTATGGCATTTGATAAATCATTTTAAAGCTTTTAATATTGTTTATGTTCCAAGAGTTAGAAATGTAGAAACATATACATTAAAAAATGATACTACTATGATGTCTCCATTGAAAAATGGTTTTTCTATTGAAATTTTATATAAACCATCTTTTCTTGAAAATGTTACTAATTTATGCATTTTCAATGATGACCAACAGATACTACACTTTATGGAAAATACTGATGTATTCAAAGACACTGCCATAGAGGAGGATGAGCACAAGCAGGCTTTGCAAGAAGCATCTAAAGTACCGAAAGAAAACACTATGTCGAAAGGTGTGGTGTCCCTAGAGAATTTATATGAATTGCAAAACTAGTTTAGAGGGCCAACAAACACAAAGAATCAGAGTTCAAAGCTCACATCTAAACAAGTCAATTTGGGAACCCCATAAGATCCAAGGTATGTCAATCTCGGTACCTGTTGTTCCCCACAGGAGTGAAAATAATTTATTTGTTTATTCAAGCAGTATCACGATGCATTTTCTTAGACATATGATGATTTAAATACTTATGATACCCACATCATACAGCATGTGATTCCTGTTGGGAAATTTAATTGCTTAAATTGCTTTCATTAAATTATCAACCAGGGAAACTCGTAAGCTTATGATGATGCCAGCAAAATATATGCAGGAGTAGGCAACTAACTCTATGTCTAACTAAATGATTTATGATTCAACATAATATGCAAGGGAAGAGGCTCCTAATTAAGGAGGTCCTGGTTGTCCTTCCCTACAGTATCATAGATTGAAAAGAAACCATTGATTACATAAAACCAGAAACTTGAAATAAAGACAAGAGAATGAACTTTAATTGTTGTTCAGATTCAAATAGAGAGAAAGACTAACTTAGTCTCTTGATTGTCTCCTCATATACTAATCCAAACTAAACTAAGATTCATTCATAAGCATAAGAAATGAAATACTTGAAACATAAAAGCAAAAGAATGAATTTCAATTATCATGCAAATCAAATGGAGAGAGAGCCTAACTTAGACCCTTGGTTGTTCCCTCATATGCTGATAAGATTTTAATTTAAAACTCATTCATCAATCACAAACAAATCCTCAAACATCTAAGCAATGAAATAAGATCTATTATGAAATAAAATGTTCCTTTGATCCTTTTAGAGTGAGCTCAATTCTCCTAAGAACAAAGTGACAAGTTATTCCATAAATTCATATACTATATTAACACAATTTATATCTAAAACTATATAATGGAAATTTATGTAAAATGAAGCTTTATTCTATTCCATCATAAGTTGGATACATGCTCCAAGAGTCCTCCTCTTGGAATGGAGGAGGTACTCCTATTTATACAATGGGATGAGATAACAAACTCATAATGATGATCCACTAATCTCTCTTTAGTTCCATACATTTCTCAACCATCTAGACACATAACCCCCTTTTGTCCTTGATCTTCTCCATGAGATCATGATCTTTTCCATGAGGCTTATCTTATCAAATTCGAATTTGATCATTCAAGGCCACATAAAGATGCCCTAGAAGCTTCCTTTGTACCTACACATGTCAACAAACTCATTCTAATTGTTAGGTATAAGTATAAGCATATTATTTTCTAAAGTTTAACCATAAATCCACTTTAAAATGTTAAGAATTAATAAACTTTGGAAAAGCATAGTTATAACCCAATAATGAGGTAAATGTAATGATGTGGAGGTGGAATGGAGGTGACATGAAGGTAAAATGTCAAGGTATTGGTGAATAATGGAGTGAGAATAAGGACAATTTTGAAGCCCAACATACCCCCAAACTGAAGGTATTGCATGTCCTCATGCAATCTATTACATTACTTTTTGGTACTTGAGCTTTGGCTTAAACTCTGCATGATATCATTTACTTAACTTTTGCAAAGCGTTATTTTGATGAACTACAACTTGGTTGGTTCTTGTGTTTCAACCATATTTTGTTTCTTGCATTCAATGTATGATCTTTGCATATTGATAATGTGATTTTTATTGCAGAGTATTTTTGTTGGAGTGCATCATGGTTGGTTCTTGTGTAACAACCATGATTGTGTTGGCATCCAATTAAATTTTAAATACTTTTGACAAAGCCATTTGCATGCTCATGTAATAGTGAATATATTTTGAAGGTAAGTGGGGTTTAGAATGTGATATATGAATGTGGATGTTATATGAATGTGACAAAGTATGTATGTAAATGTATCCTTCCCCTTAAATGGATGGTTTAGGCAGTTATGTGAAATGGGGAAGGAAGGGGAAAGGAAGTGAAGTTTTTCCAAAACTTATTATTCTAACTTTTCAAGGAATTTAATGGTTAAAAGTTAGAAAATATCATACCTTAACTTACCCTTCCAAAAATGGATGAGAGTTGTGCACGTGTGGCTGCAAAAATTGTTGTTCATAGTCTTCTTTACTTGGTTGTGAAAATGGTGGATGAAATCGAAAAAGTGAATCTTTTATTGTTGCTGCATCTGCTGCTAAATCTGCTATTGGATCTTCTGTTGAATGTTCGAAATCTGCTGCTAAATGCATCTGAAAATGTATAAGGCTTGAAAGGTATACAAAATATAGAAGTTACATTTCCCCCCCAGCCTTATTTATTGACTTGTCCTCAAGTGATGACAAACTGAAAAACAATGAAAGGAAATTGGCTTCATCTGCTACAAAATATGGGTCTTCAAGTCTTCAACGCTCAATGGCACAAATCTTACTATGTGATTAAATGTGTCGATGTCGAACATAGCAAGAAGTTGTTGACTTAGTGGTCGTTAATGAATGCCCCTAGCCAACACAAGAGCTCCCACCATTGATTCCAATGGGAGTCAGGATGCCTAACACATCTTTGTAGGTACGAATAAATTTGTCGTGGTCGAGTCACCTACAAGATCCAACGAACAAGGGATATTAATGTACTCCCATTGTTCATTGGCAAGAGTACTTGCCATTAAGGCATGCAAGCCTCTAGGTGTTTTTTCAATGATACTTAGACTCTAGGACTTTGACTCAAGCAGGGTTTTATTGGCAGAAATGAAGGGGAATGGTAATGACAAGGAAAATGGATGGATGTAAGGAAATGCATGGTGTATGAATAAGAACTCTTGCTGTGAAAAATGGATATGGAAATGTCATTCTTACAATTGGTGGAATTCAAAATCTTTTTCAGAAAGAGAGGTGCAAGGTAGTGGTTGTGGAGATGGATTTGTCTTCAGAATTTTTCATGAATTTAGTCTTTGGAAGACTAATTGTCGTCACAATGAAATCTCCTTAATGATCACTTTATTATCCTGTAACCTGTAAAAAAAAACATGGCAGAAAGAAAACATAAGTTTGTTCAAGAAGAATTGCGCATTTCCCTCATGATTCTTACGCAAAAATTTCATACCAAATAAAACAGATTTAAGAAAAATCAAAGTGTTGAAAATAACTCAATTCATGATATCAATTTCAATCCATTCTTAAGAACAACCATGAAAAATAATACTCCCTGTTTGTGTCAGATAACTCATGAAATGTACTTGGCAAAAAGATTGACATTAGAAATATCTGTTGTGTTCTGCATATTAATGCATCATAAAGCATACAACAGTATGAAGTTGCCAACTCTAAGCAAGTTAATCAACATTTAAATAATCCACCAAATGTTCTTTAAATTAATCTTGCAAATGTTCCATTAATCTTGAGAATGACAATAGTGAATGATTTTCAATTTTTTTTTTTTTTTTCAACAATCAAAATTTTAATTTTTTTATTATCCAAAATATAAAAAGGAAATTTTTGCTTATTTTTTATTAGTTTTTTATTTTTTATTTTAATCAACACACAAAATATTCTTTATTTTTATTGAAATAACAAATTAAAAACAATTTTTTTTTTTAATTTATTATTTATGTTGATTTTTTTTATATTTTTTAGTTGAAAAAAAAAAACTAATTACAAATCAACAATCCGTAAGCAAAGTTATTTTTTTATTTTTATCAACACACAAAATATTCTTTTTTTTTTTTTAAATAACAAATTAAAAACAATTTTTTAATTTATTATTTATGTTGATTTTTTTAGATTTTTTTAGTTGTAAAAAAAGCCTAATTAAAAAAACAGCGAAACGTCAGCAAAAATGTTTGGTTTTTAATTGCTGCAATAATGGCAGGTATATCTAAGAATCCTAACTCATGCCTGGGAGCAAGTGACTCCGCTGGAAAACTGCGGGATATTAGCAAAGGAAATAACAATATCGCCCATGAGTGCATCAGCGCTCACCAATCACCAGCAATGATGATGGAGATGTATTCCTCGTCAGCCCAGAAATGGTAGGGAATCTCCTTCCCACCGCTCGCAATATCTTGCCAATGATCTTGTATCTCCAATGCCAGATCGCCCCCCTCAGTTTTGTGACAACATTGCAAACTCATCCACCATCCCATTGTTTCCGAAATCATTTTCCCCTGTAGATGGTGGATCAGTGTACGCTGTAGGAGGAGCCTCAGTTTCAATTAATAATTTTCTTTTCTAATCGAATTCACCGGAGTCCTCATTCATCCCTGCCAAGCACGATTCATTGAAGAAAAGTTTAAAAATAGATGAAGAACATTTCTACCCTCGGCGGCTGCTGTGTTTAGATCGGCTTCATATTTCTTGTAAGGGAAATCTTCCATCGAAAAAAAAAAAAAAAAACTTGAGATCTGTGCCCAAAATTCTTGATACATTCCGCCAAGGAGTATTCTCCACCAAATTGCAGCATTAAAAATATGACATAGGCTGGCAAGTATTCACACAAATAATAAATCAGATCATAGATTTGCAGTGATCTTCAAATATTAGCCACAAAAGCGCTATGGAGCAAATTGGATGGATCACGAGAATTTCCACGGAAATCAGTTTTTGTGTTTGAATTTTACTTTTTATGGCTGGTTTGTTTTGTTGACAAAGCAAATAATTCCAATGTGGCTGTGGTGAATTAGATCATGACAGAATTAATCAATTAAGAAGAAACAAAAATAGAGTAACAAAAGATATGGAAAATGTCGATAAATAGCCAAGCGTTAGTAATGGATTTTTCCAGACTTTCCTTTCCCATAATGATCTCACCGTTCATAACTTGCCACATAGCCACAAATAATAATTTTTTTAAGATTTTGGATTTCATTTTAGTTAACGCCTTGTATATTACAGTTGGTTGAAAATCAAATCACGATCATCAAGGCGTCCTGGATTTGTAGAAGCAAACGGAGAATGTCCAACGTTGTTTCAGAAGGCACGATGCTGGAAGAATATCTTGACTAAGGTTTTTAGAGAATTCAAAACATGAAGAAAATCCAATTGTTCGAATCACTGAAGCCGATATTGGAATTGTGATTGCGTAGAACGATTGGGGCAAGTTAACAGAATCCTTAGACCTTATTCAAATGCATAGATATTTGTGTCCCCATTTGTTTTATTTTTTATTTTCATTATTTTTTTATTTTTATTATTTTTTTTAACCTAAAATTCAAAAAAATAAAATGTGAGGTTACACAAAGTTTCTGTTTTTTTTTAAGTAATATATATATATATATATATATATATGGGGGATTTTTTTATTTTCGTTATTTATTTTTGTTATTATTTTTTTTAAAACTAAAATTCAAAGAAAAAACTAGATTTTATCTAAATTATTTTAGGATGATCTTTTGCTCATTCACAATTTTTTTATTGTCATGTCACATATCAATTTTTCAGCAAGAGTATTTTATTTGAGATAAATCAATAGATTTTCTGATCTCCCTGATCGCATGAAGCACAGGAAGAGAGCATACTAATCATTTGATTTGTTTTTATTTATGCGGGGGGTTTTAAAAAGACTGAATTTAAAACTAGCTAAATACTAAAAAATCAAAAAACTTAAATTTGAACTACTTTGTAAAGATCCTGCTGTCACCAGGTTTCACAAATTAGTTTTTCCAAAGAAAAAAAATACTGGTACTGAATTAAATTCCTAATGCCTGATCCCTTAGCACCATCCCCGACAACGACGCCAAAATGTTGGGCAATTTAATTGCTTAAATTGCTTTCATTAAATTATCAACCAGGGAAACTCATAAGCTTGTGATGATGCCAGCAAAATATATGCAGGAGTAGGCAACTAACTCTATGTCTAACTAAATGATTTATGATTCAACATAATATGCAAGGGAAGAGGATCCTAATTAAGGAGGTCCCGGTTGTCCTTCCCTACAGTATCATAGATTGAAAAGAAATCATTGATTACATAAAACCAGAAACTTGAAATAAAGACAAGAGAATGAACTTTAATTGTTGTTCAGATTCAAATAGAGAGAAAGACTAAGTCTCTTGATTGTCTCCTCATATACTAATCCAAACTAAACTAAGATTCATTCATAAGCATAAGAAATGAAATACTTGAAACATAAAAGAAAAAGAATGAATTTCAATTATCATGCAAATCAAATGGAGAGAGAGCCTAACTTAGACCCTTGGTTATTCCCTCATATGCTGATAAGATTTTAATTTAAAACTCATTCATCAATCACAAACAAATCCTTAAACATCTAAGCAATGAAATAAGATCTATTATGAAATAAAATGTTCCTTTGATCCTTTTAGAGTGAGCTCAATTCTCCTGAGAACAAAGTGACAAGTTATTCCATAAATTCATATACTATATTAACACAATTTATATCTAAAACTATATAATGGAAATTTATGTAAAATGAAGCTTTATTCTATTCCATCATAAGTTGGATACATGCTCCAAGAGTCCTCCTCTTGGAATGGAGGAGGTACTCCTATTTATACAATGGGATGAGATAACAAACTCATAATGATGATCCACTAATCTCTCTTTAGTTCCATACATTTCTCAACCATCTAGACACATAACCCCCTTTTGTCCTTGATCTTCTCCATGAGATCATGATCTTTTCCATGAGGCTTATCTTATCAAATTCGAATTTGATCATTCAAGGCTACATAAAGATGCCCTGGAAGCTTCCTTTGTACCTACACATGTCAACAAACTCATTCTAATTGTTAGGTATAAGTATAAGCATATTATCTTCTAAAGTTTAACCATAAATCCACTTTAAAATGTTAAGAATTAATAAACTTTGGAAAAGCATAGTTATAACCCAATAATGAGGTAAATGTAATGATGTGGAGGTGGAATGGAGGTGACATGAAGGTAAAATGTCAAGGTATTGGTGAATAATGGAGTGAGAATAAGGACAATTTTGAAGCCCAACAATTCCTATAAAATAAGGGGTGAAACCGTTCCAGTAGAAACTATGAAAAGTTCATCAAACACTAGAGCCCCTTATTCAAAAGGAATTGAGAAAGTTGTTGGTTGCTTGGATCATCTTTAAAGTCAGAAATTCCACGTGGGTGTCCAACTTGGTCCCACTAACAAAGAAGAATGGTGAAATATGCCTATGTGTTGATTTCTAAAATCTTAAACAAGCTTATGATAAAGACAACTATCCAGTGCAATCCATGGAGCATATACTCCAGATAGTATCTTGGTCTGAAATGTTTTCACTAATAGATGAAGTTTTAGGCTATAATAAAGGGCTCGCAGTGGAACTAAACATGTTGAAAACTACATTCCAGACTAAATGGGGAACGTTCACATTCAAAAGAATGTCGTTTGAACTAATCAACACTGGTGAAAATTTTCAAAGAGTGATGGACATCGCCTTTTTTGTTCTTATAGGTTAGAGCATTATTGTCTAGTTAGATGATGTCACTATATTTTCTAAGAAAATGTCAGATCATGTACGTCATCTAAAGTAGATATTCGAGTGGTGTCAAAAGTACAAAATTTCTCTAAATCCCAAGAAGAACATCTTTGGTGTGTCTGAAGGGATCCTGCTATGGCACATCATAGAAGAGAGTAGTATCAAGATTGAACCTAAGAGGGTCGAGGCTATCACATAGATCCCATTCCCAGTGAATAAGAAATCCATGCAGTCTTTCTTATGGGAAAATCAATTTCCTCATAAAATTCATCTCCGATTATGCATAGATAGTCAAACTCATACAGGACTTGGTTGAGAAAGATGCAATATAGAAGTGGGAAAAATGGGTGAAAGGCTTTTATGCTAAGATTAAACAAGTTATCACCGATGCACCCACACTTTTCAATCTAAGTAAGGATTTTCTACTCTATACATTTTCTTTACATTGATCAATTGTCATTGTATTAACTCGAAAGAACAATTAAGGGAATGACAGACCTATCTCCTTTATGAGGGCTAGTCTATAGGGACCAAAATTAAATTATCCCACCATTGATAAAAAAAAGTGTATGCAATATACAAGGGAGAGAAGCATTTTAGGCCCTACTTATTGAAATCTCACACCACTGTATTTGTACCTCACCCATTCGTGAGAATGTTTCTAGTGCAACAAGAACTAGGTGAGAAAATGGCTAATTAGGTGACCTGTCTTCAAGAATATGATCTAGAGTTCAAACTAGTTTATATTATAAAAGGTCACAACCTATGTAGACTAGCAGCTTGTTGTGGTATTCAAAAACCTCCCATTTAGTAATAATAGTAGTTAACATTACATTAACTAAATGGGGACCCTTTAAAAATTTTATTCAAAAAACAAAACTTAACATTTAGTCATTTTTTTTTTAATAAAAAAAGTTGTATGCAATATACAAGGGAGTGAAGCATTTTAGGCCCTACTTATTGAAATCTCACACCAATGTATTCATACCTCACCCATTCGTGAGAACGTTTCTAGTGCAACAAGAACTAGGTGAGAAAATGGCTAATTAGGTGACCTGTCTTCAACAATATGATGTAGAGTTCAAACTAGTTTATATTATAAAGGGTCACAACTTATGTAGACTAGCAGCTTGTTGTGGTATTCAACAACCTCCCATTTAGTAATAATAGTAGTTAATGTTACATTAACTAAATGGGGACCCTTTAAAAATTTTATTCAAAAAACAAAACTTAACACTTATTCATTTCTTTCTTTTTTTTCACTTCTGGTTCACGGATACCTGGGTCAGTGGGTAGCCGCTACGTCCAGAGTTGTTCAACACTGAGTGGACCCCACTTGAAGGGGATCAACACCCCTCGGCCTATTTACTGACCTGACCCTAGGAGCTTTCGAGAATTGACCCTGTGACCTCATGATTGGTGAGGCACTGATTTGACCGATTGAGCTAACTCTTGGGGCCTTTTAGTCATTTCTTTTCTTTTTGAATAAAGAAAAATAACAATCAAGACCTTTTTGGGAACTACTAAAAACTCACATTTTCATATATAGCATGTCTAAAAAACCCACTAAAGGAAATTTCTAAAAAAAACCTCCAAAATCAGGCAAAGCGTTTAAAATAAGGGCTCCATGGTCTAAATTATCATAAAATATGACGAAAAATGGAATTCCTTAAACTTTTTAGGCTTAAGTCTCACATTGCATAACATGACCCATGAAGAGTTCCCTCTTAAATACGATATAGCAAGGTTTGCGAGTTGCGAAATCGCGATGGCACTTTGGATTTTATTGCATCACATTGCAGGTATTCATGCAAGCACTTTTCACTTACCATAAGCCAATTTTTCGATATGTGATTTATGCTCGGACCGACACCGTAAAGTATTGAAAGCAAATATTTTGAGTACATCGAGTCTATTGCCTAAGATGAGCCTAGTAAGTAACCATACATGAAACAACTAATGGAAAACTCGCATCTTGCATCTCGCAGACACACAACAAGAGGTAAGAATGCTAAAACGCACACCTTGAGATATTGTGATTTACGATCTTGCTTCGCAAATCGCACAATCACTATCATCGCAGTATAATGGCTTGATACCCTAAAAAAATTTCAGGTTGTTTTTCGACGCAAACATTTATGAGCAATAAAGCTAAGGGATAATGAATCATTAGTGAGCATTAGTGGGAAATAACTGCATTCATGTGTGAAAATCCATTTACCTTGATATGATATCTTGTTACGTGCGTTCAAATAATGCTTCTTTTACCACCTTTACAAGCTATCAGCGTTATTTCATTTTTACTTTCATCTTGGAGTGTCCGATAGATTTTGTTCTTCATTTTAGGAAAAACCCACAGAGCAGAGCGTTGAGAAGAATGGGGAAGAAAGGCAAGGCTATAGCCTCTGAGAAGAGAGAGATGACTCCCTTGTTCACAGACGCCACATGCAACAGAGAGGGAGGAACCTCTACATGGAAGGCTATTTACAATATACTGGAGGAGGAATAGCCGAGGATTATGGAAACAAATGTTATAGTTGATGGTCGAGATTCCTTAGATGCTTCCATGCTAGAGACGGCCTGCTCATTTTTGTACCACATAGCTGCTCGGCCGAAGATAATCCCTTATACCGATATGGTAAAATGGGTTATCGACGAAGCAGATATTTCAGATAAACAATTCAGGACGAGAAGCCAAGGGGCCATCAGATCTTTTACCCTAGAGAATTTATAGCTTATGTACCACCTACCAGAGCCATAGGTCATCTACAACAGGCAATTCATAGAAACGTTTGTTAAAGAGAAAAGCGGCCCAACAGATTTCACCCATGCCTAGTTGAACAATGAAGAGAAGATCAAGAAAGACAAAAATGGTATGTACACTACTGCATCTATTTGCCCCCCTTATACTTTTGTTGCAGCTATGTTATGTCGACAGTTTGCTAGACATGATAGTACTAAATTATCCCTGGATTGGTTCTTGTTAATAGAAGCAATCGTTAATGCAATGATCATGAATTGAGCCCAAATCTTGTCAGATAATTTAGCAAAAATAATTATCGAGTATAGGAGGAGAAGAAGCGTTGCTTCGAGGGTTTACCCTCCATTTTTTATGAGAACCTATGTTATGGACTCTATTTGTTTTAGTTCAAAGTTCCCCATCATACGATGGAAATGGACTATTCAGAATCCACTTCCCATTCATGTGTACCACATTGTCATGTGGGAATCCAATTTTCAACCACATTTTTTCAAGATTTTCCATGGAGTTATGCTCCCTATTTACAAGTCGATGTATAATTGAGACGCTCCTAGATTTTCTCAAGAAGCTAAATTTGACATCCTCCCAGTGGCTAGATGGTTCGGGGAGGATAAATTTACATATATCATAGTTTTTGGAAGAATCACCTCCCCCCACATCCTCCCATGCTATGTTCTAGATAAATTGATGGCTAGGTAAATAGCCTATCAGACATGTACTGAGGGAGGAATGAGCCATACATTGAAAGAGTCAAAGAAGGCCATTTGGCCTACATTCCCTGTACGGTGTGGAGAATTTTCACTACACAACTTGGGACACACGTTAAAAGAAGCAAAGAACATGCTATCTCTGCAATTACCCAAATTTCCTAGATGGCAGTATGACCCATTTGGAATAGTCAAGAATTTCAACACCATGGTGAAAATAAAAGTATTCACCAATGAGAAGGATGCTTTTGATGATATATTTTTGCAGAAAAATACCTTTTCAGAGGTGAAACACATGGCCCAACTACTTTTTGAGCATGAAGATCTAGAAAATTTTTATAGTTACAAAGAAAGAAGGCTCACAATGGTCCCATTGGACCAATTGTTAATTGAACCAATAAGGGAGCCTACTCTCAGCGTGACTATAGAAGGTGACTACAAAGAAAAATACAAATGTGATTTTGGAGTAGAGTCTCAAGAAAAATCTATCGAAGAATCAGGACATTCATCACATAACGGAAAAAGAAAGAGCATCGAGGATATAGCCCAATCTACACAGAAGATAGCTGAAAAAGCTTCAGCTAGCAAGCAAGTTGAAATCCCTACTACCTTTGCACAACCAATAAAACCCATGGTAATTGATTTAGAGGAAGAGTGGGATAATTATAATAAAAGTCTTAATATAGAGGAACAGGTGCCAGAGATACAAATGCTACAACACGAGACAACTTTGGAAATTATAGTGGAAGAAACTGCCAATGAACCAGAAGTAGAGCATACCCCTGTCATCGTCAGCTCCGAGATAATTCTGAAAATTGAAGAAATACCCCCTTTGGATGTATTCTATAGCCCATAGCATAAAGTTGTGGTGAAAATACAAAGAAAGGAAAGAAAATTTGACTCTATAGTTGTTACTACCCCTAAAAACGAATTATGGATGTTCTATGGAAGGACTCGCCAGTTGATCCATCTGCCAACTTAACTAGACTCTCGGAGTTTACAGGCTCTTATGCTACAATGACCATAGATAAAGCAACAGAAGTCCAAACATTTCTTAGAGATAAGTAAAACAAAATAACGTTGCTCGAGCAACAGTTACAGCAAGTTAAATCCAATTAGCAGGTAGGGATACAGTTGGCCAAGCTTCAACAGGAATTTGAAAAGATGCAAATACAACATCGAATCAGCTTAGCTGACAAGGAAGCACAGGTGTAGGTGATAACTGATCTTCATAAAGAAGAGCCTAAACTTGATCAAATTATCACTGAAGCACTCACACTTAATTCCCAGTTGACACATCAGAAAGAATTACAGTGGCAAAAGATTTCACACTAGAAATCTTATTGCGAAACAAGTGATAAACTGACAAGTCAAGTCATAGAAATGCGACTTGAATATGATGAGATCTTTAAAAAGGTCTTTGGTCACATCATCGGCAAAATACAGAGGAGGGGATAAAAGCCGACCTGCCCAAACTAGAAGAATCACATAAGGAAATTCTGTTAGTTGGGATTCTTGGCTAAAAGAAGCAGAAAAGGCAACAACAGATGCAGGAGCAGTAGGAAACATTATCATAGAAAATATAAATGAGAATTTTGATGGAGCCAATATAGTAGCAAAGTCCATTCCAGGGTTCCTTCCATATGCAAAACAGCTTGAACAACAATGGAAACAGGCAGTGGAAGACATAGCGGAAGTGATAAGGAAAATGACCAAGCTAGACTGGGAGGCATATTGGCAACATTTGGTCAAGCCTCATAGCCAATGGATGACCCTATGATTCCTAACCACCTCTGCTGAGAAAATGGCACTAGCACTAACTGATGCCATATTCGATGGATAGTTGAAAGCTGAAATCGGTCGACCTACACAACTAAAAACTATGGTGGATATCTACGACCTGAAGGATCGAATGTAGCATAGTTAGTCACCCTGTTTACTTTAATTTTGATTTTATTTTTGCATAAATTGAGGTAGGTTGCTTAAACCTCCTCAAACTATTTTTGTAATAATCTATTTTTAGCATTATAGTTTTAGTATTTAAACCCATTTCATGCATTTAGAGAGAGGTCCATAAATTTTATCAGAAACATTCTTCAAAACATGTACTTATGTCCCTTTGAGGAAGTTTTGGTGGAATTAATGGAACATGATTTATTTTATACTTGATTTAACATCTTCTACTGAAATTAAACTTCTGTACTCTTAGATGATGTTGGGTGACTTGAAAGTAGATCAATATTGTTGAAGCATATGAGTAGGACATATTATAAATGGTACTTTTATCTCTTAATTATTTTTACTTATGGGTCAAGCATTAACTTATCTTCAAGTTGTTTATGTATGAAAATTTGAATTGTTGATTTCCAATATTGCACTTTCGTATGATGATGATCTATAGTTTATACTGAGTACATGAATGATTTGTATGCGATATATCTCTCACAATCGTTTCGGCTAACTTTTTATATGTAACGATTATTGTTAAATGGATTCACTTATCATCACAATTGAATAATATTTATTATCAATCGCTTTCAGACATCATTGTAGATCACATATATCATGTTACTCTCAGGATAGTTATATTTAGATAATGTTTTAGATTAGGATAAACTGCACATGATTGTTAGTTTAAATTAGATTAGTTTTAGGATAAGCATTATTCCAAATCTCAAATATCACCTCATTTGCACAATCATAAAAATAGATTAGGAAACTAGTCCCATCATCCCCAGTCGGAGCCACTACTCCAAATGGAAAAGGAGTTGTCAACCAAGGTCCGGACCAGGTGGTTATCCCCCATTGTTGAGGCAATGATTTTTGGGTCTTCAACATTTTTGGCACTAGAAGGAGGGCTTAACTATGAATGGCAAGTAAATCTAAATCTACAGGCCATTCTAAGAGTAAAACTCCCTCACCATCACCTCCAACTTCTCGTTCACATTCTAAATCTCCTAATCCCAAGCGAGAAGTTGCAAAGAAAAATACACAACCCACTGCTGAAATCCTAAACAAGCCAAACTGTTCTTCTTCTGAACCCCCTGAAGTACAATGTTTCATTCATAAAATACAAGGGATTTCAATATCTCAAGAAGAATCTGAGTTACCCCAAGGTAGTGTTACTTCTCAATTTACCCCATCTCCATGACTAACTAGAGCACAGAGTGAAAAACTTGGAATCCCACCATTTGAATTCTCTCTACCAAGTCGTAAGAAAGCTAAGAAAACACCATCAGAATTTCACAACGAAGTTTTTTCATCATCTACGTCCATTCCATCTATAATATCACAAGGTCACACATCCACCTGCCAACTCCAAATCATGATTCACACGGGTACAGGAACTACACCTTCCTCTACCCAATTACCTTCAACCACTGCTACATCCTCTACTACTCACATCCCAACAACGGTATAGAATCCTCCCAGGCCATGGACCAACCCAGGAGTTGTTAGAATGGCATGACCTTTATCCCAATTTCCAGCACATCTAGAGATATGGTTACCTAAATTCAATCCTGATAATGGCCTGATAGCTGAAGAACATATAAATAATTTTATGTTGTCCATTAATTTGAATGGAGTAGCAGAAGAAGACGCAGTTGTAAGATTATTCCCATATACTCTACAAGGAGTTGTAGTATCATGGTACTTTTCATTACCATCGGTCTCTATTAATAGTTGGGATGCTTTTCAAGAGAAATTTTTAACTAAATTTGGAGATGATAGATTTACAACAACTTTGATCAATGATCTCTCCAATTTGAAAGCCGAACCTAAAGATGCCATTAAGGACTTCAACTCTCGCTTCAATAATTTATTAAATAAGATACCTACATCATCCAAACCTAGCCATGAGGTCCAAAATGAATGGTACATTTCTGCTCTACCTTCAAACACAACCATCTTCGTTGATAGAGCTGCCAAACCAACGTTAGTAGAAAATATGAAAGAGGAAATAACTGTGGAAAAATGCATTCTAGTCGTAGAAAAGAAAAATGAATTAGAATAAATAAAATCTAAGAAAGTAACCTTCAGAGATGACTCTAGGAAGAAACCACTAAAGGATCTTTTTGATCTAGAAGGATTACAGAAAGTCCTCAAGACCATGTCCAACGAAATGGTTGACATAAAAAGACAAGTGGCAGAGACTTCCTCCAAAAACCCTTTCAGATCATTTAAAAGGAATTCCCCAACTGATCCTAAACCTCTGAATGCTATGTTAAACACTGAATCAGATGGAGATGAGGAAGAGGTTTCAAATGAAGAACAAACGGACGATGAAGAAGTAGCAGAATTACAAGGAATGTGGGATTTTATCCTTCCCAACGAGGAAATTCAAGAAGCATTGCTTGTTGCTACTAGAAGTAGAAATCAGCTTGACCCACCCCAATCAAATTCAAAACAGAAAAATTCAATGCCACCCCCTAGAGATAAATTCATAGGAAAGAAATCTTCACTGAAATCCACTCAAACAAACCCTACCTAATTGGATTTTACACCTTCATCTAAAACTCTTATAGTTTCATACGAAATGGAATACAATATTATTGATGATATGAAGAAAACTAGGGAAAACATCACCTTTCATGAGATTAGTAAATTAAAACATCAACAAAAGCTACTTCTGAAAGAACTCAAAGCGGTACCCACTACACCGCTTCCTACCGCAGTAATATCGTAGGCTGCTCAGGAAATGGGAAGACTCCCTAGCACTTCTTCAAGTAAAATTGATCCAACCGACATCGCTCTAATTGGAAGAATATATAAATCCCATACTCCACCATTTCTCCTTACTTTTGAAGTCTTTAATAAGAATTTACACAACTATTTAGTTGATTCTGGTGCTTCATCTAACATTTTGCCTAGAACATTCTGCGATAAGTTAAATGTTCAGCCTTAGAAATCTGCAGTATGGATAGTACAATTAGATCGGTCTCATGTTGAAGTTGTTGGAGAACTTAATCAAGTAACCATTAGACTTTATTCAAACCCAAAAGTTTGTCAAATCATTGATATACTTGTAGCTTATTCCTGAATTCTATGGCTTAATCCTTAGTAGGGACTGGTTAGAAAAACTTCATGGTTACTTCACAACTGACTGATCTCACATGTGGCGTCCCTGTAACGGCAAGCCAAATCAAATAAAGGTTGATCGAGAGAAACATCAAAAGTATATAGTAACAAAGCTGGAAGGAGAAAATGAGCCAGTGGTATATAGTAACAATATAATCGAAAACTATTATGTTGAGTCATTCCTGGGGAATTTCAATGCTCATACTTCACCTTTCTTAGCAAACTCTGTTGTATCTCAAATAAAAAATTATTCCCAAACAGACACTTTTAAATGTTTGAATTTTGTAGATAAACCTGTAAATAAATATTTATTTTGGAAATTATTTTTTGATGGATCTTGATCCAATGATGGAGCAGGGGCAAGATGCATATTAGTTAGCCCAGAGGGAGAAAAGACTATGTTAGCATGTAGACTTGAATTTGGGTGCACAAACAACATTGCTGAATATGAAGCGTTGGTTCAAGGTTTGTAGAAAGCAATTGGTCTTAATATCACATACCTCCAAGTGTTTGGAGATTCTGAAATTATCATTAGGCAAGTAAGAAATACTATACACTGTTTTTTAGGACATTTTAAACACTATCAATCATTAGTCCAAGACCTAACCTCACATTTTATAGCGTTTAATAGTTCCCCCATTCCAAGACTCCAAAATGCTAAAGCCGATCTCCTAGCTAATTTGACCTCCAAGCTTATTCCACTAGAATATTACAACCCATATCTATTTTCCATTGAATTAACTTTTAAGCCTTCTATTCCTGATAATATCACCAACTAGAGAGTCTTTAATAGCGATCTGAAAATCATAATTTTCCTTACTTCAAAAGGCTCTTATGATGACCAGATAATTGATGAAGACCAACAAGATGACCAACTAAAAGAAGAAACCACCAACAATGCTATACCAAAATCCGTAGTTAAGTTGGAAGATTTATATGACCTCAAAGATAGATTTAAATGATCTACTAATCAAAACTTCAGAGTTCAACTCCGAGGTATGAATTGATCGATCTTAAAACTTACGACACTTCTATTATTCAACATACTATTCCTTTGACTTTTGATGAAAACCCTGTTCAACAGAAATTGAGGAAAATTCATCCTAATTTGGAAGGCTAGATTAAGTCTGAGTTAAATAAACTGTTGAAAGCCAAGATTATTTTTCCTATCAGGCATTCCAGGTGGGTCTCTAATCTCGTCCCAGTCAAAAAGAAGAACGGTGATATTAAGATTTGTATAGACTTTTGCAATCTCAACAAAGCTTGCCAAAAGGACAATTTTCCATTGCCTCCTATAGAACATATATTGCAATTGGTTACAAGCTCAGAACTAATGTCCTTTATAGATGGCTTCTCAAGTTAAATCAAGTCTTGGTCCATCTAGATGATCAGTTGAAAATTACATTCAAAACAAAATGGGGCACTTATGCTTATCAAAATATGCCATTTGGACTATCAATGTTGGTGCCACTTTCCAAAGAGCCATGGACATTGCCTTCAAAGGTTTAGTAAACAAGTCAATGGTAATCTACTTAGATGATATAACTGTGTATTCCAGAAAATGTAGTAATCATCTAAGAGATATGAAACAAATCTTTGAACGTTGTCAAAGGTATGGAATTTCTCTTAACCCCAAGAAGTATTTTTTTGCGTTAAGTGAAGGAAAGCTCCTTGGATTTATTGTGTCCAAAATAGGAATTCATATTGACCCAGATAGAATTAGAGAAATTTCTGAAATACCTTTACCCCATAACAAGAAATCAATGCAATCTTTCCTTGGTCAAATAAATTTTGTCAAAATATTTGTCCCTAACTTCTCAAGAATTGTATTACCCCTTCAAGCCATGATAAAGAAAAATTATCTATTTAAATGGGGTCATTTGGAACATGAAGCTTTTAGCTTGATAGAACAAGCAATCATAAACACCCCATCTTTAGCAACGCCAAATTTTTCCAATCATTTCTTTTTGTATACTTTCGCCTCTGAGAAATCATACGTAGCCATATTGACACAAGTAAATCAAGAAAAAGTTGAAGCCCTGATATATTTCTTTAGCTCAAATTTACAAGGATCTGAATTGAACTACTCAGATGTTGAAAAACAAGCTTATGTTGTTTTCAAATCAATAAAACAATTTAGACATTTTCTTCTTAAAACCCACACCAAGGTGATAGTACCATTCCCAACAGTAAGAAATATTCTAATACAAAGGGATGTGGGTGAAAAGAGAGCAAATTAGATTACAGCTCTGCAAGAATATGACATTGAAATCAAACCAGCAAACATTGTAAAAGGTCAAGGTTTTTGCAGGATGTTGGCAGGAGCATCAAATATATTAGAATTACAGCATTCAGGTGATGAGGTACAAATCTATGAGCTAAGCCTTAATGACACTAAATCAAGATATGCTGATATTATATTCTACTTAAAAAATGGATATGCCCCTCCACATTTGAATTACACAAAGAAAAGAGCCTTGAGACTAAAAGCTAAACAATATCAAATTGTCAATGATGTGCTATTTAAAATGAATTATGATTCCATTTTTCTTAGATGTATTGAAAATTTTGAAGCAAAGAAAGTATTGCAGGGACTTCACAATGGACCAGCTGGCAGGCACTTTGGAGGATATGCTACAATGGATAATGTTGGAGACATGATTACCATTACAACAAAACCCACAGGTGTTAGTAAACAGACACATTGCTAGAGTTAAGGGATCCACATGAGTGTTGGATCAACACTACCATTAATGGGGAGCACAACAATCTCCCCCCTCAACGCGAGCTAGGTGTGTTTCGAACTCAAGACCTTTGGCTCTGATACCACTTGTTGGAGACACGATTGTCGTTACACAAAAACCCACAGGTGTCAGTAAACAGACACGTCGCTAGAGTTAAGGGATCCACGAAACACACGGGAGTGTTGGATCAACACCGCCATTAATGGGGAGCACAACAGATAAAATCCTGCATTCTGGCTATTACTGACCAATTCTATTTAAAGATGCACATAGTTATGTAAGGAAATGTAAGATCTGTCAGACAGCTGCCGGAAGATAGAAGAAACCAGCATTACCGTTACAGCCAGTCAACATTGATCAACCATTCGAACAATGGGGATTGGACATAATAGGTGAGATCACTCCTCATTCTTCTAAGAAACATAAATATATCGTTACAGCCACAGATTATTTCATGAAATGGGTAGAAGCAATTCCACTCAAGGTAGCCAACTCCAAGAATATATTGAATTTATAGACCAATTTATCATCATCGGGTTTAGCTTACCTTCTGCCTTAATGTTTGATAATGCATCTTATTTTTCAGGCAATACTATGATAGAGTTTTCTCTTAAAAGAGGATTTAAACTTAAATATTCTGCTAATTATTATCTGCAACGAAATGGGTTAGCTGAATCCACAAATAAGAACCTTATCAGGATTATTAAATGAACCGCTGATCGAAATCAAAAGAACTGGCATATATCTTTAGTGTTTTCTCTATGGGTATATCGAATAACTCATAAAACCTCCATTGGCACTTCTCCTTTTAATATGGTTTATGGGAAAGAAGTTGTCTTACCAACAAATGTAGTTATTCCCTCATTTTCCTTGGTTCAATTCATCAAAGAAACTCCTTCCTCATCTATGCAAATTAGAAAATTACAAATCCTTAAACTTGAAGAGGAATGAGAGAAGGCTAGAATTACCCATGCACATCATGAGCACTTAGTCAAAGCCTCCTTTGATTCAAATTTTGTATCTTCAAAAAGTTTCCAACTCAGAGACTTAGTATTAAAATGGGATAAAGCCCACGAAGAGAAAGGAAAGCATACCAACTTCCAGCGAATGTGGCTTGGCCCATTCCATATTGTCGAGTTAATAGGCCCATCAACTTTTTTGTTACAAGATTTAGCAGGTAAGAAAGAGTCTCTACCTGTTAATGGGCAGGTCCTTAAGAAATAATTTCCATAGAAGATGATCTCGTCTGTTCACTGTATATTATAGTCTTTAGTTAATTTTCTTTTGAAAAATAATACAAGTTGAAAACATTTACCTTTTGTTTTACAAAGAATAGGTTTCTCTTCTTAACTTTGACTTTTCGCTTGTATAAGTGAATATTTTTATGAAAGTAATCTTCACATATGAAATGTATAGTTAAGCTTGATTGCTTTTAAATTGACTATCTTCCTCCTTAAATTATGTGATTTTGAAAAAACTTAACTTTGAAAGAGAAACTACTCCTTTATGTCAGTCTAGAAAAGTATCTATATAAAGCAAAGTCTCTCTCTAGGAAGGCATCTCTAAAACACTCTACAACTGTCGCCCAGAACCTGTTAAGGGGCTAATGATCCTCCCCACTTAGTTAGTGTTCATTTTGAGAGTGTAATTCTAAAATATACTTAAACTTAAGGGATAAGAGGTCTCATCAAGCGTCGGCTTACCATGATCATAAGATTATAACTGAATTGACATTACCAAAACTGCATACCAAAATAGGGTAATGGCTTATGATCATAATAATCAAAAGACAAGGGGTCTCATCACGAGCTAGTTTGTTCTGTTAAGTTACGAATCAAGTGAATGGAATTATCAATATTGGTCACCAAACCAAGACATTATCCTTTAGGAAATATAGATGAAAAGCTGAAGCAACAAATGAATTACTCTAGGAAATAAAGAAAGAAATAAGTATACTTACAAACTTATCTTTAAAATTTCATTCTGATTTAAGAGGAATACTGGGTCGTTGTTGGTTAAAAGGTAACCCTATTGAGGCTATGAACGCCTACCGGCAGCAGAGGCTCTACCTACGACAACAAAGTAAACCAAAAACCAATCTGGGGAGAGACTCATGTCTTTATCTTTAAAAAACCAAGTAAAGACTGATGTAGACAATGCTACTTTTTATAAGAAAATAATAGTCAAAAGAATGGTAGTTAGGCAAATGATTGTTTTATTACGAAAGAAATAATTCTTACCTTATATTCCATATAATCTATTCTATTTTCAAAACTATCTTTATTTTGGAAGTTTTAGAAATTTCAAAAAACTCTCAAAGATAACTCGTCCTTCCAAGTGAATCGCCAATTGTTGTGTATTCAACAACCCCCCATTTAGTAATAATAGTAGTTAATGTTACGTTAACTAAATGGGGACCCTCTAAAATTTTTATTCAAAAAACAAAACTTAACATGTAGTCATTTCTTTTATTTTTGAATAAAGAAAAATAACAATCAAGACCTTTTTGGGAACTACTAAAACCTCATGTTTTCATATATAGCATGTCTATAAAACCCACTAAAGGAACTTTCTAAAAAAAACCTCCAAAATCAACCAAAGCATTTAAAATAAGGGCTCCATGGTCTAAATTATCATAAAATCTAAGGAAAGAGGGAGGTCCTTAAACTTTTTAGGCTTAAGTATCGCATCGCATAACACGAACCATGAAGAGTTCTCTCTTAAATATGATATAGCAAGGTTTGCGAGTTGCGAAATCGCGATGGTGCTTTGGCTTTTATCGCATCGCATTTCAGGTATTCAAGCAAACACTTTGCACTTACCATAAGCCAATATTGGGATATGTGATTTGCGCCCGGACCCACACTATAATGTATTAAAAGCAAATATTTCGAGTCTGTCATCTCTATTGCCTAAGACGAGCCTAATAAGTAACCATACGTGAAACAACTAATGGAAAGCTAGCATCTCGCATCTCGCAGACACACAACAGGAGGTAAGAATGCTAAAAGGCACACCTTGTGATATTGCAATCTGCAATATTGCTTCGCAAATCATACAATCGCTATCATCGCAGTATAATGGCTCGCTACCCTAAAAAAAATTCAGCCCTTTTTTCGTGCAAACATTTATGAGAAATAAATCTAAGGGATAACGAATCATTAGTGAGAATTAGTGGGAAATAATTGCATTCATGTGTGAAAAGCCATTTAGCTTGATATGATATCTTGTTACATGCGTTTAAATAATGCTTCTTTTACCACCTTTACAAGCTATCAACGTTATTTCATTTTTACGTTCATCTTGGAGTGTCTGATAGCTTTTGTTCTTAATTTCAGGAAAAACCCACAAAGTAGAGCATTGAGAAGAATGGGGAAGAAAGGCAAGGATGTAGCCTCTGAGAAGACATAGATGACTCCCTTTTTCACAGACACCCCATGCAGCAGAGAGGGAGGAACCTCTACATGGGAGACTATGTACAACATACTGGAGGAGGAACAACCAAGGATTATGGAAACAAATGTTACAGTTGATGGTTGAGATTCCTCAGACGCTTCCATGCTACAGATGCTCTGCTCATTTTTGCACCGCATAACTGCGTGGCTGAAGATAATCCCTTATACCAATATGGTAAAATGGGTTATCAATGAAGCAGATATTTCAGATAGACAATTTAGGACGAGAAGCCAAGGGGCCATCGAATATTTTACCCCGGACAATTTACAACTTATGTACCACCTACCAGAGCCACAGGTCATCTACAATAGGCAATTCGTAGAAAATTTTGTTAAAGAGAATAGCGACCCAGCAAATTGCACCCGTGCCTGGTCGAATAATAAAGAGAAGATCAAGAAAGACAAAAATGGTATGGCATCTATTCCCCTCCTTATATTTTTGTTGCGGCTATGTTATGTTGATTGTTCGGTAGACCTGATAGTACCAAGTTCTCCCGGGATCGGTTGCTGTTAATAGAAGCAATCATTAACGCAACTATCATGAATTGGGCCCAAATATTGTCAGATAATTTAGCAAAAACAACTATCGAGTATAGAAGGAGGAGAAGCATTGTTTCGAGGGTTTACCCTCCATTTTTTATGAGCGCCTATGTTATGGACGCTATTTATTTTGTTCAAAATTCCACATCATGGGATGGAAATGGACTATTCAGAATCTGCTTCCCATTCATGTGTACCACAAGGTCATGTGGGAATCCAATTTTCAACCACATTTTTTCAAGATTTTCCATGGAGTTATGCTCCATATTTACAAGTGGCTGTATAATCGAGACGCCCCCAGATTTTCTCAAGAAGCTGAAGTTGACATCCTCCCAGTGGCTAGATGGTTCGGGGAGGAGACATTTACATATATCAGAGTTTTTGGCAGCATCACCTCCCCCCACATCCTGCCATACTATGTTCTAGATAAATTGATGGATAGGGAAATAGCCTATCAGACATGTACTGAGGGAGGAATGAGCGATACATAGAAAGAGTCAAAGAAGGCCATTTGGCCTACATTCCCTATACAGTACATTGCATTTGCACTACACAACTTGGGACACATGTTAAAAGAAGCAGAGAACATGCTATCTTTGCAATTACCCAAATTCGCTAGACGGCAGTATGACCCGTTTGGAGTAGTCAAGAATTTAACCACCATGGTGAAAATAAAAGTATTCACCAATGAGGAGGATGATTTTGATGATATATTTTTGTAGCAAAATACCTTTTCAGAGGTGAAACACATGTTCCAACTACATTTTTACCATGAAGATCTGGAAAAGTTTTATAGTTACAGAGAAAGAAGGCTCACAATGGTCCCATTGGACCAATTGTTAATTGAACCAATAAGGGAGCCTACTCCCAGCGTGACTATAGAAGGTGACTCCAAAGAAAACTCCAAATCTGATTTTGGAGCAGAGTATCAAGAAAAATCTATCGAGGAATCATGAAATTCATCACAGAATAGCAAAAGTAAGAGCATCGAGGATACGACCCAATCTACACAAAAGATAGTTGAACAATATTTAGCTAGCAAGCAAGATGAAATCCCTACTACCTCTGCACAACCAATAAAACCAACAGTAATTGATTTAGAGGAAGAGTGGGATAATTTTAATAAAAATCTTAATAGAGAGGAACAGGTGCCAGAGCTATAAATGCTACAACACAAGACAACTCTGGAAATTACAGTGGAAGAGACTGCAAATGAACCAGAAGTAGAGCATACCCTTGTCACCCCCACCTCTGAGATAACTCTGGAAATTGAAGAAATACCCTCTATGGATGTATTCTATAGCCCACAACGTAATGCCGTGGTGAAAAGGCAAAGAAAGAAAAGAAAATTCGACTCTATAGCTGTTACTACCCCCGAAAAGGAACTAATGGATGTTCTATGGAAGGACTCGCTAGTTGATCCATTTGCCAACTTAACTAGACTCTCACAATTTGCAGTTGCATATGCTAAAGAGACCATAGATAATGCAATATAAATCCAAACGTTTCTTAGAGATAAGGAAAACAAAATAACGTCACTCGAGCAACAGTTACAGCAAGTTAAATCCGACCAGCAGGCAGGGACACAGTTGGGCAAGCTTCAACAGGAATTTGAAAAGAGAAAATAGAACATTGAATCAGCTTAGTCAAGAAGGAAGCACAGGTGTGGGTGATAACTGATCTTCATAAAGATGATCCTAAACTTGACCAATTTATCACCGAAGAATTCGCACTTAATTCCCAGTTGACACATCAGAAAGAATTATTGTGCTAGAAGATTTCACACTAGAAATCTTATTGTGAAACGAGTGATAAACTGACAAGTCAAGTCATAGAAATGCAACTTGAATATGATGAGATATTTAAAAAGGTCTCTTATCACATCGCCTGGCAAAATACGGAGGAGGGGAGAAAAGCCGAGCTTCCCAAACTAGAAGAATCACATAAGGAAATTATGTTTGCAAGTTGGGATTCTCGGCTAAAAGGAGTAGAAAAGGAAATAGCGAACACGGTGATAGCAGTAAACATTATCATAGAAAATATAAATGAGAATTTCCATGGTGCCAATCTCGTAGAAGAGTCCATTCCAGGGTTCCTTCCAGATGCAAAACAACTCAAACAATAATGGAAACAGGCAGCGGAAGACAAAGCGTAAGTGATAAGGAAAACAAACAGGCTAGACTGGGAGGCATATTGGCAACATTTGGTTAGGCCTCACAGCCAATGGATGACCCTGTGATGCCTAACCACCTCTGCCGAGAAAATGGCGCCAACACTAACCGATGCCGTATTCAATGGATAGTTGAAAGCTGAAGTCGACTGACCTACACAACTAAAGCCTATGGTGGATATTTCCGACCCGAAGGATCGAATGTAGCATAGTTAGTCACCTTGTTTACTTTAATTTTGATTTTATTTTTGCATAAATTGGGGCAGGTTGCTTAAACCTCCTCAAACTATTTTTGTAATAATCTATTTTTAGCATTATAGTTTTAGTATTTAAACCCCTCTCATGCATTTAGAGAGAGGTCTAGAAATTTTATCAGAAACATTCTTCAAAACATGCACTTATGTCTATTTGAGGAAGTTCTAGTGGAATTAATGGAACATGATTTATTTTCTACTTGATTTAACATCTTGTACTGAAATTACACTTATGTACTCTTAGATGATGTTGGGTGACTTGAAAGTAGATCAATATTGCTAGAGCATATGAGTAGGACGTATTATAAATTGTACTTTTATCTCTTAGTTCTTTTTACTTATGGGTCAAACAATAACTTATCTTCAAGTTGTTTATGTATGAAAATTTGAATTGTTGATTGCCATTATTGCACTTTTTTATGATGATGATGATCTATAGTTTATACTGAGTACGTGAATGATTTTCATGCGATATATCTCCCAAGATCATTTTGGCTAACATTTTATATGAAACGATTATTGTTAAATGGATTCACTTCTTATCGCAATTGAATAATCTTTATTATCAATCACTTTCAGACATCATTGTAGATCAGATATATCACGTTACTCCTAGGATAGTTATATTTAGATAATGTTTTAGATTAGGATAAACTACACATGATTGCTAGTTTAAATTAGATTAGTTTTAGTATAAGTATTATTCCAAATCTCAATTATCACCCCATTTGCACAATCATAAAAATAGATTGGGAAACTCGTCCCATCATCCCTAGTCGGAACCACTACTCCAAATAGAAAAGGAGTTGTCAACCACGGTCCGAACCAGGTGGTTATCCCCCATTATTGAGGCAACAATTTTCTGTCCTTCAACACAGTCGAAGCAAAGGATTTTCCCGAACACGATCTCTTAGGATGGGAGTATGAAATTAAAATGTACAACATTGATCGCATTTCTTAGTCCACCTCAACAACGCCTTGGTATGCAGAGTTATGATAATTTTTGGAACATGGCACATTACCCCTACACTTATCAAGTAAACAGAAAAGGGAAATCCTCTTAAAAGTTCTATTATATCAACTATTCCATCGAGTGCTTTTCCTAAATCACCATAATGGAGTTTCGCTATGGTGCCTTGATCCACAAGATACAGAGAAGGTTCTGAAGTATTTACATGATGGATTGATAGGTGGCCATTATGCGGCCAACACCATAGCACACAAATTTACAAGGGCTTGTTACTATTGGCCCACTCTTTTTAATGATGATCATGTTTATGTCTGCAAGTTCCAATCTTGTAAGAAATGTGTCGGTCATGATCAAAGGTCATCCATCCCGCTTACTCTTAGTAGCAGTTGAAGAACCATTCCAATAGTGGGGCCTTGATGTTATCAGAGAGATTCTTCTACACTCATAAAATCAACAACAATATATCCTCACAGCTATAGATTATTTCACCTGGTAGTCGGAGGAAGTTCCACTTAGACAAATAAATGACCAAGAAGTCATTCACTTTATACAATATAACATCATGACTAGGTTTGGTGTTACTAAGTCACATATCTTTGATAATGAAACTTTCTCATCATTAAAACTTTATGAGCTTGAATTGGAAAATGGGATTGTACTTAAGCATGAGTCTACCTATTATCCCCAGGGAAATCGTCTAGCTGAATCCACAAATAAAAATATTATTCACATCATTAACAAGACCATTTTCTCTGAAAGGAAGAGCTAGAATATTGCTTTGACTAATGCACTTTGGGTCGACTGTGTTACCCATAAGCCGTGTCTGAGAATGTTTCCTTAGTTTTTTCGTGTATGGTAAATAAGTTTTCTTGCCTCCGAACCTGAACCTCCCAACCCTGCAACTCTCTCAGGAGTCACAAGGTAAACCTTGCCTACTAGTTCAGAATATGATTAAAACTTTTCTAAAACTTGAGTAAGATCTACTCAAAGCCAACGACTAATTTTTCATGCATTAGAACCATATCAAGCTTTGGTTTGATAGAAAATATGAGGGGGAAAAGAGCTTTGATGTGGGTGACCTAGTTCTGAAGTGGGATAAACACCATGAAGACAAAAGTAAACATACAAAATTCCAACCAGTGTGGATTGGACCATTCACAATTGAAGCAAAACTCGACCGCAACACTTTCAAGCTCAAATATTTAGATGCGAGGATTGAGCCCTACCTATTAATGGATGATATCTAAAGAATTATTTTCAATAGAAACTACAGGTTGCAGTTCTTGTATATATTATTTTACGTCTTTTGTTTTTTTCTTTGTTTTATGTTGTTAAGTTCTAACTTTCATGTCCTTTTATGTTTTGTTGTGTTGGTCACTCTACATAAATGGGACATGTGTGTGAAAGTGCGTGGCCTAAAAGACTTAGTGGAGTAATAAAAAGGAATGTGACAACTTCAATGCTTGGCTATCTTCTTATTCTCCTTCTTTGTTTTGGAAAAATCCATAGGTTGAGCTAAGGTCAGATTGAAAATACGATTCATCCAATAGGAGAACCTTGGGAGAACCTATTAGACCTATTATTACTCTAGTGTTTGAACCAATCCACTTTGTATATTTCAACCTGTATTTTAACCCTTGTCCAATCTAGTACAAAAGGTACACGGAGAAATCTAAAGCGAGAAAATCAATATTAGAGGTATTAAATACTTCTATAAAGGGGAAACCTCCTCAGCTCTCAATAAGTTGGGACCCTATTTTTCCTATCAAAATAATAAGTGTTGATGCATAGTTATTTTAAATAAATAAATAAAGGGTGAAAGAAGAGAAAGGCTTCACGCATAGGGTGGTGAAGCAAGTCTCTATATCAGGGTACTGTCTAGGCTCATTGGGAGCAAAGCGATGTTTGTGCCTCTGAAGTGACTCCATCAGGGGTATGGTTCAAGCATGTTGGAAACAAAGCAACACAAAAGATGAAAACCCATACTCTGAATATCATAAAATCGCAATGCACATTACCCTTCCTAGATTGAAACGATTGTGATATGACATATCTTATGTGTTTTCAATCAAGTATAGAAAAGTAAGATGCTATGTGAAAATACAAGTCAAAAAGGGAACTTAGGGCAATAAATACTTCTAGAAGGTCCAACCCTTAGCTAAAATCTATTCTCAGATAGAGAAGCTGAAGTCCTCCTAGTGTGTCACAAAATGTTCTCACTGCTACAACACCCTCCAAAATTTCACTACATTTGAATTTTGGAGCCTACCTCATTATCGTATCGAGTATATCCTTGCTCGTAAAGTGTCATTTGGAGTTGATTCATATGTCTTGACTATTCTTGAGTTTTCTTAAGTTCCATCGCATTGATTGGAATATCCTTATATGAATTTCATGGTCACAACACCTTTCTTGTTGTAAAACAACACTTTTGGGTCGCAACCACACACACTTCCCCATTTGTAGTTGGGGAATGTACATAAAGTGTATTTTTTACGTATATTCATTGTTGGTTACATTTGGACAAGTTTTCTTGATGATTTAGTATGTGTCACACTTGGTTTTATGTCTAGAACCCATCCCATTCATTCCTTAACCAATCATCCAGACTTAGACAAATTTCAGTTGAAAAATGAGCCCATTAAGGCCAAGAGTACATGAGTTCTCTCTAAATCCTTGATGGGAAATCCTTCGTTCTTCAAAAGTGTGCCATGTTGCCTCCCTGTGAGTTGGGTGCACTTTGAAGGCATGAATCCCCTTCGTTGTTCCAAATTGTGTCCTTCAAAAGTGACTAAGACTTCCTTGAGTTCACTCATTTGAGTTAAAGAAGTATGCCCTCCTTGAGCACATTGGCCCATCCTTAAGACCCGAAGCTCAGCCCTTTAGCCTTCATCCATTCACCATGCGCCCTCCTGAACTGATTGAGTGCTCTATCACACCCCGAAGGCACAAATCCCCAGCCTTCAACCTTGAAGAGTGTACCCTGTGCCCTCCTTGATTCCTCCTGAGCACATGAGAGCACCTCGAAGGCACGATGCTTCAACCTTCAAGAGCGCACCTTTCACTCTCCCTTCCTCCCTTAAGCACATAGCACACTTGGGAAGCCCTAATATTTTTCCTTCATCGTTCGGAATTGCGTCATGTTCCCTACCTTGACTTCCTTCCTTTTTAGGGTGCATGAGCACATCCTGGAGCCTTGAAGCTCCTCCTTCTTAGCTCTTTAGCCTTTCGAAGTGTGCCCTTGCACCTTGTAGGTTCCTTGAATTTTTTAGGCACACTGAAAAGGCATGAAGAGTAAAATATGCATAAAACAGGGCAGAGTACGAAATTTCAGACTGATGGTTGCTTGTCAGAAGTGATTTCATAAACAATTATTCCAGGGATCTCATGGAAAGAACACACAAGGAAGATTTGGAAAAGAGGATAAGAAAAGGAAGAATGAGAAGAACCAAGAACACACCTGAAACTTGATGATCAAAGTGCCTTGAAGACTCCAAGATTGCAGACCCTTCAGAGGGCAGAAGCACCAGGAGCAGAAGATGATAAATAATAGACATAGTGGTAGCCATGTCACCAGTAAAGCAAGTCGATTTCATTACTCACTTTCAGTCCTAGTCATCGCAAATAGTGACATCTCAAGTTTCATTATATAATGATATGGAAGAAAAAATATATTATTGTAATCATTGTAAAGGACAAACAAGTAGAATTCCAAGAGTCATGTATGAAATCAAGAGTCATTGAAGTCCAAAGGACATGTAATACCAAAATTCATTTGGAACTTAAACAGTTGTAGAAATCCAAAGGTCACTAGAAGTTAGAAATTTAAGAGTCATGAGGATATGAAAGGTCACTCCTTATGTTATAAATAGATCCTCATTTCTCATGTAAAGGAGATTTTACCTTGGCTTATCCCATAAGGCATAAGAGTGATACGTTAGTACTTTTGGGGAGCAAGAACTGTCTCTAATGCTCCACTATTCGACAAAGTGATGTTCGTTGTATTCATGTATCTTGGGACTTTTACTTAATATTTGAAGCCTTGATGGCCAACAAATTTTCATACATGGATTATGGATGTTTGTAAGACTATTCTATGAATGTTCATGTTTCATCTTTTCTTTCACCAGTACTAAGGCAGTTGGGCTATTTCGATTATTTTAGTGCTTATTCAATTGAGAATACGTTGTAATGGTTATAAAATTTGTCACATTTGTGTGGACTATTCTACTGGATGTCAGACGAAGCGTTCTTATTTGCATGTGTCTTTATTAGGGTGGTACTATTACCTCTCTCCTAGAAACTCAGTCCCCCCCCCCCCCCCCCCCTTGCGGTAGAAGAACCTTGATGCACTTGCAACTGAACACTCACCAGGCACACTTACTTGCTTTTCGAAGGCACATAAGTGATTCTTTCTCTTGCTGACAGCTAAATCCAAGGCACATCTTTAGGAGAATGACAGTCGAGTCGTATTCCGAATGGGACTCCTATACCAAATGGTTTGAGGTCTAGTTGGGACCTTATATCGAGGAGATCCCCTTAATGTTGGTAGGTCCAACACTATTAACATACATACATACATACATACATACATACATACATATATATATATATATATATATATATATATATATATATATATATATGTTTGGGTTATTAGACACACAAGACTATGATTTTTTCACTTTTTTATAAGTGCATTTGTTCCCATCTATGTGGACATATGGACATCATTTTCACATAGAGGATGTTGATGATGGATGCATGACACAAGACTATGGAGTGGAAGTCAAGTTTAACCGATCTAGTTGTGCTATCCACCATGAATAAAACCTAATGCAGGGGACATTAGGTTATGTTGGAAAGATACAAGATATCATTCAAGTGAACTTCTCTTTGTTCCAATGTGTTATTTTTAGGTCCAAGTGGTGGGAAACCTTTGATCAGAATAATGTAAAGGAAGATCACAATAGTGGGATGACATCTATCAACTCTAGAAAGATGTGGCATGAAGTTAGGGAGCCTTATGTTTTCCCAAAACACTGAAACCAAGTGTTTTTTCACCTAGATGTGTTTAATAGGGATTGACGGTTCATATTAAGACATGACCCTAGATTAAAATGTATTTTTGAGACAACAATGTTATCATGCAAAGTGAGGAAGATAATCAAGGTGATGACAATGACAAGTGAGAGTGATATGTACTTTTGTTATTACATCATTTATACTATTGATGTATATTTTTGTTTTCTTTATTTCACTAATTATATTTCTTTTTAATTTTTCTTGTTGGCATTTTATATAATTGTTAAGGTTCATAAACGTTTTTACACATTTTTTTGCAATGGAAACATTTTTACACTTAAAATTAAGTATTTCCAATTGTGTACGATATATATGATAATAAGGGTTCAAGGTCACAATCCTTCTCAAATAGGAAAATGAGAAGAATATAACCAAAATCAGAAAATAGTCAATTTGGAAATAACATTGAAGATTTATTCTCGATTTAGATACTTATTAGTTTATTAATCATTCACATGTTTCTTCTTCTTGTTTAGTTCAAAATCAATAAAAATCATGTAGTGATAACTTTATAACTTTAACAATGAAAAAATTGTGTATTAATATGTAGGATTTAATTCTTGACATGAGAGGTAAAGTCATGTTTACTACATTTAAATTATAGTTCTTGCAACATTATGTAAACTAAAAGGAGGTCTTATGCATGTATAAAATGTTGATTACATATTTGTATGGATAATAAGAGAAACAAATGGGCTTACATGGATGCATGAGAGGTTTTCATTTTTTTCTTCATGGATAATGGAAAAATTATTACTTTTCTTTTCAATGGTGATAATAAATCAAAGTTGAATTCATAAATGTTTTATGGCTAAGAATTAAATGATAAATAATGTGATGATGATTAAGAGGCATTTGTTTGACTTTCTAATAGACTTGGTGATGCATTTTCTTTCCTATTTAGATTATGTAAAATAAATATCTATTTTTATGTATTTATAAGTAAATTATTTCTAGTAGACATGTCTTTATTATTGTGAATATGATGTAATATTAGCTAGGAGAAATGTGAAAACATGACTTTTAGCGACTATCTCGTGATAATTATGTGGAAAAAATAATATTTCTTGAGTTGTTCATTAAGAAGTAACCAAATATATTATTTGTCAAAAGTTTAAATCTAATATATTATGATTTTTGTATTATTTAACTCATTTCTCTCCAGCACATTATGGTAGCAGTGTTATAATGTAATGTTGAACATTTTGACTACGTAAAATTACATAAAAATAAAGATTAAATTAAATTACAAAAATAAAATTAAATAAAAATATTAATGTAATGCAATGTAAACATTTTAATTTGGTCAAAACAAAATAGAAATAAATAAAAATTTAAAATATAAAAAATAAAAATAATCCTATAAAAATAAAAATGGCCTATGGTATTGACCCATGGTATTAAGAACCCATGGTATTTATGTGGAATGTAGCCTATTTAAAGGGAGAAATTAAACCAGCCTAGATCCATCTTAACTATCTACCAAGCGTTGAGATGGATCAAATCTCTTTGATATGCAAAGCTCTTTTTAGAGTGAAAAGAGATTTGATCCCACTCGGTGCTTGGTAGATCCGGAGTTCAGATGGATCTAGAATGGTTTATATTTATTATTAAAGATGATTTAATTTAAATCAATACAATAGCCAATAAAGAACCAAAATAGCACCAAAATGTTTTATCTTTATTACTAGGAAAAAATTCACCTGCCTCTTTAAGAGAGAACTTCCAATAGAGCAAATCCCCAACTATAGGTAACTTCACAAGCCTTATTTTATATTTCTTGATTCTCATCTTTATTAAGAGAAATTTCTAATTTAAATTGGTAAGAGTTGCTATAAATATTAAATTCAAATTGATTGAAAATATCATAACTTTAGTAATAAATTAAATTTTATAAAAATATAATTTTTTAAGTTATATTAAATCTAAATTAATTATAAAAAAAGTCTGAATTAAGTTTTTTAAATTTAACAATAGATTGAATTTTATAAACAAATATGGAATTGGTTAAATTGTATTTTTTAATAATTTATTGTTATTAATATTTTATATTAAAATTGAATGAGTTACACATTTTTGTCTTATTAAGAACTAACTAAATTATTTTACCTATAATTATTTTTTGCTTGTGAGTATTGAAATGTTTTACTAATTAAGTTAGAATGAATATGAATGAGCTATCTAAGCAATAGAAATATATTTATTTTAATTTTATAATAATAGTTTCAACCATACTAAACTTTGTAATTTATAAATATCTTTGCATTTTTAAAGTAAATCATTTTGCATGCAATTTCATATATAAAAATTTGATATAAGTTCACCAATACATAATATATAATAAATATTATTTCATAAAAATAAACATCATGATGATAACCATCTAACAAACATAAGTATCATCTAAGATACACATTCAAATTCACTATCATCATCTAATTATATACACCTCTAGCACATATAAACGTCATTAGCTAGCACACAAATCAAATAATCTAACAAGGCGACATCATTGTGATCACATCTAACAAAACAAAAACATTGTAATCTAACAACATCACCACACACAACCTCAAATTAATATACAACTCATGTCAAATAATTGCTATCACATACACATCTATCTGCAAGCACATTAAATAAACATATCTAACATGACCTACCAATATACACATCAACACCAACATAAATTAAGTACATAAACATGAACAAAAAAAATCCAATACAAGTCAAATAAATGCAATCAAATTTGTGATACAATAGACATAGTAGTGCCAACCTAGTCTACAATAGAAGATGATGGATGGTAAACTACTTCCTCAACATCTGTCGAAATCTGAGGTGGATGAGGAGGTGGTTGATCTACAGTGGAAGATGATGGGTGGGAAACTACTACCTCAACATTTATCAAACTCTGCGATGGAGGAGAAGGTGGTTGGTATGATCTCTCAGGAGAAACATAAGGCACATTCTCTAGCTCTGGCATTTGATCATCAGGCAACTGAGGAGGAGGTGTACTACGAGAAGGATCACCGGCATCCTAACCATGATTCGATGGGGTAGTACTACCAGAAGCATCATGACCACCACCCTCATCATCATGATCTGATGGGATAGCACTATGAAGGCTCATCTAATCTATCTACTGCTGCATGTTCTGAATCCATCATCATAGCCAATAGTATACTAGCTCTAACACTATGATGCATAAGAGACAAAATCTTGCATAGATAGTCTTTGTTGAGATCCACAAATCTAGTATCTACGATGATGTCTCGAGGCCTTGCAGGGAAAACTCCCTCCTTAACCAAAACTATGGAAAATCTGTCACAGTAGCCCACTTGAAATCTTAGACCAAGCCTATAGGCCTACATGCCCATGCCACCATGATGATGTGCCTCACCCTCTTAGGTCTCACCCATCTCCTCATTTTCTCCATATGGTGTGGGAGGAGGCATGTCCCCATGGAATGTGCCGATCTCTACAAAATATATAGTACACACAAATAATTATATGATTTAATAAAACAAGCTAAAGAATGTGCTAAAATAAATTTTCTTCTAATTAATTAAAACAATAAAATAAAACTACATTAATTTAAAGAAAACATTGTCAGACCAGGAGGTAACTCCTCAAATGTAATCATATTATTCATTCAGGTTGTTCATTATTATATACAAGAGGGAGTGATTGTTCAATTCATCTCCCGATGACTCTCTATTTTCTCTATTATCTATTTACACTAATTACAGCTGTTCACCCAATCCCTATGATTAGGTGTCAACATTCCCCCCTAGTCTGAAGGGATGTTGGTGAGTCCAAGCATCATTTTAAATCTTTCAAGCTTTTCCCTTCCAAGCGCTTTGGTGAAGATGTCTGCAATTTGCTCATTAGTGGAACAATGGCGAAGATGGATTGTTTTGGCCTCAACATGATGCCGAATGAGATGATATTTTGTATTGATGTGCTTCGTTCGATCATGGAAATTTGGGTCCCTGGCCAACTTTATTGCCGAGGTATTGTCAATTGTGAGTGGAGTCGATTGTACTTTTTTTAGCTACAAATCTTCTAGAATTTTCTTGAGCCACACAATTTCTTTTGTTGCCTCAGTTGCTGCCACATATTCTGCCTCTGTTGTGGAATCTGCTGGAACTGATTGTTTGCATGATTTCCAGGAGACAACTCCTGATCCAAGACTCATGCCATAACCCGAAGTAGATACCCTAGTTTCTTTGTCTCCATCAAAGTCTAAATCAGAGTATCCAATCAAGCTGAAGTCACCCACCAGTGTATACTTGATTCCAAAGCCTTGAGTTCCCTTCAAGTACTTTAGAACTCTTTTTGCAGTAGACCAGTGTCCCTCACAAGGATTTTTCATAAACTTGGATAGGATTCCAACAGCAAACAAAATGTCTAGTCTGGTAGTAGTTAGGTAGTTGAGACTTCCTACAAGTTGTCTATACTTTGTTGCATCCTCAAATTCTTTTCCTTCAATGGATGTGAGCTTTAAGTTTTTTTCCATTAGAGTCGTCAAAGGATTGCATTCAGTCATGCCAAACCTATTCAACAGATCTCCAATGTACTTCTTTTGAGAAAGGAATATGGACTTCGGATGTTGAGTTACTTCAATACCAAGATAGTAATGAACATAGCCAAATCAGTCATTTCAAAACCTTTCCTCAATTCCTTATTTATGGATGCAATGTAGCTCTCATTTTTCTCAGTCATCAAAAGATCATCTACATATACCACAAGATATACAACTGTTTTTCCAACCTTCTTGACAAACAAAGTTGCATCATCAAGATCATAATGTTTAAAATTGAGTTTCAGAAGATGCTCAGTTAGTTTTTCGTCCCAGGCTCGCGGTGCTTGTTTGAGGCCATACTAGGATTTGACAAGTTTGCATACTTTATGTTCACGTCCTTTTATAACAAATCCTTTAGGCTGGGACATAAAAACATTGTATTTTAGATCTCCATTCAAGAAAGCAGTTTTTACATCCATTTGATGGACTTTCTAACATTTCTGAGCTACTAGGAAAAAGAGTGTCTGGATGGTAGCCCATTTTGCTGTGGGGAAAAAGTCTCCTCATAATAAACCCCATCCTTCTGTGCAAAACCTGTTGCCACAAGCCTCGCTTTGTGCTTTTCAAGTGAGCCATCAACTTTATACTTGTTCTTGTAGACCCACTTGCAGCCAATCGGTTTGGATCCCAATGGAGGATCAACTAGCTTCCAAGTGCCATTCTTTATCAAGGCATCATACTCCATTTTCATTGATTCTTTCCATTCATCATGAGAAACAACTTCTTTGAAGGAATTTGGTTCAAAATCTGTAGACAAATTCAATTCACAATCATAAGAAACATCCATATCAATAGGTGAATCACGGTCATCTACATCACCTCCATTTTGTCGTGGTTGAATTTCTAGTTCCTGTCTTTCGAACCTCATCAAGATGAATACTTTTAAGTGTCTTTGCCAACCACTTCGGGGGACCTTTCTAAGATGGTCTAGGCTGCTCCATTGATTGAGTTGAGACTGAATCAAGATTGAGTCTCCCAATTCTGTAAATCACATCACTCAAAGTATCATCTGTTGTTGGAGTTTTATGCGGGGGAGAGTGCTTCAAAAGAAGATTCCATAGGTTGATCTAGTATAGGAATCCCCCCTTCAAAATGTGAAATCTGATTATCAAATTCTTGAAATGATTTTGTATTTGTGAATCTATCCAAGCGATCAAGTTGTCGCTCAACAACATTGTGAGTTTTGGATGATTCAAGAAAGATTACATCTCTAGATACAACAAACTTTTTATTGACTTCATCATAGAGACTATATGCTTTGGAGGTGTTTGAATACCCCATGAAGATACACTTATGACTTCTTGCACCAAGTTTGTTTCTATGTACCTTTGGTATCAAGGCATAACATGTGGAACTAAAGACCCTGAGATGCTTTACCAAAGGAATGTGCCCATACCACATTTGATAAGGAGTCTTTGTTTCTAATAGAATTATATCGACATCTATTATTTACATATATAGTACATAGAATTGCATCACCCCAAAACATCATTTTTACATTTTTGAAAAACATCATGGAGCACACCATATTTAAGATTGTCCTATTCATTCTTTTAGCTACTCCATTCTATTGGGGATTATAAGGCACAACTATTTGATGTTTGATCCCATGTTGGCGAAGATAGTTTTCAAATTCATTTGAAGTGTATTCTTTTCCATTATCAATGCGAATAGAGCCAATATGAGATTCTGCATCATTTTCAATCCATGTATGAAAGTTCTTGAATGTTTGAAAAGCATCAGATTTGTTCTTCAATAAATAAACCCAACACATTATGGTGTAGTCATCAATAAATGTCATCATATATTTATTTCCATTTGCAGAAGGAACAGGCATTGGACCACATAAATCTGAATGAATGAGTTCAAGTTTTCTATATGCTCTGGAATGTGAATAATGAAAATATTGTTTGCTATGCTTTCCTAGAATGAAAGCATCACATTGCTTAAGTTTCCTAGGAATTGTAGGCAAACTAGTAACACCATTTTTCTTCAACAAGCGGAGGCTATCATAGTTCAAGTGTCCAAATCTAGCATGTCATAATAAACTTGATGGAAATGTACCTTCTTCGTAATGAGAATTGTATGAGAAATTTTGTGCACGAGAAGAGGTACCCTGCAGCTCGAGAAGCCTTTCTTCTTCTATCCCTGTCATGACAAGTTAGTGGTCTGATGCTTTTATTACCTCAAGATTTCCATCAAACATATGAATGGAGTGTCCTTACTGGCAGATGTGGACCAAGGACAACAAGTTTATCCTCAGTCGTGGGAGATATAAAACATGATGCAAAAGAAAGTCTGGAAGACCAAGCAATTTAAGCCTGATTGTATGAAGCCCTGATGGCTTGAGTTTTGATTTGTCTACAAAGTATATTTCTCCATCAACATTGTTAGTAAATTCTTCAAAAAAATCTCTTCTAAAATTCATGTGGAAAGTTGCTCCTAAATAAAGCAACCAATCATTTTTCCAAGAAGCAAGTGAAGCATTAAATAAGTCTTCATTTACTCCAATATTACAGTGTGACACAACATAGTGAGCGGATTCAGGTGCTATACCTTTCTCTTTGTCATTAGTTTTACCATTGGGTTGGTTTCTTTCATGCTCAATTCTGTCCCAAGGAAGCTTGCATGTGGATGTATCATGTGATCCATCTCTTTTGCAGTGTATGCAATGAAAATCTAACTTTTCTCCTTGAGAGTGTCTGCCCACCCTGCCTCTAAAATTTCTTCCTCTTCCTCTTCGACCACATATTCCTCTCGAAGAATCTTGAGCCAGATTCTTCTCTCTATGTGCAAGGCACACAACCACTTCAGAAGATTGGGGAGTTGTCTTATTCCCAAAAGCTTTCTCTCTTTCAGCAAATTTTTTCACAAGGGAGTCAAAAGTAATATGTTTGAGGTTTCCATTTGCTTGCAATGACTCAAGATAATTTGAGTAAGTGGGATAAAGTGCCTTGAGAAAAACTATCAGAGGAATGTCCAGTTCAACATTAGTGACTTTGATATCATGCATAATAGATTTTACTTCTGATGCAAGAGCAAGAGGATCATCATTTTGTAATTCAAGAGTGAACAATTTAATCATGAGTTGAACAAATTCAAGTGCAAAGTGTGAGTGATAGAGTTCTTTTAGTTTTTGTAAGACTTCAAAAGCATTTGAAAATGGTGAAATATGGCAACTCGCCTCTTCATTTACTGATTGCACAAGCCTTGTTGTTCTTATTTTCCTAAATGGTGAATTCCTTATCTAAGGTAGGTTGATCTGGCTCTTTGTCTCCGTTTCCAGCACACACTCATTTCCACAACTCATTAAAAATGAGAGTGTGTTTGATTTTCTGAGACCACTCAAGATATTTCTCCTTCCCATTGAGAACCACTCCCACAACATATATCAATGAGTGCATTTTAAAAATATGTACCATGTAAAAAAAAAATCACTCATCTGCTGGTAAAAAAATGATGGAGGAGATTGACGAAAATGACGTGGTAGTCTGTAATTCGACTACTGGTTAACTTTGTAAACAATAAGTTGCACTTAAATCTGGTTTTGTACGTGGATTTTTGCCCTGAGGGTGTCGCTTATCTGACCAATCACTGTCGGTCCCTTGTTGACTTCTTTTATCAAGCACTTCAATCCGTGCCATTGATCTCACTTCTGCAAATCCAATGGATATCATGTTGTCTACTCACTAACTAACCTGGACGATCTCCACTGTTGATGTGACCCATCCAATTGAATGGTTGTCACACAATCTCGCATGAATTCTTGCATGACTGATATCAAATTGAGAGTGCACAAGAAAAGTGATTTTCCTGTGCTACGTGTCACCCGCTAAGGTTAATTGTGTGAATTTTAGGAATACCATTTACAGCCTTTAGGGCACGCGAGATACCACTTCCCACTTATCCATAAAACTCACTTGCTTAATTCATACTTTTAAGGAAGGCTCTTTTAAGGAAATTTTTAGCGATTAAACTCAGTATTAACACTTAACACTAATTGACTATGATTTATAAATAAAATCTATGAAAAGAGAAAAATACCCGATTAGGTTCCAAAATGCCAATACAGAGTCATAAGAGAATTTCATTCATTGCACCCGTGTTTAACACTATGAAACCAGGTGAGTGATGAAACCATGGGAGGTATATCGGTAGGTAGCATGCATGCAGGTGCGGGAGTGATACCTCAACTGTGCTTGTGGAGTAGTTGCCTCACATAACCAATAGAATGTCTGCAGTAGTTACCAAAGAGGGGAAGCAATTGCGAAAGAGGTGTAGAACGGTTATCAAATTCTTGAGAGAGGTACACCTGTGGACTGGTTGCAAGAGGTCAGTTTTGCAAAATAGGCAGAACATATGCAGAAAGGAGTTACAAAGTGGAGAGGGAAGCCAAAAATGACACTAGCTCTGATACCATGTTAGACCAGGAGGTAACTCCTCAAATGTATTCGTATTATTCATTTAGGTTGTTCATTAATATATACAAGAGGGAGTGACTATTCAGTTCATCTCCTGATAACTCTCCATTTTCTCTATTATTTATTTACACTAATACCAGTTATTCACCCAATCCCTATGATTAGGTGTCAACAAACACTAATATTACCTCTATCATCTAGAGGCTCAATCAGTGTGATGAAGATTTTGGGACATTTTATTCAATCAATCCCTGCGTATGGAAATGACAACAAGATAAACACATGGTCAAACTCATTGGCCGGTAGCACCAGTGCTTGTGAGGAAATATTGGTTGGATACTCTCACATGCCCCTCTTGGGCATCATCTGACCCCAGATGTGCATCCATACCTCAGTCATCTACTTAGGAAGGTCAAGGTAAAATTGTAGGCCTCTTCTCTGGAAACGTCTCAAAAAATAAAGAAAAAAGCTTTCAAGTGAAAGGGAAGCTTTCCCTCACATGTATCATCAGATGACATCTATCTAAAGCCATACAAAACTACCTCAAAAAAATGGTAGACCATTAGATACATCGGGATGCTTGAATAAAAAAATTGACATAATACAAAAGAGGGAAACTAATGTGCTTCCCATCACTACTAATGTGTTCAATGTTGGTGACTAATAACAAGGGGTACCTAACCTCATGTGCAACAAAATAAGAAACATGTATTTTTCCACCACGCACCTAAAAATCTGTTGGATGGACTGCATGAGGCCCAACATATCTCTGAGAGTAGGAAAGTTGACTCTCTACTGGAAACCCATGGAGGACATCAGGGAAATGGGAAAAAACCTCCCCTCTGCTCGATAGGTCAATAATAAAATATATGTCCTCCTCAAAGGGCCTATACCATGCCTCAGGACAAACATGGAAACCTTGCTCCTGGACACTCCACTAGCGGATCAAATGTGCCAACAAGACAAAGTGCACCTTTAGGCATGTAGCCCCCTCATATTACATGAGGATTCCTACATTCCTTAAGAGCACTCAGGCTGCTGCACTAATAGGGGGAGGGTATAAATCCCTCTCCCTCTCTCTGGCCTCCCATGACTGGACCATATTGTATTGGTTCGTCATTTTCGCCTGCTCCTGTTGCTGCTCCCTCTACTGATGTCTCTGCTACATGATTGATAGATAAAATACATCAACATCATAAATAAAATAACTTTTTTTTATTAAATGAAAAATGTATTTATAAATATTGAAACATAACTTTCAATTAAAAAAAAAAGAAAATCTCCGGTACACCCAAAAAACAGTAATGCACCAGCTCCATTTCACTATAAAACATAACTACACTAGAATCAGTGCACACACATGTATGATGCACGGCTATTGGTTCACATATTTAAATTTTCATCACGACGCATCTCACTTATAAACGGTGTCCACTTATAAGCTTTTCGCACCGATACGAAACATTCAGGTTATTGAACACATGGAGCTATATTTTTTAAATATTTTTGCGGTGCGCTTGGTAAATATAAACGCCTTGGCCTAAAAATGTGTGCACCAACGTACATTTTATATATTTTCATAGTGCGTTTTCATTTAAAAAATGCACCGCAACAATAGTGGTGCATTAGGTTCATGCACATAATTGCGATGCACCCTATATATTTATAGTGTGCACTACTAACAGTGCGAGCCAAACACATCAAGCGCACCATGCGAGATTTTTTTTCTTCAAAAAGAGTGGAATTTTTTAGCTAATTTGAAACTATTATCCACAAAAAAATTAAATTATATAGAAACATAAAAATTACCTAGACATTTTCCCGTCGAGGAGGCATTATTGACACGTAATTGAGAAAAAAAAACAAATTCAACACCATTTGAGAAAATTGGAAAGCCACGCATTGAGCATGGTATGGAAGGATGGTGAGAAAGAGAAGCATTGATGTCAGGGTTTTTAAAAGGGGCAATAGTGGCATTGGTGCTTCAGAGCTCTACAACACTGTAGACAGTAAAAATGAAATTTACAGCCGGAAGGACCTTTTTTATTAAACCCTATTTTAGTGCATTATTATAACAGAACCGGTGTGTCATAAATCCAAAAGCAACACTTTTTTTAAAATTTAAAAAACCTATAGCAGTGCTTATGTTAATATGCCCTAGGGTGTAGTAATACGTGTACCACACCATTGCTTTGTTTGACTATAGCATCACATGCTTTTAAAAATTTTAAACTACCTAGTGGTGCTCTTTGGAAGATGCATTAAGATGTTTCAATACATGAATCACACCAGTCCTTTGTTGGAATATAACACAATTATTTTTTGAAAATTAAAAACTATATCAGTGCTCCTTATAACTATGCACCCATGCTTGTATGGATAGTAAAGCACCAGTGCATTTGTATATTATTGACACACTGTAAAAAAAAAACATCCACTAAAACATCCTCCCACCCACCTCCACTACAAACATATTTTTGGGCTATTTTTATTTGGGGCTTCCACAAAAAATTTTGCTAGAAGGTCTTTTCCTTGTAGTGTATAACTCAATACTCCTGGAAGTATGAAGCGCTAGTTCCCTCTTGTAGTTTTCATTGCTGTCACAATTGAACTTGATATATAAATATATGGGACTGAACATGTGAGTCAATTTCTCCCATAAAAATAATTTATTTCCACAGTTTCCCAAATCAAGTCATCATCAAGGAAATCCATTATGACCAAGAGATTCAATTCACAACTTGTTCTGAATTGGGTATCATTAAAATATAATGCATGAATTCTAAAGGCTTTGTTCTAGGAAATTAATGGAGAGTGTAGCTTATTTGTTGCCCTTATCCATATATGTCCTTTCCCTAACTATATGGCTTGCTAGCTGACCCTTTGATTTTTGTAGTGAATTCCAATGATCCTTCTCCACACATTCCTATTGTGTGATATTAAATACCAAGGCTTGTTGCTAAATGGAGCATTGACCGAAATTCTAATATATGATGTTTAAGATTCTTCAGCCCCCCCAATCACTTCTCAGTGGCTTGTTTCACATTTTTGATGGTTGGAATGACCACCTGTGACAACCGTAAATCATTTTGGACTCCTCATGGAAGAGAGTAAAATCTGATTTGCGAATAATATAGCTCCATTATGCCTTGATCCATAATTTTTCCTTTATTAGGTAGGTTATCTATTTATAAATTCAAATGCATGTATACATGATATAACTCTATCACCTCAAATTTATTCAACTACAATGAAATCCTTTGGAATATTGCAGCATTGGAATCTCTCCTCATCGTTAGCTTGTTGACTTGTTTTATTATGATTAGCTAGTCTCTAAAAACCAACAATCTCCTTATGCCTTTGATAATTGCTAATCTCAACCCTCCCCAAAGAGCCAAACATTCATCTTGATTATTTGTTGATCAAGCCAATCCCCAGGTGAATTGAATCTCTTTGATCATCGGGGCAAAGAATGACCCCTCCCTCTCCTGCCAACTTGGAATTTCAAAAGATTTCATCAATACTTAACCATGTAGTGATATATCATAACAATAACAAGGAATGAAATTATGCATCAAGAATCCATCATCACATCAACAAAGGAGAACACAATCTTTTACATGGAAACCCTTGGGGAAGAAAACCATAAATCCTTTTTATTTCTACTTTGGTTCATTTAAATAGAGTTACATGCATCACCCTACTGGCGGCTCCCACCCCCAATATGTGCAAGAAACTATTTGCAATAAGCTACAACTTGATTGGGGCACCAACCTTAGAAACATGCAAAAACCCACTTGCAATAGGTTATAACCTAATTGAGGCACTAACCTTGGAAATGTGCAAGCACCAACTTGCAATAGGATACAACTTGATTGAGGTACTAACCTCAGTGGAGACACCCACCTCCCTCTTCAACTACGTGTGGACCACTTTTCACAATATTTCATAATGGATCCACATGCTCTTCAACATAGATCTTCAAAATTGATCATTATGCCATCATTATAATGTTGTCATAAATTGCACATAAACAACTAAGCTCATCATGACAATATGTTCATCAATATGGTACTATGACACCTTTACATGACCATCATTTGGTCATACATATATCGTTTGCTCAAGAATCCTGGTACCTATTCATGATCCTAAGAAACAAGAAGTATAATTTTACCATATAAAAAATACACCTTCATGGCTCTTCATAACCTCTGGATGAATCAACTTTGATTATGATAATTTCCCCTCTACCAAAACTCAATTTGGCTCAAAAACCATTGCAAACACCCATACAAAACTATATAAAAAATAATTGTTCTACAAAATAGAAGAATGAGGGTGCATTATACAATATGACCTTTCACGGGTTCAAGAAAATGTCACTTTAAGGGTTCACAAAAATGTAAAAACTAGTGTTCTAATAACCCTATAAATCAAATATTCAACATGCATGTCAAAGCGCAAATCACCAACCTCGTGTGCACAAACAATATAATGTACCAATCTTGCTGCTCATTTTCTTCGTTCCAAATAATATACATACTTCTTCAAATGGGTTCATTAATCAAAGTGAATGTCGAAAGGGTTGGCCCGATCTTGCCATGTATATAAGTCAGAAAAAGACCAAACAACTCTCGACCATAGTCACATTAAAGCAAAGAAATACCAAATAATAACTTCACCACTCGTTCATGCATATGCCAAAAGAATTGGCTCAATTTTCCATGCATACAACTCACAATGAGACCAAACAATTTCTCAAGCTTAGATGTAAGCTCATTCATCCATATCATGCATATGCAAAAAGGGTTGGCCTTATATTTCATGATAGAAGTCACAACAAGTCCAAACAACAATTCAACCATAGAATCTCAGACATGTACTTGTTCATGCATCTCATGTAGATGTCAAAAGTGGTGGCTTGATCTATGATGCATACAAGTCGCATTTGAAATAAAGCAAGACCAAAAAAATACACAACCTTAGACATGAGCTCATTCACCCATCTCACATAGGTTCCAAAAGTAGTGGCCTGATATGCCATGCATACAAGTCACATTTAAAACAAATTGAGACTAAACAACAACTCGACCACAATACCGTAGACAAGAGCTCATTCACCTATCACCATATAGCCAATGAACTATTCAATTTTTGGATGTCATGAATAGACTTCGGTCACACACACACACAAGGATATACATACATACATACATATACATTTCCATTGTGGACATGTATATACTAAGCCTGATAGCTATATCTATTTACATTAATGACCATTGTGGCATCCCACATCATTTCCACATCATCCTTTGCTGGCACCTCATCCTTTAGCCATCCATGACATGTCACGGTATTGACATGTCATTATCACTTCCACATATTTTCTTCCAACCAACCATAGTTCACCATGTGAATGCCCACTAGGTGTATGCCATGTTTCAGTTCTTTATTTTTCCAAAGAAAGGGGTTAAAATTTGTGCATGTTGAAATAAAATCTTCCTTTCATTTCCTCATATGAGTATTGGATAGATCAAATCTGTTGATGGTTACACGACCTTTAGAAAAATTAAACATCATGTAAGTTAGGGCATTATTGGCCATCAATTTGCAAAGGCGCCTTGATCCACTCTTTAACATGTGTGATGCTTAAAAAATTTGGGGTCTATGGGGTTTTCCCCATAGTTTAGGTCTTTTACGCAAAACTAATATTCAAATGGCCATAACTTCTCATCCACGAGGAGTTTTTTTTAGTGTGATATATTGCTAGAAAGGTCTCGGAGATTGGAGAATACTATCCAAATATACCATCCATAGACCCATTAGGACATCATAACTTCAACAAAAACTTAGTAAAATTAAAACCTCTTTGACTTCACTTAATGAGGGCATGCAAGATATCACGCTATCATACCACTTCCTTTGATTCGTGAATGAAATTGTTTCTTCATTAGCCATCGCCTTTGACATCAATGACATTAGTTATCATCAATGAATATATTATGTGCAACAATAGTCACAATTATTATTACAAGGAACATGGGTATAATAGGGGGATTCAACAATCCCCACCCCCCCCCCCCCCCCCCCCCCCCCACACCCCCTTAAAGGAACACCATCCTTGTTGTTCTATATAACAAATAACATAAACAATGAATAAGCCTTACAAATATCACTATTTACATTAACAACATTTTTTATGTCTTGAATTATACTTTCTAGGCATGTCATCCATTGTCCTCAATGATTCCATAGGGAACAAACACAACTAATTGCTTCTAGGGACACACCCATGAGTATGCACATGACTCTTTGAAAACCAATTCACTTAGGTTTTCTCTACCTTACATTCGCACACCTGCCAAGTTTAGGTATCCTCTTCTCTGCCTCACTAGTCCCTCGGTCGATCTATTCCTTGGCAAAACTTGCATAGGAAGAGTTTTGATGGAATATTATAGCCAAGGCATCCCTCTGGCTTTCTCTAATAACAATACACATTTTTCACAACATACATCATGGTGATCAATGCATATCATAGGGTTCTAGTGTTACCATGATGGCCTAGTCCCTAAGGTATTTAAATCCATTATGTTTCTGTAACACCACTCTAATATTACCATGCTAATACTACTCTAATATTGTTTGTGATCAAAATCATATATCTGTGATGGATATTTAGACAACTCATCTATATCATAAGAATACATTTCTTAAGATATGAATCATAAATTTTTTAAATCCAATTAAACCAAAATTTCAGCATAAACTTCTTTATATTTATACCTATCTCTATGTTTACTCTTGGCTTCCTTTGGCTCTATAGATAATAAATATAGCTCATAGCCCTTGTCAAACAAGCTCCATATTTACTGAATAAACTTTGTATTTACCAAATAAACTTCCTCATGCTCATATCCCAATGAGTATGGGGCATGTTTCTTCTCCCATTAGTTACTCACCTTTATAGGCCCAGGAAACCCCCATTCAGGGTAGTCTACATATCCAAAGTTTTTCTTACATGGGCTCCCATTAGCTTCTCACCTTTATGAGCCTAGAAAACCCCCATTCTGGGTAGTCTACTTGTCCATTTATTTTCTTACATAGGCCCCCATCAAGTACACACACTTTTAGGCCCATGCATCCCTCATTCTAGGAATTCTACATATCCCAGGGATTTCCTACATTGGGTAATCATTAGAGTCTTATAGCTAGTTCTAGTCTAACATGATCTAATGTAATGAGTAAGGAGTCGTATGGTGAAGTGATAGTATGGAATGTTCCACTGCACTTCTCACGGAGTCTTATAGTTAAGGTATTTCTTATGACTTTCTCCCATGAGGTAAATAAATTTTCACAGGGTTTCTATTTCCCCACAACAATATTCTTCTCTAGATTCATGCTCCATTGTTTCACCTATGTCACAACTTTTAATTTCCAAGATATATACTCAAAATTTTCATTTTCTGGAATTTTCATTTAGAATCCCAATCTCGTAAGCATGATAATTTTAATCATGTCTTTGGGCTCCCTATAGCTGATGTTATCATGTCATGGTGGTTTCTATCTCACACCCTATTGCAACATTTTTCTTGCAATCTAATCTTTCAATCCGCAAAACAACTGCCAATATTCATACATACATACTTTTCATTTAAATGATTCACAACATCCTAAAGTGATATGAGAATTATTGCACATACAAAAATTCTATCAGACCATTTGATTTCAATTAGATTGAAACGAAACTATCATAGCATCATATATGTGCATCACATTTATTCTAAGAATTTCACAATGCAATCAAACATTTATTCCAATAGCCCAAAGATCCAAAACTAAGAGCTACATATCTTTAAATTCATGAGTAAACAGTTTCTGCTTTGGTTTTGCATGCATTGAAAAAGTCATTGAAATATTTTTGTATACAAAAATACCTTCCTTAACCATACCTCGACCTCGGCATCCATACAATACATGCACCAATTTCGAAATAACATATATCAAATTTAGCTAAAATGAAATCTTACAGAATTCCTCTCCTTTACCTTCTTACCTTCGCTTACTACTTGCCTCACTTACTTGGTTACCATTACCAACACTTTAAACTAAAGCCTTTAAAGGGTTCCAACTATCTTGTAGCATATCTATTGTTGCAATATTCAGAAATTCTTGAAATGATATCAGCATCACATATTAGTCGTAACTTTATCAATTCAAATATTTCATAAAAGCATTTTCATTATGTATCCAAATCAATCATGTCTTCATCCATGCTCCCAAATTTGATAAGCATGTGTCATACATGCACATATTCCATGATATTCACATGTTATTATTTTTAGAGTCAACATTCAGCTGCTATTGTTTTCATTTCTTCACACAAATAATGTCATAAGCATAAGCACATTAACAATGGTAGCTAGCCACAAGAAAATTGGCCAGGAAAAATTTCTTGATGGGCATTCCACGTGACATGGAATCCATTATATAAATTCACTATGTTTCTCAAAACATAGCAAGTGATATTCCATTCAAATGGTCATAATATTTTAAAAGCTTAAATCACTTATTTTCATACTATGATGGTTCTCAACAAACAATCTTTCCAATTTAATGGCTTCATTATACATTCATATGCTTTTCTCATTTTTCACATAAAATTCATTTTATATATATATATCTGTATATATATATATATATATATATCTGTATCTATATATATATATATATATATATATATATATATATATATATATATATATATATATATATATATATATATATATATATATATATATATATATATATATATATATATAGAGGGATATAGATATATTAGACAAGCACAAATTTAGTTAACAAAACTTCCTTCTTATTCCATTTTCATAGTTGTCAGATTGTTGTCTATTTTTCTCATGTGGACCCAGCGAGGCCTCCTTGGGTGATCAATTTACCCTCATCTACCCACTAATGTCATTTATGATATGCACAAAATTTCATTAGGGTCTTAAAATTCTACTTGGTTTTCATTCAACTCTTCTCCATGAGCTTGTTTCCTCTCCCACACCAAAAAAATCGAACCAACACTAAACCACAAAAGGAATGAAGAGAAAAATGAAAAATAAGGAAAAAAATAAAAACAACACATGATAGACAACAAAAATCATAGGCATGCTCAATCTCAACAAAATAAAAACATGTAGGCAACAATAGACAAAGAATTTCAAAATGTCTTGATTCACAGCACATGAAGCATTCTATATTTACTTCAATAAGATTGCTTAATACATGCACAAAATTTTAATCAAAGTCCTCCCCAAGGTTCGCAAAAGCTTGAAGATCCCAAAAATATTTCTAAATAGTTCAATAGGAACCTTTAATATTTGAAAGAGATTTTAAGGATGCTCCATCATATCACTTCCTCTTTAAGTTACTTTAATCAATATTATTTGATCTTGTTCACATGTCTGAAGTTTACATGGGCTATCCTTCTTTTGTTGTTTGCAAGGGAAATCATTAATCAAGTGTTCTCCTTCACAACCCCAACATGTCAATGAACTTTTCTTCTTCCCAAATTTATGAGGTTTCTCTCTGATGTTGTCATTGTGATACTTTTCCATATCTCAAGAGGTTTATGCAGGTTGAAACAACCCTTTCATGTATAAAAGATGCGATAGTATCATTATGTTTAGTTTGTCTCGACCTTCTAGTTATTTGATGAGCCCGTCAACTTTTTCTTTACAACTCTTCAACTCAACACACATACTCCTATGAGTAGTCATTTCATTAGGGGATATTTCCTCTTCTTACTCATGATATTTTTGGTCCATAATGTGTTGTACTATAAAATTTTCCATCTCTCTATTTCTTTTCGCAATGGTATCTTCTTTTATGTTGTCTCTTTCTCTCTCACACACACAGTTGTTAGTTATATCAATCATAGACATAATAACTTGTTGCCTTGTCATTCCAACTAAGCATGCTAACATGACATTGTTCATACATCTAAAATACATGTTAGTTACATAAATCAAAGACATGTAAACATTGTATCAAGGTTAGCAATCCCATTAGTTATAAATCCAAGGAAAATTAATATATGCAATAATTAGACAATTGTATTAAATTTTCATGTGAGCCTCTTCAGGTCAAATGTTGAATCTTTGTTATGATAATACCACTCTATATCTAATCTTCTAACTTTCTCTTTCAAGGCCCATCTAGTCCAAGTGTTAAACTTTTCTCTAATACCAGCCTATAACACACCCTCCCCATCTCTTGAAATATCTCAAGTTGTGAGATGTATTACTTATAACTCTAAACCAACCTCCAAGGTTTTATATGAATATGGGATTAAAAAAATCCTATTTTTTGAAATTCATCAAAAGTAAACAAATGCTACCATTGTATTCATCTCATTGAGAGCTCTCAACTGATATAAATTTTATCTCAATTAAACTCCTATATTGAAAGTTATTCTCATTTTAATTTTAACCAAACATATTAGGCCATGTAAACATTGAGCTACCACATTGAATTTGAATGTCAGAATGACATGGATCCATGTCATTGCAGTACTATCACATGTGGCATTTCCATGTCATCATAGTATGAATCCACATCATCATACATTTCCTACATGGTGTCCATGTTGTCCTTATTAGATCCCCATGGAATTGATATGTTTCCCCCTAGCCCTTACCCATCATGTTTTGCAACGTTTTCTTGTTATATATGGTTCTAGACCAATCCAGGACAATAAGAAATTATCCATTATTGACACATCCATGTACACCCGAACCAACGGATCACTTTGTTACATTGAGTGAGATCTAGGTAAATGGACATCTGGGTCTCCACAAGGGTGTGCACCACTCACCACCCCTTGGTATGGGGATATTTTATTATATGTGCAAACTAAAAAATTCATCATAAGTTATCCCGCGATGATCATCAACACATACACCACAACTCCGAACAATACCTCATCATAGATGATACCCTTTATCATCACGGGGTTAATTTAGTATTACATGGATGTCTAACTCATGAAGAGGCTAAACATATTATAAATTACTTCCATGTTGCAACTTGTGGATATCATCTCTCTGGGATGGCCATTGCTCATAAAATCTTACACGATGGTTACTTTTGGTCATTGATATTCAAGGATTGCATGAGTGTGGTCCAAATGTGTCATGCTTATTATATTTTTACTCGTAAAATGCACACCCATCATGCTCCCCTTCATCCAGTGGTTGTCATTGGCCTCTTTTCCAAATGGGGTATTGATTTTATGTAGTGTAAGCCTATCTCATCTAGCAGTCATCATTATTTCATTGTGGTTGTAGACTATTTAACCAAATGAGTTGAGGCCGTGTCCACTTATTCAAATGACGACGCCATCGCGGCTCTGTTTTTCTTCAACCATATTATTTCTAGGTTTGGTGTACCCAAAGAGATTGTGACTAATCCTGGATCTCACTTTTGCAATCATATTATTACTAAAATGGGAGCCAAATTGGGGTTTTTCAATGAGAATTCCACTCCCTACTATCCTTAAGCCAACATTCAAGTCAATGCCATCAATCATGTCTTCAAGACAGTGATCCAAGGTATGGTTGGAAACCACAAAATGAATTGGAACCTACTACTCTTTTCATCCCTTTGGTCTTGCCACACCTCAGCCAATACCTCCATAGGATTCACCCATTTCCAACTCATTTATGGCATGGAAGCTAAGTAACCCATTGAATGTGAGGTTTTGTCATCGAAACTTTTTGAAGAACTTCTTCCTAACACTTCAGCCTCGAAAGAATACCTCCTTTATTTGGCTCAGCTCAATGAATAATGTCATGGTGCTCTTCTAGCCAATGTGGCACACAAAAAAAGTGTCAAACCCCAATATGACAAGTTCATTCGACCTCATGTTTTTCAAAAGGTGATTTGATCCTGATCTACAATTATAAACATGGTCAACTTGGTATGGAAAAGCTAAAACCGCATTGGCTTGGTCCATGTACTGCCAAACCCATGTTAAAGAATGGGCCATATGTGTTGGTAGACTATGATGGGAACACTCATGTGGAGCCTCGTAATGGGCTCTATCTCAAAATTTATTATGCCTACGTATCTGGGTTTGGTTCCCTATACATAACTAATTAGTGTATGCAGTTACGTTTTTCTACATGTGTGTCATATTTTGTTTCACTGCTTATGATGTTTGGTACTTGGTTTATATAAGTTTGTATCTCTTTGGATCTACATCAGATAAGTTGATGGCACCAATTATAGTTCCCATAATGTTACTTCTAGATCTTGGGTACTCTTTTCACCCATTGATGAACTTTTGAGTCTAGTGGGCATCTTTATAGGCATTGCCACTAATAGCATAGTGGAATACAATTTTATCCTTAAACACTTAATTAAGGCCATAGCTCTAGGAATCCATCAATTAGTGGTCAATTTGATGAGCCTCAGTATTCCAACAAGAATGCTGCAACTCCCAAGGCTACCAACTTTAATTATCAATCCAAGGTTCGTACAAAATTAAGAGGTATCGGAACTATATGTGCATCATACAATGTGTCCTTCCTTTGCTATCATGAAGTAATGAAGTGCATGTAATAAATCAAATCCTAAAACTAATTGCAGGAAATGAAATGCTCGAAATGGAAACCTTAACCTATTGCAAGAAAGAAAATACAAGGAAAGAAACTTATTCTAATTGCATACAGTAAATATCATGAACTAAATTTCAACCATTACATTTCAAAGAGTTTAGATCCATTAATAGAGAACATTGGATGTGGCAATCAAGAAAATCATCATTATATTATCCAATTCATAAATTTGTCCATTAACCCAAATCACTGAGATGTTTTGCATGGGTAAAAAGGCAAGTCCTAAGTGGTGTTTATCCCTCCTCAACCATTTATTTAGAGCCTAGGGGTCATGATTCAACACTAAGGGACCAAAACCAATCTTTTTGAGCAAATCTAGGCAAGTATATACATGTTGGAAGAGTACTACATGAAACTACAAGATGTTATAGATTTACTACAAGAAGTTATAATTCATCGAATGACCAAAAAAATCAAATACAAATTGGATGGGAAAAAAATTGTTATTGACTAGAATTTATTAGGTCTCCATTCAAAGTGGAATCACTCAAAAATACCTCTATTAACCGATGCTAAAAAACAACAGAAAATTACTAATCTAAAATCTAGAAATTCGAGAACTAGTGAGCTAGTAAATCTATCAAATGCCTAGCCTAATAAAGTGAAAATTCAATGGGGTAAATTTTTTCATTAAATATAATGTTTTTGTGATAGAAATCAAGTGAAATCAACTCCATTGAAGCTCATTAGCATGTTTTAAAAAATAACATAAATTTATTGTTATTTTCCACAAGGGACTTCCAGAAATTTAGATTTGGGAATGAGCAAACTAATCCAAGTAGCTCAGTGATTAACATGACCTTCCAAATCTATTCCCAAGATGAAACGATTCTTTTGATCTTGCAAAATAACTTACTTAAACCATTTAACACAATCCTACAACAAGAAATCATTAATACTAAATGCAAAAATAGAAAAAAGACAAGAACAAGAGATGCATGAGAATAAGATGTGACAAGAAGAAAAGTGATACAAAAGGGCTTTGAGGATCCTGGGATGGTCAAGCCCAAGGAAACTTGGAGTCCTATGAAGGGTACCAATATTTAGAAGCTGAACATGACACAAATCTTCATTATTTCCATCAATACAATTACATCCTTGCAAGAAATGAAAGTAGAGCTGAAAAAATACGAGTTTTCTCCACAAGAAGACTAAGAGAATCAACCCCTAGAGGAAAATTCGACTTGGTCCTTATACAAAATTATTAGGAAGCATTCCCAATGAAAGGAGGAAGCTTTCCCCACCAAAATCCCTCAAATAGTGGATCTGGTTCCCAATACTAGGAATTTGCATTAAATGACACGAAACACATTCCTAGATTTTCTCAATCATTGGAGCTCTAGAATCTGTGCAATAATTTCAGAATATATTCTTGATTTATTATTTAACATTGATCATCCTATAGTAGGGATAAAGTCCCTAAATTATCCCTTCCTCCAAATCTTCATAATCTGCCGAATATTCTCACAACATTCCAAACAAATAAATAATATTAGGTACAAATATGCAATTATCCATAAACCTTCCTAAGGAACATATTAAAGTTACAAATACATTATCTAATGCAAAAACAGAGGTTTAATGTGCTGAAGGATGGTCATATGGGCCTTAATTTACGTCTAATTTCATTTAAATGTTGCATTATTTCATTTTTATCTCAGGGTACATCTATTTGAACATTCATTTGAGTATATCATTTATCAACATGTCCATAGGAGTTCTAATATATTGGTTCACATTTTGGCCAAATATGTATTGGAATAACATCTGTCACATATATAAGATAAAGATAATTGAACATCCATGTACTAAAACACAAGGTATCTATTGTATTGTCATAAACAAATCCATAATTAATAACCAAAACACATATGTATATATGTAGAAAATAGTTTTCATACATCATCTAAAAGCACAAAAAATGTATAGTGCTAAAATTAGGCTTATATACCCAAGAACATGAGCTTGTAACTAATACACTGATGTCCAAAAAAATACCCTCAAGGGAGAATACATAGTCATAACTAGTTATCTTTATTCTAATCATCATCATAGTATTTGGGTTCCCATTAACACACAACCATCCTGGCTAGATGGCCGAGAAACCCACCCGTCTTGTTGGAAACACCTATAGTGTGTTGTTTCACATCAAATCATGTAAATGGTACTCATCGTATGTCCCTCCAGGTTTCACTACACTTGTCTCAGCTCATGGTTGGTATCCTCGTCGTCATTTGAATGCTCTCATACTACTATTGGATCCACTTCTCTGGATTCTCCCTGACAATAATACGGAGACTCACCTTGTACTCTCTAAGGTGTGACATCTGTGTCACCAACTATGTTCTAGAATTAGTTCATTGTATCACCAAAAGAAAGTCATAAAACAAAAAATTTCAAAAACATTTCACTCACCCAGGTCTCCCCACTACCCACTAGGGGGAAAATCAAGTTAGGGTTTCAACGTAAATACGCACATGCATACACATAGTATTTGAACCATATGGACTTCTCATCAAAGCAGAAAATGTAATCATCATCATATTCTCAAGTTGGCACCCCACCCCTAGTATAGACATCAAATTGGTCTGCTAGTCCATCCATGGTGCCAATCTCCCTAGGCATGGTGTGGATATTTGTGGCCATAGTATTGATACTTGCTCAAAGAACAAAGATACAATGATGTTTCCATACCCAAACATAATCTATTTCCCTCTTATATACATTTTTAGTTGTTCCTTTAAGTTCACTAGTAGGCCCTTGCACCAGTTGAATATTACTGGGGCCATCCACCTCATTTCTCTTGGAGGCTAATTGAGGACATACTATACCTACCACTTGGGTCATGGTAAGCAAGATAATATGAAGTGGGAGGTTCACCACATCTCTCATAGGGATCTTACCTCTTTCCTTCCACACAATGGGAGTGTAGTACTCTACCATCCAGTCCTCTATGGTCCTACCCCCCAATAGTCTACCTCTAGATACCTTAACCAAGGCCCTTTCTTTGGCAGTCCCATGAGAAAGGAGGAGATTTAAGTGTTGAGATCAGATCTATAAAAAGAAAGGTTATTTTAGAGATATACGAAACATGTATGAAAATTATACAATTGGTTCAATAATATTGTGTGTAAAAGCCTATGGATTTGAGTATGAAAATTTATGAAAGAGGGATATGAAACGTTGTGTAGGTAGATACTTACCCATCATCGATTTGGTGCTTCCCTTAGTTTTGTGCTTGAAAAATGAGCAAGTTGGTTCTTGTAGAGAGAAAGGAGGTTGAAGACTTTAGTAGATTGTAACCTACAAAAATTGATGTAATTTGAAGTTGTAGCTTTATTTTGCATCATAATTAAAAATATATTGTGGCTTTCTTCGTCATATTTCTATGTTAAAATATCGTCTATACATTATGAGAATGGTGTGATATTATTCATCACTGTGTTTCTAATTGTTTTTACTTTGAGTAAGGAATTTTTAAGAATATTAAAATACTAATTCACCCCTCCCTTTTAGTATTTTCCTAGTTTCTACAACTTTCATCTCGAATAATGAGTAGAAAAATATGGAAAGAACTCGATATTTTCAAGTATTTTAATAATCATGAAAATATTGCAAAAGAAGCTTGGGATTTCCCTTGTTTAATGAGCATGAAAAGAAGGCCAAAAAAAATCTTGTTCTAGAGAAACAAGTGGTATAACAATATGCATCTAATTCTAAGGTTGACAAAACTAACCTAAGAAAAGCAAGAAGTAGGGGAAAAGTGACTAGCAATGGAAATCCACTCACTGTAGTAGTCTCTTTGAAAGGGGATATGGTTTGCAAGATGGAGGAAATACTGAGGTGAAGGAAAGAGGTAAAGCATATTGCAAGGTTGGAGAGAACTATGGAGCGAGAAACATTATGATAACAACCAAAAAAACATTGAATACCATAGGAAAAAGTGACAAAAAATAAATAAACCACATTGACCTCTTTAGGATGTGGATGGCTTTGGATAGAGTCAGATAAACCTTATCATTTCATGATTAAAAACTTTTTAAGAGAAACTAAGAAGCTTGTAGAAAACACCATTGACACAACATGCATACAGATGTAACAGGATGAAAAATTGCATATAAAAAGATAAAGTAAGAGTGACATACCATCTTGAAATCCCTTTTTAGACCATTCCCTTGCTGGAAAATTTTTGCTAATTGATAAAAGCCCTTTGGTTGAACAACATTAGTTGTTGTTATAAAATACATGGAAACTACTTTAACATCTTTCTTCACAGCCAATCCTTTAAAGTAAAACACTCCCAGATTGCAATGACCATGCCCATTAGGTTTATCATTTTCTATTTCATTTTTGAAAAATTATCTTTCTTGTAAAGATATAACCAAAAAATAAATTTAAAATACATGTATAATTATGTGAAACATGCAATCTACACTTTATCATAACTAAACTCCCACTAATATAGCATACTATTCCCCTTCAGAAATTCCCCATTTCTTCTTCTACATTGCACTTGAAGTAATGTGCATTCTCGGTGGGAGACAAAGAGGAAAATCACAACGCCCCACCTTGCGTAGTGAATAGGTCATTGTCACAAGCAGTGAGAGATCAGTACAAGGCATGAGAGATGCAACTTCAAAATAGCAAGAAAGGTGTGGACCAATATTCCACCTCCATCCTTGTATATTTACTTAAGCTATGGGGCAATCAAGCCATGATGCAAGCGAGAGAGATTGATGGGTATCCCTATGCAAGGGAAGGGTCAGGGAGTGAAGCTAAAGCATTGAGCTTAGTTTAAGATCAAAATGCGAGCAATGTTACTAGGTTGTAGTTGACATCTAAAACAATTCATACAAGCATTTCATCAAATAGTTTGTGTGCAACTAGGTTAGCTTGTAAAATTTGATGATTTTCCTTATTATTTATCATTCAATAAACAAGGATAGATGCTTGATTGTAAGAAGGATCATAAGGCATATCCTACATAATAATTTACACTTAGAGATATTCCTTTAGTTTATCTTTCACACATATTTGTGAGCGCCAAGTACCAATTCACCCTCTAAAATGTATCACTATAGTAGGAAAGAAAATTAGATGAACATGGATCTAAACTAAATGAGCTAATAAGTTCCAAAACATATGTTTGGGCATAAAGGAGTCCAAAGAGAAATCTAAGGTTATAGGAAAATGAACTACTAGTGCTTTATCCAATCTCTTTGGTACATAGAGTCAAGGGTGTCTAGAAAGGGGAATAATTGAACAATTGGGATCTACAAAATAAATTACAAAATAAAAGATAGAGATGGAGATGAGATTTACCAAATCCATCACCAATATAAAAAAACATGGATCTTGTGACATTACCGATGTTGACAACAGGGAGTTCCCATCCTTGAACCATGTTATCAACTTGAAATGCCTTCTCTACTGCAAAAAGAACGGCTACATTCATTCAAATGTCTTCTTTGCTACTAAAAGAATTTCTACATTTGCAACAAGAATGATAGCCTCAGAAGATGGGAAACTACATGGATGGATAGAAAGATGTCAATTGCCCCAAGGTGTTTATCCTCCAACTCCTCTCCAATAAAATGAAAAGAAATTTTAATAAAGGCGCATTAAGAAATTAAAAAATTATCGTGCACTTTTAAATATTAGATGAAACATGGTAAAACCTGCACACATGGAAAAATTCACTGTCCCGTGGGCCCATCCTTTGACCACTTGTCCACATTTACATGCTCTGCTTCCTTATGTCCCTCATATTTTTCACTGTCATTCTCTCTGTTAAAGCTACTCCATGATTCCCTTACTTACTACTTGCATGCTCCTCTCAAGCCTAGCCTGCACCTGTAGGATATGGTGTTTCCCCAACTCGAAGAATTTAGTCTAGCCTGTCAACCCCCCTGCTTGCATTTTTTCTTGATAAAAACACAATCAATCCCTCACCATCCAAACTATGCTGGTGTTTCAGCTATGTAACACCTTTGGTTTGTTCTTCATGGCTGGGATTTCCAGTGAAACCGAAGTTATGATGAATCTAAAACATAAATCACCTCCTTGGTTTTTGGTGAATTCAAAGTATTTTAGAATTCAAAGGACCCATTATTTGCAAAAATTGTCCCAATATTGTGTGGATAATACCTTATTACTACTTCCATTCATTCATCAAGCATAAATGTACTATAATTCCAACCTGCATCCCTTTAATTCTAGTCCAGGCATTTGGGCATGCTACGCTATCTTGCACACAAATCACACCTTCCTACAATACCTTGTAAGTAACCTAATTTTTGGAAAGACGGAAAACAACAAGAAACCTCTTGTCTGGAAAGAAAATAAAAACAATTATGGAAAATCAAGAAGCAGGTAATGACATTGATAAGGGAGAACCGATGAAAAAAGTATTTAGTGCCTACATATCGAACCAACCAAATTGAATGCAAACACATAGTTTTTGTTGGCCAAAACTGGTACACCATAAGAAAAAAAGACTCCTCCATATCAGAATGCATTTTTAAGATTCAAAACTTAATAAAATAGGAGGAGGGTGAACAATGCCAAGAATGAAACTACCAGATAATTTGAACTTCTAATATATGTGGATGTTGATCTATGGAGAATGAGTTAGGGGTTTACCTGAGCTCCTACCATAGTATAGGGGGAATAACCAACCCTCTCATTTTTAGTTGATCTAAGCAAAGCAAAAAAGAATGTTCTTAAAGATCAAATTCTGGATGGCTGACTGAAGAAGATATGGATGGATGGTGCATACCTTAAGCCCTATGCTACTCCAACCTAGTCAAACCACCCTGAGTTTTCGGGGTGGGGGGATTTTTTGTACCATTGTATAACTTCCATTCTAGCCATTTTAGTACAGCTAATTTCTTTAAATTATGAAATTTTGTTTCTTTTTGTTCTTTGTATGTCCATGAATAAAATGAAAAACCAGTCTATAGTTACACATGATAGAGTGAACAAGATTATTTATAAAGGGAAAATCCTTACTACTACCCTAATTGCCAAAGGTATTGTCTATTATCCACGATATACAATTTTTTTTGTGGTGAATTACATTCAATAATTGTCACCCTAGGAAGCGGGGAGGCAAAGGTATATTGAAAGCCATATGCATCTATTCCAAGTAAATAACTAACAACAAAGGCATATTAACACCAACAACTGCAAATTAGCAAAAGATTCTCATAACTTGTGTTAGCCATTTATCTTATCCTACAACCATTCTCTTCAAGCTTCAAAGCAGAAACATTCCTAAGAAAATGTAATTCCAACATGGAAGAAAGGAAATTCAAAACCTAGGTTTGGTGGTGAAGCATGAAGCATCTTTTCAAGCACGAACAATTGATTCATTGTAGAATAATCCCATTGCAGATTCATTATAGATTGAGTAGATTATCTTGATGTTGCAGATTTAGTAACTTACCTTGATGTGGTAGAGAAACAAAGGTAAGAGAAGATAGTAAAGAAGAGGAAAGCCCATTACGGTCTCAATGTCCTCTCTAGATAAAGGATTTTATGTAACTAGCTCATAAATGATCCGGATCTTGGGGGGATCCCCCCAAGATCTAAAAAAATTATTGAAATGCCAGAAAAAAATGAGAAACACAGTATACTAAACCACCAAGAAATTTTGTTATTAAAACATAGAATAATTGTAAAAGGTACATTGTGGTGGACAATCTATCCTTTTACAAAATTTAACTTGTTACTTATATCATTTTTTTGTTACAATGCCACAGGGAAATTCCATGGGTGGATAAATACCATGGGTGGATGCCACTTACAATACCATGGGTAAATTCCATGGAAGGATAAATACCATGGGAGGATGAATACCAAGGGTGCATTCCACTTACAATACCATAGGTAAATACCATGGGTGAATGAATACCATGTGTAAATTCCATGGGTGGATAAATACCATGGGTGAATGCCACTTATGATACCATGGGTAAATTCCATGGGTGGATGGATATCATGGATGGATGAATACCATGGGTGGATGCCATCTTCCATTCGGATCATTCCTCCCTCCTTAAGAAACAATGGTCCCCATTGCGTGAAGTTCCCTCATGAGAATCCTTTGTTGAATACAAAGAGCAACTGAAGAGAAGGGTTTTGTGTTGTTAACCCATAACTCTGATGAACGAAGATCCGAGGATAGAGATACCTTGTAATACTTGTGACCATCTCTGATAATGAAAATGTACAAACTAGAAAATGGACTTCGATGAAGTTTGGGTTTGTGGATGGCCCATGAACATGACAAACAAAGATCCGATGATAGAGATACCCTATAATGCTTGTGACCAACTATGATACTAACAATGTGCGACTTAGAAAACGAACTTTGATGACAAGGGTTTTGTGTGGTTAACCCATAACCTTGGGTTTGTGGGTGACCCATAACCGTGATGCTTTTTATTCTATTTGGTAAAAGCATGGTGCCTTTTCTGGTGGATTCTCCCATCCAATGAGATGTTGTAAAGGCTTCTTTCACATTATAGGCCTCTTGTTGCAACTTTCCTGATAACGTTTTCTACAAGTGATGAAATCAAATTTTGTCAAAGACCCATTTGAGGTATTGAAGAGATATTTCCATTGATATAAGACACTATAACTTTGATGACCCATGGAGTGAGAAAATGACTCTAGAAACTCATGGTACGCGCAGCCATGCAACTTTCTAGACATGTGTAACTTCAATTACTCATATCTCTCAAACTGGAAAATGAAATCAAATTCTGTAAAAATCCCATTTGAGGTAACATAAAATAATTTTCAATGAGATATTTTGAATGTTATAAAATGCTATGTGGAGTTTGTGTCACTTGCATGAAGTTTGTTGAATATTGTTGCAAAAATTTGAAACTAAAATATGCTTCAAACAATCATTCCCATGGAGTCATAACCTAAATTTGATACCACTGATTTGGATCTTGGGGCAGAGGCCCCCAAGATCTAAAAAATTAATTGAAATGTGAGAAAAAGATGAGAAACACAATATACAAAACCACCAAGATTTGTTTTTATTAAAACGGAGAATAATTGTAAAAGCTACATTGTGGTGGACAATTTATCCTTTTACAAAATGTGGCTTGTTACTTATAGAATTTTTTTGTTATAATACCACAGGTGAATTCCATGGATGGGTAAATACCATGGGTGGATGTCACTTACAATACCATTGGTAAATTCCAGGGGTGGATGAATACCATGGGAGGGTGAATATCAAGGGTCGATGCCACTTACAATACCATGGGTGAATGAATACCATGTGTGGATGCCACATACAATACCATGGGTAAATTCCATGGTTGGATAAAAACCATGGGTGGATGACACATACAATAACATGGGTAAATTCTATGGGAGGACAAATACCATGGGTGGATGCCATCTTCCATTCAGATCAACAAGGCAGAAGAAAAAATATATCAACAAATTAAAAATTATCTTCTTCGAGGGGGAAACCTCCTTTACAATACATAAATGAACAATTATTGGATGATACAAATGATAAGACCTCTTTGGTATATATAGGAGTCTAAGGGGTCACACTATAATCAGAGCCTACATAACAATGATAATGTAAAGGAACAACAATAAAAATAGTGGCCTTCTATGGGCCATAAAAATAACAACATGGGGGATACATGGGCACAAGAATAACAATGTGGAGCTACACTAACAATAATAATAAGGGAGATACACTAGTATGATAGGGACTTAAAATTCCCCTCTCCTTCAAAAAAGTGGTGTCCTTAATGCTTGAGTAGTTTCAAATGCTTATGTATAAAATTGCATCCTCCCATGTGGAATCTTCAATGGGTAAGATCTTCCACTTAATGAGATACTCTGAAATTAATCCACTTCGTAGTTGTCGGGTTCCTGTTTCTGTGACTTCTTTGGGCTCAAATATGATTTTTCCTTTCTAGTAAATTTCTGGCAACATTGTTTAAAATGCGAGCTTGTCATCGATGACCTTCTTTAAGCATGAAACATGGAAAAATGGGTTTACTCAAGAAGATGTAGACAACTCCAATTTTAATGCCATAATACCAATCTTTTGCAACACCTTGTAAGAACCATAATACTTATAACTGTAAAAATACCTAGTCTCCTAAATCAAAACTTATTTCACTACGATGTTGATATGACTATTATTTCATTCGATTCTACTACAGAGTGAGATTATCCTTTAAGAGTTTGAGAACTTGTTGTTGATGCTCAATGTGATCTTCCACTTCTTGAACCTTACAATTTTCTCTTAAAGATGATGTGATGGATGGTGGATGATATCCATAAAGTGGACTAAATGGGGTCATTTTTACTGTAGTATGGAAAGAAGTGTTATGCCACCATTCAAGTAGAGGTAACCACTTGACCCGTTATGCTTATTTATCAGATACAAAGCAATGAAGATATCCTTCCAAACATTTGTTCACTATCTCATTTTCCCCTTCATATTGAGGATGATAAGATTATCTATGAGCTAATTGAGTACCAAGGCAAGAAAATAATTTCATCCAAAAATTTGTAGTGAAAATGGGATCTCTTCCACTTACAATAATCTTTAGGTTTCCATGTAGCTTTTGAATTGTTTCCATAAATTCAGTAGCAACTGTACTGACTTTACAAGGATGAGATAATGCACAAAAGTGTGCATACGTGGTAAGTCTAGCAACTACCACCATGATGGCACTATTTCCCTCAAAACATAGTTACCGATAAAAACGGGAACTATTACCTCAAAGCAGGTACTCGAGCCCAAAAATCCCAAAAAAACATGAAATAACAACCCAAAAATAAAAAGTGTTGATTTTGCATCACCATTTTTTTCAGAGTAAATTTGCAATATTTTTTAAACATAACAGTAAAAAACAATAAAAACCATTTTGTTTGGTGCAAAAAACACCTTGAAATCAAAAACTGTTGATGCCAAAATAACGTTTTGTCTTTATTTTTATTTTTATTTTTGTTTTTTCAAGGTACATTTTTTAATAATGACGTTAAAAATAAAATATCTTCACTCTAAAAAAATTTAAATTTCCAATGATTTTCAAGCATGACATTAATGATAAAATATCACGTCTTTGAAAGGTCTTAAAATTCCAGCAATTTTTAAGCATGAAATTAAATTTAAAATATCACTTCTTTGAAAAACATTAAAATTCCAACAATTTTCAAGCATGGTGCTAAGAAAAATTATTTATAATTATTTTCAACCACAACAGTAAAGATAAAATATCACAACTTAGAAAAACATTAAAATCTTGACAATTTTTCAACCACGAAATTAAAACCAAAGATTATGACTACAAAACAATCTTAAATTTTTAAAATATTTCAAGCATGACATTATGGAAAAATTTTATGACTAAAAAAACTTTAAAAATGAACACCTTAATGAAAGAGTTATTATACCAAGAGTAATTTTTTTTAATTGCTAAATGTATAGCGATTTTGAATTCTTAGCCTAAGACAACTTGATACATTGCAAAAAAGAAAAATCTACTATCAAATTGCACATAATGGGATCAAGTTGCTAGACAAGCGTCAACAATACAATATATATATATATATATATATATATATATATATATATATATATATATCTGAAAGATACATAAGAAAACAAAAAAATCAAATATTGAAAAAAATAAAATAAAATAATAACAAGTAATAAAACATAAAAAAAACATCACAAAAAAATCAAATATAAAAAATATATAGAAATGCAAAAATTCAAATATTGAAAAAAAAAAAAAACAAAACAAAACAAACAAACAAACAAACAAACATGACAAAAAAATCAAATATAAAAATATACAGTAATGACCTCAAAAAAACTATATAATGTAAAAAAAAGTAACCATACCATGTAAAATTAAAAACTAAAAATAAAGACATTCAACATTAAATTAAAAAAAAAAAAAATAATAATAATAATAATAATAATAATAAAAACATGTTACTAATAAAACATAAATATATATATATATACATCTATATATATATATATATATATATATATATATATATATATATATATATATATATATATATATAAACATGATAAAAAAAATCAAATACAAAAAAATATATAAAAAACAAAAAACCTATAAAAATTAAAAAAATATCAAAAAATTAATAAAAAAATTGAATTTTTTTCAAGAAAAATTATATAATTTAAAGAACAACAAATTGAATCACAAAAAAAAAAAAAAAAATTAAGTTAAAAAAACAAATAAAAAGGAAAAACCTCATTATAGAAAAAAAAATTAAAATAATTCCCAAAAAAAATTAAAATAAAAAACAATTAAGAAAAAAAATTAAATTGAAAAAAAATTAACTAAAATTAAAAATTAAATTGTGTTTAAATTAAATAATTTAAATAAACAAAATTAAAAATAAAAGATAAAATAAAATTAAAATTTAACAATTATTTTTTAAAATTAAAATTATAAAAAAAAAATAACAAAAAAAAAAATAAAAAAAAATTAAAAAAATTAAAATTAAATAAAAATTAAAAAATAAATAAAAAACAATTAAAAAAAACTTTAAAAAATAAAATAAAAACAATTAAAAAAACCCAATTAATTAAAGAAAAAAAAAAAAACACAATTAAAAAAAAATAATGCTACCCTGCCCTACTACTTCCCCCCTCCCCGACCCCTCGCTCCTCACCCTTCCCCACTCTCGGGCCTCCCCCCACCCATCCCCTTCATCACAACCACCACCCCCCCCCCTCGCCCCCCCACCTCCCCTGCCCCACCCGAGCCCCGTTCAACCCTTTCCCCTCCCTGCATGGGCCTCCAGCGAGCGGCCAAGAGGTCGCAAGCCGATTTCGGGCTGCTAGCTGGGGGCCTAGTCAGGCGGGGGAGGTTGCGCGCAACCCTCCCCTCCTTGCTCGGCCAGAGGGGAGGGTGGTGAGAAGTTGGGATGGGAGAGGTGATGGTGGTGAGGTTCAGGAGAGGAGAGGAGAGCGGCGAGGAGGGGGGGGGTTGTGGAGGGTCAGGACAGGAGGGGTCCAAGGAGGGGAGGGTGGTTAGCGTCGATAGGAGCGGGTGGGGGAAGGGAGAGGGGAGGGGAGGAGTCAGGTGGAGGGAGGGCTAAAGGGGAGGGAGGGTAGGAGCCGGGGGAGGAGGGGAGAGGGGAGCAGAGGCGGGTGAGGGAGGACGGGGTATGGTAGGGTTATTTCAGGAGGGGGTAGGATAGAAGGGGAGGGGTCCATTGGGGATATGGCCAAAGAGGAGGGAGGGGGAGAGGGGAGAGGAGCGGGGTGAGGGAGGATGAGGTAAGGTAGGGTTATTTCACTTTTTTTAATTGTGTTTTTTTTCATTGTTTTTTTTTATGTTTTTTTTAATTGTTTTTTTATAATTTTTTTAATTGTTTTTTGCTTATTTATTATTTATTTTCTTTCTTTTAATGTTTTTTTTTTTAATTTCTTTTTTTATAATTTTTTTTAATGTTATATTTTATAAAAAAATTTAATTTTAATTTAATTTAATTTATTTTTTTTATACCTTATTTTGAATTTTGTTTATTTTAATTTGTTCTGAATTTTTTATTTTTTTGCAATGTCTTGAAATTTACTCCTTTTTTATAATTTTGTTTCTTAATTGTTTTGAGTTATTGTTTTTAAATTTTTTTTTAATGTTTTAATTTGAAATTTTGTTTTTAAATTTTTTAAATTTATTTTTTTGTTATTTTTTTAATTTATTTTCTTTTATTTTTATAATTTTAATTTAAAAAATAATTCTTAAATTTTTACTTGATCTTGTCTTTTATTTTTAATTTTGTTTATATAAATTATTTAATTTAAATATTGTTATTTTTTTATTTTAATTTAATTTTTTTCCCTTTTTTTTAATTTTAATTTTTTTAGTAATTTTTTAAAGCTTTTTTTCCTATTGAGGTTTTTCTACTTTATTTGTTTTCTTAACTTAAAAAAAATGTTTTTAGATTTTTTTTTGTGGTTAAATTTTTTTTCCTTTAAATTATCTGTATTTTTTGGAAATATATATATATATATATATATATATATATATATATATATATATATATATATATATATATATATATATATAGATTGATATTATTTTTATTTTTATTTTTTGTTAATCTTTTATTTTATTTTATTATTTTTTTTTTTTTTTACAAGTTTTTTTTTTTTTTTTTGTAGATTTTTATAGCATTTTTGTTTTTCCTTTTTTATATATTTTTTTGTATTTTATTTTTTTTTGCCATTTTTATTTTATTTTTATTTTTATGTTTTATTACTAACATGTTTTGTGTTTTTTTTTGTCATTTTTTTATTTTTATGTTTTAGGTGTTTTTTTTTTTATTTTTTATACATTTTTATGTTTTATTACTAACATGTTTTTATTATTTTTATTTTTGTCATGTTTTATGTTTTATTTTTATGTTTTATGATTTTATTTACACTTTACACTTTTTTTTTTCTTTTCTTATATATATTTTTTGTATTTGATTTTTTTGTCATTTTTTTGTATGTTTTATTTCTAAGATGAAAATCACCAACATTTAAAAAAAATTATCCACACTTAATTCATTAAAAAAATTAAAGAGTAAAAACTAATCATTTTAAACAAAAAGGGTTGATGCTCATCAACACTTTTCAAAATCAAGATGAAAATGAATAACAAAAAAAATGTTCACACTTGATACATAAAAAAATTTAAAGTGTCAAAAATAAGTCCTGTATGAAAATGTGTTGATGTTGCATCAACACTTTTCAAAATCATCATGAAAATCACTAACATTTAAAAAAATTGTTCATACTTGATACATAAAAAAAAATTAAAGTGCCAAAAATATGCTAAAGAAAAAAGGTGTATTCTAAATCACCATTTTTCAAAATCGAGTGATTTTTTGTTACGTCAAAAAAACGGGTACTAGGTCATTTTCTCATTTGATCGGTAACTATGTTTCAGACTCTATGGTAAGTTTTTAAAAATCCTGAGTGCCCTCCTAAGGGTGAGGTGTGCAATTCCAAAAGAATATTTTTCTTGAGTTGGGAATTCTTACAAAGATATAAGTGATCTTTGTACCATAATGAATCATTTTTCTAGCTAAATGTATCAGATGTACTAGGATCTTGTTGAAACTTTTGAATGAGTGTCCACACTTCTTTGTCATTCTTTCATTCACCCCTTGCTTCGGTTAACCAATCAGGTTGGATAATAGGAATGGCACAAAACAATTCTTCCACAAACTCATCCTTTCTTGAGAGTGCATCTACAACAACATTTTTCTTCCCTTTTTCGTAGATGATTTCAAAGTCATAACCCAACATCTTTGTGACCCATTTTCGCTGCTCTTCTGAACATAATCTATGTTCCAAAAAGTATTTAAGACTATCATGATCTGTTTCTACCTTGAACTGTCTTCTCATTAGGTAAGGTTACCATTTCTTTAGTGCATGTAGTATTGCCAAAATTTCGTTCTGATAAATAGGTTTGTGTAAACAATTTCCCTTGATTTGATGACTTTCAAAAGCAATGGGTCTTCCTTCTTGCATTAAAAAAACACCAATTCCATTTCCTGAGGCATCAAATTCCATAATAAAGGTTTTTGTGAAGTCTGGCATAGCTAAGACCGGTGCTTGGCATGCCTCTTTAGGATTGAAAGGCCTTAGTTACTTTCGGAGTCCAAAAAAAATGCATTTTTCTTTAGTAATGTTGTTAGAGGTGTTGCTATTGTCCCATAATTTTTAACAAACTTGTGATAATACCCTGTCAACCCAAGAAATCCTTGAAGATGCTTTATGGTTGTGGGGACTCTTCATTCCTTAATGGATTTAATTTTGTTACGGTCTACCTTAACACCCTCATGAGAAACAATATGACTCAAATATTCCACCTTCTATAACCCAAATAAACATTTGGAGATTTTTTTCATGTAATTATTTATCTTCCAATAGTTTGAGCACCCTATGAACATGTTGAACAAGATCATTCCAAGACTTGTTGTAGATTAGTATATCATCAATAAATACTAACACAAATTTTCTAAGGAAGTGTTTGAAATTGGAATTCATCAAACCTTGAAATGTGAAAGGTGCATTAGTAAGGCCAAAAGGCATGACAAAAAATTCATAATGACCCTCATGAGTTCTAAATGTTGTTTTTGGAATGTCTTCAGTCTTCATTCTAATTTGATGATATTCTGAACAAAGATTCAACTTGGCGAAGTAAATTGCTCAATGTAATTCATCCAACAATTCGTCAATGAAAGGAATGGGAAATTTGTCTTTAATAGTGAGCTTTTTGAGTTCCCTATAGTCTGGACACATACACCATAATCCATCCTACTTGTGCACTAATACTACTGGAGTAGAGAAAGAACTTTGACTAGGTTGAATTATACCAGCCTCTAACAATTCTTTAACCATACGTTCAATTTCACTCTTTAGGGCATAGGGATATCTGTAAGGTGTGATGTTTGGAGAAACACTTCATGGAATTAAATGAATAGCATGATCATGATCATGAATACATGAGGGGCATTTGGCAGTCTCAAATACCTTAGAATGATTATCCAAGAATTTTTGGAGATCTGGAGAAATCGATGTTTTTGATGTTTGAACTTCTAGTGAGCATAATTGTGCAATTACGTCCCATTTTTCTTTATTCATAATATTTTTCATGCCTTTAGAGATGATTATCTTTCATGGTTTCCCTATGATACCCCTTAATTCAATTTCCTTTCCTTCCTTAAAAAAATTCAAGAAAAGTTCTTGAAAATTAAAAGCTATCATCTCCAAGTATTGTCACCATTTGACTCCTAGTACAATATCAATACAACCCATTGGAATGGAAAGTGTATTTCCCCATGGTTAGCTTGATATTATGGAACTTTCCAGAGAAGTTTATAGTTTCTCCATTTGCAACCATCACTTCACACTCTAGTGCTGGATATAAGAAGCAATTCGGCTCCAAGTGTCTACAATTTCAACTTATGAAACTTCGCAGAAAAACGTTAGAGAGAAAATACCAAGATGGACTATTTGCAATTGGGAAATCCTAGAATCCAAACCTCTAATACCAAACGTTATGAAACCAACTCACAAAGTGGAAGACAAGATAGATCAACGACTTAAAAATTATCCTATTCGAGGGGGGAACCTTCTTTAAATTACATAAATGAACAATTCTTGGATGATACAAATGATAAGATCTCCTTGGTATATATAGGAGTCTAAGGGGTCACAATATAATCAGAGCCTATATAACAATAGTAATGTAAGGGAGAAAAAAGAACAATAGTGGGCTTCTATAGAGCACAACAATAACAATAGGGGACTACACTAACAATAATAATAAAGGGAATATATTAGTATTATATGGTCCTAACAAAGGACTAGATGTCCCAGATGTCATAAAAATTGGTGATATCAAAGACTAGATGTCCCAGATGTCATAAAAATTGGCAATATCAAAGACTAGATGTTACAAAGATGTCCCAAATGGTAGGAAATTATGGTTGGTTTTAATTAAAAAACAATAAATAAACAAACATTTATTGTTAGGAAACTAATGCTAAAGTAATGTTACCATTAGTTTAGTGAAAGAGTTTGTTCATCAAATGTAATTTATATTTTAGCTTTAAAGTAAGCTCAAATGGGTCGGTTCCTCAGTAAGAAGCCAAATAAGACCTAAAACCTTAAAGCTTCATTAAAATAATGAAAATCTTGAAATTTTTTATTAAATCCATAAAAATTTGGTTTGAAAAAGTGAAATTAGTTTTGATTGATGTGCATAGCGAATACAAAATCGAAAATTGATTACTAAAGTTCGTGCAACTTGAACGGCAAGGACTAATAAGATGCTCTTGACTTAGATCCTTTACAAACACATAGGTTTTAGGAAAAATATTGCTTCAAGGACTAATGAGATGCTCTAGACTCAGATTCTTTACAAACACATAGGTTTTAGGTGGTGAAAAGTGTGCAACAAGAAATGCTAAATTTAGAAATTGCTAAAAATAGAACTGCTAAAAATAGCACTTCTAAAAATAGCAGTTTGGTCAATGAGCATTTTGGCCACCTTGGGTGAGAGGTGAAACTACTAAAAATAGCATCTTATAAAAATAACATTTCTGGGTCGCTTCCTATTTATAACAGTCCCTAATCTATCTATAGGAAGTAAATTTGAATTTGGTCTTACCGGCAGTTTGGAATATTAATTAATTAATTCTTCATGAGTTAATTAGTTAAGGAAAAGCAAACTTGAAGTCTTTGTGAGAACATGCAATTATTTCTCCACTAATTGGGGAATGTGTCCTTGATTTACTCCATTGATTGAGGAATTAGGGATGAGTTCTATATTGAGAGGATCAGTTGACTTAGTTTAACTTAGTCAAGTTTAGTTAGATTAATTTAACAAGTTGTTAAATTAATGAGATATAGTTTGTTGATGCTTGCATGTATGTGACAACTATTATTTTTAGAAAACTGTGTATTTACTCATGGATAGCTGATGCATGTCAGTTCTGTCAGAGACCCAGTTGAGATCAGAGAAGGGACAGTGTACTATCAGTTGGATGAATACTTTTCCTACAAAGGAAGCTCATCCATGATGAGGATTTATCTCCTTCAGGTTTTTGCAGTTAGATCAGAGGTTAGTGAGTGTGTGAAGAGGGCAGTTCACACAGGTGGCAGCACTAGACCCCAAGGAAAATTGCACAAGGAATTAGGAGGCTTGGAGGATAGAGAAAAAGGTTTGTGAGAAACCTTTGACTGTTTATGAGTAGCAGAGGGATTACAGAGAGAGTAGGATAGCTTGTGAGCTGATTTTTTTTGTAATCTGGACTATATTTCCACATGTATGATAATACAGAGATGGGGTTTTAGGTAGGTGCTCTCCCCGGGTAAACTCTTTTGTGTTATGTGTGATTGATTCCTTCTTATCAGGTTTATGTGTTCTTATTGATTTTGCTCATGGTTGATTAAGCTTCTGCTAAATTGTTTGTAGAAGTAGATCAGGTGTTTTGTTTTACTACATTACATTACCAGGCTAATCTACAGGTGGGAAATTTCTACATGGTATCAAAGCTAGCTGATTTGTAGAAAAAGTTCTACATGGTATCAAAGCTAGTTGATTTGTATGGAAAATTCTACATGGTATCAGAGCACAGGTGATCAAGGAAGAACAATATACTAGAGGAGATTTCAAAGTTTTGAGTTTTGGGGCGAGAGATTCCAGAGAAGATATGAAAATTTTTGTACAAAGTTTTCATAAAAAAAATAGTAGATTTGGATTCCTTGTAGCAAAATACCCAAAATCAAAAAAAAAATCGGCTGAATCGGAGTTCGGATGAGGGAGATATCGCTGATTTAAAATCAGCTCTTTTTCTAGAAAATTTCATGACGGCGGGAAAGTGGAAATAGATTGGTGTGCTAGCCAAGAACCTATATGCACTTGAGGTACAAGATGCATGCAAAGCCTTGAGGATCAAGGTAAAGGTTACATACTTGGTGGTTGAGAGGGAGAGTAAATTACCTGTCCACATGCACAGCCAAAAGAAGTCTCAGACAATTGTGGAGGAGCCACGATTGGTGCAGCGGCTTCAGGAGGTTGTGGAGCAGCCACAACAGGGGAAGTTGAGAGGAGATCAAGTAGAGACATATACTCATGTAGAGACCTCCATTAGGGGGAAACTTCGAGCTAGGTGGGCTGAGGGATCACATGCAGCCATACCTCCAGGTAAGAGGTGGGGCAATGTAGAGTGATCGTCCCAAGGAGGAGGGGCAAGATCCTTGAGGTACCCAACCTCTTAGATGAGACCTTGCTACGGAAGCTCCAATGTGGAGTAGCAGGAACTGACTGATTGGGTAATTGGTGAGCTCCAGTATTGTAGCAATAATGCTACAACTCCTGGGGCTTCCTGTCTCTTAATTTTATCAACCCGGTAGTTCGTACAAACTTGGAAGCGACGGTGCTGTATGCACAAGTACTAGCCCTTGTCGCAGCTGTCACTTGGTCAGCTGGCACAAGTCCGCTAGGGCTTAAGCCAACTTCTATAGGCTCACAGAAGAAGCTTTATCAATGATGGACAAAAGTTAACTTCAAAGAAAGGCTACTCTACTTGACAAACTGAATCAAAAGCAACTTAAAGCATGTAAATCTATGAAACCCTAATTTAACTAGTCTATCCTCTATAAGGCAAAGAATGTGGGTGCAACTCTTATGAATGCTGTCATTGCCTCTAACAAGTATGAATGCATGGGTCTAAGCTACTGGCATCATGAGAAATGTGTTTTTGTGTTTTTCCTTTAAGTGTGTGGAATGATTGTGACCTTGGCCTAACTAGGGTTTGATTGTGCAGGTGGGATGGAGATGGAAGGAAAGTGTGGGACAGGTTGGGGAGGCTTGGAGAGGTTCCTAAGGATCCTCAGCACCCATCCACAGAGGTCCCTCGCGTTCAGAAGCTCGACAACGAAGTGAATGGCCTCCTACAGGAAGGCTGCTGGGAATTCTACAGGATACTCTGTTTTCTACAGGATGGCTGTGCACGTCTACAGGATGGTTGGTCGTGGAGATTTTAGGAGTGGATGGAGTGTTGGAGTGGTGTGGGAGGCTAAGGGAGATGGAGATGGACCTAATGATGTCTTCGGAAATGGCAAGTCAGACGAAGGAAGGGTGCATGCAATGGGTTGATGTTTTGGAAGGGTGAAATCAACGAGAGTGAAGGAAATGGAGCGGTACGTGGAATGAGAGAGTTGGAGGGCAAGTGAGTGAGGTAGAGGATGAATAGAACTTGCAGGTGGATGGAGAAAATGACGAAGGAAGTGGCTTGAGAAAGAGCAGCGTAAATGAAACAAATGACCTGTGCATCAAAACAAGAGATTCATTAACCTATTATGCCATGAAACCTACAAATCCGAAATGGAAAACAAGAAATGAAACTAATGCGTGAGAGTGCAGTATGGATCAATGTCGAGAATATATGAATGGATTTTCAATAAAAACGTTCATGTGGCAACTTGCGTGGAGATGAAACGACTGCTGTTCTTTTTGGTGGCTGATCATGGTCTACACCCCAATCCCAACAGTGAGATGGCAGTGAGCCTTTTGCAACCTGTTTTTGATGGAGCTCCAAGAGATTTATTCTACCAACCTATCAAACTCAAATACTGAAAGCAAAGCATCATACCAGTCCTATCTATGCTAATGAAAACAACTAAACCAACAAACTGGAAATCTGAATTGCATAGGAAACTAAACAAACTCAAGTGCTGGAACTAATGGTAAATGCATTACAACACGGAGGAGGACTATGGCTCTCAGGTTGGGCCCTCACCTGAGAGCTATAGCTCCTTGAGAAAACTCAGAACTAACTCAAAAGTGGCCTTCTTTATTCATAATCTGATAACATGCCAAATTGGCTTACAAAAGAGAATGAAACTTGAGCTGTGCTCCAAAATTACAATAGTAATACGAGAGTTTCAACAACCTAACCAAGGCTAAGGCTTCTATACTTATACAAAACGATGCTCCAACAGATATCCATGATTCTAGGAGCTCGGTTGTTCAATCTATAGTTTAACTGCTGATCCTGTAGGATGGTCATAAATGCTGTTTCCTGTAGAGCAGTTTTGAACTGCTGTTCCTGTAGAACAGCTGGCCGTGTATTAAGCTCGGAGGGAGGCTGAAGTGGACTCGGAGTTCTTGGTGAGGATCACGAGGAATGTCCCCCAAAACCGTGGACAACCTCTCCTTATGTCAGCAATGCCAACTCGTTGTCTCCTTGCCACCTTTTCGTTGTCTTTTGCTCCCTTTTAATGCCAAAACCTGGAATCACAATGCATTAGCTACGTGGATAAAGTGCCTATCCTTTCTCCTACAAACAACATGAATAAACTAAGAAGTGTATGCATAAAAAATAAAAATGAATGGTTTGAGCAAGCAAAATAGGCCAAAAATGAGCCCAAATTGTACCAAAATTGGGGCTCATCATCACCCCCCAGCTGAACCATTTGCTCATCCTTGAGCAACCTTGCCCCTGCTCCTTGTCCTTGGCCGAGGACTCGGGACCGGAACAGGCTGTTTCTTTTCTGCTTTTGATGGTCCTGCCTTTTCTGCCCCTGATGGCGATGAGGGTGATGCTTCCTTCCCTTTTTCTATTTCCTTGAGTCGGGCTTCAGAAGGCGACTGGCCTATCTTTCGTGTCCAGGAAGTTATTTTTGGGCTCCCTTTTTCGGGGGTAGCTGATTGTTTAGAGAGGGTTCTTGCAATGGGTGAAGTAGGTACATCCCTTGAAGTGGTATGGCCACTGGGTGAAGGCTGTGGCTTGCTTGGGGACATCCTCTTGCTTCTCGTGGCTTCAGGTGGCAGAGGGGTCTCCCTCTCCCTTTTCTCTTTCGGTTTTGGAGGAGTGCTGAGGACAGCCAGTGCCGCTGCTGCCTCCTTATCGAGGATGTCAGCCTTCTCTTTCTTGTGTTTTGCTTTCTCGGAGCTCCTTGTAGAGGGTCCCTCCTTTTTAAATTTCAGGCTTCCTGTGGAAGACCCTGCTTTGCCCGCTTTCGGACCTCCTGTAGAAGATTCCTTCTTTGTCTTCGGGCTCTCTAGAGGAGGCTGTTTTTCAATGACCTTCGGGCCTCTTGTAGGAACCCCTCTTTCCAGCCTAGTGATTCTTGTAGGAGCCCCTGTCTCTGTCTTCAGGCTTCCTGTAGAAGCCTGTGGTTGTACTGTCGGGCTTCCTGTAGAAGCCTTTATCTCCATCTTTGGGCCTCCTGTAGAAGCCTGTTTCTTACTGATCTTCGGGCTTCTTGTAGAAACCTTTGCCTTTGTTTTCGGGTTTCCTGTAGAAGCCTGAGTTTGCGTTTTCGGGCTTCCTGTAGAAGCCTGTGATTGCGTTCCTGCAGATGCAATTCTCACCACCTTCTCTTGCCTTGTTGCGTGGCTTTTGCGTTTGGCTTTGACTGCAGAAGTTGACGAGGTGCTTGGGCTGGCAGGGGCCACCTCAGCTTTGACTACCCTGCTCTTCAACCTCTGTTCTCTTGCTGATAGGATGAGGGTGTCCTCTTTGACTTTGTCATCTTCTCCCTCCTCCTTCTTCTTTCGTTCCTTTTTCTGTGCTGGAGCCGGAACTTTTTGGCTTTTTCCTTTCTTACTCCCGGCTATCGACTCGTCTTCTTCTCCGTTAGAGGATTTCGCTTCTTCAAGCAACATTTTTATGTTCCCCGTTCTTGATAAGTTCCTAAATGATTCCCAAGCGAGGGGAACTTTATATGAGCGGAGAGCATCCTCCACGAGGAGCTTGACTAGCCCATGGTGGGCTATCTGGTCCGGAATTCCGTCCTTGAGCTTGGTGGAACACTCCATTAAGGATTGTAGTAGAAAGTAAGGAATGCTCAACCTCTGTGCTGCAGGGAGGTCAATCTGGTGTCTTAGTTCGTTAAGCAGCCTGAAGTGATACGCATATACAATGCTATATCGGCCCTCACAGGTGATATATTTCATAACTTGTAGACTGACTTCGTTCCATGGAGGCAACAGGCTTGCCCTTTTGACTCCATTTTTGTCTTCGGTGAATGACTCTTCCGGTGGGAAGAACTCCTTCTTTGCTTGCTGGCTCTGCTTCCGCTCTTCTTTGTCCCACGGCAGACCCATGGGCAACTCTGTAATCTGACTGATATGCTCAGGGGTGAGTTTGAGGCTGAGACCTCTGAAGGTTACCGTGGCCAACGTCTGTGATTTAGGCTGCAGAGCCTGCAAAAATTCCTCGGCTACTTCCTCATCGTAGCCCTGTAGTTTATCACAGAAAGGCATCCATTATGCTCTAGTGAAGAGCTCAACCACTGCCGGGTTTCTCCTTAATGCATTTGAATTAGTGGGCTCTCACCTGATAAACCCGCCAAGCATGATGAACACAGTGTTTGTACCAGAGGTGGTGGATACACAGGAAATTCGGTCTTAAAGACAGAACATGCAATGAATTTTCAGACCACAGTGTGATTATACAGCTATCCTGTAGGAGCGATAGTATAGGCACGGCAAACCAAAATTTTTTTATGACCACACTGTGACTAATTGCCTTGCCACCTTTTAAAAAACCAATTGCGGAAGGAGTTGCAGGGTTACCTCTTTTCTGCCACCTTTTTTTACGTGAAGACTTCACCTTCCTGTAGAGCCGCGTGCCTGTAGAAACTGCTTCCTGTAGGACAGCGTTCCTGTAGAAATTGTTCCTGTAGGAGCAGTTTGCAGGCTTCGGGAAGAGCTTTTACCTGGCTGGCGGTCGAGAGGTGCTTTACTAGCGTTCAGGTAGCCGAGAGCTCGGCGTGTCAACATGCAGAGGTAAGCAGAGGATCTACTCGAGTTTTGAAGTGAGGTTGATGGAGATACACGCTTAATCGAGCCGATTAGATTTTGAATCGGCGCAGCTCGTGGCGCGGGGGTGAGCTGTCCCCGCTGGACCGTTGGGTGACGTCACCCCTCATCCGCCTGCACATTCGTTTGTTGCCGCATTCATTCCCACAGATCTGTCGTCGCCCTTTTCGGTTAAACTTCACTTCTCGGTTGACGGGACTGATCTTCACGTGCTTGCCGCGTGTGTCTCTCGTCGTGGCTGCCACCTCGTCCTCTGACTATCCCTTTACTAACCGACGTGGCCCATCACTGGCCTTTAGGCCGCTCAACCATTCACCTTTATGCCATGCAAAACAAATCGAAGTAATAATCATGCAGTTTGATGGAGAGAAGGATTAGAACACTTACTTGCGCGCGGCTGCACATGATTTCCAGATTTTTTTAGCGATGGATCCACCTGCCACATGTGGCTGCACATTCCTGTAGGCTCGTGGTTACAGGATTCTGGCGATGGAGTGGATGGATCTGCGTTCATGCGCCCGTTTTTGATCTCAGATGGCGGTGCTGTGAACGGTCTTCACTTGAGCAGGTCGAACTGTTACAGGATCCCCGCGAGGGGTCTTGTCACCGTTCTTTCTTCTCAGGTGTCTGCTGCATGCTGGCGGTTCTAGCTTCTCGATCATGATCCCAACGCTTCTGATGTATCAACATGGATGTGGTATGGTTCTCGGTGCTTAGTTTCTCTTTGACAGGTGCTTTCTCACGAGAACTGATTACTTTGGTGTGCTGCTGCAGGGATCTGGGTTGCATGGCGACGAGGGTGGTGGAGGACGATAATGGCAATGTTCAGGGGTGCCATCATTGATATGCATGCATTCAATCCACTCCTCAGTCGCTAGATCTTCATTTGAAACACATTTCGGCCATCGTAACCTTCTACAGGAAGTTTCTTGTAGAACACAGAGCTTCCTGTAGAAATTTGGCACTTTCCTGTAGAAGATCCACGTCTTCCTGTAGGAAGACTGTCTGTTCCTGTAGAAAAACTGTATCCTCCTGTAGAAGATCCAAAGCATGATAATAACTGCACATACCTTAAAAACATTGCTGTTCTTGGAGGAGGTGCTGATGACATCCTTTGCTAGCATGATGAAGGCCCCTGGCTTGGAGTGGAGAGGCTTCTTCTCCTCCATAGAACATCTGCATGCAAACCTTTTTATTGTGCTGATTGTTTTTTTCTCTTTTTTCTTTTTTTTTTTTTTTTTTTTTTTTTTTTTTTTTTTAAAAAGACAATAGGAGCGCCTCGATGAGGTTTTCACCCCCGCTGCCTGCCTTGGGTGCCTCAGAGAGGTTTTCACCCAAGGATCTTTATTTTCCTCTTTTTTCTTGGAAGACAATAGGAGCGCCTCAATGAGGTTTTCACCCCTACTGCCTGCCTTGGGCGCCTCAGAGAGGTTTTCACCCAAGGATCTTTATTTTTTCCCCTTTTTTTTTTTTTTGTTTTTTTTTTTTTTTGTGTGTTTTAGATCCTTCAGGGTATGCCCAAAGTGGATGCAGAACCCTTCTCTATGACCAAAACAGATTTCTCCATAGTGCTGATAAACTCTTGTCTTGAGAGAGGTCTTCTATAGATCTTCAATCAGTGCCCATTTACAAGCATGGGAATGGATTCCTCATCAATGGTTCGAATGAGGACAGATCCATTGTCATGGCACTGTTCCACCACATATGGTCCTAGCCATCTGGTTCTCAACTTCCCCTTGAAATCTTTGAATCTGGAATCATACAACAAAGCCCAATCTCCCGGCTGAAATTGCTTGTCATGGAGATGTTGGTCATGCCACACCTTCCTCTGAAGTTGAACCACCTCTGAGTGAAGGAGGGCCTGCGTGCGGTGTTCATCCAGTCCATTCAGCTGCAATAGCCTTTCTTGCTGTGCATGGCTGAGATCTAGGTCCAGCTGAGCTGCCAACCTCAAAGTGTTATACTCAAATTCAATGGACAGCAAAGCTTTCTTCCCATAGACCAGCTCATAAGGTGTGAAACCGGTGGTGGTCTTCCAAGTGGTGTTGTAAGCCCATGTGGCTTCAACTAGGCGATCTGCCCAGTCTTTTCTGCTGTTGTCTACCACTTTGGTCAAGATCCCTTCTAGAGCTCTATTGGTGACTTCCACCTGCCCATTGGCTTAAGGATGATAAGGGGTGGAAGTCCTATGCTTGATCTTGTGATGAGCCAATAGATCTTCAACCAAGTTAGAGGTGAACTGGCTCCCTTGATCGGTCACCAGCTCTCTTGGGTAGCCAAACTTGTAGAAGATGTTCTCTCTTAAGAACTCAACCACCTTTTCTTCAGTTGCTACTTTGATTGCTTTAGTCTCTGCCCACTTTGTCAAGTAGTCAGTACACACTATGATGTAGGATCTTTGCCTCGAAGAGGGATTGATTGGGCCCACAAAGTCCATGCCCCACTTCTCAAATGGCTCGAGAGTCACTTGAGGTTGGAGAGGCATCTCATCCCTTTGGGTCGGTTTCCCCATTCTTTGGCATTGGTCACACTGGCTAACATATCTTCTGACATCTTGATGAAGTGTGGGCCAATAGTAGCCTGCCTGCAGGATCTTGAAGGCAGTTCTCTTTGCCGCAAAATGTCCTCCACAAAGCCCATCATGACAGGTGAGGAGAATGTCAAAGACTTCCTCCTCCCTTACACAACGCCTTAAGATCTGATCGGGGCCAAGCTTGAACATGTTGCCCCCAATCCATGTAAATGAGGCACTCTTTCTGATGATTTTGCTCTTCTCTTTTGAAGAGAGGTGCGGAGGAAACTGAGCTGAAACGAGGTAGTTTGCTATGTCAGCAAACCATGGAGAGAGTACTGAGATAGCAAACAGATGCTCATCAGGCATCTGGTCATCCACCGTCCCATCTTCATCTGCAGACAAATCCAATCTAGACAAGAAGTCAGCAACAACATTTTCTTTTCCTGGTTTATCAACAATGGTTAGATCAAACTGCTGCAATAAAAGTAACCATCTAATAATATGAGCATTCACATCTGGTTTATTCATCAAGTATCTAATAGCAGCATGGTCAGTATGTACAAAAGTCTGGTAACCAGTAATGTAATGTCAGAACTTGTTCAGTGCATGAACCACAGCTAAGAATTCCTTCTCGGTTACAGTGTAATTCAGCTCTGCTTTGGACAAGTTTTTGCTAACGAAGTAAATGGCATATGGAAGTTTTTGCTCAACTTGTCCTAAGGCTGCACCTATGGCTTTGTTCGAGGCATCAGTGTGGATGTGGAAAGGTAGGGCCCAGTTTGGACCTCTTAGGATTGGAGCTGACACTAACTTGTCTTTTAATTCATTCAAACTCTTCTGACAATCGTCAGTCCAATTAAACTCCACATCTTTTGCCAACAAACCAAACAACGGTGAGGCTAACTTGCTGAAGTCTTTAATGAACCTCCAGTAGTATCCTGCTAATCCCAAGAAACTCCGGACATCCCTTACTTTTTGAGGAGGTGGAACCCTCTTGATGAGAGCAATTTTGTTAGGATCCACCTGCAATCCTTGAGAAGAAATGGTATGGCCTAGCACTGTCCCTTCAGTCATTAGGAATTCACATTTCTCAGGGCTAAGGGACAAGTTCATCTCGATGCACTTGGTTAGGACCTTTCCCAAGTTGGACAATGCTTCCTGGAAGTTGGCCCCATAAGGGGTAAAGTCATCCATGTAGATTTCCACTGCATCATGGACCAACTCCGAGAAGATGCTCAAGACAGCTCTCTGAAAAGTAGCAGGAGCATTGCATAGCCCAAAGGGAAGGACTCGGTAGGCAAAGGTACCCCAAGGACAAGTGAAGGTGGTCTTATCTTGGTCTTCCGGGCTGATTTGGATTTGATTGTACCCGCTGAACCCATCAAGGAAAGAGAAGAACTTCTTTCCTGCCAGTCCATCCAACACTTGATCTATGAAGGGTAGAGGGAAATGGTCCTTCTTGGTAGCTTTGTTCAGCTCCCGGTAATCTACACAGATCCTCCACTTCCCATTCTTCTTGGGAACCAACACCAGAGGGGACACCCATTCATTATCTGAGATGGGGTAAATGAATCCGGCGTCCAACAGTTTTTGCAATTCTTCCTTGACAATGTCCTTAAGGGCTGGATTCATTCTCCTCTGGGGTTGCCTAACTGGTTTACAATCCTCTTTGATGTATATATGATGGGTACAGACCGAGGGGTGGACTCCTTTCATCTCCTTATAGCTCCAAGCAAAAGCATCTAAGTGGCTGGCCAATAGGCTACACAACTCCTTCTCCTGGGAAGGAGACAGAGAGGAGCTGATCTTTAACGCTCTCTCAGGGCCAAACTCCACACTTTTGACTCTGGGGGTTACAGGGCTGGTTGTACAAAGGTCCACTAAGGGGCTAGCTTGGGCATCCTCCACCAACTTCTCTAAAGATAGTGCACTGGAAGGTGGATTCTGGATCAGGGTCTCAATTAAATCATCCTCGGTAGGAGAATTTCTTCTAGCGGTATCTAGGGTGCACAGAGGTGCAGAGTACACCTCGTCTTCCTCTCCGTCCTCCAACCAGAGTGGTAAATCATGCTCTAAAGAAGGTTGGGCAGGAGGGTATAGGACTAGCTGCTTGGACATGGGACCATTTTTGATGGTCATGTTCCCTGCCCGACAACTTATGTAAGCATCTGCAGTAGCTAACCAAGGCCTCCCCAAGATGAGAGGATATCTAGTAAGCTTGGCCTTTGGTTGCAGGACCAGGAAATCTGCAGGGTATTCCCAAGAATCAATTGAGACCAAGACATCCTCCACAATCCCTTCGGGAGTCACGGTGGAGCGATCTGCTAACTGCAGTACTGTCGAAGTCTTTCTCAAGGAACCCTGAAGATTGAGTTTAAGCATGGTATCCCTGGTCATCACATTGATGGCTGCCCCATGATCAATCAAGGTGTGGGGGATAATGGTGCCATTGATGTGTAGATCTACTACAGGACTTCGAGGATCTAGGTATTTTGGGCAGATGACTTGTCCTAGCATAAGGTCGGACAGTTGTCCTATGACGTTGATAGTTGAGGCATCTTTCTTCCGTCTGCCTGGGTGTTTGAAACACTTCTCCTTAATCAGCTTGTTATATATTGGCACATCCTTGATGGCTTGGAGAAGTGGGATTTTAACACACAACTGTTTGAGCTCACCCAAAAGCTCATCTTCTTCTGGGTTCGGTTGTGTGGTGGCGGTTAATCTCTCAGGAAAGGGTGGAGTAGGCTTTGGTTCACTCTCCTGATGGTTTTCCTCATCCTCTGGGGGAGGAGGTTGGCGATCTGGAAGAATCTTTCCAGATCTAAGATTGATTTCCTGGATCTCCACAGCATAGGTAGGGCACGAGGTCTCCCCAGTATATACCTGCTGAGCCTGTCTATTGTTGGGGTTCAGGTTCGGTTGAGCAGGCATCTGAGGTTGCCTTGGAGGAGCAGGAGGTAAAGGCTGAGGTTGAACTGGTGGTGGAGGCAAAATGGCGGGAGGAGTGTTGTATTGGGGCCTCCACCCCGACTGAGGAGCACTCCATTGAGGTTGCGACTGGGTATGTGAGTGATATGGATGAGAAGTAGGTTGAGTAGGGTACTGAGGTGGATAAGACCATGGAGGAGGCATTGACCAGGAAGGATGAGCAGGGGGACCCCAGGAAGGCATGGGAGTCAAGTGGTTGGGGTTGTAATAAGCTTGAGATGCCCCTTGCATCCCCTGCTGATAAGGTCTAGATCCTTGAGGCCTCCTTTGGTTGATGAAGTAGAGAGGTTCAGTGGGGGCTTCAGTTCCCTGGTACATGGCTTTAAACCCAGGCAAGGTTGGACACTGATTTGTTGGGTGGTCCTCCTCACAAACGAAACACACTTCAACCGAATGCAATGGACATTCGTTCTTAGGGTGTCTTCTGGTGCACCTAGGGCAAAAGATAGCCAAGGCTCTCTCAGCTTCCTCTTTCTTTTGCTGGATCCTGAATGTGTCCAGCTACATGGCAATGGTATGTCTCACCTCACTCTTAAGATCTTCTAATTGGTTTGTAAGCTCATGTTTGGAGAAAGGGACACCGGTGGAGAGGAGGTTTCCTCTACCTCGTTTTCTAGCTGCCCTGGAATGATTTCGAAACACAGTTTTGATGTCCTCATAAGGCAGTTGGTAAATGTACCCCCCAGCTAACATGTGAAGGGTGTCTAGGAGATCTTCAGGGACTCCTCGGAGTAGAACCAACTTGAGGGATTCAGGGTCAAGTGTGCACCTGGCCCGTTTATAGCTAAGTTGGAACCTCTCCTCATAGTCCTCTAAAGACTCATCATTCCCCATGGTCATTCGAAAGATTTCTCCCTTGGTTTCCTTGGACCTACAATAATCCCTATACTTGGTATTGAAGGCTTGCTGCATCTGAGCCCAAGTGGTGATGCTATTCCCAGGTAATCCCATGAACCAACGTAGTGCTGCATCCTTGAGAGTGGAAGGGAAAAGCTTCAACTTTTGCTCATCCTCAGTATAGTCATAGGTTCGACAAAGGACAGCAAACTCAAACAAGAAGGTATCCGGATCCTCAGTGGTCAGTCCATGGAAGTGAGGCAAGGCAGAGGGGCTAATGTTTTTCATTTTCATATCCCCATTGGTTTCTCGGATGGGGAAAGCTCCTTCTATTCTCTCATCTTCTCTCCCATTATCAGCCATGGCTTCAGATGGAGTGGTTTCTAACTCTTCTTCGTCTATAGGGTCTTGGTATATCTCGGGATGTTCACCTATAGGTTCCTCTGGGTCACTGTCACCAAAGAAAAGAGAAGGGTGACTTAGTGATGTGGTGGGGGTGTTTGGTAGGAATTTGCCTCATCTATCTCGGTTCCTACGAGGCATGAAAGGGAAAGGACTCTTCTCTGTTTTTAGTGCTTTTGCTTTTTTCTTGTACCTGCAAAACTGAAACAAAGTGATCTACAACTAACTAGATTGCTCAAATGAAATTTGCGGAATTGGAAATATTAATCTAGGAAAGCAGGAAATATTAATCTAGGAAAGCAGGAAATACTAATCTAGGAAAGCAGGAAATACTAATCTAAGAAAGCAGGAAATACTAGACTAAGAAAGCAGGAAAGTCTATGCTACTTTTGCAGAATGGAAATGAAGCAAACTACTTAGCAGAAGGTAAGAGTAGGAAAGTAGAGGAAAAGCAACAGGTGCTAATACTCTGACGCTGTCCCGGCAACGGAACCAAAAAGATGGTGAGCTCCAGTATTGTAGCAATAATGCTACAACTCCTGGGGCTTCCTGTCTCTTAATTTTATCAACCCGGTAGTTCGTACAAACTTGGAAGCGACGGTGCTGTATGCACAAGTACTAGCCCTTGTCGCAGCTGTCACTTGGTCAGCTGGCACAAGTCCGCTAGGGCTTAAGCCAACTTCTATAGGCTCACAGAAGAAGCTTTATCAATGATGGACGAAAGTTAACTTCAAAGAAAGGCTACTCTACTTGACAAACTGAATCAAAAGCAACTTAAAGCATGTAAATCTATGAAACCCAAATTTAACTAGTCTATCCTCTATAAGGCAAAGAATGTGGGTGCAACTCTTATGAATGCTGTCATTGCCTCTAACAAGTATGAATGCATGGGTCTAAGCTACTGGCATCATGAGAAATGTGTTTTTGTGTTTTTCCTTTAAGTGTGTGGAATGATTGTGACCTTGGCCTAACTAGGGTTTGATTGTGCAGGTGGGATGGAGATGGAAGGAAAGTGTGGAACAGGTTGGGGAGGCTTGGAGAGGTTCCTATGGATCCTCAGCACCCATCCACAGAGGTCCCTCACGTTCAGAAGCTCGGCAACGAAGTGAATGGCCTCCTACAGGAAGGCTGCTGGGAATTCTACAGGATACTCTGTTTTCTACAGGATGGCTATGCACGTCTACAGGATGGTTGGTCGTGGAGATTTTAGGAGTGGATGGAGTGTTGGAGTGGTGTGGGAGGCTAAGGGAGATGGAGATGGACCTAATGATGTCTTCGGAAATGGCAAGTCAGACGAAGGAAGGGTGCATGCAATGGGTTGATGTTTTGGAAGGGTGAAATCAACGAGAGTGAAGGAAATGGAGCGGTACGTGGAATGAGAGAGTTGGAGGGCAAGTGAGTCAGGTAGAGGATGAATAGAACTTGCAGGTGGATGGAGAAAACGACAAAGGAAGTGGCTTGAGAAAGAGCAGCGTAAATGAAACAAATGACCTGTGCATCAAAACAAGAGATTCATTAACCTATTATGCCATGAAACCTACAAATCCGAAATGGAAAACAAGAAATGAAACTAATGCGTGAGAGTGCAGTATGGATCAATGTCGAGAATATATGAATGGATTTTCAATAAAAACGTTCATGTGGCAACTTGCGTGGAGATGAAACGACTGCTGTTCTTTTTGGTGGCTGATCATGGTCTACACCCCAATCCCAACTGTGAGATGGCAGTGAGCCTTTTGCAACCTGTTTTTGATGGAGCTCCAAGAGATTTATTCTACCAACCTATCAAACTCAAATACTGAAAGCAAAGCATCATACCAGTCCTATCTATGCTAATGAAAACAACTAAACCAACAAGCTGGAAATCCGAATCGCATATGAAACTAAACAAACTCAAGTGCTGGAACTAATGGTAAATGCATTACAACACGGAGGAGGACTATGGCTCTCAGGTTGGGCCCTCACCTGAGAGCTATAGCTCCTTGAGAAAACTCAGAACTAACTCAAAAGTGGCCTTCTTTATTCATAATCTGATAACATGCCAAATTGGCTTACAAAAGAGAACGAAACTTGAGCTGTGCTCCAAAATTACAATAGTAATACGAGAGTTTCAACAACCTAACCAAGGCTAAGGCTTCTATACTTATACAAAACGATGCTCCAACAGATATCCATGATTCTAGGAGCTCGGCTGTTCAATCTATAGTTTAACTGCTGATCCTGTAGGATGGTCATAAATGCTGTTTCCTGTAGAGCAGTTTTGAACTGCTGTTCCTGTAGAACAGCTGGCTGTGTATTAAGCTCGGAGGGAGGCTGAAGTGGACTCGGAGTTCTTGGTAAGGATCACGAGGAATGTCCCCCAAAACCGTGGACAACCTCTCCTTATGTCAGCAATGCCAACTCGTTGTCTCCTTGCCACCTTTTCGTTGTCTTTTGCTCCCTTTTAATGCCAAAACCTGGAATCACAATGCATTAGCTACGTGGATAAAGTGCCTATCCTTTCTCCTACAAACAACATGAATAAACTAAGAAGTGTATGCATAAACAATAAAAATGAATGGTTTGAGCAAGCAAAATAGGCCAAAAATGAGCCCAAATTGTACCAAAATTGGGGCTCATCAGTAATGACAGATGCGGATGGAGTGGTAGAGAGAGCTACAGTTCAGGGAATCCCAGGACAATGCAGAGCATGCAAGCTGCAACAATGCGAGAGGCACAAGTGTGCTGCATAGTGCAGGGTAGCGCAAAGAAGGGTGCAATAGTGCAAGATGCATGGAGATGTTGCAGTATCACAGAGGTTAAAGAGGGAGCACTTGTCAGTAGCAAGTAGAGCTTCAGCATTAGAGTATGTTTCTAGCCTAACAGAGAGGTCAGTTGGGAGTTTTTTTGTTCCGAGTGTTGCTCGAGCAATCGCACTCGGTAGATGTGTTGCATGCAGTACATTCCAAAGTTATAGGATTGATTTCGAGGGGAAACCTTTCTTGTTGAGAGGGAGTGTTGAAAAGTGTGCAACAAGAAATGCTAAATTTAGAAAGTGCTAAAAATAGAACTACTAAAAATGGCACTTCTAAAAATAGCAATTTGGTCAATGAGAATTTTGACCACCTTGGGTGAGAGGTGAGATTGCTAAAAATTGCATCTTCTAAAAATAACATTTCTGGGTCGCTTCCTATTTATAGCAGTCCCCGGTCTATTTATAGGAACTAAATTTGAATTTGGTGTTACCAGCAGTTTGGAATATTAATTAATTAATTCTCCATGAGTTAATTAGTTAAGGAAAAGCAAACTTGAAGTCTTTGTGAGAACATGCAATTATTTCTCCACTAATTAGGGAATGTGTCCTTGTTTTACTCCACTGATTGAGGAATTAAGGATGAGTTCTATATTGAGAGGATCAGTTGACTTACTTTAACTTAGTCAAGTTCAGTTAGATTAATTTAACAAGTTGTTAAATTAATGAGATATAGTTTGTTGATGCTTGCATGCATGTGACAACTATTATTTTCAGATAACTATGTATTCACTCATGGATAATTGATGCATGTTAGTTCTGTCAGAGACCCACTCGAGATCAGAGAAGGGATAATGTACTATCAGTGGGATGAATATTTTTCCTATAAAGGAAGCTCATCCATGATGAGGATTTATCTCCTTCAGGTTTGTGCAGATAGATCAGAGGTTAGTGAGTGTGTGAAGAGGCCAATTCACACAAGTGGCAGCACTAGACCCCAAGGAAAAATGCACAAGTAAATAGGAGGCTTGGAGGACAAAGGAAAGGGTTTCTGAGAAACCTTTGACTGTCTATGAGCAGCAAAGGGATTACAGAGAGAGCAGGATAGCTTGTGAGCTAATTCATTTTGTAATCGGGACTATATTTCCACTTGTATGATAATACAGAGATGGGGCCTTAGGTAGGTGCTTTCCTCGAGTAAATTCTTCTGTGTTATGTGTAATTGATTCCTTCTTATCAGTTATATGTGTTCTTATTAATTTTGCTCATGGTTGATTAAGCTTCCGCTAAATTGTTTGTAGAAGTAGATCAAGTGTTTTGATTTAGTAAATTTCATTACCAGGCTGATCTATAGGTGGGAAATTTCTACATGGTATCAGAGCTAGCTGATTTGTAGAAAAAGTTCTACATGGTATCAAAGCTAGCTGATTTGTAGGAAAAATTCTACAAAATTCTACATTAGGCAAAATATTGCTTCATTAATAAGATATTGTGGGCTCATTTTCTTTAACCTCAAATGCATGGCCATCTATGAGATCATTTACAAGCGCATAGGTCCTTCAAAAGAGCAAGGCTCCTTCGACCATTTTTGCACCAATTAGGTTAGCATCTTTAAACACTAAAAACGATAGCTTTATGAGCATAGGAAATGTTAAAGGACTCCCACCACTTTGGGCTCTTTTACATATATATATATATATATACACACATGAAACGTAAAACAAAAAAACACTTCACCCCTAAGTTGGATCGATGAAGGCTTGTTTCAAACAAATGCCATTTCTGACATTTTATCTTAATAAGTGATTTGTGAAAAAAATTGTTCCTAATCTATTGATTGTCATTACTATTAATGGTTTTTGATCAATTTGCATTTAGAAAATATCATTTCATATATTTACACACAACATAGAAGTTAAAAGGCATTTAAAAAATAATCGTTCTATCAAAAATTGACACACACAGGGTAACCTGAGATTTGAAGCATGGATGCTTAAGGCTTGCTCTCTACAACTATTGAGTTTGGTTGTTAAGGCTATTCAACCATTGAATAGGGCTGTGGAATGGTAGTTTGTTGGGATCTTTATGACACAACCATAGAATTTGGTTGTAAAATGTCAGTTTGTTGGGACTTTTTCAAAAAAATGTGTTGTGGACTTTCACCTCGTATGTTGCTATCTCATTTGAGTCTGAATATGGTTATAGAATGGTAATTTGGATTTTTTAAAAGAAGTTTGCAGCCTACTTTTCTCCTGGGTTGTTGCTATCTCATCATTGAAGTCCAAATAACGTGTAGACATTGTGTGTAATCTATCCAAATATTTTGTAATGGATAAAGCGTGACAGAGCCTTCTAGTGTGTTACAGAAGGTTATAAATATTTTTTTTTTTTATTTAAATGGAAATTAATAATAAAAATTATTTATCAATATTGAAAATATTAAAATGGAAACTATATTAATTTTTACATTGGAAAGAAAATATTCATGAAACATACATTGTCCAAAAATATTTTGCTTCAATACAAATAGAGAAGCTAATATTTGGCCAATGATTGAATGAAACAACAATGTAATCTTTTGGAAAGATAATATTGTTAGATCAGAGCATACATAACACACAGCAGATTCATACTCGGAGACTTAGATGGCAATAGTAGAGAATAATTCACAGAGATGGACAAATGGAGAAATAAGAAGATTAGTCAGTCAGAAACAACAGAATAGATAAAACAATCACTGGAGAACAGAAATCACTTAGCATTACATAACAGGCTTGGGCCTTCGCTTGCAATCCTTGGCCAGAGAAATTACAAATTTATAGAGGAGGAAGAAGGATCTACAATCTTGTATGTGATTCAGATGGAGATCTGGCATGATCTAGAAACTAATGGTGGTGTAGAAAGATCTAGAATCCTGGATATCTAGAAATATTTGATCTAGAAGGATCTAGAATCTTGTGTGAATTTGGCTTCACACTTAAAATTCTCCCACTTGAAGCCAAATAAGAGTCATCAAGTCACACCGAGTCCTACCATGCCTCTACATAACTCATGTTTATTTCGTGGTAGAATCTTAGTGAGCATATCAGCAGGGTTTCTATCTGTATGGATCTATTCCAAGGATAACTGTTCTTCCTCCAACACATGCCGGATCCAATGGTACCTTAAGTCAATGTGCTTGGTTTTTGAATGAAATGCTGGGTTTTTATCCAAGGGAATGGCACTCTGACTATCACATTATAACACATACTTGTCTTTCTGTATTCCTATCTCTCCTAGGAATCACTACATCCACAACATCTCTTTACAAGCTTCTGTTGTAAAGAGGGTTGTTATTCTTTGTAGCCTTGACACCCAAGATACTACTGCACCTGCAAATGTATACAAATAACCTGTAGTGGACTTTCTGGTATCCATATCTCCAGCCATATCTACATATGTAAATCCTTCAAGCACAATCTTATTATGATCAGAACATCAATAGTAATGACTAGTACCCTTGAGATATGTCAAAATCCATTTTACTACTTTCCAATGTTGTTTGCCAGGATTGGCAAGGAACCTACTCACTACTCCCACTGAATATACAATGTCTAGTCATGTGCATACCATGGCATACATCAAACTGCCAACTGCTGAAGCATAAGGAATCCTGCTCATTTCTTCTTTCTCTTTGTCATTACTAGGACATAATTCAGTACTCAGCTTGAAGTGGGTTGCAAGGGGTGTACCAACTGGCTTGGCATCCTTCATATTAAACCTATCAAGCACCTTCTTGATATATTTTTCTTGTGACAGCCACAACCTTTTGTTTTTCCTGTCACGCATAATCCGCATGCCCAATATCTATTGTGCTAGTCCCAAATCCTTCATTGCAAATTTTCTACCCAAATATTTCTTCAATCTATTGATCTTATTCTTATCATGCCCAACAATCAACATGTCATCCACATATAAAAATAATATGATATACTTTCCTTGATCATACCTCTTGATATATACACAATGGTCAGCTTCTAATCCCTGAAAACCATGTTCCAACATGAATGAATCACATTTCTTGTACCATTGTCGAGGTGCATGTTTCAACCCGCAGAGACTCTTCTTCAACCTACAAACAAGGCCTTCTTTGCCTTTTTCTATGAAGCTTTCTAGCTACTCCATATAAATTTCTTCCTCTAATTCACCATGAAGGAAAGCAATTTTTACATCTAACTGTTCCCATTCTAGGTCTAAAGCAGCAACTAGACCAAGAATGACTCTAATGGATGACATTTTAACAACAGGTGAGAAAATTTCAGTGAAGTCAATACCTTCTTTTTGGGCAAAACCTTTCACCACCAGCCTTGCTTTATACCTCCTTTTCGTCACCTTCATGCTTAATCCTATACACCCATTTGTTTTGTAGAGCCTTTCTACCTTTTGGGAGGTTTACCAACTCCCAAGTTTTATTTTCCTACAAAGAGTTCATTTCTTCTTCCATTACTTTCTTCCATTCTTTAATGTGCTCGACTTTACAACCTTCTTGAAAACAATTAGGTTCACTTTCATCATTCAACAAAATATAGTTTGAAGGAGGATACCTTTGTGAAGGCTTATGGGGCCTAGAAGATCTGTGAACCAACTATGGTGGTGCATTATCAGGTTGAATCTCCTGTAAAGGTTCCTGCAAGATTCCTTCTTCTTGCTGTTCATCATTTTCCACTTGTTATTCTTCATGCTCCTAAATTTGCTATTCATTTTCTTGTATTGGTGGTATGTTTTCCTACTGCTCTTAAAACCTGTCAATAACCTTCTTGACCTCCAACTCACCTACAGTCCTCTTGAACATTTCTGACTCATTAAATATAACATCCCCGCTTCTAATAATTTTATGTTTGACTGGATCCCATAGACGATAACCAAAATCTTCATCCACATATCCCAAAAAAATGCATTTCATAGATTTATCATCTAGCTTAGTTCTATTTTCTTTTGGAATATGTACGGATGCTTCACATCCAAAGATTTTCAAGTGAGAATAATTCAAATTCTTACCAGTCCAAACTTCTTTAGGGATACCGCCATCCAAGGCTGTAGTTGGAGATCTATTTATGAGGTAGCAAGCGGTCCTGACTGCTTCAGCCCAAAAATTCTTCTCCAAACCGGAATTGGACAACATACTTCGCACCTTTTCCATAATGGTGCGATTCATCCTTTCTATGACACCATTCTATTGAGGAGTACCAGGCACAATCTTCTCATGCTTTATGCCAAACCTGTTACAATATTCCTTAAATGCATTTGAGCAATATTCCCCACCATTATCTGTTCTTAAGCACTTTAGCAATTTGTTAGTCTCTCTTTCAATAGCAACATGGGATTTTTGAAATATTCCAAACACTTCACCTTTATTTTTCATAGGATATGCCCAAACCCTCCTGGATGCATCATCTATAAATGTTACAAAATATGATGCTCCTCCTAATGATTTGATGTTAACAGGCCCAAACACATCTGAGTGTACCAATTCTAACATATTTTTCTTTCTGTCATGGCCACCTCTAAGGAATGAAACCCTTCTTTGTCTACCATATATACAATGCTCACAAAGATCAAGATTGTAGGATTTCAAACCTGGCAATAAATTTTTACCAACAAGGATTTTTAAGCCCTTCTCGCTCATGTGACCTAAATTCTTATGCCACAGATCTGCTGAATTTCCTTCTTTTGTGATAGTAGCCAAATCTGATTTTCCTATTATTATCTTCAATGTGTATAATGTACCTGTCTTGGGTCCTTTGGCCATGACCAATGCACCTTTTCTAATTTTCCAGCCTCCTTTTCCAAAGCTTGTCAAATAGCCTTCATCATCGAGTCGTCCCATAGAGATTAAACTCATGCACATTTTTGGTACATGCATGACCTGTTTCAACAATATATCTTGTCCGTCTTTCATCTTGATCTAGATCTCCCACTCCAACAATACTACAAAAATGATTATTCCCCAAATGAACTCTACCATAATCACCAAGATTATATGAAACAAAACTATCTTTGCATGGCGTTACATGGTGAGATGCCCCAGAGTCAAGGATCCAATCAAAGCTACTGCTAGATGTATATACACATGCATCCTTTACTGAAACAATAAACAACACATCACCATATGTGGCTATAGGAGTAGTCTCACCTTCATTTGTGCTGGATGACTTGTGATTTGTATTGGATAGTATATTATCCTTTTGTCCTTTCTTCCAGAATTGACATTCTTTATTCATGTGCTCGGGTTTGCCACAATGAAAGCAGATGATTCTGCCTCTCCTTGATTTTGCTCAGCCTCTCGATCTTGATTGCCCTTGTCGGCCTTGATCCATTCTCCTACCACGATCAGCTAGAGCTAGAGCCTCTCCTCCCTGGTTTTCCATAATTGACTTGCGTCACAGCTCCTCATTCATTAAACTGTTGTTCACATCATCAAACTTCAAGGTCCCTGTAGTTGCTGAAGTGCTCATAGCTACAATTAAATTTTCCCAACTATTCGGCATAGAACACATCAGCAATATGGCTCTAATTTCATCATCTAAAATGATTTTAACAGAGGCAAGTTGATTAGTAATACTATTAAATGCATTCAAGTGCTAAAAAACGGAAGCACCCTCCTTCATTTTGAGATTATAAAGCTTCTTCATATAAAACACTTTGTCTGATGCCATGTTCTTCTCATATAGATCATGGAGCTTCTACCATAATCCTTCAGCCGTCTTTTCTCTGGACACATTGAAATAAACATTCTTTGCTAAATATTGGTAGATTGTTGCAATTTCCTTTCTATCTAGCTTATTCCACTCTTCATTTGTCATCGATGAGGGTTTCTTTGTTGTGCCCTCAATCAGCAAATATTGATCCTTTAAAATCAGTATATCCTCCATCTGTGATTTCCATAGGGAAAAATTAGCCCCGCTCAACTTATCCATATCTGTAATTGTTGTCTCCATTTTTCAATCAAATTCACCCCCGAAAACACAAAAACTCCACTTAAAAATAAAACTTTAATTATTAATCTTTAAAATTTAGTAAAAATGACCTTCCTCCTTTTAAAATACCCTTTTCAAAATTCTTGCTCCTTTTTAAAATATACTTTTTAAAATTCCAATATAAAAAACATATATAATATTTTAACCTTTTCACATTTCACACATACATATGTTGGTTTGAGAAAAAACTTGACGTATATGTGCAAGCTTGATGTAAAAAAAAAACTTACGAACACCATGTTTCAACTCCAATCTCCACAGATCTCTACATTTTAAACTCTAGCAACACGTTTCAACATAGATCCACGACCTTGTTTTTCTTACAGCAACTGTCTTTTAGTTCCAACATTCCTCAGCTATTTCCTACACAGATCCTTCAACAGCTCTAGGGGTAACAACCAACGTTTTAATGAACGCTGCCAGAGTAAGGCGATGGCACTAAGTGACTTGCACAGTGGATATTCGACCCTAGCTCTGATCCCAGTTGTTAGATCAGAGCATACATAACACATAGCAGATTCATACTCAGAGACTTAGACGACAATAGTAGAGAATAATTCACAGAGACAGACAAATGGAGAAACAACAAGATTACTCAGTCAGAAACAACATAATAGATAAAACAATCACTAGAGAACAGAAATCACTTAGCATTACATAATAGGCTTGGGCCTTGGCTTGCAATCCCTGGACAGAGAAATTATAGAGTTATAGAGGCAGAAGAAGGATCTACAATCATGTATGTGACTCAGATGGAGATCTGGAATGATCTAGAAACTAATGGCTGTGTAGAAAGATCTAGAATCCTGGAGACCTAGAAAGATCTGATCTAGAAGGATCTAGAATCCTGCATGAATTTGGCTTCACACTTAATAAATATTTGGCCAATAAGTGAATAAAACAACAATGTAACCTTTTGTGTGGAAAGATTTTAGGATTTTAGATGGAATTTTTAGTTAACAAAATTTCTACATAGTATTTTATGTTTTATTTAATTAATAACAATTAAAATTATGTTTAATTATTTAAATCTAACATGACAATTAACGAAAAATGTTTTTACATATGAAATATAGTTCATTTTTTTTTATATAATTAATAAGTTTTAAAATAATTATTTTATATAAAATTTTAAATTATTTTTAAATTTTATATATAAAAAATCATTTAATTTAAATTATCAACCTAAAATGTTAAATAAATAAATTTAGTTCTCTTCAAATTGAAATATAAACCTATTCACGAAACCTCATTCTTGTCCCTTCTAAAACTATTCTTCAAATTGATGGATGGCTGAAGGGAACCTCACATTTGTCCATAATTCTTTAAATTGATCGTTGAAGGGGACATCATTCTTGTCCATTATAAAACTATTCTTCTAATTAATGGCTGAAGGGGACCTCAGTCTTGTCCATTTTATTGTAGAATCTTGAATTAAGTTCAAAGATGTTCATATATAAAAATTCACCTCACTCTTATCTATTTTTCACCTCATTGTTGTCTGTTTCTGACATCACTTTCGTCACTTTTATCATAGAATATCTAGTTAAGTTGAAGGGTGTGAATATATCTAGTTAATGGCAGGTCTAAGTTCCGAGTATCTGGTGGAATATCTAGTTAAGTTGAAGGGTGTGAATATATCTAGTTAATGGTGGGTCTGAGTTCCGAGTATCCGGTGGAATATCCAGTTAAGTTGAAGGGTGTGAATATATCTAGTTAATGGCGAGTCTGAGTTCCAAGTACGTGGGCTTCCTATCTACAGACACTGAAGTATGGCAGGTCTAAATATTACTAGCAAAGGGTGTGCAGGAGGAAGCCCGTGGACCTATCTATGGACGTTGAACGACTGCTTTTGGTGGACTGGATGTGGCATCTATTCACCTATGCAACATTTCTCGATGCAACAGATCTGAAATGGAGAATGTTTTGAAACTGGGATTACTGTGCTCCATTATTGAGCTAAGGAGAAGGCTGGGGATATGGCAAGTGTGTCAAATACTACAAGGGGAAGCTCCTCTCCCCTCTTAGTGGCTTCCAGATGGATTTGTTCATTTAGGGTGAATGTTATGGATCAATCTAACATAGATGGTAAGGGTTCCACATCTTCAAGCTATTAGCAATAAGTAGTCAATGGCGTGGCGTGATGCCAAAAATATTTACAGAGGCTTGCCAGTATTTCTGTGAGTTTTGATTTAAATTTTTCCATTGAATCATCATGTTCAGAAGCTAAAGGTTGTGGGTTTTATTGGTTAACAATGAGTCTCATGATGTTATTGATTTAAAAGAAGTTTTAGTGATTGAGTTGAGGGGCTTATTTTATAGTTTAGTCTGAAAATTATGTGAAGGCTATGTGTAAGTTTGTCTATTCTTCTTAAAATGAAAATGAAATATTTTTTAAATAGGAGAAATTTTTTTTTCTATAAATAACAATGATTAGTAATTAATAATTATTAATAATAAAAAAATTAGTAATAATTATTAAATATTAATTATTAATAATTATAGTCCATAGGGCTTTGGATTGACAGTGAATGGGTGCACTGGCACTCCTTACCTACCCAAAAAAAAAAATTAATAATTAATAATTATTATAGTTATTTTTCATAAGGAGAAAAATATTATAAACCAAATGGATGGATACTATAAACCACGGTTATATTAATAATAATAATGAATTAATAATTATAGTTATTAATAATTATTAATAATTATTAATTAATAATAATTGTAATTATTGTTTGTTAAAAGGATAAATATTACAAACCAAATAAATTGATAATATAAATTCAAGAGATACTATAATGAATTGATATATAAGTTGATAATGGATATGGATTTAATATTAATATTAATAAACATATAAATGTAATAATAATACAATAATAATAAATATATTATAAAACATTATTATCATTATATTATAAATGTGAAAATAATTATAACAATTTTAATGGAAATTTATAATAATTATTGTTATCATGTGTTTCCTCTTAAGAAGTCACAGGTTCAAAACCAAAGGGGGTAGAGTATGTATGTCTTCACAGACTTAGCAGTCAAATCACTGCGCGGAGGTGGGTCCCTTGTCCCACAAAAAAGGGGTCTCATACACCAATTTGGTGTGTGGCTTGGTCGTGACCTTAAAATTGGATAATAATGATAATAATAATAATAATTACAATAATATGATAATGTTATTGATATTATTAATAATATAATAATTCTTGATATTATTAACCAAAGAGATTTTTAATATTATAAACAAAAGACATTATAAATTATAGGAAATAATATTAAATACAATGATTAATAATATAAACCAAAGGGATTATTATTGTAAACCCAATGAATTAATTTTAAGAACCCAAGAGCTTAATATTTTAAACGCTTATCAATATTATAAATGTAAGCAATTATTAATATTATAAACCCAAGGATTGATATTATAAACCCAAAGTAGTAATAAACTCAACGGATTTATATAAACCTAAGGGTTTGATATTAAAAACCCAAATTAGTAATAAACTCAAGGGATTAATATTTAAAATCCAAGGGAATAATATTAAACCCAGGGGATTAATATTGTAAACCTAAGGTATGTAAACCCTATGATAAATTTTATAAACCCTAAAACAAGCATGGATGACCATGGTTGCTTTTCATATTGACACAATATGTGTCACAATGCGACATTTGACCATGATTGATTTTCATATTGAGGGAATCTTTGTCACAATGTGACGATGGATCCTGGTTGACCATGATTGACCATGGCTGATTTTCATATTGAGACAATATGTGTCACAATGCAACATTGGACCATGGCTAACCATGGTTGACCATGCTTAATTTTACTTGGGTGCACAAAATATTACAATATTTTGAATTAGGTAATATGGATGGTAAGAAAATGATTCACCTACAAATTTCTAACTTTGATATTAAACCCAATTAATGGTATCATTAGGTAGCTAAAAGGAATCCCCATTCCTACCATTATATGTGAGATTTATTTACAAGAGACTTACAACCATAATATGGCGAACCTAGGGAAACATACTACTTCAATCAATTAACAAGAATCAAGTAGTTTGGTGATATTGGAGATTATAATACGATTTTTTGGGGTTTTCCACAAGGATGGATAACATATGTGATGAAATTTTTTTGAATTCTTACATGGGTGGATTAAAATAAGAAATTAAACACAATATTTTTTTAAGACATGCACAAATGTTATCGAAGATATGCAATGCTTTCGACATATTCAAGCTCAGAATAAGGCTACATGATAAGGCTACATGATAAGTTTGATGTACAAGAATACATAAGAAAGGTAGGTTGTTTTGGGGTTCATAAGATAACCCTACATCAACCTAGTCAAATATTTGGAAGGAAATGGAGGAAAGAAGAGAAAAAGGATTATACATTGCTTGTAACAACAAATAGTCAAAAGGGAATAGATGTCAATAAACAAAATTGTTCACCTGGGAAAACAATGATGAAGAGGATGTAGGCATATTCACAAAGAAGTGAGGAAGAAATTGTTAACTTAAAATAGAAATAATTCTAAATGGAAATTATGCACAACATTGATTCAAACAAGTATGAGATATATGTTCATGTATTGATAAGATTGTTAGCTCCTCAAAAAATGAATATCATTGATTTCTTTAAGAATAAAAGGGTCATAATGCTTATTAACTTAGGTAGTAACCATAACTTCATTGGTAAAAGATTGGCAAAATTCCTCAAATATTTTGTATATCTAGTGAAAAAATTTCATGTTTTAATTTCCAATGGAGAGAGTATTGATTGTGTGAGAGAAGGCCACAATATTGAATTATGTATGAAAGAATATAAATTGTAAATCATAATGTATTCCACTCTGATTGGAGATTTAGACATAGTCCTAGGGATTCAATGGTTAAGAATGTTGGGTACAATTCTCATAAGGTAATGAATTATTCACGAGGTTTAAACTGGATATAATTAAATATGAGTTGAAATGGTTCAAATCTAGAACTTCACAAGAAATCAACTCTCATAGAATGGAAAATTCTAATAATAAGGGTAGAAATGGAGTTGTGCTTAAACTACATCCTGTGGAAGTTATGCCAGAATATGAAAATGTTGCCGAGCAATTATAATGCACCTTGGAAAACCACTATAGGGTGTTCCAAGAAATTCCCAAAAAGTTTACCCCCATCCAAATATCATGAAAATCAAATTGAATTGATACCTGATGTACATATCCTAATAATGGGCCTCATAGATAACCTCATCAACAAGAAGGTGGTATTCAAAAATTGGTACAAGATATGTTAGATTAAGGTATTATTCAACATATTAGGAGTTCATTTTCATCCCCAAAAGTGATGGTGAGAAAAAAGATAACTTTTGGAGGATGTGTCCTGATTATAGAGATCTAAACAAAATCACCACTAAATATAACTTCCATATTCCAAATATTGATGAGCTATTATATGAGCCCCATTGACTGGATCATTTAACAAAGCTTGATCTTAAAGTAGGGTACTATTAGATCATATTAACGAAAGAAAATATTTTGAAAGCAACTTTTAGAGGACATGAAGGGCACTATGAGTTCTTGGTCATGCATTTTGGGTTGAGTAATTCTCCTTCTACTTTTCAAAGGTATATGAACAATATTTTTCGACCCCATATTAGAAAAATAAAATTCATTTTCATTGATGATATTCTTATGCATAGGAAATCATGGGAACACCACATTAAAAACATGGATAAAATTATACAAATTGTTAGGAAAAATCAATTATATGTCAAAGGATCCAAATGTGATTTTGGGATGTTGGACACCTAATCCATAAGATTTGGTGTGGAGGAATTCTAATAGCCATATAAGTCTACAGGACCTCTTAGAATATGAAACCAAGGGTTGGAAAAATGTATTTATATGTAATCACACAAGCTTATGATATATTCCCTATCAATTTTTTGTGTGATTTTAACATGGTATCAGAGCATGCTTAAGTCATGGCCTCTTTGCCCATAAAGAATACAATCTCTTCCCTTCTACAAATCACAACATGGTTTATTCATGGTGCGCACTATCTATGTAATGTCATCTAGAAACGTACCAAAAATAAACAAATACGAACTAAAACTAGTCAAATGTAGAGAGAGAAGATCATTTGGCATAAAAAGTAGTAGGATCCATAATAGATTCAATTGCTACTTTTAGTCTTATGGTGGGTCACAAAGTTAGATTGGAGTGTTAAACACACATTTAATATGCTCACATGTTTGTCCATGAAAAGCAGAGAAAGAAACAATGTATAATGATAAAATGAGATTCAAACGGATGCAATAACGACAGAGTGAAGATTGTTTTGTGACTAGTGCAAAACGATAGGTCACTCTAAACCAAGAAGAAAAGTTTCTGTAATGATGCTCACATGGGAATATTTCTCAGTGCTCATGGACTTGATGGAAAAGTAACATCAACACTAACATTCACTCAGCCAATTCTGCATTTCCCTCTGCTAAATTTGTGTTAGTTTCTTTTCTCAAAACTCTCTTTGGATGTATGGTTGTTTGGATTTATTACTCATATAAACACCTAGCTTTGTTCCAGTTCTTGCCCACCCTATCAAACCTTGTTTTCATGTATAGCAACTTCCACACAAACCTTCACTCTACCTCTTGTCTTTTTTTTTTTTTAGTATGGTTCTCAATTAGAAGTGTTTTTACCATCCTAACTCATATATTTTCTATTCTCCACATTGAGTGCATAATTATGATTTTCCATGTTCAGTGTTTCCCTTAGGTCATTCCTGGAAAGTGTTTTTAGCTATGATAAAGTGTAAGGACATATGAGGGTTGTACATTGGATATTTCACCACAAAGATAATTATGATAACCCATGTGCGACTCATTATACCATGTCCACTACCAAACTGAATGTTATCTCCCAAGTTCTAAATTGCACTAGAAACCTCTACTGGAATTTTTTTGTCTTTGCATAATCCAATTTTCTCCTCATTCGAAACACAATGGATATGAAGGAAGCCCTAATCTATATCATTCATACCATACTTAAATGAGAAAGAAACCAGCATTTAGAGTCAATATGTGAAGGTCCCGGTTTGCATGTGCACACTATTTTGGCTTGTTATTTTCGGTCTAACATGTTATGTAATTATTGACGCAACAAGCACAAGAACCAACACATATTATTCCAAGACAAATACAGAATCATTCCGTTCTTTCTATTTTACGGAAATCATAAGTCATTTCAAGGTGTTGATTTCAACTCTACCAAATGGAGGAAATGCAAGAAACCTATAAAAGAGAATCATTCTCATTCTCTAGTTCTTGGTAAAGGTTCTTTAGTTATTTTACTATCTCCTATAGTAGCAGTTATACAAGTCACAAGCTTATATCCACCTAAATAAATGTTAAGTGTTGGATTCTGAAAGATTTGGAACCTCCTCGACTTATGGGAGGAGAAATCCTCAACTCATTTCCATGGATTGAATCTACAGACTCATAATAAAGTTGGTGGAATTAACCTTGGATAACACCTACAAATTGATTCTCACATGATAGAATAGAGACTGTCGGGTTTTTTATAGGTAGAAGAAGAACAGTGTGGCAGGATTTCATTAGAATGTCTAGAAAACATGAGAAAAATCTTGGCATGATAGGTGCACGAAGAAGAAGAAGTTTCAAGGAGGAGATTTGGGTTTTCTCTATGCCAATAAATATTTAAAGCATCCAAGGAAATTTTAGATGCATTGGTTGGGTTTGTATGCAATTAGATGTGCAATAGAGGTATGAGTTATCTAGCTGGAGAAGCTAAATGACGATATCGTAGAAGGATTCGTCAATAGAAGTTGGTTGGAACTCTACAAGAGCAGTCGACCCATAGTGCAATGAGATCCGTGCAAAGGAAAAAAAATCACAATGTGGGAGTATTTTTACATATTATTTAGATAGATCATGCATAAGTATAGAGGAGGGAGCACATCACAAACATTTTGCAATATAATAGAAAGTTTCAAGCACTAATAAAATGGGAAGCAAAAAATAGAAGGAGCATAAAGAACTATAACATTCAGCGATATTAGATAACAACCATGGTTGTAGAAAGAATGAAAATCCACTTAATTAATGATTGTGCATGATTAAACTATAATGACAAGGATTGATTCAAAGAAGTGGATCTAATGGAATGAATGTGGATAGAATATCCAATGGCCCAAGTACACAAACTAAGACAATATACACTAAAAGAATTAAATGCAGCAATAGATGAAATCAAGTTTGAAAGATATCAAATAATGATGTAGCATGGTAGCAACTTATAAATTTTAGAGAGGTAGTCTAGAATGTTCATTGTGTTGAAGATAGATGGAGAATAGAGAGTGATGTAAGAAAGTTATAATGATTGAGAATAAGAGTTTCAGAGTTAGAAATCATGGCAAAGTTTAAATGGTAGCTATCAAGAAAGAAGCATCAAAGAATAACGCCAAAAGTAAGACACCAGAAGGATTAGTATAACTTGCACAATTTTTGGAGAGCCCATTAAGATGCCAAGTATGAATAATTTAGCACAAGCACAATTTTCAAAAGTATATGTACGACTAAGTAAGTCAAACACAACAACAATTCTTAAAGTTCATGAGGGAATTCCACCTGACCACGAGAAGAGTATTGTTACCAAAACGTAGTGTGAAGATGGTTGAATTTGCAATTATTACAATATTTAGAAGAATTTGATCCTTCACGCACTAAGAGGTGGAATGAAAATATTTTTGGAAAGGTTAGGCATAGTGGTTAGGACCAATAAGACAAGAACCTATACTTGCAACCTTGAGGGACAGTACCAGAAGGAAGAAAAGTGGAAGATGTTGGAGTAGGTGCACCAAATTTTAAGCCAATGCTGAGGTTTGGGGACATACCTATTGTGATGATGCAATTTGTAATAGCAGAAGGACTGAGTGGATTGGGATGAAGCATAGGTGAGTGTTCGGGGCCTATTGGAGCAAAATTTTGAGGATGGATTTTGGAAACCATGTAAAGGAGCACTATGGAGAAGGATATTGTGTAGGAAAGTCACCTAAGGATAAACACACATAATGCAGAAATATGGATAGTTGTTATGCTTAGGTTATGGGGTTTTCCCCATGGTAATAGTCACTGCCCCTAGTAAAATGGGACTTTTTGTTGGCTTTTCACCCTAATGTAAATCTATAAATAGATAAAGTTGTGATGTAATAGAGAGAAATTTGTAGAAGAATAGACCAGTGCAAATGTTTAGACATAGATACGTATGTATTTTGATGATATTTTATAAGTATTTCATGTTGTAACAGTGGATCTATTAGGTTGGTGAGCCATGACAATTGGAATTTCATTGAGTCTTTAGAATATTAATAAAGATATATTTTGGGATAATTCATGTGTCGTGCATAATGTGTTGAACTATTTTTGTATTTCTTTTATAGACCTGTTGAACATAAAATGGATTTACTGTGTAGAATAGGGGTATACTTAAATTTTTTTGTTCTAAATGACTAAGTGTTTGATAAGGACTAATGACAAGTGTAGAATCTACATCTCCTTCATTACTACAAAATTGTCCAAGTTCCTAGAAATCCTTATAGATTCCTCAGGTGACACATCACTTGCTTATGAGTTATGTTGAAAGGGTCGGAGTCTAAGGGGTTTTGCTAGCTAATTCACTCCAAACTCAAGTCTACCCTTCGTGTGCCAACAATACATTTTGAAATATTCATATTCTCAAACACTTTAGATTTGTGTTTGACAAAATACACCCATGCGTATCTCATGCAATCATCTATGAATGTGAGTACATATTTAGATTCTCTTGTGGAACAATCTAGAAATGGTCTGATAAGATCACTATAAACAAGCTCCAGGGAAGACGAGGACCTCCATGCATGCCTCTTCCCAAAAAAAATTTACGGATGCTTTCTAAGAGCACATCCTTTACAAAATCCATCAGGAATTTATATGATAAGCAAGCCTTTCACCATGCCCTATTTTCTAAGTTGTTGCATGTATCTAAAATTTAAGTGTCCAAACCTTTCATGCAAAATTCTACTTTTATCATTTTCATGTGTGGTTAGTAAAGTGGAATTTGAATGACGTAAAAATTTAGGCAATGTGCATAGAATAGCGATATACTTATTTTTTTTGTTCTAAATGACTAATTTTTGGATACACATTGATGACAAATGTCAAATCTAAATATCCTTCATCAATACAGAATTGTCCAAGTTCCTACAGTCCCTTATAAGTGCCTCCGGTGATACATCACTTGCTCATGGGTGATGTTGAAAGGGCGAGTGTTTGAGGGGCCTTGTTGGCTAGTTCACTAGAAACATAGGGATGCCCTCTACGTGCTAACAATACACTTTGAAAATATGCATATGCTCAAACACATTATATTTGAGTTTGAAAATATACACCCATGTATCTCGTGCAAACATCTATGAGTGTGAGTAAATATTTATATTTTCCTATGGCATTGTTTAGTAATGGCCGGATAAGATCACTATGAACAAGATCTAAGGGAGAGGACCCCCTCCTTGCGTGCCCTTTCCCAAAATTTTCTTGTGGATTCTTTCTAAGAGAACATCCTTTACAAAATCAGTAAGAAAAATCTATGATAGGAAAGCCTTTCACCATGCCTTGTTTTCTACGTTGTTTCATATATTTGAAATTGAAGTGTCCAAACCTTTCATGAAAAATTCTACTTTCATCATTCTCATGAGACTAATGTTTTACCTTGCCAATTGTAATTTTGGAGTTATCTTGCATGTCATATATGCTCAGTGAATATAGGGTGAATTCAACTCTTCTTCAAATGTCAGTGTTTATCATTTGATATATAGAGAGAAGATTTAGTGAAATACTTGGAGTATGTAGGACATTCTCAAACTTCCATCTCCAAGATCAACCCTCTGTTGTCTAGTTTCCTCTATCAGAGAATCATATCCCATGAGAATAGGACCAACATATGTTTTTAAATATGAGAGAACATATTTTTTGGCTTACATGTGATGTGAAGCTCCAAAATATATGACGAATGCATTAGGAGAGGAATGAATACCAATAAATGCATGTGAATTCCCTCTTGTTTTGGGTGTTCTTTCTCCCTGTTTCTTCTTGGCACCCTCTAAAACACAATCACCAAGATTGTTTTGTTGAAGAGTCTAGGCCATGAGGTCAACTATCATATTCATACATGATGAATCCAGATGGTAACCATAGTCATAATAGTTGCATTTTGATTTCCCCATCTCATTCTTCTTTTCCTTCTTTTTCTTCAAGCTGGTAGATTTATCTGGAGTTATGGGATTTCCTCCATTTCTTGGATTTGGTTCATTATCTTTCTTTTTCATTTAGATTTTTTATTGGATTTCATGTTGGCCTTGCCCCTATCATGCATAGCGAGTGAATGGGCTTCGAAACTTTTCAAAATGCCCATGTTTATGAGCTTATCTTTCTCATGTATCAAGGACTCAATAAAAGCTTCATGTTTGGACATCCTCTAGGTTGTGCCTATTGCAATCTCGACTGCTTGAAAAGCGGAGACAAATATAATATACATTGGATGCAATTTTGACAATATTGTAAGAATTAATTGAATTTCTTGCTTGGATTTTTTTATTTTGCATTCTTTCAACTCGAGTAACACGATTTTGAACCTTGTGAAGAAATAATTAACAATTTCGAAACTAATTTGATCTAATGAGATAAGCTCATTTTCAAGGATGTGACCCCACATATCATCTTGCTTCCCAAATAGTTTCTCCAAAGTGGTACAAACTTGATTTGGAGTGGTGTATGCTTCAACATGAACAACAATTATGGAGAAATTAATAAGCATAGGAGATTGAAGGCCTTGTCCTTGTGATTGAAATATTTGTATTTTTCAATTGTGGATTTTGATTCAATATTTGTTCTAATGGTTCTGTGATACAAGACTTTACTTTTGAGTTGAAGTAGAATCTTTGGCTTCCATTCGAAATAGTTATATGACACAAGAATTGTGAAAGGTGGAAACTCCATTCATTTCGACATCTCCAATCTTCCATTCCTACAAATAGATTGTTTATGCCCCTTCTTCTTAGCACCCGTTGGTTCTGATACCATGTGAAGTTGTAGCTGAACCTACACTAATGGAACACATTTATAGGCTAATGTATGAGATGGGTACATCTCATTTTAGTCGGTCCTTGGTATGGTAGAACAGGTAGAGAAAGAGATTGAAGACTTTATAACATTGGAGGGATTTGAACTAATGAGACGAGAATTAGAAGAACATTAGCCTTTGTTAAGTCCAGGTGGAACCAAATGTGCACATTCTTCAGAGGGTTCAGATTTAGACAAATAACCACTTCATCTGGAGGAGGCCCAAGAACTAGATTCGGTTTTGGTTGATCCAAATCCAAATGGGTGGCAACAGGTTCAAAGAAAGAAGGGAAAAAAGAAAAAGAAAAAATCAGCACCTCTTGTCATCCATAATTTCCTCTTTCACTACCTTTTTTTCTTGTTTCTTATTGGCATATGATTCAATGCTCATGGTTAGTTTTGCTCCAAATATGCACATTTCTATTCACTAGTATATTGTATTTTTCTTCCATGCCCCTTCTACATATACACACACTGTGCGTTTACAAATTTCAATTTTTATTTACATTAATAATAGTAACGGTTATTTCCGCGGGGAAAAATTATATGTATATGTTTAGTAATATATATATATATATATATATATATATATATATATATATATATATATATATATATATATATATATATATATTATTTATAAGCAATATTATATTATATTTTAGTTTAATATATAGTAAATATTATCAATATACTCCAACTATATATATGAGATTCAAAATTATATTAATAAATATATAGTAATTATTAACCATAACATAATGGTGAGAGATAAATAAGTATTATTAATAATAGTAAAGGTTATTATTATGTTATATGTTAATTATACTATAGTTTTAAATATAACTATTAATATATTAATATTATATTATATAATATAGTATTAATATCAGAACCAATACAAATATACAATAATATGGTTGTTATTAATAATGTGGTTGTGCTTGTATATATTCATGTGACAAAAAATAAGTTAAAATTTATGACTATTCAACTCGAATATGGTCATTTAGACCATTCAATAATTGAATAAAATGAACTCATAAAGTCAAGGCCTAGGTTTTTGTGCATTGCATATTTTGAGAAAATTTTAATATTTGATGCTCACTGGAGAGGGATAAAACAATTAACCCCTCTGCTTAACATTAGATTATTATATATGCTTAGAGTATGCAATAAAGGATACCCCATAGTACCACCATTGAATATTGTTGACTCTTCAACCATTGAATATGGTTTTCATTGAGATTTCTCAGAGTGAATAGTTGGTTGGGTGTGTCTCGGGTTTAGTGGATAATATAAGAAAAATTGTGCTCAATTTTCACACTACATTATTGATATCACTATTTGTTGATTATTTTGCATGGTATTTTTATTTCTATATGATTGAATTTTATAACATAGGAAAAAAATAGATGGAATCATGAAGAAGGAATTGTGTTAAGACCCTGTGTAGTTTGCCTCATTATTATAGCCTTCTTCTCCCTTGTCATACGAGTTTTTCCTACCACTAGTTTTGGTGGATTGGGTTTCAGTGTTTTACGCACATGGGAGGCTGCTTGATGTGGCATATCGAAGCTAGAGAATCAATATGATGCAAATGAAATGGAGGTGGTGTTGAAACTTGGGTATAATTTTATCATCGACTATATTAATTATGTTAACCTTCTACGTCTTGACAACCCCAATTATTTCTCACCTAATGCATTGGTCTAAGGTTCAAATAACATTGCAATAATGGTTTCACTAGATCTCTAGATGGTTATCAGCATTTTGTGTGAAGTTTTTTCCAAATCCAATATATACTCTCACAAGAAAAGATGCATGTGTTGGAGTTCATTTGTTGGATGTAATAGCCCTAGTGAAAATTCCATGTAATAAAAGTTAATAAAGGAAAAAATAATAACCATTGTTGATGGGACACATATTCCAAGATTAATGTTGGGCAAGACATCTTAGTGGGTGTTCATTTGGTTTATTATGGCTAAGGAAATTGCCAAAGGAAATGGCTAAGGCTTTAGAAAGGAAAAATGGCATTTTTGGCACATTTATTTATGAAAATAATGGAAATTAGGAGAAAAGGAAAGTGAAAGGTCATGGGTTGCAAGTGAGGAGGAAAATGAAGGAAAATAATCGAAAATGAAGAAAATATAGGCCTCATTGATAAAAAGGCTTCTGAGGATTAGTTTGTAACCTTTTTTCAGTTCAGTTTTGGATCTCTCTCATTATTCTCTCTCTCTCTCTCTCTCTCTCTCTCTCTCTCTCTCTCTCTCTCTCTCTCTCTCTCTCTCTCTCTCTCTTAGACACTTAGAGTTTTCTTGGAGCATTTTGGCATTGGATCAAGAAAGGAAAAGAAGGCAAGAGGAAGCTTAGATCAAGCAATGAAGAGAAGGATCCAATAGCTACAACAATATCCTTTGTAGGCATTGATTTGCATGCATTCTTTCCTTGCTATATTTGGCATGCATGGTATTACATGTGGTTCTTTTGCTGTTATGACATCTGTTTCTATAGGTGTGACAATGTTTCCAGCCTAGCCTTGCCATTTCCAGATAGCCATGGTGTGATGGATTTCTCATGTTTTGGTTGAGCTAGATTGCCAGATGGATTCAAATTTGAGTGAGGTGGATCTCCAAATGATAGAGCACATGGCCTAGTGGTCCCTGAACTGGACTATGGCTCACGATAAAGCCATAGACCTAGTGACCTCTAAGCTAGACTGTGGGTTGTGGTAAATCCATGATTGTGTTGCCTCAGTGGGCTTATGAATCATTTTCGGTGAATGGAAGGATATACGGTAAATCCTAGAGGTTGTTTCCCTTGATTATGCTTAGGAATCCTTTCCGGTGAATAGTGGGTTATATGGTAAATCCTAGAGGGTGGTGTCTCGGTTTAGGGCCTAGTGTTCCCTACATCAGACTATGGATTGCGGTAAAGCCTTAGAGACTAGGACACAAGAAATTCTCTCATGGTGTACGTGGAGAAATTTGGTGGAATCCGTGCTTGTTTTGTCATAGTGATCTAGTGGAGATCATGGTAAAGCATGTTATTACATGTTCATTGTTTTGGCCTAGTGATCTCGTGGAGATCATGGTAAAGCATGTTATTACATGTTCAATGTTTTGGCCTAGTGATCTGGTGGAGATCATGGTAAATCATGTTATTACATGTTCATTGTGTTGGCCTAGTGATCTGGGATGGATTACGGTAAAGATTGGTTTCTATTAATGACGGTGAGGTGGTTTAGCCTCGGGTTACCCTGGTTGGTTCTTTTGGTTTGAGTTCTAGATTCATGCTTGGAATATGGCACAAGGGTGAGTGGCTAAAGAGAGATTTGGTTCAACCATTCTATGGTCGGGTGGAACGTGGTAGTCCCATTCCGAGTTTGGATTTTGCATCATTAATATGGGGTTATTTCTCCTTGTATTTTGAGAGTATTATACCGATTTATATGTGGATCATATGGATATGATTTCAATGGAATTTATGTTGCTATTATGTTGGTTATGTATGTGTCTTTTGACAGTGGCTATGTATGCTTCTCATCATGTTTTTACTTGTAAATGAATGGACAATGTATCTATAACCTAATAGATGATAATGCAACAAATGATATGAGGGAACACTAGTTCTTAGTGATTCCCAGATAATTATGAGACCCCTATGCTTAAATATGTTGTTTACACATGTAGATTACATATTTGTAATATGTTTGACGAAACTCCTGTCATGCCTAGTAGGGGTCTGGTTAAGGGCTTGTTCAAGTATTTAATTTTGCATCATTGTTTCCATGTTATCTTACTGTTCTGATGGTGTCATTCAATTCTAGAAAGTGACCTGGGCTCTGGGCCTTAAAAAGTGGCTCAAATCGTGGGGATGTTAACACAACAATGAGCAGAATAATCCCTAGACCATGGAAAATTTTAGGGGCTGATATTCGCAAGTGGGCTAACTTTCCATGCTTTTTTCCAAAAAACAATTTTCCAATTTCCATTTTTTCTGAAAGTGATTCGCCCAAATTTTAGAATATAAAATTATTTTACTTTAAATATTGCCAAAATTTTATACATAATAATATAAAAGAATTATAAATATAAATAATTTTATAAATGTATGATCAAACATTTTATATTTTACATAGTAGGGGCTATAACATTGGCCAAAGTGTCTAAACTTTAAGTTAAACTCCAATCCTTAAAATTTTCCTTGCCCTGGACATTGGCGTGCCTTGTCATGAGATCATCCAGAGCCTCCTGGATGTTTGCAGGCCTATAGCATGAGAGCATCTAGAGGTCAAGTGGTAAAAAACTTCAGTGGGACCAAGGGCTAGCTACCTGAGTGTTTGGAATGGTTTCTAGGAGTCGTGTATATGATGTGGAAGGTTTGTATGTTGTGTTTCCATCAATTCCACTTCCTTAAGGTCACATAGGAGGTTGAATCCAATCATAGTAGCCTCTCATCACATATTTACCCTAGTTGGACGGTTACTTGGGTAGATGTTGGAGGAGGGTGTTATAGAGTGGTATCAGAGCATGGTTCACCCCTCAGACTAGATGGGTGGTGTGTTGGTCATGCATTCATGTCATTTGCATGTGTGTTAATCATTCTTGTGGTCTATGTGCTTGTTGCATATGCATGGTGCTAGTCACAGTTGTAGTGATGTCGCCATCTGAATGAGGATGTTGTTATTATGAAGCATGTCATCATGAGTGTATGATTGGTTACATGTTGTTTAGGCTTGCATATTTTCAGTGTACATCAATATGGTTGTTGTTGCTATCATACATGAGGTCATGATATGTGTAGTTGATATGGGCATGCATTGATGACAAGACTCTGGCTAGACTAACGGTTACATGGTTATGTGCTTATGTATTATATGTATATATGCTTTCATGATTATGTTTATACATGTGTATCACGTTGATTTGATGATCTTGCAGATATGATATCCTCCCATAATTATGCGAAGGTACATTGTTTTTTTTGTAATTTGGTTTAACTGACATAGTACGGCTTGTAGCAAAAGAGATCAAAATGGCTAGCAAGATGCTAGACTACAAATACTCTCCCTATAAATCAGATGAGCAGTATGGTGTTGGGAACTCTTTTGATTTGGAAGACACATTGAGAAGCTTGAAGGAAGAAATAAGAAGTTGTAAGGCAGACAATGACAGGATCATACAAGTGCAAGAGAAACAAGTAGAGATTAATGCTATACTTCTTTAGAGTTTGTCAAAATTGTAGTGACAAGGGCCACTTCAGATCAGTCATGGACAGGATGAAAAAACTAATGGGGCATATGGGAGTAGTTCTCATGGTGGTCACATTTTAGATAAAGATGACATTGTTAGATATGGTTGGTTGTTGGATACTCTGGATAAGAGAGGTGATGGATACAGGTATTATTCTAGTTCTGGTTTTGACAGGCATCATGATCGTCATCGTTTTCATCCTTACAGGAGGAGTGATATGGGATACTATCTAGATGAGTTTAAGAAAGAAAAGACACCTACTTTTGATGGAGATGTGAGGAAACTAGAAGATTTAGAGGCTTGGAGACCTAGGATGAACATGTTCTTTGAGTTGCATGAGTACACAAAAAACATGAAGACTAGAATTGTTATCTTTAGCTTGAAAGGTAAAGTAAACATTTGGTGGGAAGATGTGAAGTAGATAAGAGACATCAGGACAAAGGAATTGAGTCGGCATGAGTTCAAGAGGATTTTTAGGAAGAAATACTTCTTAGAAAGGTACTACGACAGTAAGGTCAAAGAATTCTATGAGCTAAAGATGGGATCAATGATAGATGAAGAGTACACGACTAAGTACCTGGAGTGATTGAGGTATGTACCATTTCTTAAAGATGAGAAGGCTAAAGTTCAGCAATTTTTCAGTGGATTTCCATTAACATTTAGAGATCGGATTGAGTATGATGAGCCTTGGTTGCTTGAGGAAGTTATTGAGAAATTGAAGCATTGTTATGAACAGTCAAAGAATAAGAATGAATCTCAACAAGGATGGAAAGGAAAAGACAAAGTTAAAGGTAAATGGTAGTTCAAAAGAACAAGGCCTCAAAATGCATACAATAAAGAAAACGTGGCAACATGAAAGAGTTTCAATTTAGCTAGATAGGGACATGGGTCACAACAGTAGCATAGAGGTGAGGGTATTGGTTAGTTGGAGTGTTGGACATGCAGTAAGGAGCACCATAAGAAAAATTGTCCATAGAATCAGGGTGGTAGGCCTCATGTATATAGTGCACAGGAGGCATAGCTTGTTGGGGATGTTGGTCAGAGCATTCCTTGTATTTATGTAGCGTTTGATAACAAACATGCATACCATGAGGCATCTACTATTGAGGTGGACGGTAAGTTTTGTGGTCAAGTTATTTCTATTTTCATTGATCCCAGATCTAATTATAGCTATGTTAGTCCTTACATGGTGGATAAGTGTGGTTTGAGTAAGGAAGTAAGCAGAATCTTGGTTAGTGCAATTGGCTACAGGTACAAAGTAGCGAGTTCATCATTAGGTAAGAGGTTGTGCATTTTATTTGAATGGTATGCCTACCGCAACACATTTGAATGTAATATTGTTAGGAGAATACAATATGTTGTTTGGCATGGATTGGTTGTACCTCCATAGAGCCAAGGTAGATTGCTACGACAAAGAAATTGAGTGGGCGGATGACAATGGAGAACCAAGAGTCTTTTAGGGGAAGAATAAAGCCACATCAATTAGGATAGTGTCAGCTATGCAGGCAAAGCATTGTCACAGAAAAGTATGTGTTATTTGCAGTGCATATTTCTAGTGACAAGGTTAAGGAAGTTGAGGATGCAGATGTTTTGAGCATGTACCCATTTCTACAATAGTTTCAGGAAGTATTCCTGAAGATATTTCAAAGTTTACACCTCACAGGGAAGTATACTTTTCTATTGAGTTAGTGCCAGGGGTAGCTCCAACATCAAAAGCACCTTACAGGATGAGCACACCTAAGTTAGTAGAGTTGAAGTTGAAGTTGAAGGAAATGTTGGACAAGGGATACATTAGACCAAGTGTATCACCATGGGGCACACCGACATTGTTTGTAATTAAGAAAGATAGCACTCTCAGGTTATGCATTGACTATAGGAAGTTGAAAAAAATGACCATAAAGAACAAGTACTACTAAGGATTAATGATTTGTTTGATCAGTTGAAGGGAGGAGAAATGTTCTCTAAAATCGATTTGATGTCAGGATACCATCAGGTACACATCAAAGAGGAGGACATTTACAAGACAATGTTTTGGACCAGCTATGGCCATTATGAGTTTTTTATTAGCTACTTTTATGTGCTTGATGAATAGTGTGTTGATTCCATATTTGGATAAGTTTTTTATTGTCTTCATTGATGAAATATTGGTATATTCTAGAAAAGAGGAAGATCATGTTGAGCATTTAGCAGTAGTGTTGAGGTTGTTGAGAGAGCATCAGTTGTATGTTAAGCTCGACAAGGACAATTTATTTCAAACTGAGGTACCTTATTTGGGACATGTTGTCTCCAAGGAGGGAATTGCAATAGATCCAGTAAAGATAAGGGCCATCATGGAGTGGGTAACTCCTAGAAATGTAGATGAGGTGAGATATTTCATGGGGTTAGCAAGCTATTATAGGAGATTCATTAGGAACTTCTCACAGATTATTTATCTTATCACCTCATTGAAAGGAGAAGGTAAGAATTTTGAATGAATAAAGGAGTATGAGGCCAATGTTTAGCATCTTAAGAAGTTATTGACACATGCACCAGTGTTAAAGGCTGCAAATTCGGACAAAGAGTTTGTAGTATGCCAATATTCTTGCAAGAAGGGACTTGGTTGAGTTATTATGTAGGATGGATAGGTGGTATGTTATGAGTCACAAAAACAAAATGAGCATGAGCAGAACTACCCCACACATGATCTTGAGTCAGCATCGATCGTACATGCATTGAAGATGTGGAGGCACTATCTTCTTGGTAGGAGGTTTGTACTGATGAATGATCACATTGGGTTGAAGCATTTATTTGACCAACTGAATTTGAATGCTTGAGAGGCTAGATGGTTGGCCACAATCAGTGAGTTTGAATTCGAGATTAGGTACATCAAAGGAAGGGAGAAGAGGGTGGTAGATTCTCTTAGCAGACGGATACAAGTAAATCACTTAGCAATTATGAGCTCTTGTGGGGCAGACTTACAGAATAGGATCTTGCAGGTAGGTCAGCAGGATGTCAGGTATTTGGAGATTATGCACATGTTGCAGCAGAGTACAGGTACAAGTACGTGTGGTGGTATAGGTATAAGTAGTAGTACAAGTACAGGTAGAGGTGTAGGTGCACAAGATGTGGACTATTTCCTTATGGTAGATGGATTGGTTAGGTTCAGAGACAAGATATATGTGCCAGATAATATTAAGCTTAAGCAGGTGATCTTGAGGGAGTTTCATGTGAAACCATATTCAAGTCACCCAGGCTATTAGAAGACCTTGACTGTAGTGAAGATATTTTATTATTGGTAGAACCTGAAGAGGCATGTAGCAGAGTTTGTGGCTAGGTTTTTTGATTATCAACATGTGAAGGTGGAGTGTAAGCATCTAGGTGGACTACTACAACCGATTGTGCTTCTAGAATGGAAATGGGAGGTCATTTCCATGGATTTTATCACAAGGCTGCTGAGCATAGTGAGATAGCATGATTCCATCATGGTAGTGGTTGACAAGTTGATAAAGGTTGTGCGCTTCATTCCAGTGAAGTCTACATTCTCAGCTAGTGATGTAACATAGGTATTCATCATAGATGTGATCATATTGCATGGTGTTCGAAAGAAGATTGTGTTATACAGGGATTCAAAGTTCACTTCCAAGATTTGGAAGGAATTGTTCACAGGTTTGGGCACAGAGTTGGCCTTCAGTACATCTTATGATCTGCAGACAGATGGACAGATTGAGAGGGTCAACAACATATTGGAGGACAGGTTGAGGTTGTATGTGATGCATCAATAATGAAAGTGGAAGAGTACCTTCCACTGGTAGAGTTTCCTTATAACAATGGGTATCAAGGATATTTGAAAATGAGTTTTTTTTTAGGCATTATATGCATAGAGTTGCAATACTCCCATAAGTTGGGGTGGTCGAGTAAAAATGGTGTTGATTAGACCAGACATGTTGGCGGACATGGAATAAGAAATACAGGTTATAAAAAAAAAAAATCTAAAGGCAGCATAGGATAGGCAGAAAAGCTATGCAGATTGGAATGGGGTGTTCAATGAGTTTATGCAGATTGGAATAGGGTGTTGAATGAGTTCCAGGAAGGAAACAAGTGTACTTACACATCAAACCAAAGAAGGGATCCTTATGGATTTGATCATGTGCCAAGTTGGCACCATGGTTTTATGGACCCTTCAGTATTATTGAGAGGATTAGGCCAATATCCTATCGACTTGCACTACCTCTGAAAGTGAAATTCCATGATGTTTTCCATTCGTCATTGCTTAAGAAGTATGTTAAATATGTTGATCATGTGATTGACTGGTATATATTGTAGGTGGAACCAGATGGATAATTCCAGCTGGAGCCTCAGTGTATATTGCAGAAAAAGGTGCTCATGCTCAAGAACCGAGAAATCGAACAAGTTAAGGTGCAATGGAAGCACTTTGGGCCCGATAAAGCTACATGGGAGATGGAGGATCATATGCGTGCTATGTATACTTCATTGTTTGTCAGTTGATGCAAAGCAATTTTGGTATGGTGTTTCAATATATTTCTTTGGTATATGCTTTAGTACATGTTTTGGTGATGTTTTGGTATATGTATATATGTATATGGATGTAAATACTATCATGAGCTATGTTATAAGGCTCCAATACGCGGTATGGGTGTCATTTCATTATTATGTTATTTTGTTAGGTTGTCATTTTGGTTTTCTTCTTAGTATAGTGATCATTGTAAATATTGAATCGAGCTAAGTTATAAAGCTCCATGGGAAGTATGTTTGTTTTTCAGTAGTTTCTCTGAGGTATAGGTGACATGGTTGAGCACCGACAATGGTGGGGAGTGTTCTGTAATAGCCCTGGTGAAATTCCATGTAATAAAAGTTAATAAAGGAAAAAATAACAACGACAATTAATGGGACACTTATTCCAATTTGAATGTTGGGCAAGACATCCTAGTGGGTGTTCATTTGGTTTATTACATGGCTAAGGAAATTGGAAAAGGCAATGGCTAAGGATTTGGAAAGACAAATTGGAATTTTATGCACATTTATTTATGAAAATAATGGAAAATTCGAGAAAAGGAAGGTGAAAAGTCACAGGCTGCATGTGAGGAGGAAAATGAAGGAAAATAATGGAAAATGAAGAAAATAGAGGCCTCATTGATAAAAAGCCTTCTGAGGATTAGTTTGTAATATTTTTTCAGTTAAATTTTGGAGCTCTCTCATTATTCTCTCTCCCTATCTCTTAATCTTGGAAACATAGAGTTTTGTTGGAGAATTTTGGGATTGGATCAAGAAAGGCAAAGAAGGAAAGAGGAAGTAGAGATCAAGCAAGGAAGAGTAGGATCCAACAACTATAGCAGTATCCTTTGTAGGTATTGATTTGATTATGTATTTTCCTTGCTAGATTTTGCATGCGTGGTATTGAATGTGGTTATTTTTCTCTTATGGCATGGGTTTTTCCAGGTGTGATAGTGTTTTCTGCCTAGCCTTGCCATTTTCGGATAGCCATGGTGTGATGGGGTTCTCACATTTTGGTCGAGCTAGATTTCTATATGGATTTGGAGCTGAGTGAGGTGGATATTTGAATGATAGAGCACATGGCCTAGCAGTCCCTGAACCAGATTGTGGATCACAGTAAACACACTGGCCTAGAGATCCCTAAGTTAGACTGTGGGTTGTGGTAAATCCAAGATTGTGTAGCCTCGGTGGGCCTAGGAATCCTTGTCGATGAATGGAAGGATATAAGATAAATAGTAGAGGTGGTTTCCCTTTATTTTTCCTGGGAATCCTTTGGTGAATGGTAGGATATATGGTAAAGCCGAGAGGGTGGTGTCTCGGCTTAGGGTCAAGTGATCCCTGGATTGGATTGTGGATTATGGTAAAGCTTGAGAGACTAGGAGAGAGGAAAATTCCTCATGGTGTAGGAGGAGAAATCCAATGAAATTCATGCTTGTTTTGACCTAGTGATCTAGTGGAGATCATGGTAAAGTCTATTATTACATGTTCATTGTGTTGGCCTAGTGATCCGTGATGGATTATGGCAAAGCCTAGTTTCTATTGATGAGGGTGAGGTGGTTTAACCTTGGGATGCCATGGTTGGTTCTTTTGGTTTGAGTCCCACATTCATGCTTGGAATATGGCATGGGGGTGAATGGCTGAAGAGAGATTTGTCTTAGCAATTCTATGGTAAAGTGAAACATGGTAGTCCCATCTTGGGTTTGGATTTTTCATCATCAATATGAGGTTATTTCTCCTTGTATTTCTATGAGTATTATACTAGTTTATATATGGATCATATGGTTGTGACCTAAATGGTATTTCTATTGCTATTATGTTGGTTATGTATGTGTCTTATGAAAGCGGCTATGTATCGCTCTCATCATGTTTTTACTTGAAAATGAATGGACAATGTATCTATGACCTAATAGATGATAATGCAACAAATGATATCAAGGAACAAGGGTTCTTAGATATTCTCAAACAAGTATGAGACCCCTATGCTTAAATCTGTTGTTTACACTCGTAAATTACATATTCGTGATAGGTTTGACGAAATGCCTATCATGGCTGGTAGGGGTCCGGTTAAGGGCTTGTTCAAATATTTACTTTTGCATCATTGTTTCCCTATTATCTTATAGTTCTAAAGGTTTCATTCAATTCTGGGCAGTGACCTGGGCTATGGGCCTTAAAAAAGTGGCTCAAATCTAGAGGATGTTGGCACAACACTAAGTAGAATAATCGATGGACGCTGACATGACTTGTCATGAAAGCGTCCAGAGCCTCCCGGACGTTGGTAGGCCTATAGTATGAGAGTATCTAGAGGTCAAGTGGTCAAAAACTTTAGTAGGAACGAGGGGCTAGCTACCTAAGTGGTTGGAATGGTTCCTAGGAGTCCTGTAGCTGATGTGGAAGGTCTGTATGTTGTGTTTCTATTGATTCCACTTCCTTAAGGTCACATAGGAGGTTGAATCCAATCATAGTAGCCTCTTGTCTCATGTTTACCCCGGTTGGCCAGTTACTTGGATAGATGTGGGAGGAGGGTGTCACATTGGACATTTTTGTAAAGTTTAGAGTAGAGCAATGCTATGTTTTTTAGATATCATAGGCTCATTTTCTTCATTAAAAAGCTAAATTATTTTAAACAAATTTACTTAAAAATAATATTTGATATCGACTTAAAACATAAATTTACACAAAACACATTAAATTTTTTAACGAGATTATAGTTTCATTTTATATATTTACACAAAATGTATTAAAATTTGTAATGATCGTGTGCCTTTAGAAGGGGCATACGTAGACACCCATTAGTGGTAGTGATTACCAATTCCTTTATATATTAAATAAATAAATAAATAAAATAATTAGAATATGTATTTGCTTGCAATATAATTTATAATTATGTGTTTTATAAATTCCTACAAATCAAGTTATTGTATATATCTTTACAACTTAAAAAAAAAAAAAAAAAAAAAATCATTTTGTTGCATAACATAATATTGAACATATATTTCGGCCTGGAGTATGCCGTAAAACTGCTTTTGCTTGGCTAAGAGCTCGTCTTCCTCGGACGTAAGGAAACAGGTTAACGGCCCAAGACCCAGAGGCATCTGGCAGGAGTGAAAGCCTGCTCCCTTACGGACCACCAGCGGGTTATTACAGGTGGCGTGGTTTTCCTTGATAACGGTGATGAGTCAAATCGACATTCGCGGATAGCAACCAGAGATGGTTGTCCTCACTGTTGGTTTGACACCTGAGTTTGATAGGTTTTGCCACCTTCGGAAAAAAAGAAAAAAGAAATATTGAACATATATTTGTGTGATACCGATAATTGGGCCATAGGTTATCATTGTTTCCTTCTACTTTTTGCATTAGAATAATTTGTTTCCTATAAGGTAGAATTGTATCTCTAGCTAGATTAATCATGTTAACTTTTGTGTCTTGAAAACTCAGAGAAATTCTCACCTAGTGCATTAGTCTAAGGTTCAAATCACATTGCAAGAATGGTTCACTAGACATCTAGATTCTTATCATGCATTTTGTGTGAATTTTTTGCCAAATCCAATATATAATCTTTGAAAAAATATGCATACATTGGATTTAATTTGTTGGACATTTTTGTAAAGTTTTCAGTAGAACAATGTTATGTTTTTAAGATTATGCAGGATCCTTTTCTTCATAAACAAGTTATATATATATATATATATATATATATATATATATAGATATATATTGCCTCACAAAATCATAAAATCCAGATACATTAGTAAACCATCCATATTAACCATGTTTATGAGTAGGTGATCCCAATCTACCCAGTAAGAAACCAAATATTTTTTACCACCTACCTATGGAATAATTGGTCCAAAATTCTAACAGTTTTAACAATATTAGCAAAATTAAAGTATCTATTTCCAAGTTCACAAAACAAAAACGAAAATCAAGCATTATGCAATATGCAACTCAGTAGTATGATGAAGTATCAAGTGTTAGGTCTTTGGAAGTTGAGCCTAAAGGTGTTGAGGTGGTAGGGAAAAATTGGATGTGGGGATCAATATGTTCCAACCTGGCATTTATTATTTCAAGGCACACCCATGGATTTCTCAGAACCCGTTTGACATCTTCAATGCTTGCAAATATGTTATATTTATCAACATGATTCTCTGTAAAGACCTTAAGTTGTAGGGATTTAATTTGTAAATATAAATAAAGAGAACCAAACTAATGCTTCGTCATACACCTTCTATGACCAGCATCAAGAATTGATGGACCAACATCTCCCATAATCTCAAGATTGGAGAAAGAATGTTTTTCTTTGGTAGCAAGCTTTTCAAATTTTCGAATTTCATTTATGGCCTTAGGGGGGATAGTCAAATGGAAAGTTGCAGCAACCTCCTGGTCTGACTGTTGGGATCTATTTCATCCCTAGGAGACACGGCCTCCTCTCCCCTCAAACTAGCTTCTCATCCTTTGTCTCTACATAGTGACTAACAAACTAGGTGACTTGGCTCCTACACAGGTTGTGTTTTAATCAAAGGCTAAGTTGTAGACGGAAAAAAGGCCTCGGATAATAGTGATATGGATTTGAGGGAACAAAATAGGCCAAAGACCATCTAACACATAGGGAAACCCACCATTAGATGGAATGACAACACATAGAAATGCAAGGGAATTTAGAATTCAAGGACGAGATAATGCACCACAAGCGTAATGTATCGATGCTAGTATTAGACAAAATAACCACTCTTAAACCACCCACCTGTTATAGACATTTTTGGGCACTGCAACCCCAAGAATAAAATGTCCATAGACCAAGGGCTCCTAAGTCCCTAAAAGTGGTGTTCCAACCCCTAAAGGAACAAGGTCAACTGATTACAGCTTCTCCCAGAAGTTCTCCATGAAAAACTACTCAGAACTGGTCAAAACAGGATCATTTCACCTGCTCCATAGGCAAAGTGCATTGCATCTCACCTAAATACACTCAATGGGTGCGTCGCATTTAAAAAAGCCCTTCTATGGGGTGTGATGGGCGAGAAGAGACAAATGGCAGTGTCAATCCATGAGGTGGAAAAGCATGGAATCTTCCAGAGACTTGTCCTATGACACTTGCCTCTCTAAATTCGACCAGGGATGAGTAAGAGATCATCAATCTCCAAATGGAAGCAAGAACTATCAAAGGGAAGACACTAATCAAATTACAAGCTGACTCATCTCCCTTACAGATATCTATATATGGATCCCTCATCTCAGAGACCCGGAGGCTGGAATTTTGCATCTAGTAAGGAATTGTTGTTGGTTTGTTGGTGTGAGATCATAGTGTTGGGTGATCCAAGCTTGTCATGAGGTGAAGAAGGGTTTCTTCTTGCTGAGAGGATGATGCTGGGTCAGAACAACTGGTTGTAACTCTCTTGGCTCTTTCTTGATTATCAATAAAGCTATTCAAGTTTTCCTCCATACTCTTGTGTGATTTATGTTTTGTGCATTTGTATGGTCAATTTACATCTGATCCTAGATTGTTTATGATAATAGATCCATGTTCTCGTATAGTATTGTGCTACTTTGATTCTACAGGAACTCTGTGAAGCTGGGTATACAAGGAAGCAAGTAGCAAAGGACTATCAGAAGAGAGAGGAATCGAGCAAGAAGACAAGCGCAAGACAGAGGTTGGTCTCCTTTATTCTTCTCTCATCTATCTCTCATAAAGGAAAACGAAAGTAGTTTTACTTTGTTTGTTTCTAAGGTAGCTACCACACCTTAGTTGGATTAGCAGTTTTGCATAGACACTTTTCCCTGTAACAAAATGGTGACGGCAGAACTTCCTGCTGTCACTCCGACAATGTTCGTCGGTATACCATCTGTCCCGACTAGCTCTCAATCGCTAGAAGGGGCCCACTCAGGGGCTATTTTGACAGTATGGTTCGTTCCTGTTTGTTCATCCGAGTTAATATCCAGAAACTCTTATGTTGAGTCTCAACAAATTGATCCTTCAGGATGTCAATTTGGGCAGTCCGGTCCTCAAGGGAAAACCATTCCTTTAAGTATCAGGTTACCGCCGTATGGGGGGCAGTATACCCTTTCATTATCTCCTCCGGGAGGACAGCCATATGGGAGTTCGCAACAAAATTCAGGTTACATTGGAATTACATCTAGTGGTTGGGTGCCAATACTACCTCAACAACCGAGAGTTGTATATTCAATGCAACAATGTTTACCTATGTCAAATATACCAACTACGCCAGCTATTGTAATGGTGTCGCAAGTACAAGTGCTACTTATTGTATGCCAACCTCAGGTTTCTCAGGTGGTAATGCAACAGCCTCTTGACCCTGCGACTCAACCACAATCGCCGACTAGTGGAATGGCACAGGCCCAAACGGGTACAATTACCCCTCATCTTGGTCAAACAGTTAGTATCGGGCAACAGCACATGGCATCACAACCATGGCTGGTGCAATACCAACAACCGCAATTCCAACAAGTATACCAAGGATCTGAGCAACAAATCTTTGCAAATGGTGGGCAGCCGTATATTCAAAATGGTCAAAATCAACCATTCTACAATTGTTATGCCCACCAACCTTACCAAAGTTACCAACATCAAGTGCATTATGCTGGTATGCAAAGACCAACTGCTCAAGCGATTCCATCTTATCCTGGGTATGCTTCGCCTAACCTGAATCAACAGCTACCCTTCATGGCGACTTTAGAGTTACCGGATCTAAATCGGTTAACAAACGATCCGATCGCTTATGCCCCTTGGTGGCCAATGATTCCGCATAAACTTCCGTCAGATATTCCTAAATTTAATGGAAATCCGGGTGAAGATCCGTCGAATCATGTGATGACCTTTCATCTATGGTGTTCATCAAACACCCTAAACAATGATTCGATTAGGCTTCACCTTTTTCAGAGGACGTTAATTGGTCCAGCAGCAAAATGGTATATCGAATTGCCCAGAGCTTCATTTGACAACTTCAGTACCATAGCCACAACCTTTTTAACCCATTTTCAGTTACCGAAAAGGTACGAAATGGGAACAAAACTTCTTACCAATTTCAAACAGACAACGGCCACTCACATATCTGATCATATTCATGAGTGGCGACGTCGTCGTAGAACGGTAAAAACGTATGTTCTTGATCAACTTTTGGCTAAATGGTTTATTAAGTCTTTGTTACCTTCCATTACAGAAGATGTGGCAAAAAGGGGAGTCATCACCGAAGAGAAAGTTATTGCTCATGCGCAATATTTAGACTTGATTTACACTCAGTCTAGCACACTCTACGATAAAATACCTGACGCTCCTAGACCGGAATTCTCGGTCCCTCCCCCTCCTATATCAAACAATGACTCTCATGCCGGCGATGGCGTGATTGGCACGACAGACACGAAATCGACAAAGGCTACACCTAAAAAGGCCTGTAATATTTCCAGTCAAAATGCAAAAGAAGAACTTCTTGCCTCAAAAGTAAATGTCATCTCGACAGACAAAGGCAAAGAAACCAAGCAACCAGGAGACAAGAAGAAAACCAAAGGGAAGAAGAAGAAACAGGAGGAATCATCACCTGAAAAATCTTCTACAAACCCTTCTGGAAATAGGAAACCAAATCATCCATGCTTTATATGCGATGAGGATCATTGGACAGCAGATTGTCCACACAGAGCTGAGCTTAAAAAATTCTTCAAGAATTCAAAGACCTCAGCAGTATTAACAGATCCGTTTCCGAATCCAGGAACAAATCTGGTTGACAGTGGAAATGCTTCCCCGTCTCAAGTGCTAATGTTGTTGGTTTCCAAACAGCAAAATGATGCTTTGATATCGACAAGGAACAAAGATTACGGGAATCCACAGCTGTCGAACAGCAAGGATAAAGATCAACCTAGTAGTTCGACAACAACTTCGACAGAAGTTGCGCCGCCCACCATTCCTGAATTGACAATAAAACCGCCAAAGGGAGTAGTACACAAGTCAACATTTAATCCTTGTGCTAGAGCATCACAGCATTATAATATAGTGGAAGATCTGGCCCAATCGCCATCCGCTATGTCGACACTTGAGGTACTGCAAAATTGCCCATCCCAGAAGTAGGCTTTATTATCAGCTATTGGTGGGATAGACCCAAAGGATTCCAATCTTGTATCCTTTAATCATAAAGGATATGATCCTCAGTTACCAGATCAACTAGCTTTCCTCGTTCAAGTGAAAGCCCTCAACAAAACTGTTCATCGAACAATTATTGATGAGGGAGAATCTACATGTATTATGTCGATGAGTTGCTGGAAAACTTTAGGATCTCCAACCTTGTCGCGATCTTCAACGACATTAAAAGCATTCGACGGACGAACATATACCCAATATGGTATTCTAAGTAACTTGCAGATTGAACTTGGAGGAAAAATAGTAGAAATAGATGTCGAAGTAATCGACGGAAACCTCGATTACAACATCCTACTGGGAAGACCATGGATATATGCTATGGCTGCGGTTGTATCGACCTATTTTAGGAAAATTGCATTTCCCTTTCAAGGAGGGATTACAATCGTCGATCAACAAACCTTCCTCCCCAATGGTTCTCAAGTTACGGGAAGCATCCCAATGATCCATGGAAGCCCCCATTCGCTTCAAAAGATCGGAGTAGGCCTACTAAAAGACCCTGTATTAATGGGAACTTTTACCCTTCCACCTCCAATAAATCTGGCGGAAGTAGCATCAGTAGGAACCTGCAATATGATATCTTCGATTAAAAAGATCTCAGAAAATGATATAAACATGGATCATATGCAGGTGTTGCCTCCAAGCCCAATGGAAATATTGTAGCAATCAATGTTCCTAGCATGGGAGGCAAACCCAAATCAACGCTCATCAAGCGTTTGGATAGATAGGTCTAAAGAATATGGCACCCCTTCAGATCCTTGGTCGCGAGTGCATTACACCGACAAAGGAATTGTTGAATCAATGGTAATTGAAGGGGCACCATGGAAAGATTACCACCATCGTTCCCTTCTTCCAAATTGTGAAGAAGATATTCCAAACGACCTTCATCATCCTTCAGTTTTTGATTTCCTATCAAATACTGTAAACACGGTGGATTCTGAGTGAAACTTGTCCAACATTGAAGAGACTACCACCATAAATATCTCGACCAAAACAGATGTTGTAGAGAATATTTATGTTGGCAAATGTTGTTCTCCTTCAGAACTAGAAATATATAACGCTCTTTTTCATGAATTCAGAGATGTCTTTGCTTGGTCATATAATGAAATGCCAGGCATTGACTCGAGAATCGTTGAACACGAAATCAAGATGTATCGAGATGTCAAACCACTACGACAATGGCTACAGCAGGTGCACCCCAAGAAAGCCGCTGCCATCAAGGCAGAAGTTGAAAAACTTCTCCATGATGGTTTCATTTACCCGGTTCCTCTAACCGATTGGGTATTGAACATTTTTCCTATTATGAAAAAACAAGGAACGATTAGAGTGTGTGTCGATTATAGGGATGTAAATCAAGCTTGTCCAAAAGACAACTACCCTACACCCTTCATTGACCAGATAATTGATGAGTGCGCCGGATGCGAAATCTTTTCATTTATGGATGGATTCTTCGGGTATAATCAAATAAATATTCGCCCACAGGACCAGTCAAAGACTGCATTTATTTGTCCGTGGGGCACATTCGCATATCGAAAATTACCCTTTGGTTTAAAGAACGCAGGGGCAACATTTCAGAGGGCAATGAATTATGCCTTCCATAACATCAAAAACATCGTTCAACCATATCTCGACGACTTACCGGCTCATTCGCGAAAGCGGACTGATCATCCGCAGCATTTAAGAGTGATATTTCTACGTTGCCGACACTACAATATACGACTCAATCCACACAAATGTGTGTTCTGTGTCGGTTCTGGTCGTTTACTTGGCTTTGTAGTCTCAAAGGACAGAATTCGTCTCGACCCATGTAAGGTTCAGGCAATCATAAATTTACCTCCACCTTTGACTTTGCTTTAGATTCAGAAACTCCAAGGGAAAGCAAACTTTCTGAGGATGTTCATTCCAAATTACGCCAAACTTGCTAAAGGTTATACACGTCTATTGAAAAAGGAAGTACCCTTCGTCTGGGATCAGGTTGCGCAAGCTTCCTTTGATGCTTTAAAAGAATCCCTAATGAAAGCATCATTAATGTATGCTCCCAATTATCAAAAAGACTTGAACCTATATCTGGTTGTAGCAGATACGACCATCGCAATGGTTTTAGTTCAAGAAGACAACGAAATTGAACATCCTATATATTATTTAAGAAAGAACTTAAATGATACAGAAAGCAAATATTGTTATGTTGAAAAGCTAGCGCTCGCAGCTGTTCAAGCGATACAAAGATTTTGACACTATGTCCTCTTTCGAAAAACTACCATTCTGTCAGATTGCAACCCCATGACTTATATATTGTCGCGACAGTTGCTGGGGGGAAAATATTCAAAATGGATAGAAATTCTACAAGAGTTTGATCTGGAATTTGTAAAATCCAAATCAAAGAAAGCCCTTGTTTTCGCAGAATTATTATGCGATCTCCCATCGTCGTCCAACGATGAAACATTCGAAGAAACAATCGTGGATGAATCTTTGTTTCTGATATCTTCAAGCAATCCGTGGTATGGAGATATAATCATTTATCTCCAAACCCAAAAATATAGGCCTAATACCTCCCACTCCGAACAAAAACGTATCCGATACCAATCAAAAGACTACATGATCGTCGGTGATACACTTTACCGTCGTGGTGTCGATACAGTTCTAGCGAGGTGCCTCACCTATGAGGAGGCCGAAAAAGTCCTGAATGATTGCCATTTAGGCGCGTGTGGGGGGCATCAATCCGGTTACGCTACAGCGCAAAATTTTTTATGAGCAGGATACTTCTGGCCAACAATGTTCAAAGATTGCATAACCGCAGTCAGAAGATGCCATGCCTGTCAAATTTTCGATAGAAAAACCAGAAGACCACCCGCACCTGTGCAACCAATAGTTGTTGTTGGGCCATTTGCCAAATGGGGCATCGACTTCATGACATGTAACCCCACCTCGACTGGGGGGCATGGGTATATCATAGTCATAGTTGACTATGTTACCAAATGGGCCGAGGCAATGCCTACATTAGATAACACTGGTGAAACAACTGCCCTCTTCTTTTTCAATCATGTAGTCGCCAGATTCGGCATCCCATAGGCTATAGTCACATATCATGGATCACATTTTCGCAATCACATGATGGTCGAATTAGCTGCCAAATTAGGGTTGTCGCATGACAGCTCTACTCCATATTACCCGCAAGCCAATGGACAAGTTGAAGTAATCAACAAAGTCCTGAAACACATGCTGCAAAGGATGATTGGAGTCCACAAAAGGAGTTGGCACCTGATCCTGTACTCAGCCTTGTGGGCATACGGAACATCGGTAAGGAATGCAACCAGGTTTACGCCTTTCCAGCTAGTGTATGGCCTAGAAGCAATCTTACCAGTTCAGTGTGAAATCTCGTCCCTCAAACTCGCAATTGACCTTCTCCCCGAAACTTCAGAAGAGGAGGCTCGTTTCTTGGAACTAATCCAATTGGATGAAACCCATCGTGATGTCGCTTTGGCTAACGAAGCCCATAAGAAACGAGTCAAGGAGCAGTTCGACAAGAATGTCAAACCCCGTGTCTTCTCAGAAGGTGACTTGGTCTTGCTTTATGACCAAGAATCTGATAAATTGGGAGCAGGTAAATTCAAGTCTTTGTGGATGGGCCCCTATGTTGTTAAGCGAGTGTTAGCAAAAGGAGCCTACAAGTTAATGGATTATGATGGGATTCCACTGGCACAACCTCGTAACGGGTTGTACCTTAAGCGTTACTATGCGTGATTCAGTATAGTAACCTATATGCTTTTGTTACATTTTTGTTTTTGCTAAAGTATTTGTTTTGGTCAAGTAAATCCACTTTTTACATTTTTCGCAGATGTCAAACCTATTGGAATCATTTGTTGGATATGCCAACGGAGCAAGTCGTAGTTCACGGAACCTATCTTCTGCGGCCTGGGCCATTTTTGATCCAAGCGGCGAGTTAGTAAGTTTCAGAGGGGTATGTATTGGTTGATCAACGAATAACATCGCTAAATATAGCGCGTTGATAGAACTTCTCTCTAATGCCATCACACATGGCATATGTCGACTGGTCGTCAGGCTAGACTCACAACTCGTCATACTACAGCTCACTGGTATCTACTCCGTCCGAAATCCAGCTATCTATCGCATGTTCCTAAGGGTTAAGATTTTGGAAAGGCAATTTGATTTTATTCAATATCAGCATATTTCCAGAAGCTTAAACACATTAACCGACTCATTGGCAAATTATGTGTTAGATAGACATTTGCAACATTTATAAAAAGAAGCATCTCATCAATATTTGCATCAGGATCATGCAACTTAACCGAAATAAAACTCCTAAAATCAAAAATATATATATAACTGTTTATGGTTTACACATAATGTTCTGTAACCAAGACAAAATTGGTCAAATGACCCAAAACTCAAAATGCTAGGGGGCACCCTAGTCTAATGATGCTCGTGATAACAAGTCACCGCCTATGCAATCATGCGTAAAAGCCTAGTCCATCGACTTGGCACACCAGTAGTATGTCGTTGCAACCTCAAAGGCAGCTCATCAGTCCTCACATCTGGAATACCGAGAGTGAGGCCCTTGACCTGGTCCTGTAATGCCGAAAGAGTCTCGGCCACATCAAGGTTGCGAAGGATAGCCCTTCCCACAGCCTCTCCTGCAGGAGCGGCAGCTGGCACTCTCAGGCGTACTACTGGCCGAGCAGGACCAACATCTGCATGAGCACATGAGTTTTCATTAGTCTTGACAGAGTAAAGCACAAGGGCATTATAAAAGAAAAATGATAAACATATATATGGTCAAGAATTTACCGATGGAACCCCACTATTCACCAGCTAGCAGTACCAAATCTGGGTCACCCCAGAAGTCCATACCAGCATATGGATACTCGGAATAAACCATCTCCTGACGATCAAACCACCCGAAGAAGGTATCAGAAAAGGAAATCTGAGACTGACCAACATGCCTAGCCATATGGTCAACCCATCTCTGCATATGTGGTTCAGTCGGTGGAGGTAAACCGAGTGCAATATACTGCGGCTGCATCAGTGGTATCTTTTCCAAGGCGAAGGTGGTCAAAATAGAACCATATCCAAAGTTCGTCAGTCTCCCACTTTTCACTTTGGTCAACTACTCTTTCATCACAAGGAGTACTGCGTCACACTAGTTGAACACCTTTGGTTCGAGACATTCCAAGGCGTACTGCATATAAGATTGGTTGGCCACATGAAGAGCCGCACCACCAGCCATCCTACCAAAAGTGAACAGGATGGTCCTCAAAGACCTGTCAGTGACATCTCGAATGACGATCTTGTCATCTTTACTCGGCTGAGATCCCTCTCTGCAATACCTGTGAACATAATCTCTCACAGATTCACCTCCACGGGCCGAACCTGATAAAGAGATGGGGGCACCCCGCCTAGATAAGCCGGTCAAAAAATAGATGTCCACTACATTCAAGGGGATGGATTTGCCCCTAATTTGGAACACATGGCTGGTAGGATCCCAAGCATTGAGCAAATACTGCAGCAAGTTGATTTGTTGTCTCATGCTAGAAATGCGGAAAAACTTCAACAGGCCACAGGTCTGTAATGCATTTACTGTAACAGGATCATGTAAAGAAAGCATGTCATCTTCTTCATGCTCGCGTTCTCGCCATGTAATGGTCATCTTGCTCCAATAAATCTCTGAAAACAAACAAGAGGAGAGTTAGATCCTGATTTGGTGAGAAACAAGAAAAAATTTCCTCCCTTGCGCTCATCGCACCTATAGTAGTGTTCTGGGTGCGTTGCATGTCAATTGGCCAATGAACAGGCTAACATCCAATGCACCTTTCAATGCGTAAAGGGTGCGATGGAGCCAGGGTGAGTTTTTCAAACCCCAGAGGCTCAAAAAAACGATAAATCAAGCTCAGAATGCAAAATGGAAAGGATGAAATGAAAGAGCTCAGGTTTAGTTCCTAACTGGTCCACACGGCCATCCTACCAAAAGTGAACAGGATGGTCCTCAAAGACCTGTCAGTGACATCTCGAATGATGATCTTGTCGTCTTTACTCGGATGAGATCCCTCTCTGCAATACCTGTGAACATAATCTCTCACAGATTCACCTCCACGGGCCGAACCTGATAAAGAGATGGGGGCACCCCACCTAGATAAGCCGGTCAAAAAATAGATGTCCACTACATTCAACGGGATGGATTTGCCCCTAATTTGGAACACATGGCTGGTAGGATCCCAAGCATTGAGAAAATACTGCAGCAAGTTGATTTGTTGTCTCATGCTAGAGATGCGGAAAAACTTCAACAGGCCATAGGTCTGTAATGCATTTACTGTAACAGGATCATGTAAAGCAAGCATGTCATCTTCTTCATGCTCGCGTTCTCGCCATGTAATGGTCATCTTGCTCCAATAAATCTCTAAAAACAAACAAGAGGAGAGTTAGATCCTGATTTGGTGAGAAACAAGCAAAAATTTCCTCCCTTGTGCTCATCGCACCTATAGTAGTGTTCTGGGTGCGTTGCATGTCAATTGGCCAGTGAACAGGCTAACATCCAACGCACCTTTCAATGCATAAAGGGTGCGATGGAGCCAGGGTGAGTTTTTCAAACCCCAGAGGCTCAGAAAAACCATAAATCAAGCTCAGAATGCAAAATGGAAAGGATGAAATGAAAGAGCTCAGGTTTAGCTCCTAACTGGTCGACACGGCGCTGTAAATTGTCCACAGAATCTCCCGGAATCGGCTGGTGAAAAATCAAAGGGGGGAAGGCACCTCCAAAGCTCCAACAAGACAAAGTTCAAATGAAATGGTAAAATGAGAGGTAAAATCACTTTTAAATTACTTTTACGTAATTCGAGTAAAATATTAGTGTCCTAGCTCATTTTTCAAACATATATTGTTCATTTCCAACTAGTTTGATGAAGCAATTGAGCATGCAGTACAACCTTTGAAAGAACAAAGCTATTAATGGTAAAGTCAAGAAATGACCATTGATCGAGCAGTTTTAATGCGGACTTCATGCTCGTTAAAAAATAAACATAAGCAATGAGCAAATGTTTCCCCTAGCATTTAAGCTCATTAAAAAATGAACCAATTCCCGGTAGATAACCATTGTGAATGTAGTACTTCAGCCTTTAAAGCCTTGGTCGTGTTCCCATCATCACCTCCACTCCGTATTGGCCAATCATTCACCTCCATTTGATTGTTTACCCCTTTTGAGGAACAGCTGCGAACAATGATCCTATTAGCCATCCTTGTAACACTACCATGATTGGAAAATTCCAAATCTTACCTGGAATCAGCTGCTACCCAATTTTATCACTCGCTCCTCAAAAAACGAGTCTCCTTTAAGCTCTTTTCAACTGCCTCGTAAAATATGAAAAGATTGCCAAGCCATTGGCCTCTCTGGCTCGTTAAAGGGACCGGAACTGCTATCCCTCCTTTAGATTTTAATCATTTCGGACCTGAGGGATTATTACACAAAAAGATCGAGCGCTTGTTTTGTTCGGCTTGTTAAAAGTATCGAAAATTCATCCCTTCTGTATTGTTTTATACTTTTTTGGACTTAAGGGATTAAATGACGAAAAAGGATTTTTGGAGTTTCCTTTACGTCCCTTTTCAGACTCTCTAAAATTGAAAAGGAGCGAGTTATCTTTGTCGTTAAACTCGTTAAAACCTAACAGCGACAAACTTGTCCATAGCAGACAAGAACGAGTTTCACTATCGCTAGGCTCGTTAAAACATAGCGATGGGTTTTCCCGAAGGGAAAATTATAGAACAAGCATATGTTATCCTCCTCAAGCTTGAAAAAAATAAAGAGGTACTGGTCAGCAATGACTGGGGAAAAATTGGGAAGAAAACTTGAAGAAACTTAGTTGGTAGCAAGTCGCTCTTGAACATGACACTTTCACTCCGCATCCAAGTCGGGTTGGGTTGTTTCATTCACCGGTCACATCACCATGGTCACATCACACCATCCACATTTGGGGTTAATGCTACCAATCCATCATGTCAGTGTCATCGATATGTTCAAGAGAAGTCATTCAGAGAATTCACCTGTGTCTCACCCACTATAATACAGCTTCTTTCATGACCGCCACCCTGAACCTTATATCACCAGATCATTTTCAGCTCCATTAAAATCATTTGCTCCGTTCCGTGTCATTGATGTGGGATTCATTAAGGCCCTCCTATGACAGATCGCTTCTCGTCGACATCAACTCATTATCCAAGAATTTGATCTAGGAACAACCCCTTCAGTACTTTGAAGCTTGCATGCCTCAATGGCAAGTTTCTCACTTCCGACGACAGGTTTACATCATTGGCCTTCGACCGAAAGATTTTGTGTGGTGTTCGATGCCAAGTCCCTTATTCACACCACGTGAATTGTATTGTAGTACCTTGAGGGTCATCATCATTATCAGTGATTCCTGTCGCACCTGTTAACAACTTACATCATTGGCTGGTAATCAGGCGATGTCTTTCCATGTTTGACTCCAGAACATCTCTCACATGGATCGACTTGTACTTTGAGTGAAGATCAAATGAGATTGAAGACCCCGGATCTAGTTTCATCCATCCGGGCTGTGATATATATTTAGGAAATAAAGACATCAAATGTACATCATTGCGGCACAGATAATCATCCAATCAAAGGGATGATGGCTCTACCAGAATCATCAATCTACACTCAGACGATTGTCTGTCCTATGTACATGAAAATGAATTTATAAAGCTGAGCATGGGAATGCCCGCCTCAGCTAGATCATGAAAATATTATGAAGATAATGTATTGTATTGTATCTTATTACAGGTCTCCTCCCAGCTTGAAAGAACTTCAGATCCTCATGATAAAGCATTTCACCCGACATCAAAAAAGATTAACGACCTCATGCTTTAGGGGGCAACTGTTATAGACATTTTTGGGCACTGCAACCCCAAGCATAAAATGTCCATAAACCAAGGGCTCCTAAGTCCCTAAAAGTGTTGTTCCAACCCCTAAAGGAACAAGGTCAACTGATTACAGCTTCTCCCAGAAGTTCTCCATGAAAAACTACTCAGAACTGGTCAAAACAGGATCATTTCACCTGCTCCATAGGCAAAGTGTGTTGCATCTCACCTAAATACACTCAGTGGGTGAGTTGCATTTCAAAAAGCCCTTCTATGGGGTGCGATGGGTGAGAAGAGACAAATGGCAGTGTCAATCCACGAGGTGGAAAAGCATGGAATCTTCCAGAGACTTCTCCTGTGACACTTGCCTCTCTGAATTCGACCAGGGATGAGTAAGAGATCATCAATCTCCAAATGGAAGCAAGAACTATTAGGGGGAAGACACTAATCAAATTACAAGCTGACTCATCTCCCTTATAGATATCTATATATGGATCCCTCATCTCAGAGATCCGGAGGCTGGAATTTTGCATCTTGTAAGGAATCGTTGTTGGTTTGTTGGTGTGAGATCATAGTGCTGGGTGATCCAAGCTTGTCATGAGGTGAAGAAGGGCTTCTTCTTGTTGAGAGGATGATGCTGGGTCAGAACAACTGGTTGTAACTCTCTTGGCTCTTTCTTGATTATCAATAAAGCTATTCAAGTTTTCCTCCATACTCTTGTGTGATTTATGTTTTGTGCATTTGTATGGTCAACTTACATCTGATCCTAGATTGTTTATGATAATAGATCCATGTTCTCGTATAGTATTGTGCTGCTTTGATTCTACAGGTACTCTGTGAAGCTGGGTATACAAGGAAGCAAGTAGCAAAGGACTATCAGAAGAGAGAGGAATCGAGCAAGGAGACAAGCACAAGACAGAGGTTGGTCTCCTTTATTCTTCTCTCTCTCTATCTCTCATAAAGGAAAACGAAAGTAGTTTTACTTTGTTTGTTTCTAAGGTAGCTACCACACCTTAGTGGGATTAGCAGTTCTGCATAGACACTTTTCCCTGTAACACCACCCACCACAAAACGAGTTACCAAAGTCTCTAAAATTACTAAAAATATCTTATGTTAATGCAACACTACAAAAGCCATGTAGGAAGACAACAATACTAGCACCAAAACCCAAATTGCACACATACTTTTAATTTATAATGATAAATGAAAGGATTTAGAGTCACCCTGAGGTTGATGGTTGATAAATTCTCTAGTAACTAAATCAAAAGATATAAACCACAGATGTCTTAAATCCAAATTCCAAGAGTGTAGAGTGGAAGAAGGCCCATGTGTGATAGTTGAGTGAGTGTCCAAGAAACCACAACCTGGAAATATCCTTAAACATGAGCTTTGTAAAACCATGGCTAATTTCTTCTCCTAGCCACCATCTCTCAGATTTTCCATGTATTTGGTTCTCCCTAACCTCTCTCTAAGAGTGGAAACATATCTCTGACCATATGGAAAAATCCACCAAGAATCTACGACATGCACAGACACATTCCCCCCATGACCAGAAGACTAGATCGAATTCTCTAGGAGTTTGAGTTGTTTCCCCTAAACTCTGCTCCCCCTCTAGACTTGCTTGCCCTTCTTCCTCCTATACATACCATGAACCATGGAAAATGTAAGATAATTCATTCACATTCTTATGCATGCATGCAGGTAGCCACACCATCCCCATCATTTCATGCATATGTCTCCTCATGGTGTCGAGCACAACCCCCAAACCCATCCTCCTCAATTAGCAGCCCCATCAGGGTACCTTATCTCATGTTAGCAACCCCCTTTCAGATTGAAGACTTACTTGTTTCCAAAATATGATACAGATTCTTGTGCCCGTCTTCCTGGGTTTCTGGAGGCAAACTTGTATCAAAATTTATTCCTCTTTGAATGCATGTTAGGTTGACCAAGAAATTAATGGTTTAATTACTAGTTCTCCAAATATGTGACATGGTAATATAATTGAGTGATAGAAGTAAAATATAATTCGATAAATTAGATTCATAATCCTCTAACTCTTGGATAATTTTTCTACACGAGCACCCTAAACTAACTTTTGAGTGGTCTTGATAACCAATTGAGAGTCTCCTTCAATTTGAAGCTTGGAGTATCCCACCATGATTTCCAACTTGAGATCCTCTTCTAAAGCGAGGAACTCAACATCATTGTTTCTTGTTGTACCACAATATCCTACATATATCCTTAGTACTTTATGTTTTTTGTCTCATAATAGACCTCCATATCCAGTGAGTCTAGGATTACCTTTTAAAGCTTCATTAATGTTGAGGTTTACAAATCCCTCAGGAGGGGGATAATAAGTGGTGGGTTGTGAATTCAGTGGGGAAGGGCACTTCCATGAACAAGGTGATATCATAGAGAGATATAAATCAAGCTTGCTTAAAAAATTTGTTCTTGGGACTGCTTCTTCTTGTCATCTTAGTACTAGGTCTCTACTAGGATGGTTTTTCATATTTTTTCTCTTATAATGTGTCAATCTTTGTCTTCATTTATTTGCTTATTCTTAATGATCCATCTATTTTTTTCTTTCCAAACAACCCACATAACAAATCCAACCATTAACAGTCGTGCTTTGTTTATCACCAAATTGGGGAATACATTAGTTCGCCATTGTTCCATGGTTTCTATCATGTTATGATGATATTTTTCTGAGTGGCCAAAAAGATCCAATATAAACTGCCATATTGAGTTGGAGAACTGGCACTTATTTAATGAATGCTCCATTATTTCTTCTTGTTGCTTACACATGGGGTAGATAGATAGGTAGTGAAATCCCTTTTTCTGGATGCGATCCCATTTCAAAATATTTCTTCATCCCATCATCCAAAAAAATTGTCGAACCTTGGCCCACAATTAATTGGTCCATATTATTTTCCAAAGATGCTCACAAGGAGAAGTCTTATGTCCAACAAGCAAAGTGTAAGCTTCCATCAAGAAAAACATGTTGCTTGATTAACAGCCTAAACGTACAGTGTTTGGATCTCTATCATTGAGGATTTTTTGATTTTGTAGCTCCTGATCAAGGGTCCACCCTTGGATCTTAGAGGGAGGATTCATCCAATATTCCTATTTTTTCCAAGGCTGCAATAGAGTATATTCAGTCTCCACATTCCAAAGATCAACAACCTTATAACACAATTTCTCTATGGTGAACAACTCTAGCTCTCTCACATCATTACATACACTTATTCTTGACATATGTTGCTTGAAATCTAACCAAAAACTAGCAATGCTCCCATTTCTTACCTCCCAAAAAGCGTGACCTGGATCAGGCTCCAGTTATTTTGAGCAAGGTTCCATATACAGGAGTCTAGAGGATATCTCTCAATTATCAAATTCTCATAAAGAGAGTGAAAATTCCCATATTTTCTATTCCATATTTGTTTTCATATATTTGTTCCCCTATGGAGCCATCGCCACTAGAGTTTCACTCCAAGGGATTTGTTTAATGTCTCTGGGTCCCATAGGCCTAGACCGCCCACTAATTTAGGAGTGAAGAGGTGTTTCCAGGCTACCAATGCCCATTTCTTGACATTTTTGGCTCACCTCCATAGAAAGTTCCAAAGAAAGGTAGTAATAGAGTTATATATTTCTTTAGGATCTGCTAATACTAAAAGTTGATACATATGAATAGATTGAAGCACAAATTTAAAAAAGACTAAATGACCAACCATATTAAGGGATCTAAAAACGCATATTTCCAACATGTTGGAGATATTTTATAACACATGTTTCCATCAAGATATTCTCAAGTAGTTTGATACCCTTGGAACTCATAAGTATTTCGCCAGGGGCTTACTAATTTGGAATGTGATGAACTAGGAAAGATGACCTTGAACCATAGGGTTAGTGTTGAGAAAGAGAAACTTAATTTTTCCCCATTTATTAGAGTTCCTAAGACTTCCAAAAAATTAGAGAAAATGAATTTTAAATATCTAGCTTCTTAAAAGGAGGGTTGACAACTGAGTAAGACATCATCAACAAATTGTTGGTGAGAAATAGGCAAGTCCTCACCACAAGGTCGAATCCCTTGAAGAAATATTTGATGACCAGGACCTTTGAGGTATCTCCCTAGGCCTTTTACAACCATAATGAAAGTCTTAGAGGGAAACCCATTCATAAGGATGGAATATGAAGGGGAAGGTATCATAGATTTCATTAATGGGATTGAGGGAAATGAGAAACCAAAAGCATCAAGCACTTAGAAGATAATCCGAAATAATTTTGTCATAAGCTTTAGAAAGGTATAACTTAATTAGCATAATAGTTTTTTAAATTTCTTCAAAGAGTGTATAACCTCATGAGAAGTCACAATGCCATCAACAATCTAGTGACCCTCAATGAACCCTATTTGTTCTAGGGATATGATGTTATTTAACAATGGTTAAGGAATTTATTCGTAACAGAAGAAATACTTTTTTAAATAGAATTGCACAAAGTTATAGGGTGGAAACCACTTGGGTCTTCCAATTTTCCAAATTTAGGGATCAAAGGAATGAAAATAGCGCCAAGACTCAACCATATCTTTTGATTTTGACGAGAGTATTCAACAAAATCACGGACTTCTAGACCTATAAATTTCCAACATGCCTGAAATAAATATTTAGTAAATTCATCCAACCCTAACACTCTATTATGTGGAATATCCATGAATATCTATTCCACTTTTGAATAAGTTATTTCCCTCATTAAAGATTCATTATGATCTTGATGGATTAAGTGTGGAATATTGACCATTGTTCTTTGAATGGAATCCTTATATTTGGAGTAAGCTTCATAATCATATCATCGAAATAAGAAAGTATTCCATTTTCAATGTACTCATGCTACACCATCCATCGTCCCTCTTTAGATTTGACAGATAAAATATCCTTTTGATGTTGATGCTTGATCATAGTCTTGTGAAAGAATTTGTAGTTTCGCTCACCTTCCCTCAGCCATTGCACTCTATATTTTTGTCTCCATAAATCCTTCCCCTATTTTTGTCTCTATTCAAGTTTGTTGATTAATTTATCCTTTTCTAGGATTAATTCTTTTGTTCTACCCTCTATGATAATTTTTTGTTGAACTAGTTGCATTCGAGCTTCCATTTCCTGTTTATCTAGTAATATATGCCCAAACTCCTTACTATTCCAATTTTTTATTTTCTTCTTAAATTCTTTTAGTTTGAGTTGGAAGTTATGAATAAGATTTCTTCCCTATATATATATCTATATATATATATATATATATCCTCTCACACACGTTTGAGCAATATGTTTAAATTCTAGGTCCTTCAACCAAAAACTCCCAAAGCAAAATGGGTGGTTTTTAAGCGAAATTTTAATATACTTTCAATATAATGGGCCAATGATTAGACCCTAAATAGGGTAAGAGTGCAACCTCCACAAAGATGTCTCTACCCAACAAAGCTTCTGAAACTAAGAACCTATCGAGGAAACTCACTATTTGGTGTATGTCTCCTCTACAATTATTCCATGTAAAGATCTCATTGATTGTTTCCATATTAACCACCCATAAATCATGGATTAATTTTCTGAATAGATGAGCCTCTAGATATACTCTTCTAATACCCCCTTGCTTTTCTTCCAATGATTTAATCAGGTTAAATTCACCCCATGTAATCCACAACTCATCAGTGTGTAGTTGCATTATTTCCAAGAGGTTTGATAAGAAAGCCACCTTCTCTACTGATAGATGGGGTCAATAGTTTGTCATCAATACCACAAAATCCTTGGATCCAATATATCATAATATCCTAGAGAGAATCCTTGAATAATTGATCCCATCCATAAAGGAAATTTCTAAGGGATTCCATAGGATGGTTATGCCTCTAGTGCTTCCATTCACATCTAAATCCATAGCATCATACCTTTTTCCATAGGGACTTGCAATATCTCTTACCCTCTCACCACAGATTTTAGTGTCTTGCAAGATTATAATTTTTGGTGTTCGTTATTTACTTATTCCTTAAGATACCTTTTCTTACTTCTATTGCTGAGGTATCTTACATTCCATGTCATGATATTCATTTAAGAAAGTTTTTTAAGGAGGGAGGAACCTCCAAAAGCATGATCACTTTCCTAGTATTTATGAGATTCTCATCGATTATTTGGATCGATTCTTAAATGGTCTTCTTTCCACATTTCCTATTACTTTTTGTAACATAGTTTTTTCCATGGTCTCACTGGGACTGTGTACCTAAATCTACATGTCCCTACCCTTGATATCTACAACCTAAGCAACCTTGGCATTACATTTTTTGAAAGACCTCTTGAAATTGACTCTTTTGTTTATCGGGGAAAAACCTATAACCTATGTATTTCCATTCTACCAACATCTTGGTTAGTATCTATTCCTCATTACTGATATTTTCCTGTAATTAATCCATGTCCATTTTTTCCTTCTCTCCTCGCAAAATTTCGTGCTAATCTGATTTTTCCAACGGGTCCTCTTGGACCTTTCTCTTCGGTGTGACTTTTGCCTAAGGTGGGTCAACTTTTGGGTCTAGATTCATCATATCATTTGGGAGTTTTGGCTCCTCCTCCTCGAGTAAAATATTAGTGTCCTAGCTCATTTTTCAAACATATATTGTTCATTTCCAACTAGTTTGATGAAGCAATTGAGCATGCAGTACAACCTTTGAAAGAACAAAGCTATTAATGGTAAAGTCAAGAAATGACCATTGATCGAGCAGTTTTAATGCGGACTTCATGCTCGTTAAAAAATAAACATAAGCAATGAGCAAATGTTTCCCCTAGCGTTTAAGCTCATTAAAAAATGAACCAATTCCCGGTAGATAACCATTGTGAATGTAGTACTTCAGCCTTTAAAGCCTTGGTCGTGTTCCCATCATCACCTCCACTCCGTATTGGCCAATCATTCACCTCCATTTGATTGTTTACCCCTTTTGAGGAACAGCTGCGAACAATGATCCTATTAGCCATCCTTGTAACACTACCATGATTGGAAAATTCCAAATCTTACCTGGAATCAGCTGCTACCCAATTTTATCACTCGCTCCTCAAAAAACGAGTCTCCTTTAAGCTCTTTTCAACTGACTCATAAAATATGAAAAGATTGCCAAGCCATTGGCCTCTCCAGCTCGTTAAAGGGACCGGAACTGTTATCCCTCCTTTAGATTTTAATCATTTCGGACCTGAGGGATTATTACACAAAAAGATCGAGCGCTTGTTTTGTTCGGCTTGTTAAAAGTATCGAAAATTCATCCCTTCTGTATTGTTTTATACTTTTTTGGACTTAAGGGATTAAATGACGAAAAAGGATTTTTGGAGTTTCCTTTACGTCCCTTTTCAGACTCTCTAAAATTGAAAAGGAGCGAGTTATCTTTGTCGTTAAACTCGTTAAAACCTAACAGCGACAAACTTGTCCATAGCAGACAAGAACGAGTTTCACTATCGCTAGGCTCGTTAAAACATAGCGATGGGTTTTCCCGAAGGGAAAATTATAGAACAAGCATATGTTATCCTCCTCAAGCTTGAAAAAAATAAAGAGGTACTGGTCAGCAATGACTGGGGAAAAATTGGGAAGAAAACTTGAAGAAACTTAGTTGGTAGCAAGTCGCTCTTGAACATGACACTTTCACTCCGCATCCAAGTCGGGTTGGGTTGTTCATTCACTGGTCACATCACCATGGTCACATCACACCATCCACATTTGGGGTTAATGCTACCAATCCATCATGTCAGTGTCATCGATATGTTCAAGAGAAGTCATTCGGAGAATTCACCTGTGTCTCACCCACTATAATACAGCTTCTTTCATGACCGCCACCCTGAACCTTATATCACCAGATCATTTTCAGCTCCATTAAAATCATTTGCTCCGTTTCGTGTCATTGATGTGGGATTCATTAAGGCCCTCCTATGACAGATCACTTCTCGTCGACATCAACTCATTATCCAAGAATTTGATCTAGGAACAACCCCTTCAGTACTTTGAAGCTTGCATGCCTCAATGGCAAGTTTCTCACTTCTGACGACAGGTTTACATCATTGGCCTTCGACCGAAAGATTTTGCGTGGTGTTCGATGCCAAGTCCCTTATTCACACCACGTGAATTGTATTGTAGTACCTTGAGGGTCATCATCATTATCAGTGATTCCTGTCGCGCCTGTTAACAACTTACATCATTGGCTGGTAATCAGGCGATGTCTTTCCATGTTTGACTCCAGAACATCTCTCACATGGATCGACTTGTACTTTGAGTGAAGATCAAATGAGATTGAAGACCCCGGATCTAGTTTCATCCATCCGGGCTGTGATATATATTTAGGAATAAAGACATCAAATGTACATCATTGCGGCACAGATAATCATCCAATCAAAGGGATGATGGCTCTACCAGAATCATCAATCTACACTCAGACGATTGTCTGTCCTATGTACATGAAAATGAATTTATAAAGCTGAGCATGGGAATGCCCGCCTCAGCTAGATCATGAAAATATTATGAAGATAATGTATTGTATTGTATCTTATTACAGGTCTCCTCCCACTTGAAAGAACTTCGGATCCTCATGATAAAGCATTTCACCCACATCAAAAAAGATTAATGATCTCATGCTTTGGAGGCAACTGTTATAGACATTTTTGGGCACTGCAACCCTAAGCATAAAATGTCATAACCAAGCTTCCTAAGTCCCTAAAAGTGTTGTTCCAACCCCTAAAGGAACAAGGTCAACTGATTACAACTTCTCCCAGAAGTTCTCCATGAAAAACTACTCAGAACTGGTCAAAACAGGATCATTTCACCTGCTCCATAGGCAAAGTGTGTTGCATCTCACCTAAATACACTCGGAGGCTGGAATTTTGCATCTTGTAAGGAATCGTTGTTGGTTTGTTGGTGTGAGATCATAGTGTGGTGATCCAAGCTGTGTCATGAGGTGAAGAAGGGCTTCTCTTGGTTGAGAGGATGATGCTGGGTCAGAACAACGGTTGTAACTCTCTTGGCTCTTTCTTGATTATCAATAAAGCTATTCAAGTTTTCCTCCATACTCTTGTGTGATTTATGTTTTGTGCATTTGTATGGTCAACTTACATCTGATCCTAGATTGTTTATGATAATAGGATCCATGTTCTCGTATAGTATTGTGCTGCTTTGATTCTACAGGTACTCTGTGAAGCTGGGTATACAAGGAAGCAAGTAGCAAAGGACTATCAGAAGAGAGGGAATCGAGCAAGGAGACAAGCACAAGACAGAGGTTGGTCTCCTTTATTCTTCTCTCATCTATCTCTCATAAAGGAAAACGAAAGTAGTTTTACTTTGTTTGTTTCTAAGGTAGCTACCACACCTTAGTGGGTTTAGCAGTTCTGCATAGACACTTTTCCCTGTAACACCACCCACCACAAACGAGTTACCAAAGTCTCTAAAATTACTAAAATTATCTTATGTTAATGCAACACTACAAAAGCCATGTAGGAAGACAACAATACTAGCACCAAAACCCAAATTGCACACATACTTTTTATTTATAATGATAAATGAAGGATTTAGAGTCACCCTGAGGTTGATGGTTGATAAATTCTCTAGTAACTAAATCAAAGATATAAACCACAGATGTCTTAAATCCAAATTCCAAGAGTGTAGAGTGGAAGAAGGCCCATGTGTGATAGTTGAGTGAGTGTCCAAGAAACCACAACCTGGAAATATCCTTAAACATGAGCTTTGTTAAACCATGGCTATTTCTTTCCTAGCCACCATCTCTCAGATTTTCCATGTATTTGGTTCTCCCTAACCTCTCTCTAAGAGTGGAAACATATCTCTGACCATATGGAAAAATCCACCAAGAATCTACGACATGCACAGACACATTCCCCCATGACCAGAAGACTAGATCGAATTCTCTAGGAGTTTGAGTTGTTTCCCTAACTCTGCTCCCCCTCTAGACTTGCTTGCCCTTCTTCCTCCTATACATACCATGAACCATGGAAAATGTAAGATAATTCATTCACATTCTTATGCATGCATGCAGGTAGCCACACCATCCCCATCATTTCATGCATATATGTCTCCTCATGGTGTCGAGCACAACCCCCAAACCCATCCTCCTCATTAGCAGCCCCATCAGGGTACCTTATCTCATGTTAGCAACCCCCTTTCAGATTGAAGACTTACTTGTTTCCAAAATATGATACAGATTCTTGTGCCCGTCTTCCTGGGTTTCTGGAGGCAAACTTGTATCAAAATTTATTCCTCTTTGAATGCATGTTAGGTTGACAAGAAATTAATGGTTTAATTACTAGTTCTCCAAATATGTGACATGGTAATATAATTGAGTGATAGAAGTAAAATATAATTCGATAAATTAGATTCATAATCCTCTAACTCTTGGATAATTTTTCTACACGAGCACCCTAAACTAACTTTTGAGTGGTCTTGATAACCAATTGAGAGTCTCCTTCAATTTGAAGCTTGGAGTATCCCACCATGATTTCCAACTTGAGATCCTCTTCTAAAGCGAGGAACTCAACATCATTGTTTCTTGTTGTACCACAATATCCTACATATATCCTTAGTACTTTATGTTTTTTGTCTCATAATAGACCTCCCATATCCAGTGAGTCTAGGATTACCTTTTAAAGCTTCATTAATGTTGAGGTTTACAAATCCCTCAGGAGGGGGATAATAAGTGGTGGGTTGTGAATTCAGTGGGGAAGGGCACTTCCATGAACAAGGTGATATCATAGAGAGATATAAATCAAGCTTGCTTAAAAAATTTGTTCTTGGGACTGCTTCTTCTTGTCATCTTAGTACTAGGTCTCTACTAGGATGGTTTTTCATATTTTTTCTCTTATAATGTGTCAATCTTTGTCTTCATTTATTTGCTTATTCTTAATGATCCATCTATTTTTTTCTTTCCAAACAACCCACATAACAAATCCAACCATTAACAGTCGTGCTTTGTTTATCACCAATTGGGGAATACATTAGTTCGCCATTGTTCCATGGTTTCTATCATGTTATGATGATATTTTTCTGAGTGGCCAAAAAGATCCAATATAAACTGCCATATTGAGTTGGAGAACTGGCACTTATTTAATGAATGATCCATTATTTCTTCTTGTTGCTTACACATGGGGTAGATAGATAGGTAGTGAAATCCCTTTTTCTGGATGCGATCCCATTTCAAAAATTTCTTCATCCCATCATCCAAAAAAATTGTCCAACCTTGGCCCACAATTAATTGGTCCATATTATTTTCCAAAGATGCTCACAAGGAGAAGTCTTATGTCCAACAAGCAAAGTGTAAGCTTCCATCAAGAAAAACATGTTGCTTGATTAACAGCCTAAATGTACAGTGTTTGGATCTCTATCATTGAGGATTTTTTGATTTTGTAGCTCCTGATCAAGGGTCCACCCTTGGATCTTAGAGGGAGGATTCATCCAATATTCCTATTTTTTCCAAGGCTGCAATAGAGTATATTCAGTCTCCACATTCCAAAGATCAACAACCTTATAACACAATTTCTCTATGGTGAACAACTCTAGCTCTCTCACATCATTACATACACTTATTCTTGACATATGTTGCTTGAAATCTAACCAAAAACTAGCAATGCTCCATTTCTTACCTCCCAAAAAGCGTGACCTGGATCAGGCTCCAGTTATTTTGAGCAAGGTTCCATATACAGGAGTCTAGAGGATATCTCTCAATTATCAAATTCTCATAAAGAGAGTGAAAATTCCCATATTTTCTATTCCATATTTGTTTTCATATATTTGTTCCCCTATGGAGCCATCGCCACTAGAGTTTCACTCCAAGGGATTTGTTTAATGTCTCTGGGTCCATAGGCCTAGACCGCCACTAATTTAGGAGTGAAGAGGTGTTTCCAGGCTACCAATGCCCATTTCTTGACATTTTTGGCTCACCTCCATAGAAAGTTCCAAAGAAAGGTAGTAATAGAGTTATATATTTCTTTAGGATCTGCTAATACTAAAAGTTGATACATATGAATAGATTGAAGCACAAATTTAAAAAAGACTAAATGACCAACCATATTAAGGGATCTAAAAACGCATATTTCCAACATGTTGGAGATATTTTATAACACATGTTTCCATCAAGATATTCTCAAGTAGTTTGATACCCTTGGAACTCATAAGTATTTCGCCAGGGGCTTACTAATTTGGAATGTGATGAACTAGGAAAGATGACCTTGAACCATAGGGTTAGTGTTGAGAAAGAGAAACTTAATTTTTCCCCATTTATTAGAGTTCCTAAGACTTCCAAAAAATTAGAGAAAATGAATTTTAAATATCTAGCTTCTTAAAAGGAGGGTTGACAACTGAGTAAGACATCATCAACAAATTGTTGGTGAGAAATAGGCAAGTCCTCACCACAAGGTCGAATCCCTTGAAGAAATATTTGATGACCAGGACCTTTGAGGTATCTCCCTAGGCCTTTTACAACCATAATGAAAGTCTTAGAGGGAAACCCATTCATAAGGATGGAATATGAAGGGGAAGGTATCATAGATTTCATTAATGGGATTGAGGGAAATGAGAAACTAAAAGCATCAAGCACTTAGAAGATAATCCGAAATAATTTTGTCATAAGCTTTAGAAAGGTATAACTTAATTAGCATAATAGTTTTTTTAAATTTCTTCAAAGAGTGTATAACCTCATGAGAAGTCACAATGCCATCAACAATCTAGTGACCCTCAATGAACCCTATTTGTTCTAGGGATATGATGTTATTTAACAATGGTTAAGGAATTTATTCATAACAGAAGAAATACTTTTTTAAATAGAATTGCACAAAGTTATAGGGTGGAAACCACTTGGGTCTTCCAATTTTCCAAATTTAGGGATCAAAGGAATGAAAATAGCGCCAAGACTCAACCATATCTTTTGATTTTGACGAGAGTATTCAACAAAATCACGGACTTCTAGACCTATAAATTTCCAACATGCCTGAAATAAATATTTAGTAAATTCATCCAACCCTAACACTCTATTATGTGGAATATCCATGAATATCTATTCCACTTTTGAATAAGTTATTTCCCTCATTAAAGATTCATTATGATCTTGATGGATTAAGTGTGGAATATTGACCATTGTTCTTTGAATGGAATCCTTATATTTGGAGTAAGCTTCATAATCATATCATCGAAATAAGAAAGTATTCCATTTTCAATGTACTCATGCTACACCATCCATCGTCCCTCTTTAGATTTGACAGATAAAATATCCTTTTGATGTTGATGCTTGATCATAGTCTTGTGAAAGAATTTGTAGTTTCGCTCACCTTCCCTCAGCCATTGCACTCTATATTTTTGTCTCCATAAATCCTTCCCCTATTTTTGTCTCTATTCAAGTTTGTTGATTAATTTATCCTTTTGTAGGATTAATTCTTTTGTTCTACCCTCTATGATAATTTTTTGTTGAACTAGTTGCATTCGAGCTTCCATTTCCTGTTTATCTAGTAATATATGCCCAAACTCCTTACTATTCCAATTTTTTATTTTCTTCTTAAATTCTTTTAGTTTGAGTTGGAAGTTATGAATAAGATTTCTTCCCTATATATATATCTATATATATATATATATATATATATATATATCCTCTCACCACGTTTGAGCAATATGTTTAAATTCTAGGTCCTTCAACCAAAAACTCCCAAAGCAAAATGGGTGGTTTTTAAGCGAAATTTTAAATATACTTTCAATATAATGGGCCAATGATTAGACCCTAAATAGGGTAAGAGTGCAACCTCCACAAAGATGTCTCTACCCAACAAAGCTTCTGAAACTAAGAACCTATCGAGGAAACTCACTATTTGGTGTATGTCTCCTCTACAATTATTCCATGTAAAGATCTCATTGATTGTTTCCATATTAACCACCCATAAATCATGGATTAATTTTCTGAATAGATGAGCCTCTAGATCTACTCTTCTAATACCCCTTGCTTTTCTTCCAATGATTTAATCAGGTTAAATTCACCCCATGTAATCCACAACTCATCAGTGTGTAGTTGCATTATTTCCAAGAGGTTTGATAAGAAAGCCACCTTCTCTACTGATAGATGGGGTCAATAGTTTGTCATCAATACCACAAAATCCTTGGATCCAATATATCATAATATCCTAGAGAGAATCCTTGAATAATTGATCCCATCCATAAAGGAAATTTCTAAGGGATTCCATAGGATGGTTATGCCTCTAGTGCTTCCATTCACATCTAAATCCATAGCATCATACCTTTTTCCATAGGGACTTGCAATATCTCTTACCCTCTCACCACAGATTTTAGTGTCTTGCAAGATTATAATTTTTGGGTGTTCGTTATTTACTTATTCCTTAAGATACCTTTTCTTACTTCTATTGCTGAGGTATCTTACATTCCATGTCATGATATTCATTTAAGAAAGTTTTTTAAGGAGGGAGGAACCTCCAAAAGCATGATCACTTTCCTAGTATTTATGAGATTCTCATCGATTATTTGGATCGATTCTTAAATGGTCTTCTTTCCACATTTCCTATTACTTTTTGTAACATAGTTTTTTCCATGGTCTCACTGGGACTGTGTACCTAAATCTACATGTCCCTACCCTTGATATCTACAACCTAAGCAACCTTGGCATTACATTTTTTGAAAGACCTCTTGAAATTGACTCTTTTGTTTATCGGGGAAAACCTATAACCTATGTATTTCCATTCTACCAACATCTTGGTTAGTATCTATTCCTCATTACTGATATTTTCCTGTAATTAATCCATGTCCATTTTTTCCTTCTCTCCTCGCAAAATTTCGTGCTAATCTGATTTTTCCAACGGGTCCTCTTGGACCTTTCTCTTCGGTGTGACTTTTGCCTAAGGTGGGTCAACTTTTGGGTCTAGATTCATCATATCATTTGGGAGTTTTGGCTCCTCCTCCTCGAGTAAAATATTAGTGTCCTAGCTCATTTTTCAAACATATATTGTTCATTTCAACTAGTTTGATGAAGCAATTGAGCATGCAGTACAACCTTTGAAAGAACAAAGCTATTAATGGTAAAGTCAAGAAATGACCATTGATCGAGCAATTTTAATGCGGACTTCATGCTCGTTAAAAAATAAACATAAGCAATGAGCAAATGTTTCCCCTAGCGTTTAAGCTCATTAAAAAATGAACCAATTCCGGTAGATAACCATTGTGAATGTAGTACTTCAGCCTTTAAAGCCTTGGTCGTGTTCCCATCATCACCTCCACTCCGTATTGGCCAATCATTCACCTCCATTTGATTGTTTACCCCTTTTGAGGAACAGCTGCGAACAATGATCCTATTAGCCATCCTTGTAACACTACCATGATTGGAAAATTCCAAATCTTACCTGGAATCAGCTGCTACCCAATTTTATCACTCGCTCCTCAAAAAACGAGTCTCCTTTAGGCTCTTTTCAACTGACTCGTAAAATATGAAAAGATTGCCAAGCCATTGGCCTCTCCAGCTCGTTAAAGGGACCGGAACTACTATCCCTCCTTTAGATTTTAATCATTTCGGACCTGAGGGATTATTACACAAAAAGATCGAGCGCTTGTTTTGTTCGGCTTGTTAAAAGTATCGAAAATTCATCCCTTCTGTATTGTTTTATACTTTTTTGGACTTAAGGGATTAAATGACGAAAAAGGATTTTTGGAGTTTCCTTTACGTCCCTTTTCAGACTCTCTAAAATTGAAAAGGAGCGAGTTATCTTTGTCGTTAAACTCGTTAAAACCTAACAGCGACAAACTTGTCCATAGCAGACAAGAACGAGTTTCACTATCGCTAGGCTCGTTAAAACATAGCGATGGGTTTTCCCGAAGGGAAAATTATAGAACAAGCATATGTTATCCTCCTCAAGCTTGAAAAAAATAAAGAGGTACTGGTCAGCAATGACTGGGGAAAAATTGGGAAGAAAACTTGAAGAAACTTAGTTGGTAGCAAGTCGCTCTTGAACATGACACTTTCACTCCGCATCCAAGTCGGGTTGGGTTGTTTCATTCACTGGTCACATCACCATGGTCACATCACACCATCCACATTTGGGGTTAATGCTACCAATCCATCATGTCAGTGTCATCGATATGTTCAAGAGAAGTCATTCGGAGAATTCACCTGTGTCTCACCCACTATAATACAGCTTCTTTCATGACCGCCACCCTGAACCTTATATCACCAGATCATTTTCAGCTCCATTAAAATCATTTGCTCCGTTCCGTGTCATTGATGTGGGATTCATTAAGGCCCTCCTATGACAGATCACTTCTCGTCGACATCAACTCATTATCCAAGAATTTGATCTAGGAACAACCCCTTCAGTACTTTGAAGCTTGCATGCCTCAATGGCAAGTTTCTCACTTCTGACGACAGGTTTACATCATTGGCCTTCGACCGAAAGATTTTGCGTGGTGTTCGATGCCAAGTCCCTTATTCACACCACGTGAATTGTATTGTAGTACCTTGAGGGTCATCATCATTATCAGTGATTCCTGTCGCGCCTGTTAACAACTTACATCATTGGCTGGTAATCAGGCGATGTCTTTCCATGTTTGACTCCAGAACATCTCTCACATGGATCGACTTGTACTTTGAGTGAAGATCAAATGAGATTGAAGACCCCAGATCTAGTTTCATCCATCCGGGCTGTGATATATATTTAGGAAATAAAGACATCAAATGTACATCATTGCGGCACAGATAATCATCCAATCAAAGGGATGATGGCTCTACCAGAATCATCAATCTACACTCAGACGATTGTCTGTCCTATGTACATGAAAATGAATTTATAAAGCTGAGCATGGGAATGCCCGCCTCAGCTAGATCATGAAAATATTATGAAGATAATGTATTGTATTGTATCTTATTACAGGTCTCCTCCCAGCTTGAAAGAACTTCGGATCCTCATGATAAAGCATTTCACCCGACATCAAAAAAGATTAATGATCTCATGCTTTGGGAGGCAACTGTTATAGACATTTTTGGGCACTGCAACCCTAAGCATAAAATGTCCATAAACCAAGGGCTCCTAAGTCCCTAAAAGTGTTGTTCCAACCCCTAAAGGAACAAGGTCAACTGATTACAGCTTCTCCCAGAAGTTCTCCATGAAAAACTACTCAGAACTGGTCAAAACAGGATCATTTCACCTGCTCCATAGGCAAAGTGTGTTGCATCTCACCTAAATACACTCAGTGGGTGAGTTGCATTTCAAAAAGCCCTTCTATGGGGTGCGATGGGTGAGAAGAGACAAATGGCAGTGTCAATCCACGAGGTGGAAAAGCATGGAATCTTCCAGAGACTTCTCCTGTGACACTTGCCTCTCTGAATTCGACCAGGGATGAGTAAGAGATCATCAATCTCCAAATGGAAGCAAGAACTATTAGAGGGAAGACACTAATCAAATTACAAGCTGACTCATCTCCCTTATAGATATCTATATATGGATCCCTCATCTCAGAGATCCGGAGGCTGGAATTTTGCATCTTGTAAGGAATCGTTGTTGGTTTGTTGGTGTGAGATCATAGTGCTGGGTGATCCAAGCTTGTCATGAGGTGAAGAAGGGCTTCTTCTTGTTGAGAGGATGATGCTGGGTCAGAACAACCGGTTGTAACTCTCTTGGCTCTTTCTTGATTATCAATAAAGCTATTCAAGTTTTCCTCCATACTCTTGTGTGATTTATGTTTTGTGCATTTGTATGGTCAACTTACATCTGATCCTAGATTGTTTATGATAATAGATCCATGTTCTCGTATAGTATTGTGCTGCTTTGATTCTACAGGTACTCTGTGAAGCTGGGTATACAAGGAAGCAAGTAGCAAAGGACTATCAGAAGAGAGAGGAATCGAGCAAGGAGACAAGCACAAGACAGAGGTTGGTCTCCTTTATTCTTCTCTCATCTATCTCTCATAAAGGAAAACGAAAGTAGTTTTACTTTGTTTGTTTCTAAGGTAGCTACCACACCTTAGTGGGATTAGCAGTTCTGCATAGACACTTTTCCCTGTAACACCACCCACCACAAAACGAGTTACCAAAGTCTCTAAAATTACTAAAAATATCTTATGTTAATGCAACACTACAAAAGCCATGTAGGAAGACAACAATACTAGCACCAAAACCCAAATTGCACACATACTTTTAATTTATAATGATAAATGAAAGGATTTAGAGTCACCCTGAGGTTGATGGTTGATAAATTCTCTAGTAACTAAATCAAAAGATATAAACCACAGATGTCTTAAATCCAAATTCCAAGAGTGTAGAGTGGAAGAAGGCCCATGTGTGATAGTTGAGTGAGTGTCCAAGAAACCACAACCTGGAAATATCCTTAAACATGAGCTTTGTAAAACCATGGCTAATTTCTTCTCCTAGCCACCATCTCTCAGATTTTCCATGTATTTGGTTCTCCCTAACCTCTCTCTAAGAGTGGAAACATATCTCTGACCATATGGAAAAATCCACCAAGAATCTACGACATGCACAGACACATTCCCCCCATGACCAGAAGACTAGATCGAATTCTCTAGGAGTTTGAGTTGTTTCCCCTAAACTCTGCTCCCCCTCTAGACTTGCTTGCCCTTCTTCCTCCTATACATACCATGAACCATGGAAAATGTAAGATAATTCATTCACATTCTTATGCATGCATGCAGGTAGCCACACCATCCCCATCATTTCATGCATATGTCTCCTCATGGTGTCGAGCACAACCCCCAAACCCATCCTCCTCAATTAGCAGCCCCATCAGGGTACCTTATCTCATGTTAGCAACCCCCTTTCAGATTGAAGACTTACTTGTTTCCAAAATATGATACAGATTCTTGTGCCCGTCTTCCTGGGTTTCTGGAGGCAAACTTGTATCAAAATTTATTCCTCTTTGAATGCATGTTAGGTTGACCAAGAAATTAATGGTTTAATTACTAGTTCTCCAAATATGTGACATGGTAATATAATTGAGTGATAGAAGTAAAATATAATTCGATAAATTAGATTCATAATCCTCTAACTCTTGGATAATTTTTCTACACGAGCACCCTAAACTAACTTTTGAGTGGTCTTGATAACCAATTGAGAGTCTCCTTCAATTTGAAGCTTGGAGTATCCCACCATGATTTCCAACTTGAGATCCTCTTCTAAAGCGAGGAACTCAACATCATTGTTTCTTGTTGTACCACAATATCCTACATATATCCTTAGTACTTTATGTTTTTTGTCTCATAATAGACCTCCATATCCAGTGAGTCTAGGATTACCTTTTAAAGCTTCATTAATGTTGAGGTTTACAAATCCCTCAGGAGGGGGATAATAAGTGGTGGGTTGTGAATTCAGTGGGGAAGGGCACTTCCATGAACAAGGTGATATCATAGAGAGATATAAATCAAGCTTGCTTAAAAAATTTGTTCTTGGGACTGCTTCTTCTTGTCATCTTAGTACTAGGTCTCTACTAGGATGGTTTTTCATATTTTTTCTCTTATAATGTGTCAATCTTTGTCTTCATTTATTTGCTTATTCTTAATGATCCATCTATTTTTTTCTTTCCAAACAACCCACATAACAAATCCAACCATTAACAGTCGTGCTTTGTTTATCACCAAATTGGGGAATACATTAGTTCGCCATTGTTCCATGGTTTCTATCATGTTATGATGATATTTTTCTGAGTGGCCAAAAAGATCCAATATAAACTGCCATATTGAGTTGGAGAACTGGCACTTATTTAATGAATGCTCCATTATTTCTTCTTGTTGCTTACACATGGGGTAGATAGATAGGTAGTGAAATCCCTTTTTCTGGATGCGATCCCATTTCAAAATATTTCTTCATCCCATCATCCAAAAAAATTGTCCAACCTTGGCCCACAATTAATTGGTCCATATTATTTTCCAAAGATGCTCACAAGGAGAAGTCTTATGTCCAACAAGCAAAGTGTAAGCTTCCATCAAGAAAAACATGTTTCTTGATTAACAGCCTAAACGTACAGTGTTTGGATCTCTATCATTGAGGATTTTTTGATTTTGTAGCTCCTGATCAAGGGTCCACCCTTGGATCTTAGAGGGAGGATTCATCCAATATTCCTATTTTTTCCAAGGCTGCAATAGAGTATATTCAGTCTCCACATTCCAAAGATCAACAACCTTATAACACAATTTCTCTATGGTGAACAACTCTAGCTCTCTCACATCATTACATACACTTATTCTTGACATATGTTGCTTGAAATCTAACCAAAAACTAGCAATGCTCCCATTTCTTACCTCCCAAAAAGCGTGACCTGGATCAGGCTCCAGTTATTTTGAGCAAGGTTCCATATACAGGAGTCTAGAGGATATCTCTCAATTATCAAATTCTCATAAAGAGAGTGAAAATTCCCATATTTTCTATTCCATATTTGTTTTCATATATTTGTTCCCCTATAGAGCCATCGCCACTAGAGTTTCACTCCAAGGGATTTGTTTAATGTCTCTGGGTCCCATAGGCCTAGACCGCCCACTAATTTAGGAGTGAAGAGGTGTTTCCAGGCTACCAATGCCCATTTCTTGACATTTTTGGCTCACCTCCATAGAAAGTTCCAAAGAAAGGTAGTAATAGAGTTATATATTTCTTTAGGATCTGCTAATACTAAAAGTTGATACATATGAATAGATTGAAGCACAAATTTAAAAAAGACTAAATGACCAACCATATTAAGGGATCTAAAAACCCATATTTCCAACATGTTGGAGATATTTTATAACACATGTTTCCATCAAGATATTCTCAAGTAGTTTGATACCCTTGGAACTCATAAGTATTTCGCCAGGGGCTTACTAATTTGGAATGTGATGAACTGAAGGAAAGATGACCTTGAACCATAGGGTTAGTGTTGAGAAAGAGAAACTTAATTTTTCCCCATTTATTAGAGTTCCTAAGACTTCCAAAAAATTAGAGAAAATGAATTTTAAATATCTAGCTTCTTAAAAGGAGGGTTGACAACTGAGTAAGACATCATCAACAAATTGTTGGTGAGAAATAGGCAAGCCCTCACCACAAGGTCGAATCCCTTGAAGAAATATTTGATGACCAGGACCTTTGAGGTATCTCCCTAGGCCTTTTACAACCATAATGAAAGTCCTAGAGGGAAACCCATTCATAAGGATGGAATATGAAGGGGAAGGTATCATAGATTTCATTAATGGGATTGAGGGAAATGAGAAACCAAAAGCATCAAGCACTTAGAAGATAATCCGAAATAATTTTGTCATAAGCTTTAGAAAGGTATAACTTAATTAGCATAATAGTTTTTTTAAATTTCTTCAAAGAGTGTATAACCTCATGAGAAGTGACAATGCCATCAACAATCTAGTGACCCTCAATGAACCCTATTTGTTCTAGGGATATGATGTTATTTAACAATGGTTAAGGAATTTATTCATAATAGAAGAAATACTTTTTTAAATAGAATTGCACAAAGTTATAGGGTGGAAACCACTTGGGTCTTCCAATTTTCCAAATTTAGGGATCAAAGGAATGAAAATAGCGCCAAGACTCAACCATATCTTTTGATTTTGACGAGAGTATTCAACAAAATCACGGACTTCTAGACCTATAAATTTCCAACATGCCTGAAATAAATATTTAGTAAATTCATCCAACCCTAACACTCTATTATGTGGAATATCCATGAATATCTATTCCACTTTTGAATAAGTTATTTCCCTCATTAAAGATTCATTATGATCTTGATGGATTAAGTGTGGAATATTGACCATTGTTCTTTGAATGGAATCCTTATATTTGGAGTAAGCTTCATAATCATATCATCGAAATAAGAAAGTATTCCATTTTCAATGTACTCATGCTACACCATCCATCGTCCCTCTTTAGATTTGACAGATAAAATATCCTTTTGATGTTGATGCTTGATCATAGTCTTGTGAAAGAATTTGTAGTTTCGCTCACCTTCCCTCAGCCATTGCACTCTATATTTTTGTCTCCATAAATCCTTCCCCTATTTTTGTCTCTATTCAAGTTTGTTGATTAATTTATCCTTTTCTAGGATTAATTCTTTTGTTCTACCCTCTATGATAATTTTTTGTTGAACTAGTTGCATTCGAGCTTCCATTTCCTGTTTATCTAGTAATATATGCCCAAACTCCTTACTATTCCAATTTTTTATTTTCTTCTTAAATTCTTTTAGTTTGAGTTGCAAGTTATGAATAAGATTTCTTCCCTATATATATATATATATATATATATATATATATCCTCTCACCACGTTTGAGCAATATGTTTAAATTCTAGGTCCTTCAACCAAAAACTCCCAAAGCAAAATGGGTGGTTTTTAAGCGAAATTTTAAATCTACTTTCAATATAATGGGCCAATGATTAGACCCTAAATAGGGTAAGAGTGCAACCTCCACAAAGATGTCTCTACCCAACAAAGCTTCTGAAACTAAGAACCTATCGAGGAAACTCACTATTTGGTGTATGTCTCCTCTACAATTATTCCATGTAAAGATCTCATTGATTGTTTCCATATTAACCACCCATAAATCATGGATTAATTTTCTGAATAGATGAGCCTCTAGATCTACTCTTCTAATACCCCCTTGCTTTTCTTCCAATGATTTAATCAGGTTAAATTCACCCCATGTAATCCACAGCTCATCAGTGTGTAGTTGCATTATTTCCAAGAGGTTTGATAAGAAAGCCACCTTCTCTACTGATAGATGGGGTCAATAGTTTGTCATCAATACCACAAAATCCTTGGATCCAATATATCATAATATCCTAGAGAGAATCCTTGAATAATTGATCCCATCCATAAAGGAAATTTCTAAGGGATTCCATAGGATGGTTATGCCTCTAGTGCTTCCATTCACATCTAAATCCATAGCATCATACCTTTTTCCATAGGGACTTGCAATATCTCTTACCCTCTCACCACAGATTTTAGTGTCTTGCAAGATTATAATTTTTGGGTGTTCGTTATTTACTTATTCCTTAAGATACCTTTTCTTACTTCTATTGCTGAGGTATCTTACATTCCATGTCATGATATTCATTTAAGAAAGTTTTTTAAGGAGGGAGGAACCTCCAAAAGCATGATCACTTTCCTAGTATTTATGAGATTCTCATCGATTATTTGGATCGATTCTTAAATGGTCTTCTTTCCACATTTCCTATTACTTTTTGTAACATAGTTTTTTCCATGGTCTCACTGGGACTGTGTACCTAAATCTACATGTCCCTACCCTTGATATCTACAACCTAAGCAACCTTGGCATTACATTTTTTGAAAGACCTCTTGAAATTGACTCTTTTGTTTATCGGGGATAAACCTATAACCTATGTATTTCCATTCTACCAACATCTTGGTTAGTATCTATTCCTCATTACTGATATTTTCCTGTAATTAATCCATGTCCATTTTTTCCTTCTCTCCTCGCAAAATTTCGTGCTAATCTGATTTTTCCAACGGGTCCTCTTGGACCTTTCTCTTCGGTGTGACTTTTGCCTATGGTGGGTCAACTTTTGGGTCTAGATTCATCATATCATTTGGGAGTTTTGGCTCCTCCTCATCTGTGGAGATCATTGCATAATGATTTCATGTTGGATTTGCCTTTGTCATAGCCTGAGCGGGTTGACCTTTGGGGGATTTTTGCTTGTAATTGACTTTTTGAAAACCCTCTGCATCCTCCTTGTTGATACATCTTGGGTTTTAGTGGAAAATCTTGAAATGGATGTCCATATTAATGGCACCTTCTACACCAAAAAAACACATGCTCATAATCCAACGATTATCACTAAACCACATTGTGGTATTCAAGTTCTATATATTCAAGTAAGGGTTGCATTATATTCATGTAGACACAAATCCTTGAGTATGAAGTATAACATCCTCGCTTGGTTGTATTTGCAATTTTCACAAAACTGTTAACATAATTTCCAATTCCCTTTCAGATATTTTGATCATAGAAATATCTGGGAAGAGAGAACAATATAACCCAAACTGGAATTGCCATCAACTTTTTCCAGGGGTTATAATACTCATCCTAACTCGTAGTGTAAAATCCTGCATTGTTAAAAAAATAAAGGTTATTTTCAAAAACTTTCTTTCCTCCATATTTGAAAATATTGCCATGATGAATCCTCGAGCCCCATACTTCACTTCAATGTGATCCTTTTGCTACAACTTGATTTGAATACATTTGACTATATCCCACTCCATCGGCCATGAGTGCATGATTTTTCATGCAGTAGCGGTATCCTTCCAATTTATTGTTGGGAATCACATACTTTGGATTTGCTACAACATTCAGCGAGCATCTTCCCTTCAGACGAGTCTGCCATTTTGCCAAAAGCACAATGGGTTTTGCTTGTGCCTTCTCCATTTGAATTTTGTTGTGTATCCCTAGTTACTATAGTGTTGAAGGAAAAGACCGCTCCCCCCCTCGCTAGTCCACTCATGCATGGAATTAGTGTAGATGAAATAGAAAATCGCCTCCCTATGATGAAAGAAAGGATTGGTTAGACAGTTTTGTAAAGCAAAACCCTAACACTAAAAACTCATACACGTACAACTATTTCCTATGTAGTTAAAAATAATATTTTATATATTTACGTAAAGCATATATTTAAACGTACAATTATTTCATATGAACTTAAAAATAATATTTTATTTATTTAGATAAAACATATATTTACACACAACATATTTAAAAATGTAAGGATATAATATATTCATTTGACAAAGAAGATGAAGTAAGTTTTTAATTTTGACAAAGAAGAAGTTAAAATTTATGACCATTCAACTCGGATATGGTTGTCCAGAGAAAAATCGATGGTTGATTTTCACAGTATGCTCTTGACTTGTCGATTATGGATTGCCAGAATATTCTGGAATCCCGCAATCTACTTAAGGATGCCTCGTGGTTGATAATAGATATCAATATGCATTGATTGTTTATGCATAGTATCTATATTTCTACAGTAGCGAGTTTATAACCCAGGGAAAAAATAGATGGAATCATGGACAAGGAATTGTGTCTCTCCTATTTTTTTAAGACCATGTGTGGGCTACCTCACTGTTATAGCCTTCCTCTCCCTGGTCATACCAGTTTTTTCTACTACTTTTGTCTTCAATGGATTCAATCGACCCAACTTGATCTTGGAGGATGTTGCTTCACTCGTTCCCTCCCGATCTATACTGGCCCTCACAAATCACATGCCTTGAGTGCTCGGCCGGGGGCTGTATTCAACTCCCATGCAGATGAAAAGCCACGGGACACTTTCCTCCTTCAGCACCACTTTTGTTTTCAGCATGGTGCGTCTCCCCTCTGACGAAGGTGGGCACGGTCTGGCCTTCATGGTCACGCCCTACTAAACTATAATTGGCAGTCTGGATTCCGGGTATCTGGGTTTGCTTAACATTACTAGCAATGGGAAACCATACAATTAGTTGTTCGCAGTGGAATTCGATACAGTCCAGAATTTGGAATTGGATGATCCATATGCCAACCACGTTGGCGTAGATATTAATAGCCTCATCTCAGTGAAGACCAAACCCACTGGCTATTGGAATGGGCCGCGGTTCAATAGAATCAACCTCGAGAGCGGACAACACACAGGCCTGGATCAATTACGACCACCTACAATGCCAGCTCAATGTTACCATAACGTTGGCCAACTTGCCGAGACTGTAGAGGCCGCTCATATCACAGAAAATAGATCTCGGGTGGAGGGTGCACGAGGGCGCCCACTCGACGGTGTGACAAACTCGTGTGAGAGTTCGGGTGGGGGGCCGCACGAAGGTGTGCCCAACTGACTCGTGCAAGGAGTTTGGTGTGTTGTGTGGATTGTGTGGGGAGCGACCACCGTGCAAGGCATGCACGAGGTGGGCACCCGTTGGACAAACAACACAGGTAAAACGCCGGTGGAGCTTTTGCTCCCGGTCACTTGTATTTTCACAAAATCATAATAAAACATTATTATTGCATATGATGGTGTCCTCTCTACTGTTATGAATGTTTATGGTTATGTTTATAATGTTAATGGATTCCACACATTAATATTGTTAATGAAAGATGATGAATTTTAGGCATAGTTCGCAAAGTAACTGAACAATGGAACATGTTAACTACTTAGGTGGTGTCGCACCCTTGCCAATTAATGAAGAAAGAATTAGGGGCATGACAGATGGTATCAGAGCTACTTGCAGAGAACAGACATGTATGCAGGGAAAAGTTATGGAGAAATCGTGGATTAACAGTCTGGGTTTCATGGACTTGATGGTTCATGGTAAGACCATTCAAGCTCTGGTGGACATAGGGGCCACTCATAACTTCATGACGACACGGTTGGCAAAAGAGGTTGGACTGATGATCTTCCCATCGAATGTGGAAGTCAAGGCGGTGAAATTTAGTGCTAAAGTGGTGGGATCGACACACGAAGTGTCTGTGCAGATAAAAGACTAGAAGGGTCAGTTGGACTTCACATTGATGGAGATGAACGACTTCGACATGATAATGGGGCAAGATTTCTTGAAGGGCAACAAGGCAATTGTTGTCCCCTTCTATGATGAGGTGGTGTTGGTTGGACATTCACAGACTTGGACTTTGCCCACTCATAGGCAAAGGAGGGAAGTCAAGGTGCAACATGTTTCTACACTATGTTTGGAGAAGGCTATGAAGGAGACAGATATGGAGACATATGTGGTGATGTTCAAGGGAGTCAAAGGTGATGGAGTGGGGACGCCTGTTCCAGCTGAGATTTCTGAGGTATTGGCCAAATATGTAGATTTGATGCACAATGAGCTGCCGAAGAATCTTCCACCAAGGTGTGCAGTGGACCATAGCATTGAGCTTGAGCCAGGAAAGCAACCCCCAGCTAAAGCACCTTATCGGTTGTCAGGACCTGAGTTGGAGGAATTGAGATGACAGTTAAAAGAGTTAACTGATGTAGGTTTCATCAGACCTTCAAGGTCCCCCTATGGAGCTTCGATATTGTTCCAGCGGGAGAAGGATTCGAATGAGCTACGGATGTGCTGTGATTACCATGAATTGAATAAGTAGATGGTAAGGAACAGGTATCCTTTGTCATTGGCTGCTGATTGCTTTAACAAGCTTGCGAAAGCCCGAGTGTCTTCCAAGCTGGACTTGAGGCATTGGTATTATCAGGTGCAGATAGCTGAAGGAGACGAGAAGAAGACCGCGATAGTAACAAGGTATGGTAGCTTTGAATTCCTTGTTATGCCATTCGGGTTGCGCAATGCTTCTGCTACATTTTGCACTTTGATGAATGATGTCCTACGACCATACTTGGATTCGTTCATAGCAGTATACTTGGACGACATAGTGGTGTATAGTGACAACATGGAGGATCATAAGAAGCACTTGGCGATGGTGTTCGAGGCATTGAAGGCAAATCGGTTGTACTTGAAGAAGTCTAATTGTGTGTTCGCTCAGACCAAGATTTCGTTCCCTGGACATATAGTTGATCAAGGGTACATACGGATGGAGCCAAGCAGAGTGAAGGCGATCGAGGATTGGGTTGAACTGAAGAATGTCCATGATATGAGGGTGCTTTTGGGCATGACCAACTACCAACGGAAGTTTGTAAAGGGGTACTCCAAGCTAACATCGTCACTGACAGACCTATTGAAGAAAGACAAGAGATGGAGTTGGACGGATAAATGTCAAGAGGCATTTGATGACTTGAAGAAGAGGATGGTTACAGCACCGATACTGAAGTTTCCAGACTTCGAGAGAACATTTGAGGTACACACAGATGCTTTAGATTTTTCCATAGGAGGGGTTCTTATGTAGGATGGGCATCTAGTGGCATATGAGAGTTGGAAGTTATAGGATAGAGAACGGAGGTATCCTGTTCATGAGAAGGAGATGACTGCAATCATTCATTGTCTTCATGTGTGGAGGCATTACCTAATTGGGAAGTCGTTTGTTGTCAAGACATACAACATTGCAGCAAGTTATTTTGCATCACAACCGAAGCTTTCTGCAAAGCAAGCTTGTTGGCAGGACTTCTTGGGAGAATTCAACATGACTGTTGAGTATAGATCGGGGAGACACAATGCAGTAGCAGATGCCCTTAGCAGGAATGGACAACCTGCAACATTGGAAGGAGAAGACCGGGCAACAAGGAGTAGGAGTCGAGTTCAGATGTCAGAAGAGATGCAGAATAAGCTCAAGGAAAGTGTTGAGACTGATACTCAGGTGTAGAATATAGTGAAGTAGATAAAGGAGGGGAAGACACGAAAGTTATTTCTATGAGACAGATTCTTGTTCTTTGGAAATCGACTCTATGTTCCAAATTCATCTGGGCTCAAGAGGCACCTTTTGAAGGAATGCCATGACTCACCATGGGCTGGCCACCTAGGGCAACATCATTCTTTGGCATTGTTGGAGAGAGGATTCTTTTGGGAGAAAATGCGGGAAGATGTAGAGGAGTATGTACATACATGCATCATTTGTCAGCAGGACAAATCGGATACTCAGAGGAAAGGAGGTCTGTTACAGCCTTTACCGATTCCTGAGAGACCACGGATGAGTGTCTCAATGGACTTCATCACTCAGTTGCCACAGGTTCAGGGGTATAATGGGATAGTGGTCGTGGTTGATCATTTTTCCAAGTATGTTGTCTTTGTTCCAACAAAAATGCCTTGGGGAGCCGAGCGGACTGCGGAGTTGTTCTTTAAGAAAATAGTAAAGTATTGGGGGATGCCACTAAGCATCATGTCAGACTGAGATCTACAATTTATATGTAGATTTTGGACCACATTGTTCAAGTTAGTTGGGACAGAGTTGTTGATGAGTTCAAGTTACCATCTGCAGACAGATGGACAGATCGAGAGGATCAATGCATTGATAGAGGATTACTTGAGACATTATGTGATGACTGATCAGAAGAATTGGCCTGAACTCTTGGATATTGCTCAGTTCAACTACAATATTCAAAAAAGTTCTACGATGGAGAATAGTCCATTTGAGTTGGTGAATGGACATATGCCATTCACACCGCATACCATAGTGACAGGAGGTTTGTTGAGGAGTCCTCATGCAAAGAAGTTCATGAAGGCTTGGGATGAGACCTTGGAGCTGGCACGGTCGTGCTTGCACGAAGCTGCAAGGAGAATGAAGAAATGGGCAGATAGAGGAAGACGGGATGTACACTTTAGTGTGGGAGATATGGTGTTTCTCAGGATTACAGGAGATCGATTTCAGCCACCTAAGGGATTGTGAGCAAACTGACAAGGAAATATGAGGGACCATTCCAAGTGAAGAACAGAGTGGGGGAAGTTGCTTATGAGCTGGAGCTTCCATGCCATATGCACATGAAGCATCCAGTTTTTCACATGAGTCAGTTGAAGAGATTTAGACTTGATGCTGATCATCTAGAGAGAGTGGAACAATTGGGGGGACCAACCATGATTGTGGACAAGCCTCACTTAGAGATGGACAAGATTCTAACTGTCCAATCTACAAGGCTTGGCTGGCACATGAGACGAGAATTTCTTGTCAGATGGAAGAATGCACTGGAAGAGGATAGCTGGGAAACGGAGGACTCGCTTTGGAGATGGAAGTGAAAGATTATGAAGCATGATTATGAAGTATGATAGGAAGCTACGGAGGAGAGTTGGATTACCGGGGACAGCAATGCTTTCGGGCGGGGGAGAATGTAACGCCCTGCGGCTGGCGAGTCACCCGGGCGCGCTGACCGATCAACCGAAGTAGCGTGTGGAGTAGGAAGGCGACCAACGGGCAAGACATAACATGTGGACGAAGGTTGGTTGCCTCACTTATACGTGGGCAGGCTGAACGAAGTCACCCACGGGCCGACCATATAAAGTTGTAGAATGGGTGAGTGATGGTGGGCGGTCCCGTGTGATGGGTGAGCCGACCCACACATCAAATGAGTTTTACAAGCAAAAGGTGTGTCAACTGGGCGAAGATGAATGAGTCAGCCAGGTGGCACGACTCGCCCACCCACCATCTGAATAGTTGATGCAGTTGGGAGGTTGGAACACATTTGAATGCACTCGCTCATCAAGCAGCTCGTGGAAGGAGTGCGTAGTAGCCGCAGTCAAGGTACAGCAAACCAAAGGTTGATGCACTCGCTTGTCGAGTAAGGTGGGCACGACATCGCACGAAGTCTTCTTGAATGGTTGGTGTGGGTGGAGGGTTGCACGAAGGTCCCCCCCTGCCGGTTGAAGGCACGGGTGGAGGGCTGCACGAAGGCGCCCGCTCATCGTTCGGTAGTGTACATGGGTGGAGGGCTACACGAAGACCCCCGCCCGTCTGTTGTACGTGCAGGTGGAGGAATGCACGAAGGCACCTGCCTGCCAGTTGGTGAACTCAGGTGGAGGGTGCACGAGGGCACCCGCCTGACAGTGTGATAAGCTCGGGTGAGAGTACGGGTGGAGGGTCACACGAAGGCGTGCCCGCACGACTCATGCAAGGAGTTTGGTGTGTTGTGTGGATTGTGTGGGGAGCAACCATCGTGCAAGGCGTGCACGAGGTGGGCGCCCGCTCGACAAACGACACGGGTAAAACACCGGTGGAGCTTTTGCTCCTGGTGACTTGTATTTTCACAAAATCATAATTAAACATTATTATTGCACATGATGGTGTCCTCTCTGCTATTATGAATGTTTATGCTTATGTTTATAATGTTAATGGATTCTGCACATTAATAATGTTAATGAAAGATGATGAATTTTAGGCGTAGTTCACAAAGTAACTTAACAATGGAACATCTTAACTACTTAGGCGGTGCCTTACCCTTGCCAATTAATGAAAAAATAATTGGGGGCGTGACAGGATGGATAAAGCAGGAAGATTATTCAATATTATTTACTGAATAAATAACTTTTTGTCTTGTATTTTAAGCAGTAAGGATAACCAATATTTCACAGGCCATAGGCCGATTAATGCGGTCGCCCACTATATTTTGTGTATTTTGTTTAAATTTAATAGAAAGAAAAAGCTGGACAACATTTAGTAGGCTTATAGACTGAATAAGTGTTATGTTTATCGCAACTACTCCTCACATTGCATAAATTCAAGAAGAAATTTGTTTTGAAATGTATTTTCTTAGGTAAATGAATTAGGGCTATGTTAATGTATGAGGGATTCCTATTGACTTTCGATAGTAAGAAATAATGTGATAGAAACTTGGGAAAATTCACCCTATGAGAAGGAAACCTACATTATTCTTCAATCAGTCATATATGGCACCCTTACTTGATGAAGTGTCATTTCTAAATTAAAACATATCATCATAGCTTGAAATATTACTTGTAATGGAGGCTATTCTATCAAAGTATCATAAGTGGGTAATATGAATGGTATGTCATGGATATGATGCTATGTATAAGAAAGGCAAGGAAAATGTTGTGGTTAACCTCATCCATAGGAATTGTGATGAGGAAGGGTGCATATTATTTTTATATTTTCTAATGCCTTATTAGCTATAGGAAGTATATAGGAAGTATGTTAAAAGTGGACATGTGATGCCAAGATTATGCAAATGATACACCACCCACAAGCTAGTGGATATGTCCACCTAGGTAATAATTGTTAGGTTGATGAGTTCCATTATAAAGTCCAAATTATTTCGGTTCAAGATTCTCCATTGAAATACAAAGTGAAATTTGAATTGCAATCCCCTCCCACAATGGGTCATTCTAGCTTTTAGAAAACATGTGAGAGCATTAAGGATTTATTATTTTCAGAATACATAAAGAAGGATAACCACAATTTTTGTGGATAAACATGATTATTGTGGATTTGTACAACTCTTACTAATTTCTACAACTATGTGGGTTGATGCTTATTTGGATTTCATCGCGGGGTCAACAAAATTAGGAAACAAATAAGTGATAATGGTAGTCATTTATCACCTTTCCAAATATGTTCATATTTATTCATTACAACACCCATTCAAGGCTACTTTAGAATAGGTCTTTGTGGACAATATTTTCCGATTGTGTGAAAATCTAAATCCATTGTATTGTTCTTAATCTCAACTTCACTAGCAAGTTTTAGTAATATTTTTTTCAACTTCATCATACCCAATTAAATCTAACAACTTTATATCACCAACAAAACAATAGGTAGACAAAAATTGTCAGCAAGGGTTTGGAAACTTATTTTCATTTTTTTGTTTCAGTTGACAAGTCTAATGGGTCCAATGGTTACCATGGTTGAATGTTGGTATCATCCTACATATCATGGTGCTACCAAAATAAACCCTTTAGAGGTGTTTTATGGAAAAACACCCCCACTAATCATCTCATTCTTGTTAGACCTCTTGAAGGTGCAAGAAGTGGAAAACACCTAATAGTGCATGATGACATTGTTTGTACCCTCAAAAATAATTTTGTGTTGACTTTAATTTTTATAAACTGATAGGTTGATCAACATCACCCCAAACATGATCTTCATGAATATGATTAGGGTTTCTTACATTTACAAACTATTAAGGCCTCAACAATCCCCTAGTTAACCAACTTGCAAGAGCCTCCTTCAAATTTTGAAATACATATTTTTTAAAATTATGCTCCATTTTAGTAGGCCCAATTCTTTTGAGTTTAATTGCTTACTAACTAGAATGATTCTCATTGAATATATTTTTATTTACTCACTTCTTATTGCAATTATAAAATTTATGGTAGATGCATTATCAAGTTAGTTTGCATTATAATTTTGTTGTTATAGTGTCTCTTTCATTTCATATATCTTATAAGTAGTTCTTGTATTTATTAGATTACTAGAAATCTAACCTCTATGGAATTGTATACATTTAAGCTCTATGGAATTGTTATAGGAATTCATCAAATCTTATTGAAATATTCATGCATCATTTGTTGGCTCAAATTTGTGTATTAGAACAAATTATCACTTTCACTAAGCATTGGGTATTAGGTGCTCTAGATCTCAATTAGTTGCTTTGGTCGATGAAAATATCTTCACTGCTTATAGAACATGTTAATTTCATCGAATGTCCCAATAAAGATGTAAGATGAGTAATGAAACTCAAGTGAGAAAATCAGCATTCCAATATGAGGTATTTGGATTTTTAATTTAATAAAAATGTCTTTCAGTACAATTTTAGATATTACCGAAATTAGTATATAAGGTCTTAGAGGAAGCTTCTGTACCGACATGAATAAAACTCTCAGAATCCAATTTTAAATATTGTTCCTAGAATCCAATATTGTCCTTAATTAGGTGTATTACTAATTGTTGCAAATCAAGTTATTGTATATATGTTTACCACTCAACAAAAAGTTATTTAAATTTGCTGCAGTATAGAATACTGAACATACATTTGTGTGATATTGATGATTGAGCCGTAGGTTATCATTGTTCCTTCTACTTTCTCTTCACCTAGTTTCTCTTCCTCTCCTCTATCTCAAAGATTTCCTGAGGAACCATTTCCTGAGTTACTTGAGTCACTCGAGAACCAAGGCGTTGAACTCCGAATTGTTCTTGGCATTCAACATTTGTCATCTCATCCTCTGCCGACTTTAGATACTAGGTCATCTACTGATCTTGGCACGAAATCTACCGACAATCTCGTTCAAACTCCAGAGAGTTTGCTGACCACTGACGGATAGCTTGGACTAGTTATCTATCCTCTGAATCCTTTATTTGACAATGTTGTGATATCACCACAGATTCCTTACAGTTTGTATGATCATCTAGGTGTTCTTTTGGAATTATCCCATTGTACTTCTTTGATCGTTCGTTGTCGTTTGTTCCTAGATATGCAACTTGAAGCCAATGCTCTAGTCACCTCTTTGGAGGAGTCAAAAGTTTCTACTCCACATACTATCGGGGAGGAAGAACATATTTTTCCTCCTGAAGGTTTCCCCTATATAGGAAGAATTCTCGCCAATGTGCCACCTAATTATGTGTCTTTGGCACAGTTGGTTTCAGGTACACCTAGTGCCTCATCACTTTACCATAACCATGTTTGGGCATCAGGCACCATGCCTACTTCAGGTCTATTCATTGTGAACTCGACCTCCCAATAGGCTGTTACCTCAGTCCCAGTGCAACCCACCATTCTGAACCCTCTTGTATCATCAGTCCCAGTCACCCATCTGGTTCAACCAGCGGTCTCAAGGAATGTCTCTGTCAGTTCCTCCATCCCTTTGGTCAGTGGCCAAGCTGTGCCACTACCTGGGGGGGTAAAACCTGAATGTTTCTATGGTGTCAGGTGCCACCAATGTGAGTGGCTCACAAGCTCACATGCTTGGTATGAACCAGCCTTCTTCTAGAATTATCCACAACCCTGTTGATCCTATTGGATCAAGCAATGTCTAGTACCAACAGGTTCAAAATCCTGTTGGTCCGTCTGGGTCAAGCAATGTCCAGTATCAGCAACCCTATGAGGCTCAAGTCTAATACCAAACTCCTTACGTTCCATATGTTTCTCAAGGAATGGTTAATCAACCTTACACCCTTCAGTCTAGGCAGTACATTCAGTCTGGCTCATCCACTTTCCAGGGTGGCTATGGTCAGATTCAGTTTGGAAATTTTCCGGGAACTATTCAAGTACCGTTTCAATAGCAAGGACAACCTCTATAACAACAAGGGAAACCTTTGTTACCACAAGAGCAACCTTTGTTGTAGCAAGGGATATCCGCGCAACAGTAAGGGAAAATGATCTCACAAAAAGGTCAACTGCAACAATCGTAAGGGAAACCCTTGCAACAGTTGCAACAAACCATGCAATATTAGATGCATTATGCTCCTCAAACCTCCCAGACCATGTCCTCACAGGGCTAACCTCTATAGCCCCAGGGACAAATTTTGTAGCCGCAAGGCCAACCCTTGTAGTAGCAAAACCAACCCGGGTAGCAACAACCCTTGTATACATATCAGCAGGGTCAACCCTTGCAAGGGCAAGGCCGGGGCCAATTCCTATAGCAGCAGGCCCAAAATCCTAATGTCCTAGGTCAACAGGTCCAGAATCCTTCTAGCCAAGGGCACCAAGTACAAAACCATAATGTCATAGGTCAAGAGGTACATAATCCTTTTGGTCAAGGGCAGCATGTACAAAATCCCTATGTCCAAGGGCAACAAGTGTATCAACCCTATGCCCAAGCACACCAGGTCCAAAATCCTCTTATTCAAGGACAACAGGTTCACCATCTGTATGTTCAAGGACAACAGGTACAATATCCATATGTCCAAGGTCAATAGGGTCAACAGCCTTTTAACCTATACGTTTCTTATCAGCAACCTATGACTCGATAGTTCCAAGGTATTCAAGGTAAAAATCCACCCTATGGCCAAGGTAATCCACAATGGGGGCAACATCAAATGCCATATGGCCAAAATCCCCCACTCTTGGGCCAAAATCCTTACTAGCAGGGATAAGCTCCTCCGCTCAGACCCACTTACCGACCTCCTATGCCTTTTAGTATTCAATTGCCATTTTTGGCCGCACTAGAGTTTCCAGATGTATCTCGCCTTACAAATGATCCAATTCTTCATTCACCATATAGGCCTCTGGTGTCATCCAAGATACCAAGCGATTGTCCAAATTTTGATGGGGAAGAAAAAGAAGATCCTCAAGCCCACGTGATGACATATCACCTCTGGTGCTCTTCAAACTCTGACATTGACGATTTCATTCATCTCTGTCTTTTCTATTGAACCCTCATAGGGTATTGCAGCTAAGTGGTACATCGAGCTTCCTCAAAGCACTTACCATGACTTTAACTCTTTAGCCATGGATTTCCTCACACATTTCCAGCTGTCAGTTCTCTATGAAACTAGAACCTATTTGCTCACATCGCTTGAGCAAGACACTATGACACACATCTCTGATCATATCCATCATTGGAGACGTAGATGTTAGTTGATCAAATTTGAGATTGCTGATCAATTGCTTACCGAATGGTTCACTAAATCATTTGTGGCCCCAATTGCTCATGATATAGCTATGGGTGGATACATTACTGAAGAACAAGCCATTGCTCGTGCCCAGTACTTAGACCTAGTTTACTCACAGGCTGGCACTTTGCATGAGTTATTACTCGATGCTCCGCAGCCATCATCTAATCCCACAACATCAAAGTCGCAAGTTGTACCTCATGTCGATGGAGTTATTGGTTTAGTATCCCAGACCCCTGCTAAATATTTTTCCAAATAGAAGTCGGTCTCAAATGTTGTTCCCAATAGTTCTTCCCAGAATCCACCTGGCCCTAGTAAAACCTCAGAGGTCCACACTATCTAGTCTACCATAGCGGAAAAATCCTCGAAAGGTAATAAGAAAGGTAGAGGCAAGGGTAAAGATGATGCCCCAAAACAAGGTCCTCCCAAATCGTCTGCTGGTGAATCTTCATAACGGAAACCTAAATATCCCTACCTCAATTGCGAGGAGAATCAATACACTAACGATTGTCCCCGATGATCTGAAGTTAGTCTTCTGCTCAAAGGGACCCCTGTTGTCCTCAAAAAGCCATTTCCGTCTCAGCAGACCCAAATGGTAGACCAACCTCAATCATCTGCTTCCTCAGGATCTCAAGTGTTCATGATGAGTATGCCTATTAATGTGGCTACTAGATCAAAATATTACCAAACTCCTGCTCCGACAGTTGGGAAAGAGAAAGAATCCACCCCTTCTTCTTCTGCCCTAAGTTTTGACTCTCTTCATATCAAGCACCCTAACCGTGATTCTGATATAGGCCACCCTCTAGAGGTGTGCTACTGAACTCCTTGTACAATCCTACTGCCTGAGCTGCTCAACATTATAATATTGTTGAGGATTTGGTTTAGGTACTGTTAGCTATGTCAACTCTCGAGGTGCTCCAAAGCTGCCCATCAGAGCGGAAATCTTTGTTGTTAGCTATCGGGGGTATCGATCTGACTAATTCCAATTTGATATGTTTTGATCTAGAGAACCATGTTTCATGTCGCCCTCATCAGATTGCCTTTCTCATTCCAATAATCATCAATGAGAAGACCATCCATAGGATTGTCATCAATGAAGGTGCTTCCACCTGCATTATGTCAATCACATGCTAGAAGACTATTGGTTCTCCTACTTTGAACCAATCCCCAAACAGTTTGGAAGCTTTTGATGGGCATGATTCACAACCCTTCGGTGTCTTACCTAACCTTGCCATTACTCTGGAAGGAAAGACAGTGCAAGTCGAGGTACAAATTGTTGATGCCAATCTCAATTACAATATTCTACTTAGCTGAAGCTGGACCCATGCTATGCATGCTCTAGCCTCCTCCCTATTTCGCATGATTTGTTTTCCCCATCAAGGGAAGATTGTCACTTTTCATTGGCTGTCTTTCTTTTCCTCTTCCTCCTTGGATGGAAATGTTTCATATGTCAAGCACATTGGTGCTGCCTATGAGAGTGTGGGGGTAGGTCTTTTCAAAGATTCTGCCTCAATGGGAATTTTTCCACTCCCACCTCCTCATGTTGCCTATGTGAACATGGTCTCGGTCAAATTTGATCCCTGGGTCATACCTTCACTAGATTTTGTTGATACCTAGGGCGAGGTTATGCCACTTAGTCCCATTGAAACCAATTACATGGAAATTGTTTCTGCTTCGAGTTCCACATCCTCTAATTCTTCTGTTTCAAAGACCTCTCTCGATACCTATTTGTAATCCTCGTATCTTGGTGCTTTGGCATCCATTGATCCCTTAACCGAGATCTTCCTTACTGATGAAGGTATCATGGAAGTCATGTCTCTCGAGGAACAACCTTGGACCGATCCTCATCATCATTCCTCATTCTTGCCTCGCCTGACGGTCACGTCTACCACTCTTGCAGAGTTCTCTTCTCCACTTCCTTCCCTCCCGCTTCGGCCACTGATCATGACTCATGAAGTATGGTGGGAAGGAAATTTGGGTATTATTACCCAAACGATGCTGATTGATATTTCTATCAAGCTTGGTATCGTTGAACATGTCCATATCGGGGTATCATGTTCTCTAGATGAGATGAAGACTTATACTCATCTTTTTCAAGAATTCCATGATGTGTTTGCATGGTCCAATGAAGAAATGCCTCACATTGATCCTAGCATTGTTGTGCACAAAATACCCACTTATCGACACACGAAGCCCGTTTGCCAATGGCTCCACCCGGTGCACCCTAAGAAGGTCGTCGCTATCAAGGGTGAAGTTGAAAAACTTCTCAAAGATGGGTTCATCTATCCCATCCCTCTTATAGATTGGGTGTCCAATATTGTCCAGGTGACAAAAAAACAAGGAACGATCTGCGTTTGCGTTGATTATCGAGATCTCAATTGTGCCTATCCTAAAGATAACTATCCTACTCCTTTCATTGGTCAGATCATTGATGAATGTGTCGGGAGCAAGATTTTTTCCTTTATGGATGGTTTTTCTGGTTACAGCCAGATCAACATTACATTGGCCGATAAAAAAAGGACAACGTTTATCTGTCCATGGGGTATGTTTGTGTACAAAAAGCTCCTTTTTGGCCTAAAAATTTATGGGGCTACGTTTCAGTGGGAAATGTTCTATGCATTTCATGATATTTGCAACATTTTCTAACCTTACTTGGATGACCTTCCTACTCATTCTCATAAGAGCCAAGATAACCCTAACCATCTTCGGCAGATTTTTCTGCACTATAGACACTACAACATTCGGTTAAACCCGCATAAATGTGTTTTTTGCGTAGAATCTGGACGACTCCTCGACTTTATCATTTCCAAGGACAATATTCACCTTGATCCACTTAAAGCCGAGGGCATTGTAAATTTACCCCTTCCATCTTCGTTGCACCAACTCTAGAGCCTACAAGGAAAGAAAAGTTTTCTTCGTCATTTTATACTCAATTATGCTGAGCTAGCTACAGGATTTCCCAGCTGCTAAAACAAGGAGCGCCCTTTGTATGGGATGAGGTTGCCCAAAAATATTTTGATGGTCTCAATGCTGTCCTCGTGAATTCTCCTTTATTGCATGCCACAATTATTATCGCAATTACTTCCTTTACCTAGCTACAGCCCCTAGCACCATTGCTATGGTCTTGGTCCAATATGACGATGAGGCAACGAACATGTTCTCTACTACCTTAGTTGTAATCTCCTCGACACTGAAATGCATTATGCCCATGTTGAGAAGTTGGATTTTGTTGTCATCCAAACTGTTCAATGCTTTCAGCACTACATCCTCTTGCATATGACTACAGTGATTTCTAAATGCAACCCCATGACCTACATCCTAACTCGTCAATTACTGGGGGGAAGATATTCCAAATGGATTGTCATCCTGCAAGAATTCAATTTGATATTCACTACTGCCAAATCTAAGAAGTCACTTGTTTTCACCGAACTGATTTGTTCCCTTCTAGGTCTCTTCTTACTAGTGTAGATGAACAACTCTCGGACAAGACTCTCTTCCTGATTAGCACCATTGATCCATGGTACGGTGATATCATTGTGTATCTCCAAATGTCCACCTTCTACTCCACGTTGACTAAGGATGATCGCTAAAGGATTCGGCATCACTCCTGACCTTACCGTATTATTGGCAATACTTTATACCATGTCAGTGTCAATTTAGTTCTTCACAGATGCCTTATGATTGAGGACACTGAAAGAGTTCTCAATGACTGCCACTCTGGGGCATGTGGTGTACATATGTCTGGCTATCCTACTGCTCAAAAATTCCTTTGCACTGGTTATTTATGGCCGTCCATTTTCAAGGACTGCATCCTTGTTGTTTGCAAGTGCCATGAATGCCAAATTTACCAATGCAAGATGCACGCCCCACCTGCTCAACTACACCTCGTCATTACCATTGGTCCTTTTGTCAAATGGGGCATCAATTATATGACATGTAACCCTCACTTGATCGGGGGGCATGGATATATTATCATTGCTGTGAATTATTTCACCAAATGGGCCGAAGCGATGCCTACATACTTTGTAGATGGTAAAATAGCGGCTCAATTCCTTTTCAATCATGTTATTTCTAGGTTTGGCATACCCCAAGCCATTGTCATAGACCATGGCTCCCATTTTAGAGATTACATGATCGCTGAGCTGACATCCGCATTGGGTTTGTGCCACGATGGCTCAACCCTACATTATCCTCAGGCCAACGGCCAACTTGAAGCCATGAACAAGGTTTTGGTTACAATTCTTCAACGTACTATTACAATGCACAAGTAAAAATGCCATCTCATCCTCTTTTTTATGATAGATTTTCTAGCGAAAATCACATGAGAAACCATTTGTCGACACGTTTCGAACCAACCAGTGTGGTTCATCGTCAGGACAAGTTGAAAAAACAGATCCAGCTTAGCATGTTAAATAGATCATAAACTTGTTATGGATCACAGAAGCCTCAACTCTACAATCTCATCCTCTTTTCAGCTTTGTGGGCTTACCAAACCTTGACCAAATACGCAAATGGTTTCACACCATTCCAGCTAGTGTATGGTTTAGAAGCACCATTGTCGATCAAATGCGAGATTCCTTCACTCAAGCTAGCTGTTGAACTTCTCCCCGAGACATCACCTCAGGAATAACGCCTCTTATATTTAGAATGACTGGATGAGACTTGTCATCTCACTACATTGGTTATCGAAGCACACAAGAAACAGGTCAAGTCCCATTTCGATCAGTCGGTCTTCCCTCACACGTTCTCTGAGGGTGATTTGGTCTTACTATACGACCAAGCTAATGATAAGCTAGGGGTAGGCAAGTTCAAACCCATGTGGCATGGGCCCTACATTTTGAAATGTGTTTTGCAAAAAGGGGCCTATGAGCTTATCGATTATGAAGGAAATCCAATGGATAAGCCCCAGAACAGGCTTTACCTGAAGAAGTACTATGCTTAGGTCATCTAGCATAGTTATTTGTGTACATTAGTGTGTTGTTCATTTTGTGCAGTGTGGTTTGGTGTGTTAGTTTTCAAATATCTTTCTGGTTTACTATGTTTTCCTTTCTTTACAGATGTCTACAACTCCTCACATCAGTTTCACTGATGGTTCTTACCGTAGTACCCAAAACCTATCATCTGCGGCATGGGCTATTTATGACCCTAACGGTAAGTTGATTGACCTTCAAGGTATCTATTTAGGTTGTACAACTAACAACATTGCTAAATACAGTGCAGTCATCAAACTGCTGTCAGAAGCCATTACTCTTGAAATTTGAGAGTTGGACGTAAACTTGGATTCACAACTTGTCGTCCTTCAACTCAATGGGCAATATTTTGTCAAAAACCCTCAAATATTGAGAATGTATCTCTGTATTTGTCTACGGGAAAGACATTTTGATTACATTACATATCATCATATTCCTATATGCATGAACACATTGACAGATGCATTAGCTAATTATGTGTTGGATAAACATTTATGAAACATGTTAAAATATAAAACAAACCATTTGTACCATAGTAAGCAAGAAAATAAAACATATCTATATATATATATATAATATATATATATATAATATATATATATATATATATATATATATATATGATGATGATGATGATGATGATGATAATGTTTGATACATAAAAACCCAAAAAAAATAATATATGTGTCTCAAATAACATTGACAGCTCGCAGGCCTCATATATCTATGGCACGCAGACCTCAAAAAATGAAAGTGCTGGACCCAGGAACTAATTAGCATGGTGATCGTGGTAGCATGATACAACTCGTGCAACACGAGTCAATAATTGGTGGATCCGATCTGATACTCCCACCGTGTGTCTTTGGTATTGGCAAGGAATGTCTCCCACCCGAGCATATTCTGGGATACCACGAGGAAACCCCTCAAGGTTCCTCGCAATCTCCTACTCATTGTCACTCCCCTCCTGATAAGGAGCGACAACATCAATCGGGCGGGTGACACGCCTGGCTATTGGGGATATCGTAGCAAGGCACTCTCATCCAACTTCTGCATTAACAAAGAAAAATACTATAAACACATATATACCAAAACCAATTAAGAAATTTAAAAATTTAAAAATTGATTTTTTACCTTCATTGTCAAAATCCTCTCCATCTGGTAGACGCATGTTCGAATCTCCATGGAAGTCAGTGCCACTGTATGGTTAGTCCTCCACGATGATATTTTGTCATCGTAGCCATGAAAGTAATGCAGGTTTGTATGACATGTGCTAGCCCCCAGTGATCTTGGGCATCAAATGACTCCAGCGGGCCATCCACGGGTCGCGTGGCATGGGAGGATCTACCATAGTCAATTGGTACTAGAGTAGTGGCACCCTTTCCAAGAAAAAGGTCACTAGTAGAGATCTAAAGCAAAATTACTTCAAATTCCCTGCCTTAGCTTTGGTCAGCCGGCATTTTATGTTGATCTTAATGGACTCCACCCAGTTGAATATCGTTGGTGTTGTGCAGTTGATAGCATAAAGGAACTTCGACTTGTTAGTCTCATGCACTGTCTGAGACCCTGCCACTCTATTGATAGTCAACAATAGCACTCTCAGTGTCAGATCCCGAACAGTGGAAATCTCAATCTTCCCACTCTTGGATTTGAGGGCCTCAGGGCAATTTTCGGTGAGTAACATGGATATGATTGCCCCAATTAGTCATGGCCCATATAATTTGACTGGTTCCCCTCTTTAGGAAATCCCTGTGATGAAGTATATGTTTAAAGTTTCTAACTCTAGGACCTGGTCACCAATGATGAATATTTCTCAATTTCTGTCTCAGAGACTAATAAAGTACTGAAGCAACTCAGGTTGGGCCCGCATCCTTGGTGTGAGAAAGAATTTGAGGAGCCCAAAGGCCCTCAAATCTTCCAGGCAATTTGGATCATTCAGTGCCCAGGTGTCCACGTCTTCATGCTCCCATTCTTTCGAGTCTACCATTTTCAATGATTCTTTCCTACAAAAGCCATAGATTTGAGTCAATAATCATGCTTGGCCCATACATTTCAAGTTTCAATGGTGGTTTTATGAGGAAATAGGGTTTTTCCCTATTCATGGAGCTGACATGGCTATTTTAAAAATAGTTGTGTCGATGGCACGATAGGCCATGTTAATTACCGTCAACTAGTGCGATTCCATGCCTAGAAGACGCGCCGACTGAGGGAAAATTTGTTTTGATAAATACCCCCTCAAAAAACCTAAAAATGGTTAAAAATAGGAATAGAAGGCATGAAAATGGAGCTCAGGGCTTTCGCTCTTACCTGTAATTGGTGGTTCGACAAATGACCTCCCGGATCTCTCGTAATATGCTCCAGAACAATTAGGAAAAAAGTGAGTAAAAAGTCTTTCATAGCAAGGTAAAATGGTAAATGGTAAAATATATTTACTTTTCTTCCTTTTTATTTAGTTTTTCATGAAAATACTAGGTTTTTGTAAATGTTTTAACTAATTTTGCCTCAAGAATTGGATAATGCACTTTAACTCTTTGCGCAACAACAGGTGATGGATGTTCAACGATGATGCCGAGTCACATTTCAACTCTTTTCTCGACTCGTAAAAATCATATGGATAGATTGCTGAGTAGTTTTCCTTTTTGACTCGTAAAAGAGAATCAAATGGGGGGTCTACTTTCAAGCTCTTTCCCAACCTTTTAAAAGCAAAAAGATAGGCGAGCCCTTGTCGTTTCGAACTAATTAACGAATTCGAAATGTTGTCTGCCCAGTATAAGTTTACCCCTTTTTCGGGCTGGGATGCACTATTTACGAAAAAGGTACTCCTTCACTGAAATGGTCAAGCGGTTCTCTCAAGTAGCTTTTTCTACCTTTTCGGCCTCGAAAGACACAAACGTACGAAAATTAACCATGTGGAGTTTTCTTTTCCATGTCTTTTTCAAACTCTCTAAACATGAAGAAGATACTAAGTGATACCTTTGTCAGACTCGTTAAAATATTTAATGACATCAGATTCGTCATCATGACGAACATGAGCTTCTCCTTCCTAGGGCTCGTTATACTTACTAGGTCGGACTCGTACGAAGGATGAACTTACAGCGCAAGCATATGCTATCCCCTTCAAGCTTGCAATTAAAAAATAATTGGGGTACATACTGTTTTCACTCCAAAATTTATTTAGAAGTTGTTAGAGAAAGAAATGATAGAGGTAACCATAAACCTACTTTAGAGATTAGGATCTAGCCTTCCTAACGCTCAGAGAGGGCTCTCTCTTTATGATTTAACATTGTTTAGTTAATCAATTTTAGGCTAGTTATGATTGTACTTGGGTTTTGATTTGGATTTGGTGGTGGGATCATTTACTTAGATGAATAGAGAGATTTCCTTTACCATTGGGCTATGGGGTCAAAAGTAAAGCAAACAGGATTCCATCAAGCTCTAAAAAGCAGTGTCCATAGGGCAAGATAGCTGAGTTACTTCAGATCTCAAGGCTGGATGGTGAAGTGGTTTTCAAACGGATCCAGGGAGAAATTAAGGGTTCCTTAGGCCAGATTATGAAGAAAGTGAAAGAGGTCAACCAAGATGGAGAGAAATTAAGGATTCTTAGATCCAGATATCAGAAGAAAACATAGAAATGATCAATTATTCAAAACAGAGTGTGCTTAAACAAATTATGAGATAAATTTCTAGTTAATTCATTCAAATTTAGATAACATTTAAGTTTATGAAAAACATAATAAAATGGCAAGTTTGACAAAGAAAGTACTTCACTGTAATAGCTCAACACATGAATCCTATAATGAAATATCTTTATTATATAGTCCAGTCTGCTGACTTGAAAAATTGGTACAATAATCCTCAGGTTCATGATTAGTACAACTCTACAAATGTATAGAAATCCACCACCAATACTTCGAATTATGAAGTATTTATACAAAAATAATTTGCAAAATTTCCCAAACTGTCTTGGGAATAAATTTAGGAGGAAGAAATATCTTCATGCAAGAAGATAGAGACAGATGTTCAACTGTTGTATGTTGTCCTTGTTTATTAGGTTGTGTTGTTTTTATGCTATGATATTTTTCCTTTTATTCTCTGCTTTGTTGTTGGTCTTCATGCTGGATGTTCTTTTCGCTCTGACCTTTCTACTGATACACTTTTACCTGATACTCTTTCATTTGGCTGGCCTGTCATTATCCTTTTACTGTGCTTTTTCACCCTTACTGTACATTTTTACATTTGACTGTGTATTTCTACAGTAATTCATTCAATTTCTCCCATGTTTTTGCATCTAGTAATTGGATATTTATCATTTTCCTATAAATTTTATCTTCCTCCGTGTACTTGGAAAAGGTGGGCTTATTCACAAAAAGGTGTTTTACCTCATGCTGGAGGTAAAACAAGTTCTCAAAAGTTTAGTATAGGACCTTGCGAGTTGGCATCCCCTTCATAGAGGAAGTATTTACCTGATCTCTGGTCACTCTAATTCTTCTATTGTAGTCCTCCCGTGGCATTAATTTATCATTTATTACTAAGGGATTTGGCAAACCCTTTTTCCTCAAAAATTCAAACTTGACTATGAATTTCTCTATAGCCAGCTGCATGGTTTGGAACTTATCTTCAAGGTTTAGCATTAAATTTATTTTGGTGAGCACTCTTTTTACTTCAATACTGTACCTGTCCTATCAGGTATCTCCATCTCATGTAATTCATACTTGTTTTTGGAGTTGAGGAAGTGAATGATCCTAGTGGCTTCCTCTGGCATGTCTCCTAGTTCTGTTTTCACTCTTTGTATGGCTTCTGTAGCCTCTTTCACTAAGTGAATTTGCTACTTGGATGGATGCCCAAATATCATTGACAGAGTCAATGATATTGGCCCACAATTGTTCCTTAGCTTGGTCAAGTGGTTCCTTTAATGTCAATTCCTTCTCCAAGATTTTTATTCTTTCATTGATTCCGGTTGCCTTCTGTACTTCTTCTTTGTGCATAATCTGGTCAAGCTTATAATTAGTCTCTCGACTGGTGATCTTTTCCTTAAGTTTTTTCATTTCTATGGTTTGAATGGACATGTCTTCCATTGCTTTGACAAAATTGCTTGCCTCATCACCTGGCTAAGTTGTTGCTGTTGTTGGCCCTGTTCCTGATCTAGACGTTCTAGCAGCTGGCAATGGTATAGCCATTGGAGTTGTAGGAGCTAATGATGCTGCCAAGGTGGATGGTACTACAGTAGTAACTACTGGAATAATAGTTGCAGGGGAAGTCATAAGAGTAGCTTGTTTTAACTGTATCAAGCTATCTAACTCCTTTTCCATTTCCTTCAGTTGATCATTCAATTGTAAAACTAGGTTCATCATCTCCTCCTGATGTGTTTGGCTCTCCAAGACCTCTTTTGTCTGTGGGTGCTCTAAACGAGGAAGTATTAGTTGTGTTTTGAGAGCAGTTATGTCCTCATTCTTCTTCTTTATTAATTTGTCAACAACTTTGATGTCATTTGGATCATGTCCCAGTTTAATTACCAAGTCCTCCAATGATGATCCTGTTGCCCTATTGTGGCCAGCAACAACCCCCCTTCTTATTTAGTGTTATTCCTAATACTAAGTAAGTGGGGACCCTTAGTTAAAAATCTAAGAAATCAAAATAGTGGTTAAATTTCCTTTTTAAATAAAATTACCATCACAAGCTTAGGAAACCTCCCATGGAAAATCTAAAAAAGCTAAGTTTTATGATAAGGTAAAATGAAAATCTTTCCTTAGGAAATATCGCATCGAATAAGATAGTGGGATACCACCTTACAAGCACAATTCCAACATCTGCGAGATCGCGATATGCGATAATAAACAAATATTGCATCGCATTCAGCACAACTTACACTGAAACACTTCAATTTGCCGTATGCGATGACACCGATCGCAAAATCGCATTTCGCAGAAAATAGGTTAACAAAGATTGTCATACATAACATTTCTGTGATTTGCGATATTGCGATCTTGCGATGCAGCGATAATATGATAATGCGATGTCATAAGTTGCTAACTTTGCGGTTTTGCGATTCTGCGATTTTGTGATTTTGCGATGTTGCGTTCTGCGATGTTGCAAAGCAAATCGCAAAATCGCTCCATCGCATATCTTTCGGGCATGCTATTCAAGAAAAGTATTTTCCATAAGCTGACACCTGGTTATGCGCTTTAATGCTAATAAATGAGTTAGTTGTCAGTTATTAATGGAATATGGGTGCATGCTTTTCAAAGAATCATTTCACGTAAGGTCGTATACTTGGTATGTCTACGGCATTTAAAACTTTCCCATCACCCTTCCTTATCATTCATGTTCACTTCATTTGTGAATTGCAGGAACAGTGAACAGAGGCCAATACACAGCAATACGTAGGATAAAACGGGAAAGAAAAGCAAAGCCCCGAGCACTGAAGAAAAGGAAATGGCACCCTTATATACGGACACGGCCTGTAACTGAGACGCGGGAATAGCTACGTGGGAAGGCATGTATAATCTGCTCAAAGAGGAAAATCCCAGAGTAATGGAAGTAGTAGCTACCACGGGCTCAAATGGTTCTTCTGAAGCATCCCTCACAGAGCTAGCTTGCTCATTCTTGCATCGGATAGCAGCAAGGCCTAAAATTCTCCCATATATACAGACATGGTGAAGTGGATACTGGACAACGTTGAGATCATAAACAGGCAGTTTAAAATTCAGGGTCAAGAGCTTTCGGAATTATTATTTTTACAAATTCTGAACTTTATATCTGCTAAAAGGAAAAAGCGCAAAAGGTGAAAAACACATCAAGGAAACTCGGATCAAAGAATGGAGGCAGTTTCCGATGTGCGATTAGCGCTAATCGCGCATCGCTGAGAAACATTTCTAGGAAAGTGAAGCTGCTAGTTGCCCAGTCACCTGCAAGTCCCGAAAATCACAAGAAAGCAACTAGAGGCAGATTGGAAGCAGAGAGCTCAAGAAAAGGCAAAAGAAATCCAAGAGTTAACCAAGTTGAACTGGGATTATTACTAGGCATACTTGGTAAAGCCACATAGCCAGTGGATGACTGTTAAGTGTATCATTAATTCGGCCGAAAAAATGGCGCCAGCTCTTGTCGATTCTATTTTCTCAGCTCAGCTAAAAGCGGAAGTCAGCCAGTCGACTCTTCTCAAACAGATGCTGCATGCGTGCGATTTCAAGGACCAAATACAGAAGTAGTTTAGTGTTAGATTTAATTTTAGCTTTAATTTTATTTTATTTTCCTGAAAAGAGGACAGTCATTTAAACTGCATCCTATATTTTGTAATAATTTATTTTTAGAATTAGTTAGTAGTATTTAAACCCTTCTCATGCATTTAGAGAAGGGTCCTGAAATTTATCAAAAACTTATCCCTAGAACATGCACTTCTATACCCTCTGAGGAGGTTTTGATGAATGAATGGAACATGATTTATTGATGTTTGCATTTGATGTCTGCTATTGATGTTGCACTTTTGTACTCTTAGTGGATATTTGATCAAGGAGAGATAAATCGTTATCGCTTGAAGCTGATGAGTAGGACTAGTTATAAATGGTATTTCTCTTTCTTAACTATTTTTGCCTTGTGTTAGAGTGATTTCAAGTTCAGTTATTTATATATTAATGTATGAATGCCTGAGTTATCATTTGGCACTTTTGTACGGTGATAGCTATTTATTTATGCTTAGTGTATAAATAGCTCATTATGCGATATGTTTTTCACAACTGTTTCGTCTAAATTTTTATACGAAGTGGTTCATCTTTATCTAATTCTTTTCTCATAATAGCTGAATGATCTTTATTACCAATTGTTGTTTGAAATCATTTTAGATCACATAGAAGAAAGATACATATTTCTTTTTATTAGAATATATTTTCTTTATTATTAGATTAGAATTAGAGTAGAAGTATTCCATTTAGAAACTGTTAGAAACATAAATATCCATCTTTCTCACACACACACTGAAATTGGGAAACTGGTCCCATATCCCCAGTCGGACCCGCTATACCAAACGGAAAAGAAGTTGCCAACCAAGGTCCGGACCGGGCAGGTATCCCCCTTGTTGTAGACCTGATTTTTGAGGCTTCAACATATTTGACGCTAGAAGGAGGGCCTCGAACTGTGAATGGCAAGTAAATCTAAATCTAAATGCCATTCTAAGAGTAAATCACCCTCACCTTCTCCTCTGACTTCTCCATTACATTCAGAAACCTTAAATCCAGAGTCGGAAGTCGCTAGATCAACAATCGCTACTACAAACCCTGACATTTCAGAACAATCTACTATTGAACCTCCTGAAGTTGAATCTTTGATTCACAAACTTCAGCGATTGAAGAGAAATCTGATAAATCTCAAGGCAGCGTGACTTCGCAATATAACCCTGCTCATCCTCTTACCAGGTTAAAGAATGAAAAGTTTGGTGTTCAGCCAACCGAATTACCTCTACCTACTAGGAAGAGAGCAAGGAAGTCTCCTAAAGGATCCGAGAGTGAGACTCTTTCATCATCATCATCCATCTCAACCTCTTCACCGTGAAGTCAACCATCCACTCCTCCGCTTCAGATCATTGTCCATCAGCCTATTGTAACTTCCCCAACTCCTTCTCAACCATCTGGAGTCATAATATCCTCATCTTCTCAACCACAAGGATCATCTTCTACACTTTCCTCTGTTAGTAGTTTAGCAATGGCCCAATCTCCATGGAATAACCCAGGGGCAGTCTTAATGCCTGCACCCCTGAGTCAGATACCGGCCCATCTTGAAAAATGGCTGCCTAATATTATTCTTGAGGCAGGCATGCTAGCAGAAGAACATATAAATAACTTTATGTTGTCCATAAATCTCAATGGAGTTGTTAATGAAGATGATGTTGTTCAACTTTTACCTTATACTCTGCAAGGAACAGCTGGATCATGGTACTTCTCATTACCTTCTGGATCTATTACTAGTTGGGACATCTTCCAAGAACAATTCTTGACCAAGTTTGGTGATGACATGTCTATAGCAACAATGTTCAATGACTTGTCCAACCTTAGCGCCGAGTCAACAGAACCTATCAAAGATTTCAATTTACGTTTCAATAAAATCTTAAACAAAGTTCCTACTGCTTCTCAGCCTAGTGAAGAAGTGCAAAGTGAATGGTACATTACTGCTTTACCATCAAACTTAGCAATCTTTGTTGATAGGGCTAACAAACCAACCTTAGTTGAAAAAATGAAGGAAGCAATTGCAGTAGAGAAACATATTACGGCCTTAGAAAAGAAAAATGAGATGGAAGAACGGAAATCTAAGAAGGTCTCATTCAAAGAAGATCCCAAGAAAAAACAATCGAAAGATCCATTTGATTTAGAAGGATTACAAAAAGTTTTGAAGACCATGTCTAACGAAATGGTCGATATAAAAAAACAAGTAGCAGAAATGTCTTCTAAAAATACATACAGGCCTTTTAAAAGAAATCCTTCAACCGATTCCAAACCCCCTAATGCTATTTCAAATGCTGAATCAGAAGAAGAAGAAGAGGAAAACGTTACTGAAGAACATACCGATGAAGAAGAAGTGGTAGAATTACAAGGTATGTGGGATTTCATCCTTCCAAATGAAGAGGATCAAGAGGCATTCTCGGTTAGTACTCGTAGTAGAAATCAGCTTGATCCTCCTCAACCTACACCTAAGCCAAAGAGCGCAAGCTCAATGACTAAGGATAAAGTCGCAGCCAAGAAATCATCACCTAAAGCGACTCAAACCAACCCAGTCCAAACAGACACATCTACTCCATCTAAAACGCTAACCGTTTCGGATGAAATGGAGTATAATATCATAGAAGACATGAAAAAGACTAGGGCCAATATTACTCTTTTTGAATTGAGCAAGTTAAAACACCAGCAGAAAGTACTTTTGAAAGAATTACATGCTATGCCAATTGCACATTTACTAGCTGATGTAATCTCTCAAGCTTCTCATGATATGGGAAGACCTCCAACTAGTACGATGAATAAATTTGATCCAAATGATATCACATTAATTGGAGGAAGATCGAGATCGCACACTCCCCCATTTCTCCTTACCTATGAAATTTTCAATAAAAATGTGCATAATTGTTTAGTAGATTCTGGCGCTTCATCGAATGTTTTACGAAGATCAATTTGTGCAAAATTGAATGTTCAACCACAGAAATCCGCTGTGCGCATAGTTCAGCTAGATCGATTGCAAGTTGAAGTGATTGGAGAGTTAAATCGGGTTACCATAAGGCTGTCATCCAACCCAAAGGTATTTCAAGTTATCGACATCTTAGTTGATGATATTCTTGAATTTTATGGCCTAATTCTTCGCACAAATTGATCAGAAAAACTTCATGGATACTTTGCAACTGATTGGTCGCACATGTGGCTCCCTTACAATGGTAAACCCAACCAAATTAAAGTTGAACGCGAGCGACATCAGAAATTCATAGTAACAGAACTCGAGGGAGAAAACGAACCAGTAGCATATAATTCTAACATCATTGGCAACTATTCTGTAGATTCTTTCCTAGGAAATTTTAATGCTCATTATTCACCTTTCTTATAACATTCTGTTTTATCTCAAGTAGAAAATTTCTCTCGAACAGATAGTTCTAAATGCATTAATTTTATAGATAGTCCTGTAAATAAATCTTTGTGTTGGAAACTATTTTTTGATGTTTCTAAGTCTAACGAAGGAGCAAGAGCAGGATGTGTATTAGTAAGGCCAGAGGAAGATAAGACCATGCTAACTTGCAGACTCGAATTCGAATGCACCAACAATACCATAGAATACTAAGCTCTAGTTCAAGGGTTGTACAAGGCAATCGGATTAGACGTCAAATACCTACAAGTTTTCGGAGATTCTGAAATTGTAATTAGATAGGTACGCAATACTATACACTGTTTATCAGGTCATTTAAAGCATTACCAATATTTAGTTCAAGATCTGACTTAACATTTTATAGCATTTAATATTTCATCAATTCCGAGAATCCAGAATGCTAGCACAGACCTCTTAGCCAACGTAGCTTCCAAGCTCATTCCTTCAGAAGATTTTAGCCCTGACCAATTTTCAATTGAGTTAATTTTTAGATCATCTATCCCTGATAACATCACCAATTGGAGGATTTTCAATGACGATCTTGATATCGTGAGTTTTCTCACATCTGAAGGATCCTACACCAATCAAATAATTGACGAAGACCAACATGACCAACAATTGCAATAGGATAGTACTAACAATGCTATACCTAAATCAGTAGTCAAATTAGAGGACCTTTATTATTTGAAAGATCGATTCAAAAGATCTACCAATTCAAAACTCCAAAGTTCAACTTTGAATTATGAATTAGTAAATCTAGGAACTGATGCTAAACCACAGAATATCAACCTAGGCCTTGGCCTAGCCCCTGAAGAGAAATTAGCATATATTCGTCTCTTGAAACAATACAAAGGTGTTTTTGCCTGGAATTATGATGAACTCAAAACATACGACACCTCCATCATCCAACATACTATCCCAATGATCGATAATGAAAAACCTGTCCAACAGAAGTTGAGAAAGATCCATCCAAATTTAGAAAATCAGATTAAAACTGAACTTAAGAAGTTATTGAAAGCCAAAATAATCTTTCCCATTAGAAATTTTAAATGGGTCTCCAATATGGTACCTGTTAGAAAGAAAAATGGATATATCAGAATCTGCATTGACTTTTGAAACCTTAACAAGGCCTGCCAAAAGGATAATTTTCCTTTACCTCCCATGGAACAAATACTGCAGGTAGTTGCGGGCTCAGAACTAATGTCATTCTTGGATGGATTCTCAGGATACAACTAAGTGCTGGTACATCCCGACGACCAATTAAAAACGACATTTATAACTAAATGGGGCACATACGCATATCAAAAGATGCCATTTGGTTTGATTAACGTGGGTGCCACATTTCAGAGAGCCATAGACATTGCATTCAAAGGGTTAGTTAACAAATCAATGGTAATCTATTTGGATGATATAACTATTTATTCCAAGAAACGAAACAACCATCTCAGGGATTTAAAACAAATCTTCCAACATTGTTTAAGGTATGGGATTTCACTTAACCCAAAAAAATCCTTTTTCACATTGAGTGAGGGAAAGCTTCTAGGATTCGTAGTGTCAAAATATAGAATTCACATAGACCCTGACAGAATCAAGGAAATTTCCGTAGTCCCCCTACCTCACAACAAGAAAGCCATGCAATCTTTCCTTGGCCAGATCAACTTTATAAAGAGATTCATTCCAGACTTTTCAAGAATTGTGTCTCCTTTACAAGCCATGATTAAAAAGAACGCAAACTTTAAATGGGGCCAAGATGAACATGAGGCTTTCAATCTGATCAAACAAGCCATTATCAATGCTCCATCGTTAGCAACTCCAAATTTTTCCAATCCTTTTATTTTGTACACTTTTGCCTCAGATAGATCATATGCTGCGATACTCACTCAAGCAAACCAAGAGAAGGTGGAAGCCCCAATTGCTTTTTTCAGTTCCAATTTACAAGGTGCTAAATTGAATTATTCAGATGTGGAAAAACAAGCTTATGATGTTTTTAAAGCAATTAAATATTTCAGACCTTTTTTACTCAAAACGCATACCAAGATCATAGTACCATTTCCAGCAGTAAGAAATCTTCTAGTATAGAAGGATGTGTGTGAGAAAAGGACCAATTGGGTTACTGCCTTACAAGAATACGACGTAGAAATCAAAACAGCAAGTATTGTAAAAGGCCAAGGCTTTTGCAAAATGCTGGCAGGAGCATCGCTAATACCCGAAATTCCATCTGAAGTGGTACAAGTGTACGAGGTAAGCCTAAACGATGTTGAGTCATTATACGCTGATATTATTTATTATTTAAAAAATGGATATGCTCCTCCAAATCTTCATCATACCAAGAAAGGAGCCCTGAGGTTAAAAGCCAAACAATATCAACTTTTAAATGACGTTCTTTTCAGAATAAATTATGATTTTGTTCTACTTAGATGTCTTGAGAAAGATGAAGCTGAAAAAGTCTTGCAGAAACTATACGACGGGCTAGCAGGTGGACACTACGCTGGAGATGCAACTGCTCATAAGATCTTACGCGCAGGCTATTACTAGCCCACATTATTCAAAGATGCACATAACTATGTAAGGAAATGTAAAGACTGCCAAACTGCTACTGGAAGACAAAAGAAACCATCCTTTCCACTGCAACCAGTTACCGTTGAACAACCTTTCGATCAATGGGGATTGGACATAATAGGTGAGATCGTTCCTCACTCTTCTAAACAGCATAGATACATTCTTACAGCAACAGACTACTTTACCAAATGGGTAGAAGCAGTTCCACTCAAGATGGCTAATGCCGAAAACATCATTGAATTCATAGATTAGTTCATAATCACCGGGTTTGGATTGCCTTCCACTTTAATGTTTGATAATGCATCATACTTTTTTGGAAATGTAATGACTGAGTTTGCACTCAAAAGAGGTTTCAAACTTAAATATTCTGCCAATTACTATCCGCAGGGCAATGGTTTAGCTGAGTCCACAAATAATAACTTAATCAGAATCATCAAACGAACCATTGACAAAAATCATAAGAATTGGCGTAACTCTTTAATGTATGCTTTATGGGCAGATCGAATAACGCAGAAAGCCTCTATCGGCACTTCTCCCTTTAATTTAGTTTATGGGAAAGAAGTAGTTCTTCCAACACATCTGGCAATTCCCTCTTTAGCCTTGGTTCAATATATTGATGAAGTACCAACTTCTTCTTTACAACTTAGGCAACTGGAATTAATTAAATTAGAATAACAACGAGAACGGGCTAAGGTAAATCATGCTCATCATCAAGCATTGATGAAAGCCTCTTTTGATTCCAATATGGTATCCAGAAAATATTTTCAGATAGGAGATCTAGTTTCAAAATGGGAGAAGGCTCATGAGGAAAAGGGAAAACATACAAAATTTCAAAGAATGTGGCTTGGTCCTTATCAAATTGTAGAAATCATAGGTCCGTTGACCTTCATGTTACAAGATTTATTAGGGAAAAGAGATTCTCTACCTTTTAATGGTCAAATTCTCAAAAAATATCTTCCATAGAAGATCAATCTTCTATTTTTGTAGAGTAGTTGTTTTTCTTTTCATAATAAAACTAGTTGTGAATGGTTACTTTTGGCATTTACGAAAAAGACACCAATTCTCTTTCAAATTTCGATCTTTCACTTGCATAAATAGCAAATCTTTTGGAAAATTGGTCTTTATTATTGAAAGATACAGTTAAAAACTCTAGCCTGGATATGATACTAGTTTCAACTTCATAAAATTTGATGAACACAACCTTTAGTGAGAAATTGTTTTATATCAGTGCAACGAAAGGTATCAATAACAAAATAAAGATTCTCTGTAGAACAGCTATTTCCAAAAACTCTACTATTGTCATCCAGAGCTATCTTAAGGAAACAATGACTTCCTCCCTACTAAGGAAATCACAACTTTCAGAGGAACAATCCAAGGATACACTTTATCTTAAAGAGTGAGAGGTCTCATCACGAGCCAGCTTATCATAATCACAGATATTATAACTTGCTGACTTTGCCAATACTGCATACCACAACAGGGCAAAGACTCAAGATTGTTGCAATCAAAAGACAAGGGGTCTCATCACGAGCCAGCTTGTTCAGCAAAGTTATAAATCAGTGAATGACTGTGTCATGAATTGGCCACCAAACCAAGACATTTCTCTTTAAGAATAAAAAGAAAATTAAAACAAGGAGTGTGGATGTGGATTCTTCTTTGGGAATTGTAGATTTCTTTAAGTAGGATAAAGGATCATTGCTGGGTAACAAGTAACCCTATCGAGGCTATAAACGCCTACTGGCAGCAGAGGCTCTACCTACGACAAATGAGCATATTTAAAACTGGTTTACAGAGAAGACTTTGTTTTATCTTTACAAACCAAGTAATGACTGATGTAAATACAAGGACTAGCTTGAGGCAACAAATAATCAAAGTTGAAAATAGTTGAAACAAAATGTCGTTGACAGGTTAGAATAAAATGTACTTTATCTTTCTATAATAAAGTTTAACTTTCTGGAAAAATTTCTGTTTTGGAAGTTTTGAAAATTCAAAATGCAGCAGAGATAACTAGTTCTTCCAAGTGAATCGCCAATTGTTGTGGCCAGCAACAACCCCCCTTCTTATTTAGTGTTATTCCTAATACTAAATAAGTGGGGACCCTTAGTTAAAAATATTAGAAATCAAAGTAGTGGTTAAATTTCCTTTTTAAATAAAATTACCATCACAAGCTTAGGAAACCTCCCTTGGAAAATCTAAAAAAGCTAAGTTTTATGTTAAGGTAAAATGAAAATCTTTCCTTAGGAAATATCGAATCGCATAAGATAGCGGGATACCACCTTACAAGCACAATTCCAACATCTGCGAGATCACGATATATGATAATAAACAAATATCGCATCGCATTCAGCACAACTTACATTGAAACACTTCAATTTGCCAATATGCGATGACGCCGATCGCAAAATCGCATTTCGCAGAAAATAGGTTAACAAAGATTGTCATACATAACATTTCTGCGATCTGCGATATTGCGATATGGCGATATTGCGATATTGCAATCTTGCGATGCAATGATAATAAGATAATGCGATGTCATGGGTCGCTAACTTTGCGGTTTTGCGATTCTGCGATTTTGCGATGTTGCGATCTGCGATGTTTCGAAGCAAATCGCAAAATTGCTCCATTGCATATCTTTCAGGCACGCTATTCAAGAAAAGTATCTTCCATACGCTGACACCTGGTTATGCGCTTTAATGCTAATAAATGAGTTAGTTGTCAGTTATTAATGGAATATGGGTGCGTGCTTTTCAAAGAATCATTTCATGTAAGGTGGTATACTTGGTATGTCTGCGGCATTTAAAACTTTCCCATCACCCTTCCTTATCATTCATGTTTGCTTCATTTGTGAATTGCAGGAACGGAGAACAGAGGCCAATACACAGCAATAGACAGGATAAAATGGGAAAGAAAAGCAAAGCCCCGAGCACTGAAGAAAAGGAAATGGCGCCCTTATATACAGACACGGCCTATAACAGAGATGTGGGAATAGCTACGTGGGAAGGCATGTATAATCTGCTCAAAGAGGAGAATCCCAGAGTAATGGAAGTAGTAGCTACCGCGGGCTCAAATGGTTCTTCTAAAGCATCCCTCACAGAGCTAGCTTGCTCATTCTTGCACCAAATAGTAGCAAGGCCTAAAATTCTCCCATATATAGACATGGTGAAGTGGATATTGGACAACGTTGAGATCAGAAATAGGCAGTTTTCAGGGTCAAGAGCTTTCGAAAGTATTATTTTTACAAATTCTGAACTTTATATCTGCTAAAAAGAAAAAACGCAAAAGGCAAAAAACCCATCAAGGAAACCCGGATCAAAGAACGGAGGTAGTTTCCGATGCACGATTAGCGCCTAGCGCTAATTGCGCATCACTGAGAAAACTTTCTAGGAAAGGGAAGTTGGTAGTTACCTAGTCACCTGCAAGTCCCAAAAATCGCAAGAAAGCAACTAGAGGCAAATTGGAAGTAGAGAGCTCAAGAAAAGGCAAAAGCAATCCAAGGGTTAACCAAGTTGAACTGGGATTATTACTGGGCATACTTGGTAAAGCCACATAGCCAGTGGATGACTGTTAAGTGTATCATGAATTCGACCAAAAAAATGGCACCATCTCTTGTCGATTCTGTTTTCTCAGCTCAGCTAAAAGCGGTAGTCAACCAGTCGACTCTTCTCAAACAGATGCTGCATGCATGCGATTTCAACGACCAAATACAAAAGTAGTTTAGTGCTAGATTTAATTTTAGCTTTAATTTTGTTTTATTTTCCTGAAAAGAGGACGGTCATTTAAACTGCATCCTATATTTTTGTAATAATTTATTTTTAGAATTAGTTAGTAGTATTTAAACCCTTCTCACGCATTTAGAGAAGGGTCCTGAAATTTATCAAAAACTTATCCCCAGAACATGCAATTCTGTACACTCTGAGGAGGTTTTGATGAATGAATGGAACAGGATTTATTGATGTTTGCATTTGATATCTGCTACTGATGTTGCACTTTTGTACTCTTAGTGGATATTTGATCAAGGAGAGATAAATCGTTATCGCTTGAAGCTCATGAGTAGGACTAGTTATAAATGGTATTTCTATCTCTTAACTATTTTTGCCTTGTGTTAGAGTGATTTCAAGTTCAATTATTTATATATTAATGTATGAATTCCTGAGTTATCATTTGACACTTTTGTATGGTGATAGCTATTTATTTATGCTTAGTGTATAAATAGCTCATTATGCGATATGTTTTTCACAACTGTTTCGTCTAACTTTTTATACGAAGTGGTTCATCTTTATTGAATTCTTTTCCCATAATAGTTGAATGATATTTATTACCAGTTTTTGTTTGAAATCATTTTAGATCTTATAGAAGAAAGATCACACCCCGGGTTATCGTAGCTTTACATATTTCTATTTATTAGAATATATTTTCTTTATTATTAGATTAGAATTAGAGTAGAATTATTCCATTTAGAAACTGTTAGAAATAGAAATATCCATCTTTCTCACACACACTCTGAAATTGGGAAACTAGTCCCATATCCCCAGTCGGACCCGCTATACCAAATGGAAAAGGAGCTGCCAACCAAGGTCTGGACCGGGCTGGTATCCCCCTTGTTGTAGACTCGATTTTCGGGGCTTCAACATGTCCTTGACCTATGAGGAGGCCTTTTCCAATTTACACTATGTTGTTATGTTGTCCAATGAACTTTACAGCTTATTTACAGCCATAGCCTTTCCTGTCAAGGTGGAGTAGATCATATCACCTTCTTGCTTGAGGAATTCAATCTGGTCAATGGGATGAACATCCCTGGCCAATAGCTCAAAGTTTTCTTTTCTATAGTCAGCTGATGTCTTTGACTGTTGGACAGTAGGCTACATGAAGGACACCTTCATTTTTCCTGTTTTGATTTCAAAAGCTGACATCAACCTACTTTGATTTGCTGGTGTGTGCTTGAAGTATTGAGCATAGGTTTCAGCCTTCAACTTCTCATTCCTCAACATGATTTCTTTATATTTGTCCTTGATGTCCTTTTCTTTATCCATTGGCATGGTGAATGAATAATCTTCAACACTAAGCTATCTCTCAATCAGTTGAGTGTTAGATGTTGAGGGCTGTTGTGTTTCTCCTGACGCTGTTGTGCCTTTGCTTCTCTCTAGCATTGTATCAGTGTCAATGATTTCAACTGATTCAATGGTGTCTTCCTATTCAATTATAGGATTCATCTTGGGCCTCTTTCTATCACTGATCTTGAACTGCTCATCTGTGGCTTCCATAGTTGAATTGGAACCCTCCTCCCTGTTTCTCTTTGGGATCGTGTTTTCATTTGCTGGAGTTTGTAAAACAGGAGATATATTCATTGGTTCCCCTAGTTCTAGAACCTGCAAGAAGGAACTTTCATCAACCTGTCTTTCTACATTAATCAATGTATTTTCTACATCGACTACAGTGCTATCCATGTCAATTAGAGTGTTTTCCAACCATTTTGATTGGTTGGAAAACCTCTCAATCTCTAGTCTTTGCTGATGAATAAAAGGTCCCAATTTGACCTTGATCCTCAACTTATTTATGACTCCATTAGGGTCATACTGCCACATAAAATTGTTTTTGAACTTCATTTGCTTTAAAATCTTGTTTGCCTTTGGTCCAGCTTCTCTGGTGTTACAAATGAATGGGCCCATTTGATTTTTCATTTTGAATTGGGTTTTCTTCCTAGCTGCTAGGAAGTTGACTTCATCGGAATTGATAATCTGCCTAAAGTATTCTAGTGAAAATATTGTCATGGGGAGGTATTTGGGCAGTTTGTAAGGGTCAAGTTGGCATCCATAAATTCTTATCTCTATGTGGTTCTGGTACAAGTACCAGTCTCCCACCTTACTGTTCTTGGCCAACTGTAACACCCTTTTGATCTCTTGACTGATTATGGGTTGAGGGCTATTGGCTAGCATATTCATGACTGGATGGACAAATTAATCAATGAAGTCCTTATAGGTCAATGTAGTTGAGTACTTTTGGATCAAGGGTGTTCAATAGATAACTGATCTTTGATTTCTTTTGGTATCCAAATTTTGGATGCTGACAGGGAATTTATCTAATTGATAATACAAGAGCATATGAAATAATACAGAATAGTACTTGAAGACTCTTTCAGTAGGTAATCTAGTGAATTGTTCATGCATCCTATTTGCAATGAATTGAGCATAGTTGTAAATAATAGCAGGAGGCTTGCCTAGGTTAAAGATGGAGAGGAAAGCAAGGACAACCTCATCCACATGCTCATCTGCGGTGTATCCTAAGATGCAGGAGAGCATGGTTATGATTTGTCTGCCTCTCTTAGAAAAAATAGTGGCATCATATGGAGGACTTTCTGTAGGAGTATGGCATTCCTTTACGATGAAATTTTGGAAAATTTGGGCTATTTTGGGCAGGTCTAACTTGACATAGAGGTCCAGCAAGTCTCCAATAGACAGTGGGATCTCATTAGAGCTTGGTTGGACCTGCAACATTTGGTTAATGGATTCTGTAGTGATGGTAAACAAAACTTGTTGGTCAGGGGTGACAATGGCTCTTTGGCTGGGAATGTAGCAAGCATGACAGAAGTGTATAATGTCTAGGAATGGATGTTCTAGAAACAAATATTTGGGAAAATTAGACTGTCAAAGCTGAAATCATTATGGTTCAAGAATTTGTCCTTACTCCAACAGTAGGGCTTCAAAGGGTAGGCTGGAGAAGCATTATCCTTTATTTGGAAGTCTCTATCTGCTAATGCCAGGTGGTTGATGTCCAGGGGAGGGGTTTGCAGAGGTCTCACATCTAGAGTGGTTTTGGAAGCCATAGTTGGGTTTACAGGTTTGAATTAGGCTTCTAGTGGGTTCAGGAGTAAGGTTTACAAGCTTCTGGTACAGTGAGAGGGTAATCACAATCCGTAAATAGGTTTGGGGTGTATAGCAGGTTTATTTTCAATTTAGCCAAGTTTCTTTAATTAATTTTTAATTTAAATTATGCATTTTCAAATTGAAGGGTCATTTAGTTTTTCCCAAGAATGCCTGGAAATCGATGGTCTGGCTTGCAAACTGGGTTCAGTGGTGAATGCAAAGGGTACGGTGGCTTCAACTGTCAACTGGTTGCTGTTAGCCTCCTATTGCAATAGGTTTTCATATTTCATGATTGACAGTGGAAATGCCAAATATGTCATCTTTTTCATGCTGCAAAGTTTCCATATTTCCAAGAAAACTCAGAAAATTTAAAAAATGTAAAGAGGGTATGCCCTAAAAGAATAATCAAATGGCAGAAAGAATGAATTGGCCAAAGAGAAAAATAAATGAAGTGAACCCCAAACAAAGGCTAGGAAAGTGTGCAAGATCAAATGCCACTACTATGTTCCATTTTTGATGAATTATTCCATTTTTGAAGGATTTCATAGTTAAGGGAAGGCCAAACAGCTTAATCTTGGCCTCCCTAAGTTTAAATTGCTTGTTTTAGAAGATAGATAATAAAGATCTAACCAAACTGTTTAATCTTGGCAGATTATTAGCTAGGTAGAGAAGCAAGGGTGCTCAACAGCCTAATCTAAGCCCCAGGAAGATATAAGGGTAGATTTAGATAGGAGGATAGCCAAAAGAAAAGATGAAAAGCTAGGTTTGCTAGTTCAAGTGCACCCAAACAAAAAGAAGACAAAATGCTAGGTAAGTAGGCTGGGTAGGCAGTTTTGAGGTTGCAGAATCAAGGATTGTGATCAGTTTTGTGTTTCAAAGTGCTAATCTACTTCAGATCACAAGTGCAAGGCAATTTTCCCTTGGAGCAGCTCAAGCGAGGCATGACTAACTTCCCCTTCTTCCTTTTCCCAAAATCATTCACTAATTTCCCCTAAAAGATGTTAAGATCTGCTTGATATCTTTAAAAATCATCATATTCCATAACATTTGCCTAAGTAAAGATCTGTTTTACTTAGGAGTGCTCGTATTTCTTCTATAAGTGCTATTTCCCCTTTGTAGCCTAAGATTTCTATACTTAGCACTTTCTTCACAAAGTCCATATTAATTTCAAACTCTACTATGTAAATCCCTTCTTATTTCCCCTTCCCCTATTAAAAATATGTTAAATATCCCCCTTATATACATATCCCCTCCTTTGGTTGAAACATAACCATAAATATGCCTTGGGAATTACTAAGTTTATTTGAAACTTAGTAAGAACCCTCATTTTGCTCATTTAACCATCTTCCAATGCTTTGGACCCCTTCCAATGCATAAAACCCCTTTATTACTTCATAAAAACCCTTTTTTTGCATTGGACCCCTTCCATTGCATTAAAATCCCTCCCCCGATGTATAAACCCTCTTCCGATCATGTGAAAACCTTTTTTAAGGCATAAAACCCCCTTCCGATGCTTTAAACCCCTTTTAAGGCATAAAAACCCTCCTCCGATTCCATTCCCCCCCCTCCAACGCAATATCGCTGTCGGAGGTGGCAGTCACAAGTGATGTCCCCTTTATATATGCCTCTGATCCATGCTCCGATGCGATATCGCTATCGCATCCGAAGCAATATCGCTATCGGGAGGTCCTCCTATCGCATTTTCCCTTTTTTCATATATATCTCCGCTTTTATCGTTATTCCCCTTTTATCGTTAAAACTTAAGTTTTCCGTAAACTTAAGTTTTATCCTTAAAACCCATTTTTCCGCTAAACATTGCATTACCGCAATATTTCCCCTTTATCGCATATATCGCTATCGCATCGTGCATATGTACAAAGGCTCTACCCCATGGTTCCCTGCTGAAGCGATATCGCCGATTGCGCGGCAGCCGTCCGATCTGCCCCCAGATCCAACGGTGCAGATTGTGTCGCATTGCCCCATATCGCATCGCCCATCGCATATATATAAAAGCCTCCACCCGCGATAGCTGATCGCCGATGCGATATCGACGATCGCTATATCGCAAGTCACATATATATAAAGCCCCGCCCCCCGGTCCCCGCCGATTGCGATATTGCGAAATCAATCGCAGTCGTTGGATCTACCCGCGCTAGATCCAACAGCCCTAATATTTTCTCCGCTACAGTGTCGCTCCTGCCTGTGTATTCATCAATTTTCCCGTGTAATATGGTTTATTGCCTTTTATAAGGGAAAGAGGCATTTCTTTATGATTTCCATTCGGCACTTGTGCGTGCTCCTTCTTCAAGGAAAGCTGGTCATTCTTTAGCCATTTTTTATCACTCCAAGCCCAAATTTGCTCCGAACAATGAGCACGGCCCCAACACAAGCCATCAATGAGCATTCCTCCACCATTTTTGCAGTATTTCTTCATTTTTATTAATATTTTGATCGGCTAGCACCGATACTCCTCTAAAGACTCGCAGAAGCACCACAGCACCTATTTTTTGCCATAAAGAGATGAAAAAAGGGCGATTTGATAGTTAAAGTGTATCAGTCGAGAGAAAAGGCCCTGATTCAGTATTAAAGAGTATCAGATTAAAGAATATCAGTGGAGGACTTAATGCCCAAGTAGATAAGCAATAAAGGGCCTCCATCCAAGTCAAAGAAGCAGTAAAAGCCATTAAAAGCTCACCAGATCAGAGTTAATGCGCATAAGGCCACCTAAGGGCAGCGTTGCAGAAACCAAAGCACAGTAATGGCTAATGGAACAGCACAGAGCTCAAAGGACACCATAAAGCCTCATTTTGATGTTGTTGCCTCCAACGTAGCATTAGATAGATATTTTTTGCATTTATTTTAGTAGAAGTTAGGTTAATCAGAGTTATTTCCTTAGATCTTTTATCAAATCTATTTTTGTAGATATTTTGCCTATATATATCACCCTGAGCTATTTAATAAGGGTTGGTTGGTTGTTGGTTGATAAACTCATTCTAGACATGCGTTGTATATTTGAGAACTTTTATGAACAAAGATAGCTGGAATGCTTTGCTTCTGAACTGTCTGGTGTGGATTTGATGGCTGAAGAGCTGATTACAGAATTCTAGTGCTACTTCATGGAACAATAAGTCTTTCTTACCTCTTTTCAGTTTCTATGTTTGTAATATCATCTATGTGTCATGATCCAGGTTGCAGAAAGAAAGAATAGTTCAGAAGTTACTTAGTTGTATTATGTTCTCAATTTCTGTGATTTATCTATGTTTTCCTTTGAATTAGTCTTGAATATGAATACTTCTCTGCTCATATTTGCACTATTTCCTTCGTATATGAATGTTGTTTAGGAATCCTTGATTGCTCCTATATAATGTTCACTCACCTTCCCTCTGTTAGCATAATGAGAACTACTTAGTTGCCTTTCATTCCCTGACCACCATTTCACCCTTATTCCAGCTTGAAATTGTTCCTTGTTTGGCTATCTTGCTCTGTAATCCTTCTTTGCCAAATAAAACACACCCAACAACCCATAATCCTTGACTCCATGCCCAATGGTTTGAACTTCTTATACTTTGCATTCCAACTGTGTTTGAATACACCACCCATCCCACCAAACTCAAAACAAAACCCATGTACACCATAACTAGCCTAAAATCATATCAAAACAAAGCTAAATTACAAAGAGAGAGCCCTCTCTGATTGCAGGTAGGCTAGGACCTGCAATCCAAAGATTGGTTTGTGGTTACCTCGGCCGTATCCCTTAAGGAGCCAAGGGACAACCTGAGTGATAACATCATTGGCGACTCCACTGGGGACAATCTTTAGAAAATTCCAAAAAAACAAGTTAGAAGCTGGCTCCAAAGAAGAAAACTCGCAATACCAGGTCAAATCCAGACCCAGATCCACCAGCTATTTTTGATAATCCCAATCTAATTCCAAAGACCTTTAGGAAAGAAAACGGAAAAGAGGATATTGCTGATTCAAGTCTTGAAGCATTTCCCCAAGGCTATAGTCCGATCCCTGCTAAAGTTTCATTCCATCCTCACACTGTTGTTTCTCCTAGTTCTTCATCCACTCCCAAAAACACCTCTTCTTCACCATTATTCACTACACATACTACTACTATTATCCCAGTTGTTCCACCTGTTCCATTTCTTCCTGTTATTCCATTTATCCCCTTAAATATGGCAAATCGTTATGCACCTTTACAGTTACCTGCAAATCTAGCGGCTATGCCTCAGGATTATCAAACCAAAATCACATATTTTGATGGTACTAGTTCTTGCACAGCCCTGCAACATACCAAGAAAATGTAGGACGATTTTGAGAATTATGAAATAGATGATGATAGTGTAAGAATGAAGATTTTTGTCCAAAGTTTAACTGGAGAAGTAAGGCCTTGATTTAGAGCTCTTCCTGCAAATTCCATAGCTAACCCAGAGGCTCTTTACCAAACATTTCTTAACAGATGGGGGAAGAAGAAAGATCCACTGCACATTCTATCTGAGTATCACACTATCAAAAGAGGCCCACAAGAAACTGTCTTAGACTATTGTGCTAGGTTCAACAATGTTTACAGTGCTATTCCACAAAACCTTAGACCTCCACCTGATTTAGCTTTATACAAATTCCCTGATGGATTTGATTCTGACATGGCATATCAGTTGAGGGAAAAAGCCCCTCAAACCTTAGCAGAGATGCAGAATATAGCTGTTAGTGTGGAGGCAAATCTGATTGCCAAACGAAATAGAGCAAGAGTTGAGAGAAGAACTACTTTTAAAGATGAACCTTCAATTTTTGAGTAGAAACTTGATGCAATAATGAAAGGTATGGACAGTATTGGAGATAGAGTGGGAACCATTGAAAGAAAATCATCATGGGAAGGACAACAAGGTAACACTATCAGAAACCCAAATTTTAGAAAAAACCAAAACCCAAATGTTGGAAGGGCTAGTCCCGACCATGATATAAGACCTCCTTTTCATGAAAACTATGCTGAAGCATCAATATCTAGTGAGCCAACCGAGGACTCTCATATCAACTTAATGGGTTTGAAGAGTGAAAAACAAGTTTTTCTAATCCAAGAAGACCAAGCTAATCATGATATCAATCAATTTCAAACTAAATCTGAAGAGTCATTTGACTTTAGAGAAGGCTATGATGCAGCAGTATATGAGGTTCACAAGCAGTACAAATTGAGAACCAGAACCATAGTTGTGCCTGAAACCATCAAACCAAAGGATACCAAACAGCCTAAAAAATTAAAAGATAAAGCTGCTCACACAGAATTCTCTGATAAAACAGTCTCAAATCCAAGAGAAGTCGTTCTGGAAGATGTAGTAGACATGCAGGTCTTTAAAAGCCAGCCTTTTGTATCCTCTTCCTCAAAAGAAAATGCAAACAACACTCCTCAAAGCCTTTCCAAAACAGAAATACCTCAAAACAATAGTCAAAGTCAAGAGCAGATTATTGAAGATCCAATTGAAAAGGGAAAATCTGCCAGTCACAATACTAAAACCCAATCAGAAAAACCTTTCAATTTAGAAGCAGAAATTGGCAAATTAAAGATATCTATTCCTATCTCTGAGCTTGCCAAACATGATGTATACATACAGCAAATCAAAAAATCACTGCAAATACCAGAGAATAGGGATGATGTTAATGTTTTAGATGATCAACCTGAGCTGCTTTTTGGTCCTGAAGTTGATGGAAAATCAGCAAATGGAGTTGTTCTACCGTTCTATGTCAGCTTACATATCCATGATAAAGTGTTGCACAATGCAATGTTTGATTCAGGTGCTTCACACAACCTAATGCCCAAAGTTGTAATGGAGAAGCTAAATCTAGATGTCACTAGACCATACAAAGATTTGTTCTCATTTGATTCTAGTCAAGTCAAATGTTTAGGCTTAATCAAAGATTTATGTGTGTCTTTAGTCCAATACCCCAACAAAACAATCTTAATGGATGTGGTGGTAGCTGATATTCCACCCAAATATGGTATGTTTTTATCTAGATCTTAGGGGGCCAAACTCCAAGGATCTTTGCAATTAGACATGTCCTATGCCACTATTTCAGTCTTTGGGCAACCAAAGAGATTGTATCAAGAAACATTAATGAAATATGTGGTAAGTAGTGAGGAAAAGCCCCAAAACTTTCCTATCTATTCAATCCATTCTAATATGGATTCATTCATCTTGTTTAATGCTGATATGTGTTCTCCAACTGATCATAAACCTTTGGCTTTAGAGCTAGAAATCTGCACAAATGAAGAATCTTTTGCCCAAAACCAAGAAACTATTGAAATAACTGATGCAACTAGCACACAAGACACAATACCTGAAGCAAAAAACTTAAATCTGCCCACTCCAAAAATGATTACAACTCCCAAAGCTAGTCAGGACCAAGAAATCCTATGGTATTTGGAGTTTGATGGTTTGGTAAACAAACTAGGAGCAGGGGCAGGAGTATGGATTCACAACAAGAAAAACAACCATGCAGAGGGTCATGCTTATAGATTAAATTTCAGATGTACCAACAACATGGCAGAGTATGAAGCCCTTCTTTTAGGCCTTAAACTGATCAAAGCTCTAGGAGCTACAAAAATTTCAATTCTAGGAGACTCTGACCTGATTATACAGCAAATGAAAGGCAATTTTGTCACTAATGATAATAGGTTGAGAGCCTATAGGAAGGCAGCCACTGAAATACTCAATACCTTCACAGAATCCCAACTTACCAAAATTTCAAGAAGCCATAACTTACATGCGCATAGCCTAGCAACTTTTGCCAGCACTTGCAAGCTGCCTTTTGAGCCCAATCACCATTTTACTGCCGAAATTAAGCACAGGCCTGCAGTCCCAAACAATGTCAAAGACTGGCAAGTTTTTGAAAATGATGCATAGATCAACAATTTCCTCACTTTACAATAAGAATTTTCAAGTTTAAACATTGATGCCATGGATGACCCACAACAGCAAATGAGCCAAAATGAGCAAACTATAATAGCTGAAGCAACAAATCAAATGCTATGCCCAACCATTTTTGATGACAATAATATACAGGAGCTGAAACAAATGAATTTGGATGAAATAGCTGAAGCAGAGGCTGAAGTTATTGACCTGAAAGACAATTTCCTGCCCATGGGCCTGACTCCCTTAGAACACATATTTGATTCAAACAATGTCCCCAAAAGGCCAAAGTTGCAACCCTTAAATGCTGCTATTGAAGACTGCAATATTGGGACAACAGAAAGCCCCAAAATGATAAAATTGTCCAAGTCTTTGCCTGCTAATCAAAAGCCAAAATATGTTGACTTGTTTAAAGAGTTCCAAGATGTTTTTGCCTGGAGTTATGAGGACCTTAAGTCCCATGATACTTCAGTCATTCAACATACCATTCCTTTGAAACCAAATCAAAAGCCTTTCAAACAGAAATTAAGGAGAATCAATCCTGTGCTTCTCCCCTTGATTGAGAAAGAAGTAAAGAGAATGTTTGAAGCTAGAATTATAGCACCATTTAGATTTTCATAATGGGTATCCAACTTAGTGCCCATAAGGAAGAAAACAGGTGAGATTAGATTGTGTGTTGACTTAAGAAATTTGAATCAAGCCTCTCTCAAAGATCACTACCCTTTACCCAAGATGGACCATATTTTACAAAGGGTAATGGGATCTTCTAGGATTTCATTGCTTGATGGCTTTTCAGGATTTAATCAGATACTAGTTCACCTGGATGATCAGGATAAAACAACATTCACAACACCGTGGGGAACCTTTAAATATGTAAAAATGTGTTTCGGACTTAAGAATGCAGGTGCTACTTTCCAAAGAGCAATGGACTTTGCCTTTGCCAAAGAAATCTATGATTTCTTAGTAGTCTACCTTGATGACCTTACCCCATTCTCAAAATCAAACCAAGAACATCTAAAACATCTAAGGCAAGTATTCCTAACTTGTAGAAAATATGGCATATCTTTAAATCCAAAGAAATCCTTGTTTGATCTAGAGGAAGGCAAACTTCTAGGTCATATCATTTCAAAAGAGGGCATTAGGATAGACCCAGACAAAATTCAAGCCATTCTTCAAGTCCCTTATCCAAGAAACATCAAAGAACTGCAAGATTTTTTAGGAAAGATCAATTTCCTAAGAATATTTATCCCAAACTTGGCCGAGCTGATAAGATTGTTAAACAACATGCTCAAGAAAGATTCCAAAGTTAAATGGTCGTTAGAAGCCAAACAAGCCTTTGAGGGCATCAAGACAGCCTTAACAGAAACACCAGTCCTCACTAGCCCCGAATTTGATAGAGATTTCATCATTTTCTCCTTTGCATCTGAACATACAGTTGCTGCTGTCCTATTACAGAAAGATGACCAGGGAAATGAAAAGCCCATTGCTTTCTTCAGCCGAGCCCTTAGGGATGCACCCTTGAAGTATCAAATCATGGAAAAGCAGGCCTATGCCCTTGTTAAGGCCATCAAAGATTTCAGAGTTTATATCTTATACTCCCATGTCATTGCATATGTTCTGAACTCTGTTGTAGAAGACATCCTAACTCAAGAAGGAATTGAGGGAAAAAGAGGCAAATGGATTGGCAATATCCTTGAATATGACATTGAGATAAAGCCCACTAAACTGATAAAAGGACAAGGTTTAGCCAAACTAATGTCTAAAACCAATTTTCAAGCCCTAGACATAAATGAACTGGACAACGAACAGGAGCTGGTGACTCCACATATCAGTCAGGCCTTCTTGCAGTCACCTTGGTATGCTGATATTTGTTTTATATTGTTAAACCTGCATGCTCCTCCAGGGTTGTCTAGAACCAAAAAAAGATTTTTAAAGATGAAAGCATCAAAGTTTTGTGTCTTAGATAGTGCCCTATTTTGGAAAAATCATGAAGGAATATTGCTTAATTGTCTAACTTTGAATGAAACTGACAATGTTATGAAAGAATTTCATGCAGGGGACTGTGGAGGGCACTTATATTAGAAGTCTACTGCTGATAAGATATTAAGGGCTAGTTACTATTGGCCCTCTCTGTTTGCTGATGTGAAGAAATTTGTTGTTTCATGCCATAAGTGCCAGATCTTTGAAGGCAAAAGAAAGCTGCTGCCCTTACCCCTTAAGCCCATTTCAACCGAGAAACCATTCCAGCAGTGGGGTTTAGACTTCATTGGAGAGATCCACCCATCATCCTCAGGCCAGCATAAATGGATTTTAACAGCCACATATTACTTTACCAAGTGGATTGAGGCCATCCCTTGTAGGCAAGCCAATGACTCAACCATCATCCAATTCCTAGAATCTAACATTCTGTCCAGATTTGGCTGTCCCGAAAAAAATCAACACAGACAATGATGCTGCCTTTAAATCCAAGAAAATGTTTAGTTTTTGCCACAAATACCACATTTCCTTAGGTCAATCCATAGCCTATTATCCTCAAGGTAATGGCCTAGCTGAGTCATCCAATAAAAGCCTCATCAACATCATCAAGAAAGTCTTGGAGGAGAATAAAAAAAACTGGCACAAAAAACTGGTAAATGCCATATGGGCAGATAGATTGACAACCAAGAGATCCATTGAGACAAGCCCATATGAGTTAGTCTATGGCATGGAGGCAAAGTTCCCTTCATCCTTTGGAATCCCTGTTATCAAATTACTGCAACAGATACAAGCTGAGCCTAATGATATCCAAAGGAGGATAAATCAAACCATTCATTTACAGCAGACAAGGGAGGAATATCAGAGAGCTCAAGTTTTACAAGAGAAGCTGAAGAAAATGTTTGATAAAAGGACAAAGGATGAAGATTTCTACATCGGAAACAAAGTGCTAAGATGGGATTCAAGAAGAGAGGACAAAGGAAAGCATGGCATGTTTGATTTCCTTTGGAAAGGCCCCTTTATTATTCATGTTGTGCAAGGCAACAATACATATTTCCTCAAAAGTTTGGATGGCAGCACAGCTGAAGAAGGCCATGTCAATGGCCGAATGCTCAAGCACTATCATGACCCCTTTTGATGTACATAATGCAGCTGTATATTATTTTGTACATTATTATTTGTATGTTCAGCGTTTTTATTTTTTAGCAGTCCAAAGAGGGACCAGCGCAGCAAAGTTTTGAAGGAAGGATCAAAGAAAATGCAGCATTCAGATTTCTATTTTTGAATTAATTTCAAAGAAGTGCTCAGGCAAATTTGAATATATTTACAAGCACCCAAAAGGCAAGAAACAACGTTGTAGATTTACAGCAATTCAGTTAAAAAATGTTGCAAGCAGGTTGCAAAACAGTCAGATCATATAGCAGCTAGCAAAGGAGAGTTTCAGTTTACAACAACAATTGAAGATCAAGGAATTCTGACCCGTTGTTCTTGGCTTTTCATCTGGAAAAGCCATCCCCAAGTGGAGCCACTGTTAGCCTCCTATTGCAATAGGTTTTCATATTTCATGATTGACAGTGGAAATGCCAAATATGTCATCTTTTTCATGCTGCAAAGTTTCCATATTTCCAAGAAAACTCAGAAAATTTAAAAAATGTAAAGAGGGTATGCCCTAAAAGAATAATCGAAGGGCAAAAAGAATGAATTGGCCAAAGAGAAAAATAAATGAAATCAACCCCAAACAAAGGCCAGGAAAGTGTGCAAGCTCAAATGCCACTACCATGTTCCATTTTTGATGAATTATTCCATTTTTGAAGGATTTCATAGTTAAGGGAAGGCCAAACAGCTTAATCTTGGCCTCCCTAAGTTTAAATTGCTTGTTTTAGAAGATAGAGAATAAAGATCTGACCAAACTGTTTAATCTTGGCATATTATTAGCTAGGTAGAGAAGCAAGGGTGCTCAACATCCTAATCTGAGCCCCAGGAAAATATAAGGGTAGATTTAGATAGGAGGATAGCCAAAAGAAAAGATGAAAAGCAGGGTTTGCTAGTTCAAGTGTACCCAAACAAAAAGAAGACAAAATGCTAGGTAAGTAGGCTCGGTAGGCAGTTTTGAGGTTGCAGAATCAAGGATTGTGATCAGTTTTGTGTTTCAAAGTGCTAATCTACTTCAGATCACAAGTGCAAGGCAATTTTCCCTTGGAGCAGCTCAAGCGAGGCATGACTAACTTCCCCTTCTTCCTTTTCCCCAAATCATTCACTAATTTCCCTAAAAGATGTTAAGATCTGCTTGATATCTTTAAAAATCATCATATTCCATAACATTTGCCTAAGTAAAGATCTGCTTTAGTTAGGAGTGCTCATATTTCTTCTATAAGTCCTATTTCCCCTTTGTAGCCTAAGATTTCTATACTTAGCGCTTTCTTCACAAAGTCCATATTAATTTCTAACTCTATTATGTAAATCCCTTCTTATTTCCCCTTCCCCTATTAAAAATATGTTAAATATCCCCCTTATATACATATCCCCTCCTTTGGTTGAAACATAACCATAAATATTCCTTGGGAATTACTAAGTTTATTTGAAACTTAGTAAGAACCCTCATTTTTCTCATTTAACCATCTTCCAATGCTTTGTACCCCTTCCAATGCATAAAACCCCTTTATTACTTCATAAAAACACTTTTTTTTTGCATTGGACCCCTTCCATTGCATTAAAATCCCTCCCCCGATGTATAAACCCTCTTCCGATCATGTGAAAATCTTTTTTAAGGCATAAAACCCCCTTCTGATGCTTTAAACCCCTTTTAAGGCATAAAAACACTCCTCCGATTCCATTCCCCCCCCCCCCTTTGACACGATATCGCTGTCGGAGGTGGTAGTCACAAGTGATGGCTCCTTTATATATGCCTCTGATCCATGCTCTGATGCGATATCGCTATCGGGAGGCCCTCCTATCACATTTTCCCTTTTTTCATATATATCTCCGCTTTTATCATTATTCCCCCTTTATCGTTAAAACTTAAGTTTTCTGTAAACATAAGTTTTATCGTTAAAACCCATTTTTCCGCTAAACATTGCATTACCGCAATATTTCCCCTTTATCGCATATATCGCTATCGCATCACGCATATGTACAAAGGATCTTCCCCATGGTTCCCCGCCAAAGCGAAATCGCCGATTTCACGGCAGCCGTCTGATCTGCCCCCAGATCCAACGGTCCACATTGTGTCGTATTGCCCCATATCGCATATATATAAAAGCCTCCACCCCCGATAGCCGATCGCCAATGCGATATCGGCGATCGCTATATCACAAGTCGCATATATATAAAGCCCCGCCCCCCGGTCCCTGCCGATTGCGATATTGCGAAATCAATCGCAGTCGTTGGATCTGCCCACGCTAGATCCAATGGCCCTAATATTTTCTCTGCTACAGTGTCGCTCCCGCCTGTGTATTCATCAATTTTCCCGTGTAATATGGTTTATTGCCTTTTATAAGGGAAAGAGGCATTTCTTTATGATTTCCATTCAGCGCCTGTGCGCGCTCCTTCTTCAAGGAAAGTTGGTCATTCTTCAGCCATTTTTTATCACTCCAAGCCCAAATTTGCTCCAGACAACGAGCACGGCCCCAACACAAGCCATCAGTGAGCATTCCTTCGCCATTTTTGCAGTATTTCTTCATTTTTGTTGATATTTTGATCGGCCAGGGCTGATACTCCTCTAAAGGCCCGCAGAAGCACCACAGCACCTATTTTTTGCCATAAAGAGATGAAAAAAGGGCGATTTGACAGTTAAAGTGTATCGGTGGAGAGAAAAGGCTCCGATTCAGTATTAAAGAGTATCAGATTAAAGAATATCAGTGGAGGACTTAATGCCCAAGCAGATAAGCAATAAAGGGCCTCCATCCAAGTCAAAGAAGCAGTAAAAGCCATTAAAAGCTCACCAGATCAGAGTTAATGTGCATAAAGCCACCTAAGGGCAGCGCTGCAGAAACCAAAGCACAGTAATGGCTAATGGAACAGCACAGAGCTCAAAGGACACCATAAAGCCTCATTTTGATGCTGCTACCTGCAGCGCAGCATTAGATAGATATTTTTTGCATTTATTTCAGTAGAAGTTAGGTTAAACAGAGTTATTTCCTCAGATCTTCCCTCAGATCTGTTTTTGTAGATATTTTGCCTATATATACCACCCTGAGCTATGTATTAAGGGTTGGTTGGTTGTTGGTTGATAAACTCATTCTAGACTTGCGTTGTATATTTGAGAACTTTTATGAAAAAAGATAGCTGGAATGCTTTGCTTTTGAACTGTCTGGTGTGGATTTGATGGCTGAAGAGCTGATTACAGAATTCTAGTGCTACTTCATGGAACAATAAGTCTTTCTTACCTCTTTTCAGTTTCTATGTTTGTAATATCATCTATGTGTCATGATCTAGGTTGCAGGAAGAAAGAACAGTTCAGAAGTTACTTAGTTGTATTCTGTTCTCAATTTCTGTGATTTATCTATGCTTTCCTCTGAATTAGTCCTGAATATGAATACTTCTCTACTCATATTTGCACTATTTCCTTCGTATATGAATGTTGTTTAGGAATCCTTGATTGCTTCTATATAATGTTCACTCACCTTCCCTCTGTTAGCATAATGAGAGCTACTTAGTTGCCTTTCATTCCCTGACCACAATTTCACCCTTATTCCAGCTTGAAATTGTTCCTTGTTTGGCTATCTTGCTCTGTAATCCTTCTTTGCCAAAGAAAACACACCCAGCATCCCATAATCCTTGACTCCATGCCCAATGGTCTGAACTTCTTATACTTTGCATGCCAACTCTGTTTGAATACACCACCCATCCCACCAAACTCAAAACAAAACCCATGTACACCATAACTAGCCTAAAATCATATCAAAACAAAGCTAAATTACAAAGAGAGAGCCCTCTCTGATTGCAGGTAGGCTAGGACCTGCAATCCAAAGATTGGTTTGTGGTTACCTTGGCCGTATCCCTTAAGCAGCCAAGGGACAACCTGAGTGATAACAGTTGCTTCAATGAGGTGTCCAAAGCTTCTTCAGGTGACAGATGGTGGTTAATTTAGTTGTAGAGGTTTCAGGGTGTCGCAATGGCTAAGTAGTAGTTGCAGTGGAAAACGAGAAAAAAGAGTGAATTGGGGCTTCTCCCGCCTTTTAATGGGTAACGGTCACATTTTGGCATGGAAAATATAAATGAACAGTGGGCAGTTTTTGGCTTGGGTGGGGAGTAGTTTTCTGGGCCATCGCACCTCTTTTGGAGGGCAGATGGTATTTTTCGCGAGCACATGATCTCACCTGGTGCCACCATGTAGAAGAGCAATGCCTAGGCAAAACTATGAATCTCGCGTACTCTCGGGCTGTTATCGGTCGGACGGTGAACCCACACGATATGGCTATACACTGCCAAATCTAGGGGTAGGAGATCATATGGTTATTGCATTGTTAAGCTACACAGAAGGAATCAGGGAAGGGATTTGTGAGGCCTAGGGTTCAATTACATATAAATGTAATTAATTAACCAATAAAGTCGAGTTTTTTAACATAAACAACAGGTTAATAAATTTATGTGGCGGGGTTTTTTAATCGCACCAAAGGTTGGTGGGTTAAAAAGGTTTTTTTTGGGAAATATGAAGTGGGGAAATTAATTGGATAAAGTAGGGGCATGAAAACTTAGGATAAGGGGGTTTTTATGTGTTTTTATGGGAAAAAGAGAAATTAATAAGGGGGGAAGTCGTATTTGTAATGGGAAGTGGGTTTCACACTAGGGAAAGGGGTTTTGGGAAGGGGGAATGATCTTTGAAGGGTAAGTACTAGGGAAATGTGTGAAACGAAGGGGTAAGGGCCAATATGAGGGGAAAAGGGGATTTAAAAGTGATAAAGGGATAATGGGGAAATTAGCAAATAAGCATGTGGGGGTATAGAGAAATGAGGGGAAATTAGTCAAACCAGCTTTTGAATATCTTTTCTTTCTGATAAATCCTCCTGCACATGAAACATAGGATTAAGCATGATAAATGTGCTTCTTTGACTCAGCAACATTGTGCAATTGTAACCTTTCTTCTACCTACCCTTTATTTATCCTAACATTTTTCCTTCATTTTATTAGGTGCATTTGAGCTTGCTGATCCTTTATTTCCTTTTCTTTTGACAAGAAAACTATCTAATTCTAACCTTATATCTTCCAATGGCTTAGATTAAACTGATGAGTTCATTTTTATTCTCTACCTAACTACTGATCTGCCAAGGTTATACAGTTTGGCTAGATCTTTATTCTCTATTTATCAACATAAAATTTAAAGCATGAATGAGTCAAGATTAAGTTATTTGACCATCATGGATTGTGGCATTTTTGACAAGTTGCACACAACCTCATTTTTCATAGTAAAGTAAAAAGTATTTGCATTTGAATTTGCACACTTTATTTCTTTTTGGGGTTCATATTTTTCAATTTTTTGATCTTTTTCTCTTTCTTTTTTCCATTTGATTATTCTCTTAGGACATACACTCTTTACATTTTTTAATTTTTAATATGGAAAAAATTTTGCAACAACAAAGTATGTACGATATTACAAGACTAACCATAGCCAATTCAAAATTATGAATCCTATTATTATATGAACCTAATAGTGGCTTCACATGGAGATGGCATTTCTTGGTGAAATGTCAACAAATTTAATGTAGGTTTTAACCCCATACAGAAATTAACTCATGTGAATTCTAAAACACGGAAAATAAAAAATGCGAGAGAATAACACATAAAAGACATATACACAGAGATTTTCCCCTGGATCCCAAAACCAGGACTACCAGATTGATTTTTCATTATGTTCCTTTCAATGTTACACTACATATTTATACATGCCGAAGCATCCAATACCATGGACCAAAAACCATCGTGTCCAAAACCATGTACGAAAACCATACACAAAACCATAGGTAGGTCTGCCCAACCTAATATAGGGTCCAAAATAAATTTGCCCAGGGCACTGCCCCAAACCCTGTAGAGGGGGGCTACCTAACCCCCTCAAACCCCTCGGACAGGGGGGGCTACTGCCCCCCCGCTGTGCAATTGAAGTGACAAAGGGGGGGCTCTTCCCCCCCTCTAACCCCTCGGTAAAATACATAAGCTAGTCATGGAAAGAATATAGCACAACCCAACATTCTCCCACTTGTTTTTTTCTTTCCATAGGGGGCCACAGGAGGGCTTACTCATTTATCCATCCCTACAAAGCCCCTTGTTTCTCTACACCAAGAGAACTTCTCAGAGCTCACATATTTTGTCAATGCATCTGCAGTATTCTTGAAAGTGTCCACCTTTACCAGCAACACCTTTTTGTCTTCTATCATATCCCTCACAAAGTGATAGTGAACATCAATGTGCATTGTCTTTTGAATGGTAAGCAAAGTTCTTTGTCAAGAAAATTTCACTTTGGCTGTCACAGTCTATCCTTATAGCTCCCTATACTAAACCCATACTTGAACATAATCTCTGCAACCAAACTGCTTCCTTGCTTGCATGAGTGGATGCCATGTATTCTTCCTTTGTAGTTGATAGTGCCACTACAGATTGTTTCTTACTCATCCAACTGACTGCACCTCCAAATAGGTTAAACAAATACCTACCTGTAGATCTTCTCTGATCCATATCTCCAACCCAGTTTGCATCAACAAAGCCATGAATATCCAAAACTCTGTCCAATCCTAGTCTTCCTTGGTAGCACAAACGATAATCACTAGTTCTGTGCAAATACCAGAAGACCCACTTCATTGCTTTCCAATGCTCCTTCCCTGGTTTTGACATAAACCTACTCAATACTCCCACTGCATGTGCAATGTACGGTCTAGTACATACCATTGCATACATCAGGCTACTAACTGCACTTGCATATGGAACATGGGACATGTCCTCTACCTCTTCTTATGTCTTGGGACACTGTTCAGCAGATAACTTTACACCTACATGAATAGGAACCTTCACTCGTTTACTATCCTGCATATTAAACTTCTGCAGTATTGTCTCAACATACTTCCTCTGGTTTAACCACAACTTCCTCTTTGCCCGATCTCTTTTAATTTCCATTCCAAAAATATAGTTTGTAGCACCAAGATCTTTCATGTCGAATTTGGAGGACAATTGGGTCTTCAAGTCATGGATAATTTCTTTGCTATTTCCAAATAGCAACATATAATCAACATACAAGACCAGATAGATAACACGGTCAACAATTAATTTTAAATACACATAGTGATCTGTTTTTCTTCTCGTGAAGCCAAGTCCCCATATAAATGTATCAAATTTCTAATATCACATCCTTGGTGACCGTTTTAACCCATACAGAGACTTCTTTAACTTGCATACCACTTCTTTCTTACCCTTCACCACAAAGCCTTTAGGTTGCTTCATGTAGATCTCCTCTTCCAGATCCCCGTGAAGAAATGTTGTCTTCACATCCATCTATTCTACCTCAAAATCAAAAGTAGCAGCAACAGATAATAGTAATATAATAGAAGCTACCTTGGCAACAGGAGTAAAAATATCACCAAAATCAATTCCCGTCACCTGGAAATAACTTTTTGCTACCAACCGAGCTTTGTATTTCTCCACCTTTCCTTCTGCATTTGTCTTCTTCTTGAACACCCATTTACTACCAATGGGTTTCCTTCTAGCTGGCAACTTCACCAAATCTGAAGCCTCATTTTTGTGCAAAGATATCATTTCATCAACCATGGCCTCTTTCCAGAGTTTGCCATCCTCTAAATCTACTGCCTCCTTCACAATTCTGGGATCATCATCAGTAATAGATAAAGAAAAAATTGAACAAAAAGCAAATGGACTATACCTTTCTGGCTGCCTTCTTTCTCAAACTAATCTTCTCACACCGAGAGTTCGTGGCTCTTCATCTTCTGATTCCTCTTTTGTTGTAGAGTCTGATTCTTCCTCCTTAAGCTCAAACTCTATCTTGTCAGGTTCCTCCGATAGGACTTCATGTTTAATAACATCTTTCACCTCTTTGAACACCACATCTCAGCTATACACAACCTTCCTTATTACTGGGATCCAAATCTTATAACCCTTTAAACCATGCTTATACCCAATAAAGATACACTTTTCAGATTTACTATCCAATTTGGTTCTTTTCTCCTTTGGAGCATGTACATATGCATCACATCCAAATACTCTCATATGTGAAAGAGAGGATTTCTTACCAGTCCATACCTCTTGTGGAGTCTTATCCTCCAATACTGATGAAGGTGATTTGTTGACCAAGTAACATGTTGTCTCCACTGCCTCTGCCCAGAATTCTTGTCCTGAACCAACACCACTAAGCATGCTTCTTGCCCTTTTCATCAACGTCTTGTTCATTCTTTCTACAACTCCATTTTTCCCAGGTGTGTATGGAGTAGTATTTTTCCATGCTATACCACACTTCTTCCAAAATTATTCAAATTCCTTGTTGCAAAACTCTCCACCGTTATTTTCTTCTCTATCTATTTTTTCACCAGAGCCTAAAATTCTTTAAACCTATCAAAGAATTTAGATTTCTTCTTAAGGAAATATATCCATGTATTCCTTGAAAAGTCATCTATAAATGATACATAGTACATAGACTTACCTAGTGATGGAACCTTCACAGGTCCAAACACATCACTGTGCACAAGCTCTAATATATGTTTCACCCTCTTTCCACCAGAGGGGAAACTCACCCGATTCTGCTTCCCATATACATAATTTTCACAGAAGTCAAAATCCAGAGAGCTATTAATCATACCTTCTACCATACCTTTACCATGAAGTATTTGAAGGCCCTTTTCTCCAATATGTCCAAGCCTTTGATGCCACAACATGGTCTTCTCTAGATTTTCTGCTCCTCTTTCAGGAACCACAGAATTGTTGAACCCATCAACAACAATACTACCTTCTAGCTTGTACAAATTTCCAATCCAAACTCCCTATATCAATACCAGTGCTCCTCGAACCATCTTGCAGGTATCCTTCTCGAACGTTGTTTTTACACCTGCATCATCAAGCTTACTTATAGAAATCAGATTTCTGGCCAATGCAGGAATATGCAGAACACCCAAAAGCATTCTAACCCTTCCACCTTGTAACTTCAACTATACTTTTCCATGACTAATGATTCTAGCCTTCCTATCATCCCCTAAGAAGACATCACCACCATCGTATTTCTCATACTCGTAGAACCACTCTCTATGGGGAGTGAAGTGAAAGGATGAACCTGATTCAATCAACCATTCCTCATGATCTACATGTGTACTTGAAGAAGCCAAGTACACATCCCCACCTTCATCTGAGGTGGTTTTTGCCTCTGCAGAAGGAAAATCATCAAATCCCTTTCCTTTGTCAGGAGCTTTAGATTTACAGTCCCTTTTGTAGTGCCCTTCCTTTCAGCATTTCCAACAACTACCTTTACAGGTTTTCATGGAGATTTAGATCTCCCTCTAGATTTAGATCTCCCACTCGATTACTTATTTTTATTTCTATTTTGGGACCGTCCTCGTACAGACAAGGCATCACCATTCTAGCTCTCCATATTTTTCCATCTCATCTCCTCTGTTAGCAAGGATGAGACTATTTCATCAAACTACAAGGCTGTTGCACTGCTACCTATTGCAATAACCAGACTATCCCACGAATCTGGTAGAGAAGACAATAAATTGATGCGCTTATCATCATCTAAAATTTTGACATCAACAGAAAATAACTAACTTACCATAATATTAAATGCGTTCAGATGCTTTGTCATCGAGTGTTATGGACATATTTGGGCATTGTAACCCCAATCTCATATGTCCATAAACCAAGGGCTTCTAAGCCCCTAAAATTGTTGTTTCATACCCTAAATGAACAAGGTCATCTGATTACATCTTCTCCCAGAAGTTCTCCCTGAAAAACTACTCAGCACTGGTCAAAATTGGACCATACAGACTGCTCAGTGCTAAGGGTGCGATGCATGTCACCTACTACATGCAAAAAGTGCGATGCATCCTAAAAATCCCTTTTGTAGGGTGCGATGAGTGAGAGCAGACAAATGGCAGAGGCAGTTGGCTAGGTGGAAACCCAGAAAATATTCTAGAAATTGCCCATTTGACACTTGCCTCTCTGAATTCGCCCAGGGATGAGTAAGAGATCATGAAATCTCCAAATGGAAGCAAGAACTATTAGAGAAATGACACTAATCAAAATCCCAGAACTTGACTCACCCACCTGCAAATATCTATATATGGATCCCTCATCCTAGAGATCCAGAGGCTAGAATTTGGTATTTTGTAAGGAAGTGCTGTTGGTTTCTCTGTGAAACATCATAGTGTTGGGTGATCTAGATTTTCATGAGGTGAAGAGGGCTTTCATGCTAGGAGGATGGCATTGGGTCAGACCGTTGGGTTGTAATCCTCTCTTCTACTACTTCTATCAATAAAGCTATTTGAGTTTTCCTCCATATTCTTGTATATTTCTGAATCATGTATTGATATATGCATTTGTATGGTTAATATACATCTAATCCTATATTGTTTATGGTTACATATCTCTATGCTTTGATGGTATTATGCTGCTTTGACTCTACAGGTGTTCTTTGAAGCAGGACAAGTAAGGAAGGAGTGGCGAAGCTCTGTCAAAGGAGGGAGGAAACAAGCAAAGAGCCAAGCGAAAGACTAAGGTTGGTACTCTCTGCTTCTCTGTCATCTATCTCTCATAAAGGAAAACACAAGTAACTTTAGTTTGTTTGTTTCTAAGATATCTACCCATCTTAGTGGGACTAGTAGCTCTGAATGGATACTAGTTTTCCTGATAACAAAATGGTGACTCCACTGGGGAGCGAATAGTTTGTTTTCTTGTTTCTATTTGTTTGCTTTATAAACTACAGACGGAGCCTAAAGTTAAGCCAGCTAGCCTTCGAACTGCTTTTTCTATGCAACTGCAAAGTAGATCAACATTGCTTCAATTAATCTCTCAGTTAGTTTATGAACTGAACATCTGACTTGCAAACATCCTAAGTGCTCTGGTGGTAGCTCAAGTAGCCTCATTAGATCAGCCCCTATACTTTGTGTTTATTGCCTATCATTAGCTCAGCCTAAATCCTTGAAATAAGCTGCAAACTGTGAGCAAAAACCAAGCTCAGTCTCGTCGTTGGACCATCATATTGTCTCTCATTGGTAGTCTGGATGCATCGCACCTCCTGTGTGTTGTAGGTGAGATGCATCCCTGTTTCCCTGTGTTATAGGTGCGATGATTAGATGAGACTATTTCTGCCTCAAGATTTTGGTTTTTTCTTCACTGTCTTCAGCTTTATTCAGTAGTTTTGCTGTCTATGATCAGTATATCACTATTGAAACTACCTTCCTTTGCATTATTCAGCCTCCATTGTTTAAAAAATTGTGAATGTTTTTATGTATTTTTCGTCATTTATAGTTCTCCTTTGCAAATAGTAGCTTAATCAAACTGTCGTCTTTTGATTTGAAAGTGTCACAAGTGTCGTTTTCAGTCAAAGAAAATAGTCTTCCTCTTTTTGATAGTTGATTACACTTTTTCCATTGTATTTGATTTGAATTAATAGTATTTCAAGTGTCGAAAGCAATTTTCAATTTGAAATCGCAAAACATCATCTTAGTCTTCCTTTCGTTTTTTGAAAAGAAAATTGTTAGTACTGTCGCTTTGAAAGAAAAATAGTTCAGATCTGTACTTAGCATTATTTTTTTCATTCACACATTAAGAAAGTGGAAAACAAATACATGCATGTGCATTTTCATTTAGACTGCATGCGGAAATTGATTTAGGATAGTGTATCTTAGTGTGTGCTCTCTGCTCTATGTTGAAATAATTTTACTTCTCTTTCCTTAGTAGCTAGGATTTTCATTGCAAAAAGAAAGTAAATGATTGTTTATCATCTTAGATTGCATATTTAGGAATTGTATATCTACATCACGCGGTGAACCTTAAAGGCAAACTTCTTAAGAAAGATCAACTGTAAAATAAATTTCAATGAACATAAAAATGCTTTGGAACCTAATTCACAACATCTAGAAGTCTAGGCTAGAGACGTATTCTGGCGTTGTAAAGCTTGGTAACTATCATTTTCATCGTAGGTTGGGTGATTCCTCCTCTTTGATACGACAAGTGCCAGTAGGGACTTGTGCTCCCATGTATCGTCGAGTATATATTGGGAGACCACAATAGGCTATATCCTTTATCCTTAGGAAGCCGTGTCTGCCGACCTATCAATCGCAATGCATTGAACACAGCATTCAGGAAGATTGACTGCCGTACCTTAAAAAGTATTCTGCAGTTTTACGATTGGTTTGGTAATCCCTCTGTCTAGATTTCTAGAGTAGTCACTTTCATTCCTTTTTAGACTCCTTAAAAGAAAAAGTCCATCTGAGCACTTGTCACTTCATGCTCATTAAAAATCGAAGGTGACTAGAGTCATCTTTAGCTTTTTCTCGACTCTTAAAAATTGAAAAAGTGGGTTGTGTCAAAGAGTCATAAAATTTATTTTAATCGGAATAACATCATTGTTCCCTCGTTGGTCTTAGGTTGAGAAAATGGAGTCCACCAATCAATGATTTCCCCCTGGGGGTAATCCTAGTCCCTTCTCCTCTTGGGGAGATGTTGGTGCACCTCATATGGCAACATTGTCCTTTCTAGGACTTATAATTGGCCTGCCAGTATGGCTTTCCTCGACCTTTGTCATTTAAAACACCGTGATTCCTAAGCAATCAAATCAGAAACCAGATAATACTAGAGTTACCCCTCAACCTTCTACTTCGTTTGTTTCTCCCTCTCCTTCTTCCTCTTCGCTTGGTGAAGCTAGTAAAACTAAAAACCAAGTAACTGAGAAGAAGAAGAAAGGGAAGGAGAAGAAGAAGAAGAAGCCAATGACAAATGGGGGCAACCATGCATTGTCTGGCGAAAATCCACACACTGCACCATCCAAACCTAAATCTCCATGTGTCATTTGCGAAGGAGACCACTATCATCGAGATTGTCCTTGCATCCCGTGGATCTTAAGGGACTGGTGTCCCCGCTTGCACAATCCGGTGCCCTCAACCTCTGACGATCATGTTGAAAGTACATTGTCAACTAGTGAAAATGAAGTCAATGGACAAAAAAGAAGATCTAAATTTCCTTGTAGACTGTGTGAAGGCGATCATGCCATCCACCGTTGTCCCTTCCTAGATGAAGCTAAAAGAGTCTTGGATAACCATCCTGCTTCACTGCTATGGCTTCCTCCTGGATACAAGAAACTCTTGCCGAGTTGATCACTAGTTGAAAATCTGACTGACACACCTTTGTTGTTGGTCGAAGCATCTATCATTGAAGATAAACCCTATGAGTCCACATAGGACCAAAGTCAACAGGTCGAGACGGAAGTCGGCCCTTTAGAAGGTCTACCTTCAGATGATACAGTCACCAAAGAGAATGAGAACTGCACCGTTCAAATTCTTTTCGTCAACATAGAATCCGATGAACATGGGGGCAATCTACCTGTTCCTTTATCATAGGAAGGAAGTTCGTCAGAGATTTAGCCAGCCGTTTATTCGGTCCCTCCTCCAAGCAATCTAGTCGTTTCCTTCGATTGGAATCTACTAGGTAGACCCTGTCTACCATCTAATGTACCATTTTGTATCATAGTAAAAGCTTACAGAATGATCATGGTTGGTACTATCATAGATGAAGGGGCTCCTGTGAGTATCCTTTCCTCAACTACTTGGAAAGCACTTGGTTCACCATCGCTTCTACCTGAGATTCAAAATCTGACAGGCTTCAACAAAGGAACCAGTCGACCGTTAGGGATCCTTCCAAATTTTTCTATAACATTGAGAAGGAAAATCATTTATCTGAACATGATGGTAGTCCAAGGGCCATTAGATTACAATCTACTCCTTGGGTGTGACTACATTTATAGCATGGGAGCTATTGTTTCCTCACTCTTTTGAGTGATGTATTTTTTGCATGAAGGCAGAGTGGTCCAGCTCGTAGACCAGCTTTCATTCCCCGATTCAAACACAGCTACTAGTCAAGTGCCATCCCTAACTGGCCTTTTTGCACAAGGAATGTCTCATCAATCTCCAATCAATCCACCTGATGAGCGCGAATGATCTAGTGAATGTGACTAAACCTAGGGGACATGCACCCTGGTCTGCTTCAGCAGGAAAACTTTAGTTATAGGGTAGGTTTCCGCGGAGGATATATGACTAGTATGACACACCCGTCCATTTAGGAAAATGGGATTAGACTGGAATAATATTCCCTCATCAAAGTTATGTGAGTGGATGCGTCCCACCATTCACCTTTGTCTATTTCAATGGATAAAGCCAAGGAAGTGTTTTGTCTGCAAATGCAGATGGAACAATCTTGCAAATGCGAGAACTTCCATATGGTAACCTAGAAACTCTATTTTTCTTTATACCTGGGGGCATGCAAACCTCTTGCATACAAGTGAAAAGCGACCTTTTATTTTCTTAGTTTGTAGGCTTATTTTCATAATTTGTAGGTTGTCAACCCTTTAACCTCGTAGGTGAGTCATTCCTAGCTTGCATAAAAAAGGCTCCAGAGAAAAGTCGTGCATGGGGCAAGCTCCCTAAAAAATGAACCTACTGATGAGAGATATCCTTATTATATGACTAGCACGAGAAGGTTTACGTGAAGTTCAAGCTTGTTAAAAAATAAACCTAGCAATGAGCATATGTTCCGCCAGAGTTTAAGCTCATTAAAAGTTGAACCCATCCTTTGGTAAATAACCATTATGATCACATAATTATCAGCTTTTGAGCCTTGGTCATGTTCTTGCCATCACCTCCACTCCTTTTTAGCCAATCATCCACCTCCATTTGATTGTTTACCCCTTTTGAGGAACAGCTGTGACGAGTGATTCTATTAGCCATCTTCTTTACATTGTTGTGATTGAAAAGTTCCAAACCTTACCTAGAACCAGCTACTATCTGAAAACATCACTCGTTCCTCAAAAAACGATTCTTCTTTAAGCTCTTTTCATATGACTCGTAAAATATGAAAATATTGTTGGAAATAATACTGAGAGGGGGGGTGAATCAGTATTATCAGAACTATAAAACTTTTTCAATGCTCAGAAACATATACGCTACTTTAGTTAAGTGAACCAGCGTGTACACGCAACTGTGTCTAAAGAAAACAGCGTATAACCAGAAATCTTATAATTCAGCTAGTTTATCTTCAGTGAAGTGCATAAGGACATTATTCACCATATTAAGAGTAAACAGATGCAGTAGAATAGATCACACAAAAACCACACACATGAACACCATGATATAAGGTGGAAACCCAATGTGGGTGAAAACCACCTGCTGCAAGTCGTCTCTATCTTTCTTTAATATGAAACTTCAGTTTACAATATTTTTGTACTGGTGCAGCCTTATTCCAGTACGCAGGCTACAACCTGCAGAAGGCTACAACCTTCTCTCGTTCTCCAAACTTCCTTGGAAGGGAGCTCCAACCCCCTTTGCTTTTGTACTAGCCAAGATACTAGTACGTAGGTGCTGGCCTACAATCTTCTTTCTTTCAGGTACCACCTTTCATACATTTTCAGACTGGATATTCCTGAAGCACAACATTACAATCTGAAGACCACAATTCATTCAACTTTCACAACAGATCATTGAAGCACAAAACATCCAATACTAGCATCATCAATCACTGAACCACTGAAACCTTGTCAATCACTAGTTACCAGAACACAGAGCAGACTACAGAACTCTGCAATAACAGTCAGACCCAACTGTAAACCCAAAAATCAAGCTTCAAAAGATATACGCTACTTCAATGAGAGCAACCCGCGTATACATGCGCTTTTACTGAAGCCAACCTGCGTACAGATCTAAAAATAAATTCTCTCAACTTGCAGCTGTACCAGACATCAGTTAGACCCAGAACATAACATTGCGTCAGTATGCAGATTTAGAAATACGCATAATCAACCATATCATAATAGTGCATTTCAAATCATTAGATCCCGATCTATCCTTAGATCTAGTCTTCCATCAACCGAAGTGATCTCTCCTTAGCTTAGATCAAGCAACCCAGAACCTGCATACCAGATCTCTTTCTTTTTCAGATATTCAAGCCTTTTCAAAAGATGATATTTGCTTAATGATCTTCTTCTCCTTATATAGCCTTAGGCCTTGCTCAATACCAAGGGCCAAACCATAGAAATCCAATACCATCAACTTAGAAACTAGGGATCAACACGTCTGTCGAGATACTTTGGTCCAAATACATAGGCTCAAGTACCGAGGAATAACTACCACGGACCAAATGGAAGCTTCCCGACATATACGCCCTTTTCTGTTCATATATCTGCGTGTATACGCTCCTTCGTATCTACTTAACCTGCGTATACGCGACTTAGTATGCAGATAAACGGCGTGTATACGCAACTTGGACTTAATTAACCTGCGTATATGAGATTTCTCTTCATTCTGTAGTCTGAACGGAGATCTGTCATCAAAGAGAGTTGCCATCAAGGACAACACCTGTATCATAGCGCCACACCTGTGCCAAAATGCCAACAAATATTGCCGATCAATTGGCCTCTCCAGCTGGTTAAAGTGATTGGAAGTGTCATCCCTCCTATAGATTTTAATCTTTTTGGACTTGAGGGATCATTACACAAAAAGATCGAGTGCTTGTATTGTTCGGCTTGTTAAAACTATCGAAAAGTCATCCATTTTGTATTATTTTATAATTTTTTGGACTAAAGGGATTATACTATGAAAAAGGATTACTAGAGTTTCCTTTTCGTCTCTTTTCAAACTCTCTAAAATTGAAAAGTACTGAGTTATCTTTGTCATAAACTCATTAAAACAATAGCGACAAACTTGTCCATGCAGATAAGAGTGAGTTTCACTATCACTAGGCTCGCTGAAACATAGCAACAGGTTTGCCCGAAGGGAAAATTATAGAACAAGCATATGTTATCCTCCTCAAGCTTGACAAAAGTAAAGAGGTACTGGTCAGCAATGACTGGGAAAAAATTGGGAAGAAAACGTGAAGAAACTTTATTGGTAGCAGGTTGCTCTTGAACATGACACTTTCACTCCATCACCATGATTGAGTCGGGTTGGGTTATTCTGTTCACTGGTCACATCACCATTGGCCCTCTATACCATCCGTTTTTGGGGTTAACGCTACCAATCCATTTCAGTGTCACTGATATGTTCAAGAGAAGTCGCTCAGAGAATTCACCAACCTAGCTTACGCCTCATCCGCTGCAATACCTTCACGCTTCATCCTTTCATCACCGCCACCCTGAACCTTGTATCATCAGATCATTTTCACCTCCACAAAATCATTTGCTCCGTTTCGTATCATAGATGTGGGATTCATTAAGGCCCTCCTATGATGGGTCACTTCTTGTTGACATCAGCTCATTATCCAAGAAGTTGACTTAGGAACAACCCTTTCAGTATTTTGAAGCTTGCATGGCTCAATGGCAAGTTTCTCACATCCAGCAACATGTTTACATCAATAGCCTTCGACCGAAAGATTGTGCGTGGTGTTCGACATCGACTCATGTATTCACACCACATGAATTGTACTATCATACCTTGAGGGTCATTATCATTATTGGTGATTCCTCTCGCACCTGTTAATAGCTTACATCATTGGCTAGTAATCAGGCGATGTCTTGCCATGTTCGACATCAGAACATCCTTTCACATGGATCGACTTGTACTTCGGACCAAGATTGAACGAGTTTGAAGACCCTGGATCTAGTTTCATCCATCCGGGCTGCAATATATTCAGGAAAATAAAGACATCAAATGTACATCATGGTTGCACAGATAATCATCCAAGCTAAGGGATGATGGGTCTACCAGAATCATCAGTCTGCCACACAGACGGTTGTCTATCCTATGTACAGGAAAATGAATTTATAAAGTTGAACATTGGAATGCCCACCTCAACTAGATCATCAAAATATTATGAAGATAATGTATTGTATTGTATCTTATTATAGGTCACCTTCCAGTTCAAAAACCTCAGATCCTCATGATAAAGCATTTCACTCGACATCAGAAGACTTACGACCTCATGCCTTAGGGGGCAACTGTTATAGACATATTTGGGCACTGCAACCACAATCTCATATGTCCATAAACCAAGGACTTCTAAGCCCCTAAAAGTGTTGTTTCATACCCTAAAGGAACAAGATCAGCTGATTACAACATCTCCCAGAAGTTCTCCCTAAAAAACTACTCAGAACTGGTCAAAACTGGACCATATAGACTGCTCAGTGCTAAGGGTGTGATGCATCTCACCTACTACATGCAGAAATGCAATGCATCCTGAAAAGCCCTTTTGTAGGGTGTGATGAGCGAGAACAGACAAATGGCAGAGGCAGTTGGCTAGGTGGAAACCCAGAGAATATTCTAGAAACTGCCCATTTGACACTTGCCTCTCTGAATTCGCCTAGGGATGAGTAAGAGAACATGAAATCTCCAAGTGGAACCAAGAACTATCAGAGAAATGACACTAATCAAAATCCTAGAAGCTGACTCACCCACCTACAAATATCTATATATGGATCCCTCATCCTAGAGATCTAGAGGCTGGAATTTGGTATTTTGTAAGGAAGTGCTATTGGTTTCTCTGTGAAACATCATAGTGTTGGGTGATCTAGCTTTTCATTAGGTGAAGAGGGCTTTCATGCTGGGAGGATGGCGCTGGGTCAAACCGTTGGGTTGTAATCCTCTCTTCTACTACTTCTATCAATAAAGCTATTTGAGTTTTCCTCCATATTCTTATATGTTCCTAAATCTTGTATTGATATATGCATTTGTATGGTTGATATACATCTGATCCTATATTGTTTATGGTTATAGATCTCTATGCTTTGATGGTATTATGTTGCTTTGACTCTACAGGTGTTCTTTGAAGTGGGACAAGTAAGGAAGGACTGGCGAAGCTCTATCAAAGGAGGGAAGAAACAAGCAAGAAGCCAAGCGAAAGACTGAGGTTGGTACTCTCTGCTTCTCTCTCATCTACCTCTCACAAAGGAAAACACAAGTAACTTTAGTTTGTTTATTTCTAAGATAGCTACCCATCTTAGTGGGACTAACAACTTTGAATGGACACTAGTTTTCCCAATAACACCGAGTCTCCATCTTTCATCCTCATGTTATACAACTTTTTCCACACAAACAACTTATTCACCAGAGACTTAGATTGGTACAAAGTCCCTAACTTTTCCCACAAAGCCTTCGTCGTAGCTTCCCTTGATAAATTCAACAATACTAAATCTGACACAATCATATTATGCTCCTTATCTTCCGATCCAACTTCTTCCATTCTTCATTAGATAATATCGTTGGTTTAGTACCTGGATCTACTGTGATCCACTAATCTTTATCCACCAACAAATCCTCCATCTTGAGTTTCCACAACTCAAAACTCTGACCATTAAATTTCTTGATCTCAATCTTTCCACTGCTCGCCATCTTCTTTCACCACTAGAATTCATCTCGTAGATCTCCCACTGAACAGGGTCTACCATAGGCCCGAGTGGAACCCCTCAGCAAAAAAGGCATCCCCTTGAAGCCAAAGCAACTTTAATACCAAATGTAGGTTTTAACCCCGTACGAAAATCACCTACATACAAATTCTAAAACACAGAAAATAAAAAATGCAAGAGAATAACACATAAAACACATATACACAAAAATTTTCCCCTACATCCCAAAACCGGGACTACCGGATTGATTTTTAATTATGTTCCATCCAATGTTACTATACATATTTATACATGATAAAGCATCCAATACCATGGACTAAAAACCATCGCATCCAAAACCATGGATCGAAAACCATCGCATCCATTGCCATGTGCGAAAACCATGCACAAAACTGTAGGTAAGTCTGCCCAACCTAATATAGGGCCCAAAAAAATTTTTTTGGGCCATTTCCCCTGACCCCGTAGAGAGGGGCTACCCGCTCCCCTCAAACCCCCTAGGTAGGGGGGCTTCCACCCCCACTATAACCCACCCCGGTGCAATTAGCGCAATGAAGGGGAGGCTTTGCCCCCCTCTAATCCCCTGGTAAACTACGTTGGCTAGTCGTGGAAAGAATATAACGCAACCCAACATTTAAGATTTGTAGTCTTTGGAACTATGACTATAGTTAACTTGTAAACTGGTCTTTTGTGATTTTTCTTTATTCATACTTATGATGGTGAAGCCTTCAAATCTCAGGGCCTTCTCTCTGGACTTCAACTTCAAAAGATTACCATCCAATCCAATCTAAATTATGCAATGTTATATAAATGAGTAAAGTAAAGTGAACTATTATTAATCTATGGTTAAGTAATGCTTCAACATTCGAACATTGACAAGTCCTCCTATTAGATATGTTCCATCTGATTCTCTCAAGAAAAAGGCATTGTTACCTCTGTAACCATAAATGATGTAAGGGCCTTGCCATAGGAAATCAAATTTCCATGTTTTCCCTTATCTTCTCTTCTAGAATCCCATTCAAGTACTTTTTCACCTATGTAAAAAACATCAGCTTTGGTCTTTTTGTCAAAATTCTTTTTGATTTTATCCTGGATCACTTGTGATTTGACATAGTCTTCTTCTCTGGCTTGCTGCAAGTGTATTGTCTGATTTATCCACCTCTGGATATCATTTGGTTCTACCTACAACTCTTGAATGATCTTCATCACTTCTACTCCTAAAGAGGATGGAAAAACAACATCCATTCGATATACTAATTGATAAGGATATGTACCAATGGACTTTTTTGTAGTTACTCTGTTTGCCCATAAGGCATTGACCAACTTTTTGTTCCATGTCTTCTTGTTGTCTTCCAGTAGCTTCTTAAAGATATTGACAAGGCTTTTGTTTGAGTATTCTACAAGTCCATTACCTTGAGGGTAATAGGCAATGGAATGGCCAAGGGTAATGTGATATCTGTTACAAAAGTCTACCATTCTCTTGGATTTAAAAGCAATTGTGTTATCAATAATAAGCTTTTGGGGACATAAAATCTTGACAGGATATTGTTTTCAAGGAATGAGATGATGACGGAGTCTGTCGCTTGTCTAGAAGGTATGGCTTCTATACATTTGGTAAAGTAATCAGTGGCTATCAAAATGAATTTATGTTGGACTGAGGAGGCTGGATGAATTTCCCCAATGAAGTCTAAACCCCATTGTTGAAATGGAACTTCGGTGGATATAGGTTTGAGAGGTAAAGGTAAAAGCTTTCTTTTTTCCTCAAATATATGACACTTATGATAGGAGGTCACATGTTTCTTGACATTTTCAAAAAGGGGCAGGCTAGTAAACACCAACCCTCAGAATTTCGTCAGCAGTAGTTTTCCAATACAAGTGTCCTACACAATATCCTACACGAAATTCTTGCATAATTTTATCAGCTTCATCTTTCAGTAAAAAATTTAAGAGAATGCCACCATTTTCTTTCCAAAATAAAGCATTATCTATGATACAATATTTCAATGATTTCATTTTCAAAATTATAGTTTTAGTTCTAGATAAACTAGGAGGAGCTTGTAAGTTTAGTAAAACAAATATGATATCTACATACCAAGGTGAATCTATAAAAGGTTCACTAATCTGTGGAGGCGCCATCTCTTCCTGATCATCTAGGACACCAATAAAATTTATATCTAAAGCTTGACAGTTCAATTCAACCATGAGTTTAGCTAAACCTTGGCCCTTAATAAGTTTTGTAGACTTTATTTCTATGACACATTCCAAAATAGTGGCAATCTATTCTCCTCTTTTTCCTTCAGGCCCATTCTATGTCAAAATGTCCTTCACTACTAAATTTGGAACATAAGCAATGATGTGTGAATATAAGATGTACACCCTGAAATCTTTAATAGCCTTCACTAAAGCTAGTGCCTGTTTTTCCATTATGTTTTACTTTAGTGTTGCATCTATTAAATATTTACTGAAAAAATAAATTGGTTGTTCATATCCCTGATCATTTGTTTGCAACAAGACTATTGCAATAGCATGTTCTGAAGCAAAAGAAAAAATTATAAAATCTTTCTGGAGATCAAGACTTATGAGGACTGGAGTTTTGGTAGGGGCTTATTTAATGGCCTCAAAGGATTTTTTAGCCTCGACTGTCCACTTAAGTGTTGAATCTTTCCTTAACATGTTATTTAGTTCTCTAATAAGTTCTATTAGGTTTGAAAGGAATCTCCTAAGAAAATATTTTTTTCCTAAAAATGACAATAATTATTTGATGTTTCTAGGATGGGTGATGGTTAGGATTTCCTCTATTCTAGTAGGATCTACTCTAATTCCATATTTGGATATTATGTGTCCCAAGAGTTTATCTTCTTCTAGACCAAATAGTGTCTTTTTGGGATTTAAGGAAATACCAAATTTTCTCCATTTAGTGAAAACTCTTCTTAGGTGATCTAGATGTTCATTATTAGATTTTGAAAAGACTGTGATGTCATATCGGTAAACAACTAGAAATTCATGGATTTCTTTGGAAAAATCTATATCCATAGCTCTTTGAAATGTTTCTCCTGCATTCATTAATCCAAAAGGCATCTTTAAATACTTGAAAGTACCCCAAGGAGTAGTAAATGCAGTCTTTGCGTGGTCCTCTGGTTGAACTAAGATTTGGTTGTATCCAGAAAATCCATCAAGCAATGAAATTCTGGATGAGCCTACTACCCTCTGAAGAATATGGTCCATCTTTGGGAGAGGATATTTATCTTTTAATGAGACTTTGTTCAAATTTCTGAAATCAACACAGAGTTTGATTTTTTCTGTTTTCTTCCTAGTAGTGACTAAGTTTGAGACCCAATCTAATATCTAATGGGAGCTATGATTTGGGCATCATACAACCTTTTCAAGTGATGGCATAAGAACTAATTTAATTCTCCTAAGATTTTGTTTAAAGGGTTTATGATCTTCTTTGATAGTTATCTTATGTTGAATTATGCTGGTGTCATAAGACTTAAGGTCTTCATAACTCCACGAAAATACATCTTGAAATTCTTTGAACAGATTTATATATTTAACCTTTTCATCTGGAGGTAAAGCTTTTGATATTTTAATGAGCTTAGGTTTTTCTTCAGTTCCTGTGTTACATTCTTCTATATCTACTCTTAAAGGCTCCATTTTTGGTTTCCTAGCTACCTCATTTGAATCAAAGAAATCCCCTAAGGGGTCTAATCCCTTAGGAGAAAAGTTATTTTTAAGGTTCATAATTTCAAGATCATCATTCATTATTTCTTCTATTTCTAGATTTTATAAGTTATCTATTTCTACTTTAGTGAAATTAGTGCATTTACCTATATCTACAACATTTACATCTATCTCACTATCTATATTATTATCTATTGTACAATCTGTATCTATATTACAATTTTGAAACTCACCTTCAACATTCATGAAATCATAAATTTGAGAATCTTGTGAGAAAATCTGCCAATATTTCAAATTATCAAGTATAACAGGCCTATGTCTCACTTCAGGAGTGTACTGGTGGTTGGGTTGAAAAGGAAATTTGCAGGTACTAGCAAAAGTGGCCATATTGTGAGCTTGCATATTATGTTTTCTAGGAATGGTAGAAAAATCTGTTTCCTGAAGATCTTTAATCAAATCTAGGACACTCTCTCCATGTTGGCCAATTCTGGGATCATTTACAGAGTATTCACCTCTTCTTTGTTTGATAATCAATTCTGAGTCTCCCATAATAGAAACTCTCTTCGCTCCAAGTTTTCTAACAATTTGTAGTCCTAAGATTAGAGATTCATATTCAGCCATGTTATTTATGCATTTAAAGTTTAATCTAAATGCATGACCTTCAAAATGATTGGTTTCCATGTTGTGGATCTAAACTCCTGCACTTTCTCCTAGTCCATTCACAGATCCATCAAAATCTAGATGCCATAGAGACTCATGAAAAATGTTTTCATTATCAGGAGCTTTGTATTTTTCTTCTGCAGTTGTGATTTCATTTTTGTCATTTTCTAAATTATACAATATGAAAGAGTCCATATCAGAATGCATGGAGTATATAGGAAAATTATGTGGTTTCTCCACACTAATCACCATGTATTTCATCAATGTTTCTCTATAAAGTTTCCTTTGTTGACAAAAAACAAAGATGATGGCATATGACATGTCTAACTATAAAGATCCCTGCAATTTTTCTCCCCATGAGCGAGATAACAAAATTCCATATTTGGGTGGGATGTCGGGAACTACTATGTCCATGACAATACTCTTTGCTGGGGATTGGACTAGAGTTACACACAAATCCTTAATCAGGTCGAGGCATTTAACTTGGCTAGAGTCAAAGGACAAGAGATCCTTATATGGTCTAGTGATATCTAAGTTTAGTCTCTCCATGATTACTTTTGGCATTAAGTTATGGGATGCCACTGAGTCTAGCATAACATTATGTAATATTTTGTAATGAATATTTAGGCTAATGTAGAAAAGAGGGATACCCCCTTGCTGATGTGTTCCATTTACTTCAGGACCAAAAAATAACTCAGTCTGATCATCATTCAAATTCACAACATCCTCTCCTTTAGCTACAAAAATGAGAAACTTAGTATACAAAACCACAAAGAAATTTTGTTATTAAAACAGAGAATAATTGTAAAAGCTACATTGTGGTGGAAAATCTGTCCTTTTACAAAATTTAACTTGTTGCTTATATCCTTTTTTTGTTACAATACCATAGGGAAACTCCATGGGTGGGTAAATACCATGGGTGGATGCCACTTACAATACCATGGGTAAATTCCATGGAAGGATACATACCATGGGAAGATGAATACCGAGGGTGGATGCCACTTACAATACCATAGGTAAATACCATGGGTGAATGAATACCATGGTTGGATGCCACTTACAATACCATGGGTAAATTCCATGGGTGGATAAATACCATGGGTGGATGCCACTTACAATACCATTGGTAAATTCCATGGGTGGATGAATATCATGGATGGATGAATACCATGGGTGGATGCCATCTTCCATTCGGATAATTCCTCCCTCCTTAAGAAACAATGGGCCCCATTGTGTGAAGTTCCCTCATGAGAATCCTTTGTTGAATATGAAGAGCAACTGAAGAGAAGGGTTTTGTGTGGTTAAACCATAACTGTGATGAACAAAGATCCGAGGATAACGATACCTTGTAATTCTTATGACCATCTATGGTAATGACAATGTACAACCTAGAAAATGGACTTCAATGAAGTGTGGGTTTGTGGATGATCCATAACTATGACAAACGAAGATCGATGATAGAGATACCCTATAATGCTTGTGACCAACTATGATACTAACAGTGTGCGACCTAGAAATTGAACTTTGATGACAAGGGTTTTGTGTGGTTGACCCATAACCATGATGCTTTTTATTCTATTTGGTAAAAACATGGTGCCTTTTCTGGTGGATTCTCCCATCCAATGAGATGTTGTAAAGGCTTCTTTCACATTATAGGCCTCTTGTTGCAACTTTCCTGATAACTTTTGTTACAGGTGATGAAATCAAATTTTGTCAAAGACTAATTTGAGGTATTGAAGAGATATTTCCATTGATATAATACATTAGAACTTTGATGACCCATGGAGTGAGAGAATGATTCTAGAAACTCATGGTATGCGCGGCCACACAACATTCCAGACATGTGTAACTTCAATTGCTCATATCTCTCAAACTAGAAAATGAAATCAAATTCCGTAAAAATCCCATTTGAGGTAACATAAAATAATTTTCAATGAGCTATTTTGAATGTTATAAAATGCTCTATGGAGTTTGTATCACTTGCATGAAGTTTGTTGAATATTGTTGCAAAACTTTGAAACTAAAATATGCTTCAAACCATCATTCCCTTGGAGTCGTAACCTGAATCTGATACCACTGATCTAGATCTTGGGGAGGAGGCCCACAAGATCTAAAAAAATAATTGAAATGGGAGAAAAAGATGAGAAACACAATATACAAAACCACCAAGATTTGTTTTTATTAAAACGGAGAATAATTGTAAAAGCTACATTGTGGTGGACAATTTGTCCTTTTACAAAATGTGGCTTCTTACTTATAGAATTTTTTTATAATAACACCACATGTAAATTCCATCGGTGGGTAAATACCATGGGTGGATGTCACTTACAATACCATTGGTAAATTCCATGGGTGGATAAATACCATGGGAGGGTGAATACCAAGGGTGGATGCCACTTGCAATACCATGGGTGAATGAATACTATGTGTGGATGCCACTTACAATACCATGGGTAAATTCCATGATTGGATAAAAACCTTGGGTGGATGACAGTTACAATAACATGGGTAAATTATATGGGTAAATGAATACCATGGATGGATGCCATCTTCCATTCAGATCAATAAAGCAGAAGAAAAAATATATAAACAAATTAAAAATTATCTTCTTTGAGGGGGAAACCTCCTTTACATTACATAAATGAACAATTATTGGATGATACAAATGATAAGACCTCATTGGTATATATAGGAGTTTAAGGGGTCACACTATAATCAGAGCCTACATAACAATGATAATGTAAATGAACAACAACAAAAATACTGGGCTTCTATGGGCCATAACAATAACAACATGGGGGATACATGGGCAAAACAATAACAATATGGGGCTACACTAACAATAATAATAAGGGAGATACACTAGGATGATAGTGACTTAAAATTCCCCTCTCCTTAAAAAAAGTAGTGTCCTTAATGCTTGAGTAGTTTCAAATGTTTATGTATAAAATTTGCATCCTCCCATGTGGAATCTTCAATGGGTAAGTTCTTCTACTTAATGAGATACTCTGAAATTAATTGATTTTGTAGTTGTCGGGTTCCTCTTTCTGTGACTTCTTCGGGCTCAAATATGATTTTTCCTTTTTAGTAAATTTATGGCAACACTGTTTAAACTGGGTGCTTGTCATCGATGACCTTCTTTAAGAATGAAACATGGAAAAATGGGTCTACTTAGGAAGATGTAGACAACTCCAGTTTTTATGCCATAATACCAATATTTTGCAACACCTTGTAAGAACCATAATACTTATCACTGTAAAAATACCTAGTCACCTAAATCAAAACTTATTTCACTATGATGCAGATATGCCTATTGTTTCATTCGATTCTACTCTAGAGTGAGATTATCCTTTAAGAGTTTGAGAACTTGTTGTTGATGCTCGATGTGATCTTCCACTTCTTGAACCTTACAATTTTCTCTTAAAGATGATGTGATGGATGGTGGATGATATCCATAAAGTGCCATAAATTGGGTCATTTTTACTGTAGTATGGAAAGAAGTGTTATACCACCATTCAAATAGAGGTAACCACTTGACCCGTTATGCTTATTTATCAGATACAAAGCAATGAAGATATCCTCCCAAACATTTGTTCACTATCTCATTTTTCCCTTCATATTGAGGATGATAAGATGATCTATGAGTTAATTGAGTACCAAGGCAAGAAAATAATTTCATCCAAAAATTTCTAGTGAAAATGGGATCTCTTCCACTTATAATAATCTTTGGGTTTCCATGTAGCTTTTGAATTGTTTCCATAAATGTAGTAGCAACTGTACTGGCTTTACAAGGATGAGAGAATGCACAAAAGTGTGCATACATGGTAAGTCTAGCAACTACTGCCATGATCGCACTATTTACCTCAGAACATAGTTATCGATAAAACAGGAACTATTACCTCGAAATGGGTACTCGAGCCCAAAAATCCCAAAAAACATGAAAAAACAACCCAAAAATAAAAAGTGTTGATTCCACATCACCATTTTTTTTTTCCCGAAGTAGGTTTGCAATATTTTTAAAAAATAACAGTAAAAAACAATAAAACCCATTTTGTTTGGTGCAAAAAACACCTTAAAATAAAAAACTGCAGATACCAAAATAACCTCCTTTTTTTCTTTTTCTTTTTCTTTTTTTTTTCTTTTCTTTCTTCTTTTTTTTTTTCAAGGTGCATTTTTTAAATAATGACATTAAAAATAAAATATCATCACTCTGAAAAAATTTAAATTTCCAATGATTTTCAAGCATGACATTAACGATAAAATATCACGTCTTTAAAAGGCCTTAAATTCCAATGATTTTTAAGCATGACATTAAATTTCAAATATCACTTCTTTGAAAAACATTAAAATTCCAACAATTTTCAAGCATGGTGCTAAGAAAAAATATTTATAATTGTTTTCAACCACAATATTAAAGATAAAATATCATGACTTAGAAAAACATTAAAATCTTGACAATTTTTCAACCATGAAATTAAAACCAAAGATTATGACTACAAAACAATCTTAAATTTTCAAAATACTTCAAGCATGACATTATGGAAAAATTTTATGACTAAAAAAACTTTAAAAATGAACACCTTAATGAAAGAGTTATTATACCAAGAGTAATTTTTTTAAAATGCTAAATGTATAGCGATTTTGAAATTTTAACCTAAAACAACTTGATAGATTGCAAAAAAAAAAAAAAAATCAACTATCAAATTGACACGTAGTGTAGGTGAGCTCATCCCATTGTAATGAAAACCTAAACACCAACCATGAAATTAACACATTGTGGGGTAGTCTCGATTCATTATAACAAAAAATTTAAAATCAACAATCACATTGCACATAATGGGATCGGGTTGTTAAACGAGCATCGACACTACAATCTATATATATATATATATATATATATATATATATATATATATGAAAACAAAAATTCAAATATCGAAAAAAAATTAAAAATAATAACAAGTAATAAAACATAGAAAAAAACATAACAAAAACATCAAATATAAAAAATATATAGTAATGACCTAAAAAAACTATATATTCTAAAAAAATATTAACCAGACATGAAAATTAAAATCTAAAAAAAATTAAAAATACAACATTAAAAAAAATTAAAAAAACTTAAAGAAAAATGAAATAAAACAAAAAAAACCTATAAAAATGTAAAAAAAAACATAAAACATAAAACTTGACAAAAATAAAAATAATAAAAACATGTTAGTAAATAAAACATAAAAATATATAAAAATAAAAAAATAAAAAAACATAAAAATCAAAATAAAAAATAAAAATAAAAAAACATGATAAAAAAAACTCAAATTCCATGAAAAAATATATAATTTAGAGAAAAACAAATTGAATCACAGAAAACAAATCTAAAAAACCTCATTATAGAAAAAAAAAAATTAATTACCCAAAATAAAAATATTAAAAAAAGAATTAATTAAAATTAAAAATTAAAATGTATTTAAATTAAATAATCTAAATAAAAAAATTTAAAAATAAAAGATAGAATAAAATAAAAATTTAACAATTATTTTTTTTAATTAAAAAAAAAATGACAAAACAAATTAAAATTCAAAACAAATTAAAAATCAAAATCAAAATAAAAAATCAAAACAAACGAAAAAATTAAATTAACTTAAAGTTAAAAATTAAATAAAAAACAATTTAAAAAAACTTAAAAAAATAAAATAAAAGCAATTAAAAAAACTCAATTATTAAAAAAAATAGTTAAAAAAACACAAAAAAAAAGAACAAATAACGCTACCCTACCCCAGTACTTTCCCCCTCCCCGACCCTAACGCCTTTCCCTTCCCCACCCTCGGCCCTCACCCCACCCCTCTACCCCTTCGCCCTCCCCCTGCTCTCCCCCACCCGACCCCCGCTCAACCCCCTCCCCTCTCTGCCTGGGCCCCTAGTTAGCAACCAAGAGGTCGCAGGCCAATTTCGGGCTACTAGCTAGGGGCTTGGGTGGGTGAGGGAGGTTGCGTGCAGCCTTCCCCTCCTCACCTAGGCAAAGGGGAGGGTGGTGAGAGGTCGGGACGGGAGAGGTGAGGGTGGTGAGGGTTGGGAGAGGAGAGGGGAACAGTGAGGAAGGGTTGGTGGTAGCGGGGGGGAGCGATTATGGAGGGTTGGGATGGGAGGAATCCATGGAGGGGAGGGTGGTTAGGGTCAGGAGGAGAGAGGGGGCTGGGGGAAGGGAGAGGGGAGGGGAGGACTCAAGTGGAGGGAGCGCCGAAGGGGAGGAAGGGTAGGAGTCGGGGGAGGAGGGGAGAGGGGAGCAGAGGAGGGTGAGGGAGGATGGGGTAGGGAAGGGTTATTTCGGATGGGTCAGGATGGAAGGGGAGGGGTTCAGTGGGGATACGATTGAAGAGGACGGAGGGGAGAGGGGAGTGGAGGGGGGTTAGGGAGGATGAGGTAGGGTAGGGTTATTTCATTTTTTTTAAGTGTGTTTTTTCAAGGTTTTTTATGTTTCTTTTAATTGTTTTTTTTAATAATTTTTTCATGTATTTTTTTAATTGTTTTATATTTATTTATTTTTTAATTGCTTTTATTATAATTTTTTTAATGTTTTTTATAATTTATATATATATTTTTTAATTTAATTTAATTTAATTGAATTTCTTTTTTGCAATATGTTTTGAAATTTACCCTTTTTTTATATATAATTTTATTTTTTAATTGTTTTGAATTATTGTTTTTGAATTTTTTTTAATGCTTTAATTTGAAATTTTGTTTTTTAATTTTTATAATTTAACCTTTTTTTTGTTATTTTTTTTAATTTTTTATGTTATTTCTTTATTTTTATAATTTTAATTTAAAAAATAATTCTTAAATTTTTATTTGATTTTATCTTTTATTTTTAATTATGTTTATTTAAATTATTTAATTTAAATATTTTTTAATTTTTTTGTTTTAATTATTTTTTTTAATTTAATTTTTTGTTTATTAAATTTTTTAATTTATTTTCTTTTTAGTAATTTTTTAAAGTTTTTATACTATTGAGGTATTTCTTTTTTTTTTTCTTTTTTAACTTAAAAAATTGTTTTTAGATTTTTTTGCGGTTAAATTTGTTTTCCTTTAAATTATATGCATTTTTTGGAAAAAAAAATATTTATTTTTTGATATTTTTTTAATTTTTTCAATTAATCTTTTATTTTTTTTTTTTTTTTTTTTTTAAGATTTTTTTTTTTTCCTCCTTTCTTATATATATTTTTTTGCCATGGCTTTTTTTTGTTTTTTTACTAACATGTTTTTTGTTTTGTTTTGTTATATATATATATATATATATATATATATTTATATTATATATATATATTTATATATATATATTTTTATATATATATATATATATATATAGATATATATTTCTATGTTTTATTACTAACATGTTTTTATTATTTTTTTTTTTGTCATGTTTTATGTTTTATTTTTTATTTTTATGTTTTATTTCTAAGAGGAAAATCACTAACACTTAAAAAAAATTATCCACACTTAATTCGTTAGAAAATTTAAAGTGTAAAAACTAAGCATTTTAAACAAGAAGGGTTGATGCTCATTAGCACTTTTCAAAATCAAGATGAAAATCACTAACAAAAAAAAATGTTCTCACTTGATACATAAAAAAATTTAAAGTGTCAAAAATAAGCCCTCTAAGAAAATGTGTTGATGTTGCATCAACACTTTTCAAAATCAGCATGAAAATCACTAACGTTTAAAAAAAAAATTCATACTTGGTACATAAAAAATTTAAAGTGGCAAAAATATACTCCAAAAAAAAAAAGGTGTATTCTGAATCACTATTTTTCAAAATCGAGTGATTTTTTGTTACCTCAGAAAAACAGGTACTAAGTCATTTTCTCATTTGATCGCTAACTATGTTTCAAACCCTATGGTAAGTTTTTAAAAATCCTTAGTGCCCTCCTAAGGGTGAGGTGTGCAATTCCAAAAGAATATTTTTCTTGAGTTGGGAATTCTTACAAAGATATAAGTGCTCTTTGTACCATAATGAATCATTTTTCCAGCTAAATGTATCTGATGTACTAGGATCTTGTTAAAACTTTTGAATGATTGTAAACACTTCTTTGTCATTCCTTCATTCACCCCTTTCTTCGGTTAACCAATCAGGTTGGATAATAGAAATGGCAAAAAAAAATTCTTCCACATCCTCATTCTTTCTTGAAAGTGCATCTACAACAACATTTTTCTTCCCCTTTTTGTAGATGATTTCAAAGTCATAACCCAACATCTTTGTGGTCCATTATTGCTGCACTTCTGAACATAATCTATGTTCCAAAAAGTATTTAAGACTATCATGATCTGTTTCTACCTTGAAGTGTCTTCCTATTAGGTAAGGTCGCCATTTCTTTAGTGCATGTAGTATTGCCAACATTTCCTCCTCATAAATCGGTTTGTGTAAACAGTTTCCCTTGATTTGACGACTTTCAAAAGAAATGGGTCTTCCTTCTTGCATTAAAAAAACACCAATTCCATTTCTTGAGGCATCAAATTCCATAACAAAGGTTTTTGTGAAGTTTGGCATAACTAAGACCGGTGCTTGGCACATTCTCTTTAAGATTCAAAGGCCTTAGTTACTTTCGGAGTAAAAATAATGCATTTTTCTTTAGTAATGTTGTTAGAGGTGTTGCTATTGTCCCATAATTCTTAACAAACCTGTGATAATACCCTGTCAACCCAAGAAATCCTTGATTCAAATATAAAAAACATATAGTAATGACATAAAAAAAACTACATAACGTAAAAAAATTAACCATACCATGTATAAAAATAAAAAATAAAAAAAATACAACATTAAAAAAATTAAAAACTTAAAGAAGAACAAAAAAGCCAAAAAACCTATAAAAATGTAAAAAAAAAAACATAAACCATAAAACATGACAAAAATAAAAAATAATAAAAACATGTTAGTAATAAAACATAAAAATATATAAAAAAGAAAATTAAAAAACATAAAACATAAAACAAAAAAATAAAAAAATATGACAAAAAAAATCAAATACAAATAAATGTATAAAAAAATGGGGAAAAAAAAAACCTCTAAAAAAAAAAAAACCAATATTAACTGGTAAAAATAAAAATATTGAATAAAAAATTAACGAAAATATTTATATATAAACAATGTAATAATTTTTTTATTTTTTTTTCAAAAAAAAAATATATAATCTAGAGAACAACAAATTGAACCACAAAAAAAAAAAAAAAAAAACTATTTTTTTTTTATTTTTTATTTTTAAGTTAAAAAAACAAATAAAAAAGAAAAGCCTCATTAGAAAAAAGAAAAAAAAAAATAAATAATTACCAAAAAAAAAAAAAGAAAGAAAGAAAGGAAAAATTAAAATCGAAAAAAAGAATTAATTAAAATTAAAAATTAAAAAGTATTAAAAAAATAACAATTGTTTTTTTAAATTAAAATTATAAAAATAAAGAAATATCATCAAAAAATTAAAAAAATTAAATTAAAATATAAAATTAAAAATGAATTAAGAAAATTAAGAAACAAAATAAAAATAAAAACACATAAAAACATTAAAAACAATAAAAAAATAAATAAATTGCAAGAATTACCAAAAAAAAAGTTCAAAACAAATTAAAAATAAAAAATAAAAGAAAATCAAAATCACAACAAATTTAAAAAAATTAATTAAATTAAAAATAAAAAAAATTAAATAAAAAATAAATAAAAACAATTAAAAAAAAAAAAACAAAACAAATAACCCTACCCTACGCTACCCCTTTCTCGCTCCCTGACCCCTTATCCCCCCTTCCCTCACCACCCTCGGTCGTCCCCATGCCCGAACCCTCCCCCCCTTGCCCCATCCTTCCCTCACCCCCCTCGCCCCTCCCCTCTACCCTCCGGCCCCTGACCCCCGCTCAACACCCTCCCCTCCCCACTGAGGCCCCTAGCCAGTGGCCAAGAGGTCGCAGACCGATTCTGGGCCACTGGCTAGGGGCCTAGGTGAGTAGGGGAGGTTGTTCGCAGATCTCCCCTCCCTACCCAAGTGGAGGGGAGGGTGCTGAGCAGGGGTCGGGAGGGAAGCGTGGTGAGCAGTTGGGATGAGAGAGGTGAGGGTGGTGAGGGTCGGGACGGGAGAGGGGAAGGGCGAGGGGGGAGGATGGTAAGGTAGGGATGGTGGAGGGTCGAGATGGGGGAGAGGGGGGCTCTGCGGAAAGGAGGGTGGTGAGGGTCGGGAGGAGAGAGGGGGGTGGGGGAAGGGAGAGGGGAGCGGAGGAGCCAAGTGGGGAAAGGGCCGAAGGGGATGAGTTCGGGGCACGGGGGGTGTGGGGGAAAAGGGGAGCAAAGGCGGGTGAGGGAGGACAGGGTAGGGTAGGGTTATTTCAGGTGGAGGTAGGGCCAAAGGGGAGGGGTCGAGTGGCGTTATGGCCAAAGGGGAGGGAGCGGAGGGGGGAGTGGCGGTATGGCCAAAGGGGAGGGAGCAGAGGGGGGAGTGGCGGTATGGCCAAAGGGGAGGGAGCGGAGGGGGGGGTTGAGGGAGGACGGGGTAGGGTAGGGTTATTTTGTTTTTCTAATTCTTTTTTTTTCATTTCTTTATAATTTTTATTTTTATTTATTTTTAATTGTTTTTTTTTAATGTTTTTTTAATTGTTTTTTATTTTATTTTATTTTTAATTCTTTTCTTTTAATATTTTATTTTTTTATTAATGTTTTTTTTAATTGCTTTTTTTATTTTAATTTAATTTTTTTTTTTTTTTTTAATTTGTTTTATATTTTTTTGCAATATGTTTTGAAATTTACTCTTTTTTTTTTTGTTTTTATAATTTTTATTGTTTTTGAATTTTTTTAATATTTTAATTTGAAATTTTGTTTTTTATTTTTTTTATTTATTATTTATTTATTTATTTATTTTTATTTTTTTGTTTTTATTTTTTATGTTATTTCTTTATTTTTATAATTTTAATTAAAAAATAATAATTCTTAAATTTTTACTTGATTTTAGCTTTTATTTTTAATTTTGTTTATTTAAATTATTTAATTTAAATATTTTTATTTTTATATTTTAATTAATTCTTTTTCTAATTTAATTTTTCTTCTTAAATTTTTTTTATTTTAATTTTTTTTGGTAATTATTTAAAGTTATTTTATTCTATTGATGTTTTTCTTTTTTATTTGTTTTTTTAACCTTTTTTTTTCCCAAAGAAAAAATTGAACTTTTTATAAACAGAATAAAAAGTTACAAAGTATATGCCGGAGCATTCAGATTGTTGTATGATTTAATAATCATAGAGCTCTACAAGAAGTCTACCCTTCCTGTCCAAAACTAAGAAAAATATGGCACCCCTGATCTGAAACCATGAGCCTCCTCTATTGAGGAAAACAGCTCCCATCTCAAAATCAATCATAGCAAAATTAACAGTTTTCCATATGCTGAAAGTCTCCATAGATAAACAAAAACATGGCATCTATTTCCGGGTCTCCTCACCGAGGAAAACAACCCAAACAGAAAATAGATACAAAAGTAGTTCAATAAAAACCATATCAGCTATGAAACAAAATTCGGCTTTAACAAGCCTAAAGAGTCCAAAATGTAAACAGTCTAAGTGTAAGGAGGCTGATCCAAGATATGGATCTCTCCATGGTTCTCCTCCACTATTCTCCAACGGCCCATATCTTGTTGCATACCCTCTTTAGAAAGCCTGTTTGTTGTATCATTACGTTCCCTGTAGATGTGGCATAGAGATAAAACATTAAAAGAAATCTTTAACCGCATAATCTCTTCTAATAAAGGTAACAATATATAATTTTGACATCTACTTTGCCCATTGGACCATTTTATAACATTCAAAGAGTCCCCAAAAATCTGAACTGTGAAGATGTTCCTGTGGATAAGCCAGCATAAGAGCAGTTTTAGAGCAGATAATTCCGCGAAGTTATTTGTGCCATCGCCTAATCCCACAAAGTCTTTTTGGTTCTAATTTTCATTGATATGGATGACCAAACCTGCTCCTGCTCTATTGTTCTGGGATGCCCCATCAAAATATGCCCAAGGTATTCCCTCCTTAATTTGTTCCTCTCTGACATGTCTGGGAGTCCTCTCCTCTTCTGATTCGGGAATACTTGTGAAAATAGAAATGCATTGAATAGCAATTTTCTCGCAAGGGGTATCCTTATCCAAGAAAATGCTTCTGTTCCTGGCTATCTAGATGCCCCATGCGATGATGGAAGGTAAATTCCGCAAAGTCCCTTTAGGATATAGATGCCACCATTTATGCCAAACATCCGAAAAAATTTCCCCTTCCTAGACTACATTCTTCTGGATGAGCTTCCCAACCTCCATCCACACTTTTTTACTAAAAGGACAATCTATAAAAAGATGCCTTATTGTTTCAAATTCATTTTTGCATAACAGGCATCTCCCCAGACCTAACTAATATCTAGATTGAATGATGTGCCGTGTAGGGACCTTTCACTTGAGAATGCACCAGAAAAAAAGTTTGGCTTTAGCAGGCCATTTTAACTTCCATAAGGGCTTGGCCCACCATTCCAGTTCTGCCTAGCCTTTCTTAAACATAAGGAATTTATACCCGAATTTTGGGGAGTATGATCTTGATTCTGTACAGGCCCACACCAATTGATCCGGTCTGTCTTTCAGCCTTACATTTGATTTGGAGAGTTCGAGGGTATAGGCCTTCCAATCATTCCACCATTGGGGTAGGAGATCCAACTCCTCTCCTGATTTCCACGGTTGACCCCAAATTGTTGAGTGACATTGTTTCTCTACCTGGTTAAGGAAAAAAATTCCTTTGGATTCAAGATGCCTGATAAGGTCCGGGGTTAGAGCATAATTTTCATTACAGCCCACCCAAGGGTCCTTCCCTATTCGAAGATTTGTCCCGTTCCCAATCTGCCAAGACAGACCTTACTCAATAATCTTGAAAGCACCTATGGTAGCCTTCCAAATCACTGAAGAATTTCCTCCTTTCGTGTTGGGATTTCTTATCTAATCTTCTAAGGGGACCGGGACTTAAAAAAAATGTTTTTAGATTTTTTTGTGGTTAAATTTGTTTGTTTTTAAATTATATATATATTTTTGAAAAAAATTAATTTTTCATTTATTTTTTTGATATTTTTTTCACTAATCTTTTATTCATTTCTTTTAATGAGTTAATTTTTGTTTTTTTTTTTGCATTTTTGCATTTTTATAGTTTTTTTTTTTTTTTGTTTTTTTTTTTTTCCTTTTTTTGTATATTTTTTTGTATTTGATTTTTTTTGCCATGTTTTTTAATTTTCTTTTTTTTTGTTTTATTACTAACATGTTTTATGTTTGTTTTTGTCATTTATTTTTATTTTTATGTTTTTTCTATTTTTGTTTTTTGTTTTTTTTGTTTTTTTATGTTTTATTACTAACATGTTTTTATTATTTTTTTTTTGTCATGTTTTATGTTTTATTTTTATGTTTTATGTTTTTCTTTTACATTTTTATAGGTTTTTTGTTTTTTTTTGTTTTTTTTTTTTTTTGTTTTTTATATTTTTGTATTTGATTTTTTTGTCGTGTATATATATATATATATATTTTTTTATTTTTTTTTTATTTTTTTTTTTTTCGTAAAATGGAAATCACCAACATTTAAAAAAATTATCCACACTTAGTTCATTAGAAAATTTAAAGTGTAAAAATTAAGCCTTTTAAACAAAACGGTTGTTGCTCATCAGCACTTCTCAAAATCAAGATGAAAATCACTAACAAAAAAAAAAAATCACACTTGATACATAAAAAAAATTAAAGTGTAAAAAATAAGCTCCCTAAGAAAATGCATTGATGTTGCATCAACAGTTTTCAAAATCAGCATGAAAATCACTAATATTTAAAAAAAATTGTTCATACTTGATACATAAAAAAATTTAAAGTGGCAAAAATATGCTCCAAAAAAAAAAGGTGTATTTTAAATCACTATTTTTCAAAATCGAGTGATTTTTTGTTACCTCAAAAAAAGGGTACTAGGTCATTTTCTCGTTTGATCGCTAACTATGTTTCAGACCCTATGGTAAGTTTTTAAAAAACTTGAGTGCCCTCCTAAGGGTGAAGTGTGCAGTTCCAAAAGAATATTTTTCTTGAGTTCGGAATTCTTACAAAGATATAAGTGATCTTTGTACCATAATGAATCATTTTTCCAGCTAAATGTATCAAATGTACTAGGATCTTGCTGCAACTTTTGAATGAGTGTCCACACTTCTTTGTCATTCTTTCATTCACCCCTTGCTTCAGTTAACCAAATAGGTTGGATAATAGAAATGGCACAAAAGGAATTCTTCCACATCCTCATCCTTTCTTGTGAGTGCATCTACAACAACATTTTTCTTCCCCTTTTTGTAGTTGATTTCAAAGTCATAACCCAATATCTTTGTGACCCACTTTTGATGCTCTTCTAAACATAATCTATCTTCCAAAATGTATTTAAGACTATCATGATCTGTTTCTACCTTGAAGTGTCTTCCCATTAGGTAAGGTTGCCATTTCTTTAGTGCATGTAGTATTGCCAACATTTCCTTCTCATAAATAGGTTTGTGTAAACAATTTCCCTTGATTTGACAACTTTCAAAAGCAATGGGTCTTCCTTCTTGCATTAAAAAAAAACCAATTCCATTTTCTAAGTCATCAAATTCCATAACAAAGGTTTTAGTGAAGTCTGGCATAGCTAAGACCGGTGCTTGGCACATTGCCTCTTTAAGATTGAAAGGCCTTAGTTACTTTCGGAGTAAAAAAATGCATTTTTATTTAGTAATGTTGTTAGAGGTGTTGCTATTGTGCCATAATTCTTAACAAACTTGTGATAATACCCTGTCAACCCAAGAAATCCTTGAAGATGCTTTATGGTTGTGGGGATTTTCTATTCCTTAATGGATTATTTTGTTAGGGTCTACCTTAACACCTTCATGAGAAATAATATGACTCAAATATTCCACCTCCTATACCCCAAAGAAACATTTGGAGCTTTTTTCATGTAATTGTTTCTCCTCCAATAGTTTGAGCATGCTATCAACATGTTGAACATGATCCTTCCAAGACTTGTTGTAGATTAGTCTATCATCAAAAAGTACTAACACAAATTTTCTAAGAAAGTGTTTGAAAATGAAATTCATCAAACCTTGAAATGTGAAAGGTGCATTAGTAAGGCCAAAATGCATGATAAAAAATTCATAATGACCCTCATGAGTTCTAAATGTTGTTTTTTGAATGTCTTCAGTCTTCATTCTAATTTGATGATATTCTGAATGAAGATTCAACTTGGTGAAGTAAATTGCTCGATGTAATTCATCCAACAATTCATCAATGAAAGGAATGGGAAATTTGTCTTTAATAGTGAGCTTTTTGAGTTCCCTATAGTCTGGACACATACACCATGATCCATCCTACTTGTGCACTAATACTACTGGAGCAGAGAAAGAACTTTGACTAAGTTGAATTATACCTACCCCTAACAATTTTGCAACCATATGTTCAATTTCACTCTTTAGGGCATAGGGATATCTATAAGGTGTGATGTTTGGAGGAATACTTCTTGGAATTAAATGAATAGCATAATCATGATCATGAATATATGAGAGGCCTTTGGTAGTCTCAAATACCTTCGAATGATTATCCAAGACTTTTTGGAGATCTGCAGAAATAGATGTTTTTAATGTTTAAACTTCTAGTGAGCATAATTGTGCAATTACGTCCCATTTTTATTTATTCAGGAGCTTTTTAATGCCCTTAGAGATGATTAACTTGCATGGTTTCTCTGCGATACCCCTTAATTCAACTTCCTTTCCTTCCTGAAAAAAAATTCAAGAAAATTTCTTGAAAATTAAAAGCTATCATCTCCAAATATTGTCACCATTTGACTCCTAGTACAATATCAATACAACCCATTGGAATGGAAAGTGTATTCCCCCATGGTTAGCTTGATATTATGGAACTTTCCAGAGTAGTTTATAGTTCTTCCATTTGCAACCATCACTTCACACTTTGGTGTTGGATATAGAAACCAATTCGGCTCCAAGTGTCTGCAATTTCAGCTTCTGAAACTTTGTAGAAAAACGTTATAGAGAAAATACCAAGATGGACTATTTGCAATTGTGAAATCCTATAATTCAAACCTCTGATACCAAACATTATGCAACCAACTCACAAAGCAGAAGAAAAGATAGATCAACGACTTAAAAATTACCCTATTCATGGGGGAACCTTCTTTACATTACATAAATAAACAATTCTTGGATGATACAAATGATAAGACCTCCTTGGTATATATAGGAGTCTAAGGGGTCACAATATAATCAGAGCCTATATAACAATAATAATGTAAGGGAGAAAAAAGAACAATAGTGGGCTTCTATAGAGCACAACAATAACAATAGGGGGTTACACTAACAATAATAATAAAGGGAATACATTAGTATTATAAGGACCTAACAAAGGGCCAGATGCCTCAGATGTCATAAAAATTGGTGATATCAAAGACCAGATGTCCCAAATGTCATAAGAATTGGTGATATCAAAGACCAAATGTTCCAAAGATGTCCTAAATGGTAAGAAATTATGGTTGGTTTTAATTAAAAAACAATAAATAAACAAACAGTTATTGTTAGGAAACTAATGCTAAAGTAATGTTAGAATTAGTTTAGTGAAAAAGTTTGTTCATCAAATGTAATTTATATTTTAGCTTTAAAGTAAGCTCAAATGGGTCAGTTCCTCAGTAAGAAGCCAAATAAGACCTCAAACCTTAAATCTTCATTAAAATCATGAAAATCTTGAAAAATTTTATTAAGTCCATAAAAATTTAGTTTAAAGAAGTGAAAGTTGTTTTGATTTCTGTGCATAGCGAATACAAAACTGAAAATTGATTGCTAAGTCCGTGCACCCTAAATGGCAAGGACTAATAAGATGCTCTAGATTCCAATCCTTTTACAAAAACATAGGTTTTAGGCAAAATATTGCTTCATTAATAAAATATTGTGGGCTCATTTTCTTTAACCTCGAACTCATGGCCATATGCGAGATCATTTACAAGCACATAAGTCCTTCGAAAGAGCAAGGTTCCTTCGACCATTTTTGCACCAATTAGGTTAGCATCTTTAAACACTAAAAACGATAACTTAATGAGCATAGTAAATGTTAAAGGACTCCCACCATTTGAGGCTCATATATATATATATGAAACGTAAAACAAAAAAACACTTCACCCCTAAGTTGGATCGATGAAGGCTATTTTCAAACAAATGGTGGCATTTGGAATTTTCTGACATTTTATCTTAATAAGTGATTTGTGAAAAAAAAATGTTGCTAATTTATTAATTGTCATTTTTATTAATGGTTTTTGATCAATTTGCATTTAAAAAATATCATTTAATATATCTACACACAACGTAAAACTTAAAAGGGACTTACAAAATAATCGTTCTATCAAAATTTGACACACATAGGTAACCTGAGATTTGAAGCATGGATGCTTAAGGCTTGCTCTCTACAACTATTGAGTTTGGTTGTTAAGGCTATTCAACCATTGAATAGGGCTGTGGAATGGTAGTTTGTTGGGATCTTTGTGATGACTTATCAACCATTGAATATGGTTATAAAATGTCAGTTTGTTGGGACTTTTTCAAAAAAATGTGCTGTGGACTTTCGCCTCGCATGTTACTATCTCATTTGAGTCCGAATATGGCCCTAGAATGGTAATTTGGATTTTTTTGTAAGAAGTCTGCAGCCTACTTCTCCTGCGTTGTTGCAGCCTTTTTTGTAAGAAGTCTGCAGCCTACTTCTCATTGAAGTCTGAATAACGTGTAGACGTTGTGTGTAATCTATGCAAATAAAAAACAGAAAACAGAATATTTAGATTTTTTTTTTTTACCATATTAATTCGAAGAATTTTATGTAATGTAATTTTACTTTTATAGAGTTTATGTATACATGTATTACCGTTATTTATTGGAATTACAATATAATAATGGTCATGAGTGAATTTGGTGGGGGTTATTTTTTTTTGGTATTATTCAATGAAGAGAACTAATTGTTAGAATGAATTTTTATGATCTATTCATTTGTTGCTTGGATTTACCAACTATTAATGAAAAGAACCAATTACAATTAGAAGGAACCTTATGATCTATTTTTTTATTGCTTGGATTTACTAACCATCATTTTCTACGATGGTCTTTTTCATAATAAAATTTGTGATTTTATTTGTAATATGTTATATGCAAATTGGTTCTTAAAATGAATCGAATATATTTGAATTTACAAGACTCTTAAGTGATATAAAAAATTCTTAGGAGATGCATGGAGTAGGGTTCGATCCGGGAACCCTAGGCCATAGGCCTAGGTGATGCAGGTGGCGCAGGAAAGGACATGCATGTACGAGGGTTTTGTAGCAGCTGGCGGATCCACCGAGGTCGATCTTTGTGGACAAGCGGAGAGGGAGACAGCTGGGTATAATATTGCTAACGGTTTGATGTTGGAGAACGGTTACGGTTCGCGTTGTTTGGGTTTTGTCCTTAGCAGTTTCTATTTTGTGGAAACCCTTTAGGTGGTATTTTCCTTTTCTGTTTCTTTTGGAGAGGTCAAAGCCGTTTTGTTCACAGGCGGTTTCTGCTGTTTCCACCGGGTAGCGGTTGTGAGGTGGTGTCAGGGTTTTACGGGGGCTGTTTACCATGGTAAAACAAAGCGAAACGGTGGACCTTGACCCAGCTCCGGAAGATATACTCTCGGTCTGGGGAAAGGAGGTCACGGAGCAGAATATCGACAAGTTTTTTGGGCATTCAGACAGCCATGCGTCCGCATTGTTCTCGGGTGGAGGTTCGTGGAGTTCTAAAACTGCTAAAGGGTTACTGGACGAGAGCTTGGAGCTCGCAAGCGGTTTCGGAAATGTCGGCAAGGTTTTGGAGGAGGCAATCCCTCATGCAAGGTCAGGTCCGCTGAGAGACAAGAATACTGCCTCACCTGACAGTAAGTCCTTTTCCCCTTCAAAAATCTTCGTTTCGTCTGGTGGCCTTGAGGATATTATAAATTTTTCCCAAAATAAAGGGATATGGAGGACTATAGGGGGTGTTCAATTTGCTGGGAAAGACTTGGGTGACAGGAACAGCCATCCGGCTGTAAACAGAGCCCTTTTTTCAAAGGAATCCTCACAGAGCATTTCAAGGGCGGAGGGGGCTCTCGCCGGTTTCAGTAAGACATCGAATCAGGGGGATTTTGCCAATCCACTCGTATCTGGCAAGGCGGAGGTAGGCGGGTTTTCGGCAGCAGGAGAAGCGGGGAGCCCGGTAGAAGGTTTGATTGAAACCCCTTCCGGTAATGAGGTTCAGCAAGATGCGGAAGATGGAAGCGGCCCTCAAAGGGTTGTAGGAACTACGAACCCTGACTCAGGAGGCAGAGAATCAGAGCCAGAATCAGAAAAGGTAGGGGAAAAAAGGAAGAAGGCCAAACCTTTGAAAAAAAAGCGGGTTACAAACTTGGTTCTAGGTATGGACGTTCAGGTAGAGGATGCTCTGGAAGTGGCAGAGTGTACTCTTGTGGGTAGAGCCAGAGGGAGGTATGTATCCGGAAAATTCTTAAAGCAGTGGGCAGAGAGTCAGTGGCTGGAGACCCCGGCAAATTCTTTCAGGACCGCCACGTTGGTTAAGGGTTGGTTCATGGTAAGATTTGACAGCAAGGAAGCTATGGAATGGGTCGAAGGGAGGAACTGGGCGTTCGGGAATCGGCCTGTTTTCTTTAAAAGATGGTCTCCTCTGTTCGACGCTTCAAAGGAGAAGGTAGATGAATTCCCTGTGTGGGTCAGGGCTCCAAATTTACCTCCTTTCCTATGGGTGGATTCCGTCTTTATGTCTATTGGGAACCATTTGGGCACTTATCTGGATGCTGATAGATCCTTTCTTCATACTTTTGAAAGAGCGGTGGCGAGGATTTTAGTAAGGCTTAATCCGAAAGAAGGACTTGCAGAATCGGTCACGTTGCAGTATAAGGATTATGTTTTCGAGCAGACTTTGGATTATGAACTCCTTCCCTTCAGATGCCACCGTTGTCATGAGTATGGGCATTTGGCAAGGGACTGCCCTTTGGGAAAAAGAAGAAGGAGGACGCAGAATAAAGAAGAGGAATGGGAGGGTTTTTTGAGGAAAACCGAGGAACCGGTGGAGGCGAACAACCCAGAAGCAGAGCATCAGGAAGAACATTTTCCCCAGTCAGAAGGGGGATTGCTTCGGGAGGAAGGGATTCCGGCTCGAGCTGCAGAAGACCAGCCCCTCAAGGAAAAGCCCACTGATGTTCCGGCCGTCCCAACTGAAGATGAACCATCCGGTATGCAGTCTTCACCACTCAATTTTTCTTTAAATTCCGAATCAATTATCGGTTGTATATCCTCGGATTTCCCTCTGGCATCAAATTGTGATGATACTCTTCAAAACATTGAATCTCTTTCGGATGTTATTCCTTCTTTAAACCTGAACTGTGAGGATACCCCTAAGATGAGTCAGGGTACGGGTCTTTCTTCTCCTGTCCGACACTATAACCTCAGATCCCTCAGTAAGAGACCTGCTTGCTCTCATGATGTCCTGGAGTCGGTGGGTGGCCTTGGTACTGAGACGTCTAGGGGTCTCCTTAAGAAAGGTAGAGGGCGGAAATCATTTTTATCTAAAGCCCAAGTTAAAGCAAAATTTGATGTGGCTGATGGAAAACAAATGTCGATTCCTGGGGCGCTTAGAGCAGCTAAAACCCCTGAGACGGTTATAAAATGATTTGCCTTTCTTGGAATTGTAGGGGTTTAGCTAGTAAACCCAAAAAACTAGCTCTGAAAGATCTAATCTCTCGACATAACCCGGATATTGTCTTCCTCCAGGAAACTTTGGGCAAAAGTGCTGATGTCGAATCTATTCTTCGCTCTTTTTTTCCGGGTTGGGTATTTATAGCACTAGATGCTTCTGGTCACTCAGGCGGTCTTGCTATTGGTTTTAAGGAAGGAAGATTAAAGGTTTTAAATCTCTGGGGTCTGTCTCATGTTCTAGGTATGGAGATCATTTCTCCTGAGTTTGATTATCCTTTTTTGTTTATCAATGTGTATGGACCCTGTCAGGGAAGGGTCCCTTTTTGGAACGACTTTCTTTCAAAAGATCTGTTAAAAAACAAAAATCTGATAATCGGGGGAGATTTAAATTTCTCTTTGGGGATCGCTGAAGCTTGGGGGCCCTCTGCGAGGGAAGATCCTCTGTCAGATTTTTTCACAAAAGCTCTTCAGACTCATAAACTGATTGATGTAAATATCATAAAAGCTAAACCTACTTGGAGAAACAGAAGAATGGGAGAGGAGAGAATTGCAAAAAGACTGGATCGCTTCCTCATCAATGAAATGTTGGCTTCAAATATTCCTCTGTTCAGACAATGGGTGGGTGAAGGGGGAAATTCGGACCACTTTCCCATCTTTCTTGAACTCTCCAAGCCCCCTCCAAAACCGGCTGCTCCATTCAAATTCAATGCCACTTGGCTTCAGGAGGAGTCTTTTAATCAGCTTTTCAGGAATACCTGGAGGCATCCGGGCCCTTGCCCTCCGGAAAACAAAGGAGCTCATTTTATGGAGAATTTAAAAAGGCTTAAGAGAGCAACCATCGAATGGGCCTCAGCCAGAAGGAGAAAACAAAATGAGGAGCTGGTCATTATTGATGATGCACTAAGTGTTTTAGAAGATCCTGAAGCTGATGCTTATGTATCCCAGGAGTCGAAAGAAAGAATTCTGGCTCTAGAAAAGAGTAGAGCAAAGATTCTACTGGACAGAGAAGAGGAGTGGAGATTGAAAAGTAGGGCTATCTGGTTGAAAGCGGGGGATGAAAACACTAAATTCTTCCATAATTATGCAAAGGGCCGGAAAAATGCAAATACTATATGGAAGCTGAAGGACCCTGAAGGTAGGGAGGTTTCTTCTTTTGAGGCTGTATCAAACTTGGGAAAGAACCATTTTCAATCCCTTTTTTCTGACCCTGGGGGGATTTCATTAGCTGAAATTATCAGAACAGCCCAAGCTTTCCCTCGGTTTGTGGAGGGGGAGGAAGCCGAAAACCTTTTTAGGGAAGTGAATAAGGAGGAAGTAGAAAGCATAATAAAATCAATGCCAAAAGATAAAAGCCCGGGACCGGATGGCTGGACCATAGAGCTGTTTTCTCACTTTTTTGATTCTATTGGAGAAGAGCTTACTGAAGTAGTGGAGGAATCAAGGAAGAAAGGAGAAATCTATGGCCCTTTTAATTCAACTTTCATTGCTCTCATCCCAAAAAAAGAGGACCCAGAATCTTTTGAAGATTTCAGACCTATTTCTCTGTGCAATACCATATACAAGATTATAGCAAAAATCATTGCGGTTCGCCTGAAACCTATTCTATCTGTATGTATTTCCAATGAACAATTTGGCTTCTTGGACGGTCGGCAAATTCATGAAGCTATAGGGGTGGCCCAGGAAACCATCCACAGCATCAGACAAGCAAAAAAGAAAGGGGCTGTGTTAAAAATTGATCTATCCAAAGCCTATGACAGGATCAGCTGGACGTACCTCAGACTGTTATTGACTCACCTAGGCTTTAAGGTGGAGTTTATAAATTGGATCATGGGGTGCATTTCAAATGTAAGTTTTGCTGTTTTGATAAATGGGGCTGCCTCTCAATTTTTCAAAAGCCAAAGAGGTTTGAGACAAGGATGCCCTCTTTCTCCTTTGCTCTTCCTCCTGGCTGCTGAAGGACTTAGTAGATTGATTTCAAATGCCAAGAGATCAGGTTTGATCACAGGTTTGGAAGTTGCTGTAAATTTATTCATAACTCACCTCCTATTTGTTGATGATATTTTATTATTCACAAATGGGAATATAAATGAAATCAATGAGCTTAAAATCATTCTTGATCTGTTTCTGAAAGCTACAGGGCTTCAAATTAATCCCAGGAAGTCTCATTTAATTATGGAAGGCTTCAACAGGCAAGAGGAGATTTTGATCACATCCTACTTGCCTTTTGAAATCTGCAATATGGATCGGCCGTTCAAATATCTAGGGTTTTGGCTAAAACCGACCTCATACAGAAAGCAGGATTGGAATTGGTTGGTGGCAAAAATTGAACAAAGGATATCCCATTGGAGCTTCAAGTGGTTATCGCGGGCAGGAAGACTTACTCTGGTAAATTCTGTTCTTCAGGCTATACCGGTTTTCTGGGCTGCTTTGACTTGGATTCCCAAAGGGATCCTTCATAAAATCAAGCAGATATGTAGCAGGTTTCTGTGGTCTGGATCTAAGGAGGACTCAGTGCTCCCCTGGGTAGCCTGGGATAAGATTGCTAGACCAAAGGAGTGGGGAGGCTGGGGTGTAAAGCATCTTTTTGACTTCAGTCAATCTTTGGCAGCAAAATCAGGTTGGCGAATTATAAATGCGGAGAACCTTTGGACTAGAGTTGTAAAAAGAAAATATATTGATCCAGTTCCGCTTGAAGACTGGATTAGGAGCCCAAACAAAAAAGGTAGGAATTGCTCTGTTATTTGGAAGGCCACTACAGAGGCTTTTAAAATAATTGAACAAGGTTTAGCATGGCAGGTGGGGAATGGTGAAAATCTGCGGATTGGCAGGGATCCGTGGGTAGGGTGCAACGAATTTTTTGCCTTATCACCTGGTCTTCTCACCCATCTAGACGCAAAAGGAATCAAAAGTTTAAATCAGATAGCAAACATGGGGCTGTCTTCCATCTGGGGACAGGCATGGAAATCAGAAGAGGACCTGGGCATTGATCCCATTTGGAGGAACGAGTGGCGGCTTTTCCTTCAGGAACTCAAAAGATCAAATGTCAGATTAAAGGACAAGCCAGACTCTCTGGTTTGGGCTCATGCTGAGTCGGGCTCCTACTCCCCAAAGGCTGGTTATAACTTCCTGATGAAGAGAAAGGGATGGGATCCTCCTGTTTGGTGGGCAAAGCTTTTGTTTAAACTGAAGTGCCCCAAAAAAGCCAGAATCTTTCTCTGGTGTGCCTTAAAAAACAAGATTCCTTCTTGGGAAATTCTTCAAGCTCGCTTCAAGCAGGGACCGGGTAGATGCCCCTTATGTTTTGCAGCCTCTGAATCCATCCCTCACTTATTTCTCGTCTGCCCCTTCACAAGACAAGTCTGGGATGAAACAAAAAAGCTCTTGAACATAAACGTAAGATGGGAAGGGGAAGATCTCTCTTCTGCTTGGGAATACTGGTGGACTCACTACCCTGAGAAGAATCTGAGGAACCTCCCTCCCATCCTTTGTTGGGGCATATGGATAGCCAGGAATCGAAGCATTTTTAAAGAAAAAGCCACTCCAGTGGAAGTAATCGCAATACAGAGTTCAGCCATTCTTGCCAGCATTCCAGAGCCGGAAGGTCCTTCAAATCTGAACCAGCGGAAGGAAGTCCATATCAGAGAAGGGATCCCATGGGCTTTCTTTGACGGGGCAGCCCAAAATAACTCCACTGGAGCGGGAATTATTATCCATTTAAGCCCCTCACACTCGCTAAAAGCCTCAGTGGGCCTTGGGATGGGCTCAAACAATTTTGCAGAACTATCAGCCTTAAAACTTCTCCTTTGCTGGCTCATTCACAGAAATATCCTCACAGTTCAGATTTTTGGAGACTCGTTGAATGTTGTAAATTGGGTCAATGGGAAATATAGATGCCAGAATTATATGTTGATGCCACTGTTTGAGGAAATTCAAAATTTAAAGCTTTATTTTAATGTTTTCTCCATTGATCATATTTACAGGGACAAAAATGAAGAGGCAGACAAGTATTCTAAAGCAGGTTTGCAACAAGTTTTGGGCTCGTGGAGGATAACAGAGCAGTTTCAGGACCAGATCCGTGTGTCGGATCTTCCCCCTTACACTTAATGCTTTTTGAATACATCTGTAAATGCTCTAGTTATCAGTGGACTTTTATCTGGTACTGGCAGCATATGAAAACCTGTTTTTTTTCCCTTTTCTGTTTTTCTCTTTACAGTATGAAGAGTACTAGAGACATCTTTGTTTTTTATGCATACTCTATGGGTTGTTTTCCTTTAAAAGGAGACCCAGATTCACTGAGACAGTTTTGACTATATTTTTTGATATGGCTGTTCAGGCCGGGTACAGGAGAACTTTTAGTGTTTGTTTAAGACATGTTGATGGCAACACAGAGGAGGTTGTTTCTCTCTGCCTCAAGCAGAATTTTGCTGAATGTTCACTCATCTGATTGTAACTTTTTTATTTTTCTAATAGAAAAGTTCGGCTTTTTTCTTCGGAAAAAAAATTGGTTCTTAAAATACAAATATAAATCAATGTTTTCAAAAATAGTTATTGTTATATTCAATTCAAAAGTAAATAGATTATAATCCTAAAAAAATTTTAATTTTAAAAAATTAAAAGCTTTAATTAATTTAGCTTAATTACTAATTCCACTTCATTTTATAATACATAAATGGTTGATTCATCTCATTGATATTTACCTAGCACTTCTGCATTGTTATCTAAATAAGTTGTTTGAAATTTGTAAGTGTCCAGAAAACAATGACATCAGGCTTAGTGATTAAGCTAAGCTAAGTCTATTGAATTCAAAACCCAAACTGAGAACTAGATTAGAGAACTTAGGAGAAATTTTCTATGAAAAGAGAAAAAAAAAAAAAAGTGGATATGCCATTGGACTATGGTCCAGAGTGCTCATGCTAAGCATGTCTAATTTTCCAATTAATTGAGGAATGTTCTTGTCTATTTGGCAAAATAATGCAAACACATTTATATAAATAGAAACATACATGGTCTGAAAATATTTTGCTTCAATACACATAGAGAAGCCAATATTTGGCCAATGAGTGAATGAAACAATAATGTAATCTTTTGTGTTGAAATATATGGGATTTTGCATTGAAAGATATGGGATTTTGTGTCGAAGGATATAGGATTTTAAATGGAATTTTTAGTTAACAAAATTTCCATAATATTTTATATTTATTTCATTAATAATAATTAAAATTATATTTAATTATTTAATTTTAATATGATAATAAAAGAAAAATATTTTGCTTATAATATAGTTAATATTTTATAATTAATAAACTTTAAAATAATTTTTTTATATAAAAAGTTAAATTATTTTAAATTTTATATAAAAATAATGATTTTATTTTTGTATAATTAATAAATTTTAAAATAATTATTTTATATAAAATTTTAAATTATTTTTAAGTTTATATAAAAATAATAATTTAATTTAAATTATTAAATAAATAAATTTAACTCTTCAAATTGAAATATAAACTTATTCACGAAACCTCACTCTTGTTCCTTCTAAAACTGTTCTTCAAATTGATGGATGGCTGAAGGGGACTTCACACTTGTCCATAATTGTAAATTGATCGCTGAAGGGGACCTCATTCTTGTCCCTTATAAAACTATTCTTCAAATGAATGGCTGAAGGGGGCCTCACTCTTGTCCATTTTATTGTAGAATCTTGAATTAAGTTCAAAGATGTTCATATATAAAAATTCACCTCCCTCTTATCCGTTTTTCACCTCATTCTTGTCCATTTCTGACCTCACTTTCATCACTTTTATCATAGAATATCCAATTAAGTTGAAGGGTGTGAATATATCCAGTTAATGGCAGGTCTGAGTTCCGAGTATCTCATAGAATATCCAGTTAAGTTGAAGGGTGTGAATATATCTAATTAATGGCAGGTCTGAGTTTCGAGTATCTGGTAGAATATGCAGTTAAGCTGAAGAGTGTGAATATATCCAATTAATGGCGGGTCCGAGTTCCGAGCATGTGGGCTTCCTAAACATTAATAGCGATGGGCGTGCGGGAGGAAGCCATGTACCTATACACAGACTCTGAACAACTACTTTTGGTGGACTGGGTGTGGCATCTATTCGCCTATGCGAGGCTGCTTGATGCAGCATATCCGAAATGTGGAATGTTTTGAAATTGGGATTATTGTGCTCCATTATTGAGCCAAGGAGAATTATAATGCCCTACGGTTGTGGTGACCCGCGGGCGTGCCCACTAGGCAAGCTGAATGGTGAACCGAGTGAGCTGGCGAGCTCACACAGGTGAGACACGGGCATGAGACAAAACGAAGAGATGGAAACACAAAGTGTGGATGAGGTGGGAGTGCAGTCGCGGACTTATAGTGGGCGAGTGAACGCTCAAGCCCACGAGCTGACTTGAGCCGATGGTCGAAGAGTCGTGATGGTGGGGCGGTCACCCACGTTACAAGTGGGCCTACGTTCAAACAAAATAAACCAAACGAAGTGTTGGTGGGTCGGCCAAATGCATGAACGATGAGCGCGACCATATAAACCAACAGACGGGCGAGTTGGGAAATCATTCGAACTAGGTAGTGAAGAACAAGTGCGATATACCTCTGCAGTGGACTGCGGTTAAAGATGTAGTTTGTAGGTGGTATGAGCCCGCACGGCGGGCACGTTCAGGCTTAAACGAAGGTAGCATTCAGGCAAGGTAACACGGGCAGGTGGGCGCCCGTCGAACAACCAACCGGTTAGGTGAACGGTGTGCACGACTGTGGGTAGGGAGTGCCCAGTGGTGGAACGAGCTCATGTGGATTGGAGAGTGGTGCGACCAATGTGCGGGGGGACTCGTGTTGGGCAAGCTGGCATCACGTGATGGTGCACTCGTTCGAGCAAATGACATGGTCATTCAAAATATTGTAAGAGCCAGTTGAGCTTGTCTCCCGGTGAACTTGTAAATTATGATATTATAATAAAAGACTATTATCTTGGATACGATTATGTATTTCTCTGTTGTTGAATGTTGTATTGATGGATTCCGCACATTAATGGTGAATGTTAGTTGTAGTTCGGAAAGTAAGTTAACTAATGAAATTTTTAAGTACTTAGCCAATGCTACATGAAAGCCAATTTATGAAAAAAGAATTGGGGGTATGACAAGTGGTATCAAAGAAAATTGCAGAGACTAGGAAAATATGCAGGGAAAAGCTATGGAGAAATCATGGATTAACAGTCTGGGTTTCGTGGACTTGGTGGTTCATGGCAAGACTATCCAAGCTCTAGTGGACACAGGGGCCACTCATAACTTCATGATGACACGGTTAGCAAGAGAGGTTGGACTGATGATCTTCGCATCGGATGTGGAAGTCAAGGCGGTAAACTCTAGAGCTAAAGTGGCAAGTTTGGCACACGAAGTGCCTGTGCAGATTAAAGACTGGCAAGGTCAGTTGGACTTCATAGTGATGGAGATGAATGATTTTGATGTGATATTGGGGTAGGATTTCTTGAAGGGCAACAAGGCGATTGTTGTCCCCTTCTGCAATGAGGTGGTGCTGATTGGAAAATCACAGACTTGGACTTTGCCTACTCATAAGCAAAGGAAGGAAGTCAAGGTGTAGCATGTTTCTGCACTATGTTTGGAGAAGGCTATGCGGGAGTCAGACATGGAGACATATGCGACTGTATTCAAAGGATTCGAAGGCAATGATGGAGTGGGGACACTTGTTCCAGCTGATATTTCTGAGGTGCTGGCTAAGTATGCAAGATTTGATGCTCGATGAGCTACCAAAGACACTTCCACCAAGGCATGCAGTGGACCATAGCATCGAGCTTGAGCCAGGGAAGCAACCTCTGGCTAAAGCACCTTATCGATTGTTAAGACCTGAGTTAGAGGAGTTGAAACGATAGTTAAGGGAGCTAACTGATGCAGGTTTCATCAGATCTTCAAGGTCCCCCTATGGAGCTCTGGTATTGTTCTAGCAAAAGAAGGATACGAATGAGCTACGGATCTGCTGTGATTATTGTGCTCTCAACAAGCAGACGATAAAGAACAAGTATCCTTTGCCATTAGTTGCAGATTGCTTCGATAAGATTGCAAAAGCCTGAGTGTTTTCCGAGCCGGACTTGAGGCATGGTTATTATCAAGTGCGGATAGCTGAAGGAGATGAAAGGAAGACCGTGATAGTAATGAGGTATGGTAGCTTTGAATTCCTTGTTATGCCATTCGGGTTGTCCAATGCTCCCGCTACGTTTTGCACTTTGATGAATGATGTTCTACATCCATACTTGGATTCATTCGTAGTAGTATACTTTGATGATATAGTGGTGTACAGTGATAACATGGAGGATCATAAGAAGTGCTTGGCATTGGTATTCGAGGTGTTGAAGAAGAATCAGTTGTATTTGAAGAAGTCTAAGTGTATGTTTGCTCAGACCCAGATTTCGTTCCTTGGACACATAGTGGGTCAAAGGTACACATGGATGGAGCAAAACAAGGTGAAGGCGGTCGAGGATTGGGTTGATCCAAAGAATGTCCATGATATGAGGGTGTTTTTGGGCATGACCAACTACCAGCGGAAGTTCGTAGAGGGGTACTCCAAGGTGACATCATCACTAACAAACCTGCAGAAGAAAGACAAGAGGTGGAGTTGGACGGACAAATGTTAGGCAGAATTTGATGATTTGAAGAAGAGGATGGTTACAACACTGATACTGAAGCTAAAAGACTTCGAGTGACCATTTGAGGTACACACAAATGCTTCAAATTTTTCCATGGGAGTGGTTCTTATGCAGGATAGAGAACGGAGGTATCTAGTCCATGAAAGGGAGATGACTGTGATCATTCACTGTCTACATGTATGGAGGCATTACCTGATTGGGAAGCCTTTTGTTTTCAAGACGGACAATGTTGCAACAAGTTATTTCACATCACAACCAAAGCTATCAGCGAAGCAAGCTCGTTGGTAGGACTTCTTGGCAGAATTCGACATGACTATTGAGTATAGGCTGGGGAGACTCAATGTGGTGGCAGATGCCCTTAGCAGGAAGGGACAACTAGTAGCATTGGAGGGAGAAGACCAGGCAGCATGAAGTAGGAGTCAGGTATAGATGTCAGAAGAGATGCAGAATAAGCTCAAGAAAGTGTTGAGACTGATACTTCGGCACGGAATATAGTGAAGTAGATAAAGGAGGGGAAGACACGAAGGTTCTTTCTCCGAGATGGATTCTTGTTCTTTGGAAACTGACTCTATGTTCCAAAGTCATCCAGAATCGGGAGGCACCTTTTGAAGGAGTGCCATGATTCTCTATGGGCTGGCCACCCAGGGCAGCGTCATTCTTTGGCATTGTTGGAGAGAGGATTCTCTTGGGAAAAGATACAAGAGGAAGTAGAGGAGTATGTACATACGTGCATCATTTGTTAGTAGGAAAAATCAGATACTCAGAGGCAAGGAGGTCTATTGCACCCTTCACCAATTCCTGAGAGACCGTGGATGAGTGTCTCGATAGACTTCATCACTAAGTTGCCACAAGTACAAGGGTATAATGGGATTGGTTGTGGTTGATCATTTTTCCAAGTATGTTGTCTTCATTCTAACAAAGATGCCTTATGGAGCTAAGAGGATTGCGGAGCTGTTCTTCAAGAACATAGTGAAGTATTGGGGTATGCCGTTGAGCATCATATCGAACCAAGATCTGTGATTTACAGGAAGATTTTGGACCACATTGTTCAAGCTAGTCGAGATAGATTTCTTGATGAGTTCAAGTTACTATCCGTAGAAAAATGGGTAGACTGAGAGGATCAACACATTGCTGGAGGATTACTTGAGACATTATGTGATGGCTGATTAGAAGAATTGGCCTGAACTCTTGGATGTGGCTCAGTTTAGCTACAACATACAAAAGAGTTCTGCGACAGGGTACAGTCCATTTGAGTTGGTGAATGGATAGATGCCAGTCACACCACATACTGTAGTGATAGGAGGTTTGCTGAGGAGTCCTCGTGCGAAGAAGTTCATGACAGCTTGGGATGAGACCTTGGAGTTGGCACGGGTGCGCTTACACGAAGTTGTAAGGAGAATGAAGAAATGGGCAGATAAGGATAGACGGGATGCACACTTAAGTGTGGGAGACATGGTGTTCCTCAGGATTACTGGAGATTAGTTTTAGCCACCTAAGGGGACTGCGAGATCGTTGACAAGGAAATATGAGGGACCATTCTGAGTTAAGAAGCGAGTGGGGGAGGTTACCTATGAGTTGGAGCTTCCGCACCATATGCAAATGAAACATCCAGTTTTCCATATCAGTTAGTTGAAGAGATGTAGATCATCTAAAGAGAGTGGAACCACTGAGGGGACCAACCATGATTGTCGATAAGCTAAACCTTGAGATGGACAAGATTCTGAAATCTCGGACAATAGGGATTGGTAGTCACATACGACGAGAATTTCTTATCAGATGGAAGAATGTATTGGAGGAGGATAGCTGGGAAATGGAGGACTCACCTTGGAGATGGAAGTGAAAGATTGCGAAGTATGACAGGAAGTTATGACGGATAGCCGGATTGCCGAAGATGGTAATGACCTTGGGTGGGGGAGGATGTACCGCCTTGCCGTTGTGGTGACCCGCGGGCATGCCCACCGGATAAGTTGAATGGTGAACTGGGTGAGTTGGCAAGCTCACACAGGTGAGACATGGGCGCGAGATGAAAAAAAGAGTTGGAAATGTGAAGTGTGGACGAGGTGGGAGTGCGGTCGTGAACTTATAGTGGGCGAGCAAACGGTCAAGCCCACAAGCCGACTTGAGCCGATGGGTGAAGAGTCGTGATGGTGGGGCGGTCACCCACGTTACGGGTGGGCTGACATTCAAACAAAAGAAACCAAATGAGGTGTTGGTGGGTCGGCCAAACACATGAGTGGTGAGGGTGACCATATAAACCAACAGACAGAAGAGTTAGGAAATCATTTGAACTTGGCAGTGAAGAACAAGTACGATATACCTCTGCGGTGGACTGTGATTAAAGACATAGGTCGTCGGTGGTATGAGCCTGCACGAAGGGCGTGTTCAGGCTTAAATGAAGGTGGCGTTTGGGCGGGGTAACACGGGCAGGTGCGTACCCACCGAACGACCAACCGGTTGGGTGAACAGTGTGCACGACTGCAGGTAGGGAGAGCCTGGTGGTGGAACGAGCTTGTGTGGATTAGAGAGTGGTGCGACCAACATGGGAAGGGCGCCCGGGTTGGGCAAGCCAACAGCACGCGGTGGTGCACCCGTTCGGGCAAATGACACAGTCATTCAAAATATTGTAAGAGGCGGTCGAGCTTGTCTCCCTATGAACTTGTAAATTTTGATATTTTGATAAAATATTATTATCTTGCATACGGTTATGTGTTTCTCTGCTGTTGAATGGTGTATTAATGGATTCCGCACATTAATATTACTGGATGAATGTTAGGCGTAGTTCGGAAAGTAATTTAACTAATGAAAATGTTAAGTACTTAGTCGATGCTGCACTGAAAGCCAATTTATGAAAAAAGAATTGTGGACATGACAAGAAGGTTGGGGATACGGCAAGTGTGTCAAATACTACAAGGCGAAGCTCCTCTCCCCTCTTAGTGATGTCCAGATGGATTCGTTCATTTAGGGTGTATGTTATGGATCAGTCTAACATAGATGGTAAGGGTTCAACATCTTCAAGATATTAGCAATAAGTAGTCAATGGCGTGGCGTGATGCCGAAAATATTTACAAAGGCTTTCCAATATTTCTGTGAGTTTTGATTTAAATTTTTCCATTGAATCATCATGTTCAGAAGCTAAAGGTTGTGGGTTTTATTGGTTAACAAGGAGTCTAATGATGTTATTGATTTAAAAGAGGTTTTAGTGATTGAGTTGAAAGGCTTATTTTATAGTTTAGTGTGAAAACTATGTGAACGTTATGTGTAAGATTGTCTATTCTTCTTGAAATAAAAATGAAATATTTTTTAAATGGAAAAAAATGTTTGCTATAATTAAAAATGATTAGTAATTAATATTATTATTAATAATAAAAAAATAATTATTAATGATCAATTATTAGTAATTATAATTTTTAATAATTAATAATTATTATAACTAATAATTATTATAGTTATTGTTCATAACGAAAAAATATTATAAATCAAATGGATAGATACTATAAACCATGGTTATATTAGTAATAATAATTAATTAATAATTATAAATAATTCTAGTTATTAATAATTATTAGTAATTAATAATAATTGTAATTATTGTTTTTGTTAAAAGGATAAATATTACAAAATAAATGAATTGATACTATAAACCCAAGAGATACTATAATGAATTGATATATAAGTCAATAATGGATATGGATTAATATTTATATTAATATTAATATTAATAAATACATGAATGTAATAATAACACAATAATAATAAATATATTATAAAACATTATTATCATTATATTATAAATGTGAAAATAATTATAACAATTGTAATGGAAATTTATAATAATCATTGTTATCATGTGTTTCCTCCTAAGAGGTCATAGGTTCAAAGAGGGGGGTAGAGTTGTATGCCTTCATAGACTTAGCAGTCAAATCACTGCACGGAAGTGGGTCCCTTGTCCCACAAAAAAGGGGGTCTCATACACCAATTTGGTGTGTGACTTGGACATGACCTTAAAATTGGATAATAATGATAATAATAATTACAATAATATGATAATTTTATTGATATTATTAATAATATAATAAATCTTGATATTATTAACCAAAAAGATTTTTAATATTATAAATGCAAGACATTATAAACTCTAGGAAATAACATTAAATACAATGATTAATATTATGCACCAAAGGGATTATTATTATAAACCCAACGAATTAATATTAAAAACCAAAGGGATTAATATTAAGAACCCAAGAGCTTAATATTATAAACCCTTATCAATATTATAAATGTAAGCAATTATTAATATTATAAGCCCAAGGAATTTATATTATCAACCTAAGAGATTGATATTATAAACCCAAAGTAGTAATAAACCCAAGGGATTAATACTAAAAACCCAAGGGAATAATATTAAACCCAGGGGATTAATATTGTAAACCCAAGGTATATAAACCCTATGATAAATTTTATAAACCCTAAAACAAACATGGATGACCATAGTTGATTTTCATATTGACACAATTTGTGTCACAATGTGACATTTGACCATAGTTGACCATGATTGATTTTCATATTGAGGGAATCTTTGTCACAATGCGACGTTGGATCCTGGTTAACCATGATAGACCATGGTTGATTTTCATATTTAGAAAATATTTGTCACAATGCAACGTTGGACCATGGCTAACCATGGTTGACGATGTTTGATTTTACTTGGGTGCACAAAATATTACAATATTGTGAATTACATAATATGGATGGTAAGAAAAAGATTCACATACACATTTCTAACTTTGATATTAAACCGAATTAATGGTATCATTAGGTAGCTAAAAGGAATCCCCATTCCTACCATTATATGTGAGATTTATTTAAAAGAGACTTAGAGCCACAATATGGCAAATCTAGGGAAACATACTACTTCAATCAATTAACAAGAATCAAGTAGTTTGGTAATATTGGAGATTATAATTCAATTTTTTGGGTTTTTTCCACGAGGGTGGATAACATATGTGATGAAAATTTGTTGAATTCTTACATGGGTGGATTAAAACAAGAAATTAAACACGATATTGTTCTAAGACATCCACAAATGTTATGGAAGATATGCAATGTTTTCGACATATTCAAGCCGAGAATAAGGCTACATGATAAGTTTGACGTAGAAGCATATATAAGAAAGGCAGGTTGTTTTGGGGTTCATAAGATAACCCTACCTCAACCTAGTCAAATATTTGGAAGGAAATAGAGGAAAGAAGAGAAAAAGGATTATACATTGCTTGTAACAACAAATAGTCAAAAGGGAATAGATGTCAATAAACAAAATTGTTCACCTGGGAAAATAATGATGAAGAGGATGTAGGCATATTCACAAAGAAGTTGTTAACTTAAAATAGAAATAATTATAAATGGAAATTATGCACAACATTGATTGAAATAGGTGTGAGATATATGTTCATGTATTGGCAAGATTGTTAGCTCCTCAAAAAATGAAGATCATTGGTTTCTTTAAGAATAAAAAGGTCATAGTGCTTATTGACTTAGGTAATAACCATAACTTCATTGATAAAAGATTGGTAGAATTCCTCAAATATTTTGTATATCTAGTGAAAAGATTTCATGTTTTAGTTGCCAATGGAGAGAGTATTGATTGTGTGAGAGAAGACCACAATATTGAATTATGTATGAAAGAATATAAATTGTAAATCATAATGTATTCCACTTTGATTGGAGTTTTAAATGTAGTCCTAGGGATTCAATGGTTAAGAATGTTGGGTACAATTCTCATAAGGTAATGAATTATTCATGAGATTTGAATTGGATATAATTAAATATGAGTTGTGATGGTTCAAATCTAGAACTTCACAAGAAATCAACTCTCATAGAATGGAAATGCTAATAATAAGGGTAGAAATGGAGTTGTGCTTAAACTATATCCTGTGGAAGTTATGTCAGAATATGAAAATATGTCAATATGAAAATGTTACTGAGCAATTATAATGCACCTTGGAAAACCACTATAAGGTGTTCCAAGAAATTCCCAAAAAGTTTACCCCCATCCAAATATCATGAAAATCAAATTAAATTGATACCTAATGTACATATCCTAATAATGGGCCTCATAGATAAGCTCATCAACAAGAAGGTGGTATTCAAAAATCGGTACACGATATGTTAGATTAAGGCATTATTCAACATTGTAGGAGTTCATTTTCATCCCCAAAAGTGGTGGTGAGAAAATAGATAAATTTTGGAGGACGTGTCATGACTATAGAGATCTAAACAAAATCACCACTAAAGATAACTTCCATATTCCAAATATTGATGAGCTATTATATGAGCCCCATCGACTAGATCATTTAACAAAGCTTGATCTTAAAGTAGGGTACTATTAGATCATATTAAGGAAAGAAAATATTTTGAAAGCAACTTTTAGAGGACATGAAGGGCACTATGAGTTCTTGGTCATGCATTTTGGGTTGAGTAATTCTCCTTCTACTTTTCAAAGGTTTATGAACAATATTTTTCGACCCCATATTAGAATTTTTTTTTTCCATTTTCTTTGATGATATTCTTATCTATAGGAAATCATGGGAACACCACATTAAAAACATGGATAAAATTATACAAATTCTTAGGAAAAGTCAATTATATGTCAAAGGATCCAAATGTGATTTTGGGATGTTGGACACCTAATCCATATGATTTGGTGTGGAGGAATTCCAATAGCCATAGAAGTCTAAAGGAACTCTTAGAATATGAAACCAATGGTTGGAAAAATGTATTTATATGTAGATATTATGAATAATATGCAATCACACAAGCTTATAATATATTCCCTATCAATTTTGTGTGTGATTTTAACATGGTATCAGAGCATGCTTAAGTCATGGCCTATTTGCCCATAAAGATTAAAATCTCTTCCCTTCTACAAATCACAACATGGTTTATTCATGGTGTGCACTATCTATGTAATTTCATCCAACAACGTGCCAAAAATAAACAAATATAAACTAAAATTAGTCAAATGTAGAGAGAGAAGATCATTTGGCATAAAAAGTAGTAGTATCCATAATAGATTCAAACTCTACTTTTAGTCTTATGGTGGGTGACAAAGTTAGATTGCAGTGTTAAACACACATTTAATATGCTCACGCATTTGTCCATGAAAAGCAGAGAAAGCAACAATGTATAACGATAAATGAGATTCAAAGGGATGCAATAATGACAGAGTGAAGATTGTTTTGTGGCTAGTGCAAAAGGATAGGTCACTCTCAACCAAGAAGAAAAGTTTTTGCAATGATGCTCACGTGGGAATATTTCTCAGTGCTCATGGACTTGATGGCAAAGTAACATCAACACTAACATTCACTCAGGAAATTCTGCATTTCCCTTTGCTAAATTTGTGTTAGTTTCTTTTCTCAAAACTCTCTTTGGATGTATGTTTGTTTGGATTTATTACTCATATAAACACCTAACTTTTTTCCAGTGCTTTCCCACCCTATCAAACCTTGTTTTCATGTCTAGCAACCTCCACACAAACCTTCACTCTACCTCTTATCTTTTTTTTTAGTATGGTTGTCGAAGTTAGAAGTGCTTTTACCATCCTAACTCATATATTTTCTATTCTCCACATTGAGTGCATAATTATGATTTTCCATGTTGAGTGTTTCCCTTAGGTCATTCTTGGAAAGTGTTTTTAGCCATGATAGAGTGTAAGGACACCTGAAGGTTGTACATTAGATATTGCACCACAAAGAAAATTATGATAACCCATCTGCGACTCATTATACCATGTCCACTACCAAATTGAATGTTATCTCCTGGGTTCTAAATTGCACTAGAAACCTCTGTTGGAATTTTTTTTTCTTTGCATAATCCAATTTTCTCCTCATTTGGAACACAATGGATGTGAAGGAAGCCCTAATCTATATCATTCATACCCTACTTAAATGAGAAAGAGACCAGCATTTAGAGTCAAGATGTGAAGGTCGTGGTTTGCATGTGCACATTACTTTGGTTTGTTATTTTCGGTCTAACATATTAGTAATTATTGACGCAACAAGCACAAGAACCAACACATATTATTCCAAGACACATACAGAATCGTTTCGTTCTTTCTATTTTTGGGAAATTATAAGTCATTTCAAGGTGTTGATTTGAACTCTACCAAATGGAGGAAATGCAAGAAGCCTATAAAAGAGAATCATTCTCATTCTCTAGTTCTCGATAAAGGTTCTTTAGTTATTTTACTATCTCCTATAGTGGCAATTATATGAGACACAAGCTTATATCCACCTAAATACATGTAAAGTGTTGGATTATGAAAGATTCGGAACCTCCTCGACTCATGGGAGGAGAAATCCCCGACTCATTTCCATGGATTAAATCTACAGACTCATAATAAAGTTGGTGGAATTAACCTTGGATAACACCTACAAATTGATTCTCACATGATAGAATAGAGACTGTTGAGTTTTTTACAGGTAGAAGAAGACCATAGTGGCAGGATTTCATTAGAATGTCTAGAAAACATGAGAAAAATCTTGGCATGATAGGTGCACGAAGAAGAAGAAGTTTCAAGGAGGAGATTTGGGTTTTCTCTATGCCAATAAATATTTAAAGCATCCAAGGAAATTTCAGATGCAATGGTTGGGTTTGTATGCGATTAGATGTGCAATAGAGGTATGAGTTATCTATCTAGAGAAGCTAAATGAGGATCTTGTAGAAGGATTCGTCAATAGAAGTCAGTTGGAACTCTGCAAGGGTAGTCGACCCATAGCACAATGAGATCCATGGAAAGGAAAAAAAATCACAACTTGGGAGTATTTTTACATATTATTTAGATAGATCATGCATAAGTATAGAGGAGGGAGCACATCATAAACATTTTCCAATATAATAGAAAGTTTCAAGCACTAATAAAATGGGAAGCGAAAAATAGAAGGAGCATAAAAAACTATAACATTCAATGATATTAGATAACCACCATGGTTGTAGAATGAATGAAAATCCACTTAATTAATGATTGCACATGATTAAACTATAATGATAAGGATTGATTCAAAGGAGTGGATATAATGGAATGAATGTGGATAGAATATCCAATGGCCCAAGTACACAAACTAAGACAATATACACTAAAGGAATTAAATGCAACAGTAAATGAAATCAAGTTTGAAGTATTTCAAATAATGATGTAGCATGGTAGCAACTTATAAATTTTAGAGAGGTAGTTTAGCATGTTCATTGTGTTGAAGATAGATGGAGAAAAGAGAGTGATGTAAGAAAGTTATAATGATCGAGAATAAGAGTTTCAGAGTTAGAAATCATGGAAAAGTTCAAATGGTAGCTACCAAGAAAGAAGCATCAAAGAACAAGGCCAAAACTAGGACACTAGAAGAATTAGTATAACTTGCACAATTTGTGGAGAGCCCATTAAGATGCCAAGTATGACTAATGTAGCACAAGAACAATTTTCAAAAGTATATGTACCACTGATTAAGTCAAACACAACAACAATTCTTAGAGTTCATGAGGGCATTCCACCTGACCACGAGAAGAGTATCGTTACCAAAACGTAGTGTGAAGATGGTTGAATTTGCACTCATTACAACATTTAGAAGATTTTGATCCTTCACGCAGTAAGAGGTGGAATGAAAATATTTGTGGAAAGGTTAGGCATAGTGGCTAGGGCCAAGAAGACAGGAACCTATGCTTGCAACCTTGAGGGAGTGTACCAGAAGGAAGAAAAGTGGAAGATGTTGGAGTAGGTGCACCAAATTTTAAGCCAACACTGAGGTTGGAGGACATACCTATTGTGACAATGCAATTCGTAATAGCAGAAGGACTAAGTGGATCAAGATGAAGCATAGGTGAGTGTTGGGGGCCTATTAGAGCAACATTTTGAGGAAGGATTTTGGAAACCATGTAAAGGAGTACTATGGAGAAGGATATTGTGTAGGAAAGTCACCTAAGGATAAACACACATAATGCAGAAATATGGATAGTTGTTATGCTTAGGTTATGGGGTTTTTCCGATGGTAATAGTCACCACCCATAGTAAAATAGGATTTTTTGTTGGCTTTTCACCCTAATGTAAATCTATAAATAGATAAAGTTGTGATGTAATAGAGAGACATATGTAGAAGAATAGGATAGTGCAGATGTTTAGACATAGATACATATGTTTTTTGATGATATTTTATAAGTATTTCGTGTTGTAACAGTGGATCTATTAGGTTTATGAGCCATGACAATTGGAATTTCATTGAGTCTTTACAATATTAATAAAGATATATTTTGGGATAATTCATGTATCGTGCATAATGTGTTGAACTATTTTTGTATTTTTTTTATAGACCTGTTGAACATAAGATGGATTTACTGTGTAGAATAGGGGTATACTTAAACTTTTTTGTTCTAAATGACTAAGTGTTTGATAAGGACTAATGATAAGTGTAGAATCTACATCTCCTTCATCACTACAAAATTGTCCAAGTTCCTACAAACCCTTATAGATTCCTCAGGTAACACATCACTTGCTCACGAGTTATGTTGAAAGGGTCGAAGTATAAGGGGTTTTACTAGCTAATTGACTCCAAACTCAAGTCTACCCTTTGTGCACCAACAATACATTTTGAAATATTGATATTCTCAAACACTTTAGATTTGTGTTTGACAAAATACACCCATGCGTATCTCATGAAATCATCTATGAATGTGAGTACATATTTATATTCTCCTATGGAACAATCTAGAAATGGTCTGTTAAGATCACTATAAACAAGCTCTAGGGAAGATGGACCTTCATGCGTGCCCCTTCCCAAAATTTTCTTATGGATACTTTCTAAGAGCACATCCTTTACAAAATCCATCAAGAATTTATATGATAAGCAAGCCTTTCACCATGCCCTATTTTCTATGTTGTTGCATGTATATGAAATTCAAGTGTCCCAACCTTTCATGCAAAATTCTACTTTTATCATTTTCATGTGTGGTTAGTAAAGTGGAATTTGAATGACGTAAAAATTTAGGCAATGTGCATAAAATAGTGATATAGTTTTTTTTTTTTATTCTAAATGACTAATTTTTGGATACACATTGATGACAAATGTCAAATCTAAATCTCCTTCATCAATACAGAATTTTCCAAGTTCCTACAGTCCCTTGCAAGTGCCTCAGGTGACACATCACTTACTCATGGGTGATGTTGAAAGGGCGAGTGTTTGAGGGGCCTTGTTGGCTAATTCACTCGAAACATAGGGATGCCCTCTACGCACTAACAATACACTTTGAGAATATGCATATGCTCAAACACTTTATATTTGAGTTTGAAAATATACACCCATGTATTTCGTGCAATCATCTATGAGTGTGAGTACATATTTATATTTTCCTATGGAATTGTTTAGAAATGGCCGGATAAGATCACTATGAACAAGATCTAAGGGAGAGGACCCCCTCCTTGTATGCCCTTTCCCAAAATTTTCTTGTGGATTCTTTCTAAGAGCACATCCTTTACAAAATCAATAAGAAAATTCAATGATAGGAAAGCCTTTCACCATGCCCTATTTGCTAAGTTGTTGCATGTATTTTAAATTGAAGTCTCCAAATATTTCATGCAAAATTCTGCTTTCATCATTCTCATGCATGAGTAGTAAAGTGGAATTTGATTGAGGAAAAAAATTAAGGAAATGTGTACAGATGAGACTAATGTTTTACCTTGCCAATTGTAATTTTGGAGTTATCTTGCATGTCAGATATGCTCAGTGAATATAGGGTGAATTCAACTCTGCTTTGAATTTTAGTGTTTATCATTTGATATATAGAGAGGAGATTAGTGAAAGATTTGGAGTATGTAGGAAATTCTCAAACTTCCATCTCCAAGTCGACCCTCTATTGTCTAGTTTCCTCTATCAGAGAATCATATCCCATGAGAATAGGACCAACATATGTTTTTAAAGATGAGAGAACATATTTTTTGACTTACATGTGATGTGAAGCTCCAAAATCTATGATGAATGCATTAGGAGAAGAATGAATACCAATTAATTCATGTGAATTCCCTCTTGTTTTGGGTGTTCTTTCTCCCTATTTCTTCTTGGCACCCTCTAAAACATAGTCACCAAGATTGTTTTGTTGAAGAGTCTATGCCATGAGTTCAATTGTCATATTCATACATGATGAATCCAGATGGTAACCACAGTCATAATAGTTGCATTTTGATTTCCCCAGCTCATTCTTCTTTTCCTTCTTTTTCTTCAATCTAGTAGATTTATCTGGAGTTATGGGATTTCCTCCCTTTCTTGGATCTGGTTCATTATCTTTCCTTTTCATTTAGATTTTTTATTGGATTTCATGTTGGCCTTGCCCCTATCATGCATAGCGAGTGCATGGGCTTTGAAACTTTTCAATATGCCCATGTTTATGAGCTTATCTTGCTCATGTATCAAGGACTCAATAAAAGCTTCATGTTTGGACATCCTCTAGGGTGCGCCTATTGCAATCTAGACTGCTTGAAAAGTGGAGAAAAATATAACATACATTGGACGCAATTTTGACAATATTGTAAGAATTAATTGGATTTCTTTCTTGGAATTTTCTATTTTGCATTCTTTCAACTCGAGTAACAAGGCTTTGAACCTCGTGAAGAAATTATTAAAAATTTCGAAACTAATTTGATCTAATGAGATAAGCTCACTTTCAAGGATGTGACCCCACATATCATCTTGCTTCTCAAAGAGTTTCTCCAAAGTGGTACAAACTTGATTTGGAGTGGTGCATGCTTCAACATGAAACAACAATTATGGAGAAATTAATAAGCATGGGAGATTGAAGTGCTTGTCCATGTGGTTGAAATATTTGTATTTTTCAATTGTGGATTTTGATTCAATATTTGTTTTCATGGTTCTGTGATACAAGCCTTTACTTTTGAGTTGATGTAGAATCTTTGGCTTCCATTCGAAATAGTTATATGACACAAGAATTGTGAAAGGTGGAAATTCCATTCTTTTCAATATCTCCAATCTTCCATTCCTGCAAATAGATTGTTTATGCCCCTTCTTCTTAGCACCCATTGGCTCTGATACCACGTGAAGTTGTAGCTGAACCTACACTAATGGAACACATTTATAGGGTGATGTATGAGATGGGTACATCTCATTTTAGTCAGTCCTTGGTACTATAGAACAGGTAGAGAAAGAGATTGAAGACTCTATAACATTGGAGGGATTTGAACTGATGAGACGAGAATTAGAAGAACATTATCCTTTGTTAGGTCCAGGTGGAACCAAATGTGCACATTCTTCAGAGGGTTCAGATTCAGACAAATAACCACTTCCTCTGTAAGAGGCCCAAGAACTAGATTTGGTTCTGGTTGATCCAAATCCAAATGGGTGGCAATAGGTTCAAAGAAAGAAGGGAAAAAAGAAAAAGAAAAAATCAGCACCTCTTGTCATCCATAATTTCCTCTTTCACTACCTTTTTTTCTTGTTTCTTATTGGCATATGATTCAATGCTCATGGTTAGTTTTGCTCCAAATATGAACATTTCTATTCACTAGTATATTGTATTTCTCTTCCATGCCCCTTCTGTATACACACACTACGTGTGTACAAAGTTTAATTTTTTATTTACATTAATAATAGTAATAGTTTTTTCCATGGGGAAAAATTATATGTATATGTTTAATAATATATATATTATTTATAAGTAATATTATATTATATTTTAGTTTAATATATAGCAAATATCATCAATATACTCCAACTATATATATATATATATATATATATATATATATATATATATATATATATATATATATATTATATATATATATATATATATACGTGATTCAAAATTATATTAATAAATATATAGTAATTATTAACCATAACATAATGGTGAGAGATAAATAAGTATTATTAATAATAGTAAAGGTTATTATTATGTTATATGTTAATTATACTGTAGTTTTAATATAACTATTAATATATTAATATTATATAATATAATATAGTATTAATATAAGAACCAATATAAATATACAATAATATGGTTGTTATTAATAATGTGGTTGTATATCAACCACATTGTTAAATGTGGTTGTGCCTGTATATATTCCTGTGACAAAAAACAAGTTAAAATTTATGACTATTCAACTCGAATATGGTCATTTAGACCATTCAATTATTGAATAAAATGAACTCATCAAGTCAAGGCCTAGGTTGTTGTGCATTGCATATTTTGAGAAAATTTTAATATTTGATGCTCAACGGAGAGGGATAAAACAATTAACCCCTCTGCTTAACATTAGATTATTATATATACTCAGAGTATGCAATAAAGGATACCCCGTAGTACCACCATTGAAGATTGTTGACTCTTCAACCATTGAATATGGTTTTCGTTGAGATTTCTTAGAGTGAATAGTTGGTTGGGCATGTCCCGGGTTTAGTGGATAATATAAGAAAATTTGTGCTCAATTTTCACACTACATTATTGGTATCACTATTTGTTGATTATTTTTCCATGGTATTTTTATTTCTATATTATTGAATTTTATAACATATGTAATGAACATAGGAAATGGAATCACGAAGAAGGAATTGTGTTAAGACCTTGAGTGGGTTGCCTCATTGTTATAGCCTTTTTCTCCCTTGTCATACGAGTTTTTCCTACCACTAGTTTTGGTGGATTGGGTTTCAACGTTTTACGCACATGGGAGGCTACTTGATGTGGCATATCTGAAGCTAGAGAATCAATATGATGCAGATGAAATGGAGGTGGTGTTGAAACTTGGGTAGAATTTTATCATCGACTATATTAATTATGTTAACCTTCTGTGTCTTGACAAATCAAATTAACTCTCACCTACTGCATTGGTCTAAGGTTCAAATCACATTGCAATAATGGTTTCACTAGATCTCTAGATGGTTATCATGCATTTTGTGTGAAGTTTTTTCCAAATCCAACATATAGTCTCACAAAAAAATATGCATGTGTTGGAGTTCATTTGTTGGATGTAATAGCCCTAGTGAAAATTCCATGTAATAAAATTTAATAAAGGAAAAAATAATAACCACTGTTGATGGGACACTTATTCGAAGATTAATGTTGGGCAAGACATCCTAGTGGGTGTTCATTTGGTTTATTATGGCTAAGGAAATTAGCAAAGGAAATGGCTAAGACTTTTTAAAAGGAAAAATGGCATTTTTGGCACATTTATTTATGAAAATAACAGAAATTAGGAGAAAAGGAAAGTGAAAGGTCATAGGTTGCATGTGAGGAGGAAAATGAAGGAAAATAATGGAAAATGAAGAAAATAGAGGCCTCGTTGATAAAAAGGCTTCTGAGGATCAGTTTGTAACCTTTTGTCAGTTCAGTTTTGGATCTCTCTCATTATTCTCTCTCTCTCTCTCTCTCTCTCTCTCTCTCTCTCTCTCTCTCTCTCTCTCTCTCTCTCTCTCTCTCTCACTCACTCACTCTTAGACACTTAGAGTTTTCTTGGAGCATTTTAGAATTGTATCAAGAAAGGAAAAGAAGGCAAGAGGAAGTTGAGATGAAGCAATGAAGAGAAGGATCCAACAGCTACAACAATATCCTTTGCAGGCATTGATTTGCATGCATTTTTTCCTTGCTATATTTGGCATGCATGGTATTACATGTGGTTCTTTTGCTATTATGACATGGGTTTTTATAGGTGTGACAATTTTTCTAGCCTGGACTTGCCATTTCTGGATAGCCATGGTGTGATGGATTTCTGATGTTTTGGTTGAGCTAGATTGCCAGATGGATTCAAAGTTGAGTGAGGTGGATATCCAAATGATAGAGCACATGGCCTAGTGGTCCTTGAACTAGACTGTGGCTTACGATAAAGCCATAGACCTAGTGACCTCTAAGCCAGACTCTAGGTTGTAGTAAATCCATGATTGTGTTGCCTCTGTCGGCTTAGGAATCATTTTCAGTGAATGGAAGGATATACGGTAAATCCTAGAGGTTGTTTCCCTTAATTATGCTTAGGAATCCTTTTCGGTGAATAGCAGGATATATGGTAAATCCTAGAGGGTGGTGTCTCAGTTTAGGGTCTAGTGATCCCTGGATCAAACTGTGGATTGCGGTAAAGCCTTAGAGACTAGGACACACAAAATTCTGTCATGGTGTATGTGGAGAAATCTGGTGGAATCCGTGCTTGTTTTGGCCTAGTGATCTAGTGGAGATCATGGTAAAGCATGTTATTACATGTTCATTGTGTTGGCCTAGTGATCGAGGATGGATTACAGTAAAGATTGGTTTCTATTAATGACGGTGAGGTGGTTTCGCCTCGGGTTACCCTAGTTGGTTCTTTTGGCTTGAGTTCCATATTCATGCTTGGAATATGGCACAAAGTTGAATGGCTAAAGAGAGATTTGGCTCAACCATTCTATGGTCGAGCAGAACATGCTAGTCCCATCCCGCGTTTGGATTTTGCATCATTAATATGAGGTTATTTCTCCTTGTATTTCTATGAGTATTATACTAGTTTATATGTGGATCATATGACTATGATTTCAATGGTATTTATGTTGCTATTATGTTGATTATGTATGTGTCTTTTGATAGTGGCTATGTATGTCTCTCATCATGTTTTTACCTGTAAATGAATGGACAATGTATCTATGACCTAATGGATGATAATGCAACAAATGATATGAGGGAACACTAGTTCTTAGTGATTCCCAAATAAGTATGAGACCCCTATGCTTAAATATGTTGTTTACACATGTAGATTACATATTTGTAATATGTTTGACAAAACTCCTGTCATGGCTAGTAGGGGTCTGGTTAAGGGCTTGTTCAAGTATTTACTTTTGCATCATTGTTTCCATGTTATCTTACTGTTCTGAAGGTGTCATTCAATTCTATAAAGTGACATGGGCTCTGGGCCTGAAAAAGTGGCTCAAATCATGGGGATGCTAACACAAGACTGAGCAGAATAGTCCCTAGACCATGGAAAATTTTAGGGGTTGATATTCGCAAGTGGGCTAACTTTCCATGGTTTTTTCCAAAAAACGATTTGCCAATTTCCATTTTTTCTAAAAGTGATTCACCCAAATTTTGGAATATAAAATTATTTTATTTAAATATTGCCAAAATTTTATATAGAATAATATAAAAGAATTATAAATATAAATAATTTTATAAATGTATGATCAAACATTTTATATTTTCCATAGTAGGGGCTATGAGATTCGCTAAGGTGTCTAAACTTTAAGTTAAACTCCAATCCTTAACATTTTCCTTGCCATGGACATTGGCATGCCTTGTCATGACATCATCTAGAGCCTCCTGGACATTGGCAGGCCTATAGCATGAGAGCGTCTAGAGGTCAAGTGGTAAAAAAATTTAGTGGGACCAAGGGGCTAGCTACCTGAGTGTTTGGAATGGTTCCTATGAGTCATGCATATGATGTGGAAGGTCTGTATGTTGTGTTTCCGTCAGTTCCACTTCCTTAAGGTCACATAGGAGGTTGAATCCAATCATAGTAACCTCTCATCACATATTTACCCTAGTTGGATGGTTACTTGGGTAGATGTTAGAGGAGGGTGTTACAGAGTGGTCTCAGAGCATGGTTCACCCCTCGGACTGGATGGGTAGTGTGTTGGCCATGCATTCATGTCATTTGCATGTGTGTTAATCATTCTTGTGGTCTATGCACTTGTTGCATATGCATGGTGCCAGTCAGAGTTGCATTGATGTCGCCATCTGAATGAGGATGTTGTTATTATGAAGCATGTCATCATGAGTGCATGATTGGTTACATGTTGTTAAGGCTTGCATATTTTCAGTGTACGTTAGTATGGTTGTTGTTGTTGTCATGCATGAGGTCATGATATGTGTAGTTTATATGGTCATGCATTAATGACAAGGCTCTGGCTAGACTAATGGTTACATGGTTATGTGCTTACGTATTATATGTATATATGCTTTCATGATTATGTTTATACATGCATCACGTTGATTTGATGATCCTGCAGATAAGATATCCTCCCAGAATTATGCTAAGGTACATTGTTTTTTTTGTAATTTAGTTTAACTGACATAGTACGCCATGTAGGAAAGAGATCAAAATGACTAGTAAGATGCTAGACTACAAATACTCTCCCTATAAATCAGATGAGAAGTATGGTGTTGGAAACTCATCTAATTTGGAAGACACATTGAGAAGCTTGAAGGAAGAAATAAGAAGTTGTAAGGCAGACAATGACAGGATCATACAAGTGCAAGAGAAACAAGTAGAGATTAATGCTATACTTCTTTAGAGTTTGTCAGAATTGTAGTGACAAGGGCCACTTCAGATCAGCCATGGACAGGAGGACATAACTAATGGGGCATATGAGAGTAGGTCTCATGGTGGTCACATTTTAGACATAGATGACATTGTTAGATATGGTAGGTTGTTGGATACTCTAGATACGAGAGGTGATGGATACATGTACTATTCTAGTTCTGGTTTTTACAAGCATCATGATCGTCATCAATTTCATCCTTACAGGAGGAGTGATAGGGGATACTTTCTAGATGAGTTTAAGAAAGAAAAGACACCTACTTTTGATGGAGATGTGAGGAAACTGGAATATGTAGAGGCTTGGAGACCTAGGATGAACAAGTTCTTTGAGTTGCATCAGTACACAAAAAACATGAAGACTAGAATTGTTATCTTTATCTTAAAAGGTAAAGCAAACATTTGGCGGGAAGATGTGAAGCGGATTAGAGACATCAGGGCAAAGGAATTGAGTTGGCATGAGTTCAAGAGGCTTTTTAGGAAGAAATACTGGTCAGAAAGGTACTACGACAGTAAGGCCAAAGAATTCTATGAGCTAAAGATGGGATCAATGATAGATGAAGAGTACATGACTAAGTTCCTGGAGTTGTTGAGGTATGTACCATATCTTAAAGATGAGAAGACTAAAGTTCAGCGATTTGTCAGTGGATTTCCATTAACATTTAGAGATCAGATTGAGTATGATGAGCCTTGGTCGCTTGAGGAAGTTATTGGGAAATTGAAGCATTGTTATGAACAGTCAAAGCATAAGAATGAATCTCAATAAGGATGGAAAGGAAAAGACAAAGTAAAAGGTAAATGGCAGTTGAAAAGATCAAGGCCTCAGAATGCATACGAGAAAGAAAACGTGTGCACCATAAAAGAGGTTCAATTTAGCTAGATAGGGACATGGGTCACAATAGCAGCATAGAGATGAGGGTACTGGTCAGTTAGAGTGCTAGACATGTAGTAAGGAGCACCATAAGAGAAATTGTCCATAGAATCGGGGTGGTAGGCCTCAGATATATAGTGCATAGGAGGCATAGATTTTTGGGGATGTTGGTTAGAGCAGTCATTGTATTTATGTAGCTTTTGATAACAAATAGGCATACCAGGAGGCATCTATTGTTGAGGTGGACGGTAAGTTCTGTGGTCAAGTTATTTCCATTTTCATTGATCCTAGATCTAATTATAGCTATGTTAGTCCTTTCTTGGTGGATAAGTGTGGTTTGAGAAAGGAATTGTATGCAGAATCTTGGTTAGTGCAATTGGCTACAGGCACAAAGTAGTGAGTTCATCATTAGGTAAGAGCTTGTGCATTTCATTTGAATGGTATGCCTGCCGCAACACATTTGAATGTAATAGTGTTGGGAGAATACAATATGTTGTTGAGCATGGATTGGTTGTACCTCCATAGAACCAAGGTAGATTGCTATGACAAAGAAATTGAGTGGGTGGATGACAATGGGGAACCAAGAGTCTTTCAGGGGAACAATAAAGCCACATCAATTAGGATGGTGTCAGCTATGCAGGCAAAGCATTGTTGCAGAAAAGTATGTGTGTTATTTGTAGTGCATATTTCTAGTGAAAAGGGTAAGGAAGTTGAGGATGCGGATGCTTTGAGCACGTACCCATTTCTTCAACAGTTTCAGGATGTATTCTTGAAGATATTTCAAAGATTACACCTCACAGGGAAGTATACTTTTCTATTGAGTTAGTGCCAGGGGTAGCTCCAACATCAAAATCACCTTACAGGACGAGCACACTTGAGTTGGTAGAGTTGAAGTTGTAGTTGAAGGAAATTTTGGACAAGGGATACATTAGACCAAGTGTATCACCATGGGGCACACCGGCATTGTTTGTAAAGAAGAAAGTTGGGACTCTCAGGTTATGCATTGACTATAAGAAGTTGAACAAAATGACCATAAAGAATAGGTACTACTAAGGATTAATGATTTGTTTGATCAGTTGAAGGGAGGAGCAATGTTCTCTAAAATCGACTTGATGTCAGGATACCATCAGGTACACATCAAAGAGGAGGACATTTACAAGAAAACTTTCTGGACCAGGTATGGCCATGATGAGTTGTTTGTAGTTCCATTCAAGTTGACTAATGCTCCAACTACTTTTATGTGCTTTATGAATAGTGTGTTGCGTCCATATTTCGATATGTTTTTTTATTGTGTTCATTGATGAAATATCGATATATTCTAGAAAAGAGGAAGATCATGCTGAGCATTTAGCAGTAGTGTTGTGGTTGTTGAGAGAGCATCAGTTGTATGTTAAGCTCAACAAGGATAATTTATTTCAAACTGAGGGACATTACTTGGGACATGTTTTCTCCAAGCAGGGAATTGCAATAGATCCAGAAAAGATAAGGGCCATCATGGGGTGGGTAACTCCTAGAAATGTAGATGAGGTGAGATATTTCATGGGGTTAGCAAGTTATTACAAGAGGTTCATTAGGAACTTCTCACAGATTGTTTATCCTATCACCTCATTGTAGAGAAAAGGTAAGAAGTTTGAATGAATAGAGGAGTATGAGGCCATTTTTGAGCATCTTAAGAAGTTACATTGACACATGCGCTAGTGTTAAAGGCTGCAAATCTGGACAAAGAGTTTGTAGTATGCCAATATTCTTGCAAGAAGGGATTTGGTGGAGTTATTATGCAGGATGGATAGGTGGTATGTTATGAGTCACGAAAACTAAATGAGCATGAGGAGAACTACCCCACACATGATCTTGAGTTAGCAGTGATCATACATGCATTGAAGATGTGGAGGCACTATCTTCTTGGTAGGAGGTTTGTACTGATGAATGATCACATTGGGTTGAAGGATTTGTTTAACCAACCAGATTTGAACACTCGAGAGGCTAGATGGTTGGCTACAATCAATGAGTTTTACTTCGAGATTAGGTACATCAAAGGAAGGGAAAACAGGGTGGTAGATTCTCTTAGCAGACAGATACAAGTAAATCACCTAGCAGTTATGAGCTCCTATGGGGCAGACTTAGAGAATAGGATCTTGCAAGCAGGTCACTAGGATGTCAGGTATATGGAGATTATGCACATGTTGCAGTAGAGTACAGGTACAAGTACATGTGGTGGTATAGGTACAAGTAGTAGTACAAGTACAGGTACAGGTGCAGGTGCACAAGATGTGGACTATTTCCTTCTAGTAGATGGATTGGTTAGATTCAGAGACAGGATATATGTGCCAAATAGTATTGAGCTCAAGCAGGTGATCTTGAGGGAGTTTCATGTGAAACCATATTCAAGTCACCTAGGCTATTAGAAGACATTGACCCTAGTGAAGAGATTTTATTATTGGTAGAACCTAAAGAGGCATGTAGCAGAGTTTGTGGCTAGGTGTTTTGATTATCAGCATGTGAAGGTGGAGTGTAAGCATCTAGTGGATACTACCATTGCATTCTAGAATGGAAATGGGATGTCATTTCCATGGATTCTATCAAGGTTGCCGAGGATAGTGAGATAGCGATTCCATCATGGTAGTGGTTGACAATGATAAAGGTTGTGCACTTCATTCCATGAAGTCTACATTCAGCTAGCGATGTAACATGGTATTCATCATAGATGATCATATGCATGGTGTCCAGATGTATGATTATTTCGATGATTCATCAGCTCATCCAGAGAAGTGAGATAGCATGATTATCATGGTAGTGGTTGACAATTTGATAAATGCACCATTGAAGTCTACATTCTCAGCTAGCGATGTAACATAGGTATTCATCATAGATGTGATCATATTGCATGGTGTTCCAAAGAAGATTGTGTTATACAGGGATTCAAAGTTCACTTCCAAGATTTGGAAAGAATTGTTCGCAGGTTTGGGCACAGAGTTGGCCTTCAGTACATCTTATCATCTTTAGACAGATGGACAAATTGGTAGGGTCAACAACATATTGGAGGACATGCTGATCTTGTATGTGATGCATCAATAACGAAAGTGGGAAGAGTACCTTCCACTGGTAGAGTTTCCTTATAACAATGGGTATCAAGGATATTTGAAGATGAGTTTTGTTGAGGCATTATATGGGTGGAGTTGCAATACTCCGATCAGTTGGGGTGGTCTAGTAAAAAGGGTGTTGATTGGACCAAACATGTCGGTAGACATGGAACAAGAAATACAAGTTATAAAAAAAAATCTAAAGGCAGCACAGGATAGGTAGAAAATCTATGTAGATTGGAACTGGATGTTCAATGAGTTTATGCAGATTGGAATAGGGTGTTCAATGAGTTCTAGGATGGGAAACAAGTGTACTTACACATCAAACCAAAGAAGAGATCCTTACGGATTTGATCATGTGCCAAGTTGGCACCATGGTTTTGTGGACCCTTCAGTATTATTGAGAGGATTATACCAGTATCCTAACGACTTGCACTGCCTCTGAAAGTGAAATTCCATGATGTTTTCCATCCATCATTGCTTAAGAAGTATGTTAAATATGTTGATCATGTGATTGACTGGTCTATATTGCAGGTGGAACTAGATGGAGAATTAGAGTTGGAGCTTCAGTGTATATTGCAGAAAAAGGTGCTCATGCTTAAGAACCGAGAAATCAAACAAGTTAAGGTGCAATGGAAGCACTTTGGGCTCAATAAAGCTACATGGGAGATGGAGGATCATATGCATGCTATGTATACTTCATTATTTTTCGGTTGAGGCAAAGAATTTTTGGTATGGTGTTTCAATATATTTCTTTGATATATGCTTTAGTACATGTTTTGGTGATGTTTTGGTATATGTATATATGTATATGGATGTAAATGCCGTCATGAGCTATGTTATAAAGCTCCAATAAGCGGTATGGGTGTCATTTCATTATTATGTTATATTTTTTATGTTGTCATGTTGGTTTTCTTCTTAGTATGGTGATCATTGTAAATATTACATCGAGCTATGTTATAAAGCTCCATGGGAAGTATGTTTGTTTTTTAGTGGTTTTTCTGAGGTATAGGTGATATGGTTGAACACCAACAATGGTGTCCCCCAAGGGGGAGGGTTCTGTAATAGCCCTGGTGAAAATTCCATGTAATAAAAGCTAATCAAGGAAAAAATAACAACCACGATTAATGGGACACTTATTCGAAGCTAAATGTTGGGCAAGACATCCTACTGGGTATTCATTTGGTTTATTATGGCTAAGGAAATTGGAAAAGGTAATGGCTAAGGATTTGGAAAGACAAAATGGAATTTTATGCACATTTATTTATGAAAATAATAGAAACTGGGAGAAAAGGAAGGTGAAAAGTCACAGGTTACATGTGAGGAGGAAAATGAAGGAAAATAATGGAAAATGAAGAAAATAGAGGCCTCATTGATAAAAAGCCTTCTGAGGATTAGTTTGTAACCTTTTTTCAGTTAAATTTTGGAGCTCTCTCATTATTCTCTCTCCCTCTCTCTCAACCTTGGAAACATAAAGTTTTCTTGGAGAATTTTGGCATTGGATCAAGAAAGGCAAAGAAGGAAAGAGGAAGTAGAGATCAAGCAATGAAGAGTAGGATCCAACAACTATAGTAGTATTCTTTGTAGGTATCAATTTGCATATGTATTTTCCTTGCTAGATTTTGCATGCATGGTATTGCATGTGGTTATTTTTCTCTTATGGCATGGGTTTTGCCAGGTGTGATAGTGTTTTCTGCCTAGCCTTGCCATTTTCGGATAGCCATGGTGTGATGGGGTTCCCATGTTTTGGTTGAGATGGATTTCCAGATGAATTTGAAGCTGAGTGAGGTGGATCTTTGAATGATAGAGCACATGGCCTAGTGGTCCCTAAACCAGAATATGGATCACGGTAAAGCCACTAGCCTAGAGACCCCTAAGTTAGATTGTAGGTTGAGGTAAATCCAAGATTGTGTAGCCTCGGTGGGCCTAGGAATCCTTGTCGGTGAATGGAAGGATATAAGATAAATACTAGAGGTGGTTTCCCTTTATTAGGCCTAGGAATCCTTTGGTGAGTGGCAGGATATATGGTAAAGCCTAGAGGGTGGTGTCTCGGCTTAGGGCCGAGTGATCCCTGGATTAGATTGTGGATTATGGTAAAGCTTGAGAGACTAGGAGAGAGGAAAATTCCTCATGGTGTAGGTGGAGAAATCCGATGGAACTCATGCTTGTTTCGACCTAGTGATCTAGTGGAGATCATGGTAAATTCTATTATTACATGTTCATTGTGTTGGCCTAGTGGTCCGTGATGGATTATGGCAAATCCTGGTTTCTATTGATGAGGGTGAGGTGGTTTAACCTCAGGATGCTCTAGTTCGTTCTTTTGGTTTGAGTCCCACATTCATGCTTGGAATATGGCATGGGTGTGAATGGCTAAAGAGACATTTGTCTTAGCAATTCTATGGTCAAGTGAAACGTGGTAGTCCCATCTTGGGTTTGGATTTTTCATCATCAATATAAGGTTATTTCTCCTTGTATTTCTATGAGTATTATATTGGTTTATATGTGGATCATATGGTTGTGATTTAAATGGTATTTCTGTTGCTATTATGTTGGTATGTATGTGTCTTATGACAGTGGCTATGTATGGCTCTCATCATGTTTTTACTTGTAAATGAATGGACAATGTATCTATGACCTAATAGATGATAATGAAACAAATGATATGAGGGAACAATGGTTCTTAGAGATTCTCAAACAAGTATGAGACCCCTATGCTTAAATATGTTGTTTACACTTGTAAATTACATATTCGTGATAGGTTTGACGAAACGCCTGTCATGGCTAGTAGGGGTCCGATTAAGGGCTTGTTCAAATATTTACTTTTGCATCATTGTTTCCCTATTATCTTATAGTTTTAAAGGTGTCATTCAATTCTGGGCAGTGACCTGGGCTATGTGCCTCAAATCCCGAGGATGTTGGCACAACACTGAGTAGAATAATCGATGGACGCTGGCATGACTTGTCATGAAAGCATCTAGAGCCTCCTGGACGTTGGTAGGCCTATAGTATGAGAGCATCTAGAGGTCAAGTGGTCAAAAACTTTAGTAGGAACGAGGGGCTAGCTACCAAAGTGGTTGGAACGGTTCCTAGGAGTCTTATAACTGATGTGGAAGGTCTGTATGTTGTGTTTCTATCGATTCCACTTCCTTAAGGTCACATAGGAGGTTGAATCCAATCATAGTAGCCTATTGTCTCACATTTACTCCGGTTGGCCGGTTACTTGGATAGATGTGGGAGGAGGGTGTCACATTGGAAATTTTTGTAAAGTTTAGAGTAGAGCAATGCCATGTTTTTTAGATATCATAGGCCCATTTTCTTCATTAAAAAGCTAAATTATTTTAAATAAATTTAGCTAAAAATAATATTTTATATTGACTTAAAACATAGATTTACACAAAACATGTTAAATTTTTTAACGAGATTATAGTTTCATTTTATATATTTATACAAAATGTATTAAAATTTGTAATGATCGTGTGCCTTTAGAAGGGGCATACATAGACACCCATTAGTGATAGTGATTACAAATTCCTTTATATATTAAAAAATAAATAAAATAATTAGAATATGTATTTGCTTGCAATATAATTTATAATTATGTGTTTTATGAATTCCTACAAATCAAGTTATTGTATATATCTTTACAACTTAAAAAAAATATATCATTTTGTTGCATAACATAATATTGAACATATATTTGTGTGATACCGATAATTGGGCCATAGGTTATCATTGTTTCCTTCTACTTTTTGCATTAGAATAATTTGTTTTCTATAAGGTAGAATTGTATCTCTAGCTAGATTAATCATGTTAACCTTTTGTGTCTTGAAAACTCAGTTCACCTACTGCATTGGTCTAAGGTTCAAATCACATTGCAAGAATGGTTTCACTAGATATCTAGATTTTTATCATGCATTTTGTCCGTGTTTTGTGTGATTTTTTTTGCCAAATCCAATATATAATCTCTGAAAAAATATGCACACATTGGAGTTAATTTGTTGGACATTTTTGTAAAGTTTTGAGTAGAATAATGTTATGTTTTTAAGATGATGCGAGATCCTTTTCTTCATAAACAAGCTATATATATATATATATATATATATATATATATATATATATATATATATATATGTATATATATATATATATATTGCCTCACAAAATCATAAAATCCAGATACATTAATCAACCATCAATATTAACCATGTTTATTAGTGGGTGATCCCAATCTACCGTGTGAGAAACCAAATATTTTTTACCACCTACCTATGGAATAATTGGTCCAAAATTCTAATAGTTTTAACAATATTAGCAAACTTAAAGTATCTATTTCCAAGTTCACAAAACAAAAATGAAAATCAAGCATTATGCAACTCAGTAGTATGATGAAGTATCAAGTGTTAGGTCTTTGGAAGTTGAGCCTGAAGGTGTTGAGGTGGCAGGGAAAAATTGGATGTGGGGATCAATATGTTCCAACCTGGCATTTATTATTTCAAGGCACACCCATGGATTTCTCAGAACCCATTTGACATCTTCAATGCTTGCAAATATGTTATATTTATCAACATGCTTCTCTGTAAAGACCCTAAGTGGTAGGGATTTAATTTGTAAATATAAATAAAGAGAACCAAAATAATGCTTCGTCATACCCCTTCTACGACCAGGGTCAAGAATTGATGGACCAAAATCTCCCATAATCTCAAGATTGGATAAAGAATGTTTTTCTTTGGTAGCTAGATTTTCAAATTATCGAATTTCATTTATGGCCTTAGGGGGGACAATCAAATGGAAAGTTGTAGCAATCTCCTGGTCCAACTGTTGGGATCTATTTCATCCCTAGGAGACATGACCTCCTCTCTCCTCAAACTGGCTTCTCATCCTTTGTCTCTAGATAGTGACTAACAAACTAGGTGACTTGGCTCCTACACAGGTTGGGTTTTAATCAAAGGCTAAGTGGTAGATGGGAAAAAGGCCTGGGATAATAGTGATATGGATTTGAGGGAAAAAAACAGGCCAAAGGCCATCTAACACATAGGGAAACCCACCATTAGACAGAATGAAAACACAAAGAAATGCAAGGGAATTTAGAATTCAAGGACAAGATAGTGCACCATAAGGGTAATGTATCGATGCTTGTATTAGACAACATAACCACTCTTAAACCACCCACCCACCATGAAACGAGTTACCAAAGTCTCTAAAATTACTAAACATATCTTATGTTAATGCAACACTGTAAAAACCATGTAGGAAGACAACAATACTAGCACCAAAATTAAAATTGCACACATACTTTTAAATTATAATGATAAATGAAAGGATTTAGAGTTACCCTGAGGTTGATGGTTGATAAATTCCAAGAGTGTAGAGTGGAAGAAGGCCCATCTGTGATAGTTGAGCGAGTGTACAAGAAACCACAACTTGGAAATCTCTTTAAACACGAGCTTTGTAAAACCACCACTAATTTCTTCTCCTAGCCACCATCTCTCAGATTTTCCCTGTCTTTGGTTCTCCCTAACCTCTCTCTAAGAGTGGAAACATATCTTTGACCATATGGAAATTTCCACCAAGAATCTACGACATGCACAGACACATTCCCTCCATGACTAGAAGACTAGATTGAATTCTCTGGGAGGTTGAGTTGTTTACCCTAAACTCTACTCCCCCTCTAGACTTTCTTACCCTTCTTCCTCCTATACATACCATGAACCATGGAAAATGTAAGATAATTCATTCACATTCTTATGCATGCATGTAGGTATCCACACCATCCCCATCATTTCATGCATATGTCTCCTCATAGTGTCCAACACAACCCCCAAACCCATCCTCCTCGATTAGCAGCCCCATCAGGGAACCTTATCTCGTGTTAGCAACCCCCTTTAAGAATGAGGACTTATTTGTTTCCAAAATATGATACAGATTCTTGTGCCCATCTTCCTGGGTTTCTGGAGGCAAACTTGTATCAAAATTTATTCCTCTTTGAATGCATGTTAGGTTGGCCAACAAATTAATAGTTTAATTACCAGTTCTCCAAATATGTGACATGGTAACATAATTGAGTGATAGAAGTAAAATATAATTCTATAAATTAGATTAATAAGCCTCTAACTCTTGGTAATTATTCTACACGAGCACCCTAAACTAACTTTTGAGTGGTCTTGATAACCAATTGAGAGTCTCCTTCAATTTGAAGCTTGGAGTATCCCACCATGGTTTCCAACTTGAGATCCTTTTCTAAAGCAAGGAACTCAACATCATTGTTTGTTGTTGTACCACAATATCCTACATATATCCTTAGTAATTTATGTTTCCTGTCTCATAATAGACCTCCATATCTAGCGAGTCCAGGATTACCTTTCGAAGTTTCATTAATGTTGAGGTTTACAAATCCCTCAGGAGGGGAAAAATAAGAGGTGGGTTGTGAATTCAGTGGGGAAGGGCACTTCCATGAACAAGGAGATATCATAGAGAGATATAGATCAAGATTGCTTAAAAAATTTATTCTTGGGACTGATTCTTCTTGTCATCTTAGTACTAGGTCTCTACTAGGATGGTTTTTCATATTTTGTCTCTGATAATGTGTCAATATTTGTCTTAATTTATTTTCTTATTCTTAAAGATCCATCTATTTTTTTCTTTCCAAACAACCCACATAACAAATCCAATTGTTAACAGTTGTGTTTTGTTTATCACCAAACTGGAGAATACATCAGTTCACCATTGTTCCATGGTTTCTATCATGTTATAATGATATTTTTCTAAGCGGCCAAAAAGATCCAAAACCCTCTACCATATTGAGTTGGAGAACTGGAAATTATTTAATGAATGCTCCATTATTTCTTCTTGTTGCTTACACATGGGGTAGAAAGATAGATATTGAAATCCTTTTTTTGGATGCGATCCCATTTCAAAATATTTCTTCATCCCATCATCCAAAAAAATTGTCCAACCTTGGCCCACAATTAATTGGTCCATATTATTTTCCAAAGATGCTCACAAGGAAAAGTCTTATGTCCAACAAGCAAAGCGTAAGCTTCCATCAAGGAAAACATGTTGCTTGATTAAGAGCCTAAACGTACAGTGTTTGGATCTCTATCATCGAGAACTTTTTGATTTTGTGGCTCCTGATCAAGGGTTTGCCCTTGGATCTTAGAGGGAGGATTCATCCAATATTCCTATTTTTTCCAAGGCTGCAATTGGGTATATTCAGTCTCCACATTCCGAAGATCAACAACCTTATAACACCATTTCTCTATGGTGAACAGCTGTAGCTCTCTCACATCATTCCATACACTTATTCTTGACATATGTTGCTTGGAATCTAACCAAAAACTAGCAATTCTCCCATTTCTTACCTCCCAAAAATCATGAACCTAGATCAGGCTCCAGTTATTTTGAGAAAGATTCCATATACAGGAGTCTAGAGGATGTCTCTTAGTTATCAAATTCTCATAAAGAGAGTGAAAATTCCCATATTTTCTATTCCATATTTGTTTTCATATATTTGTTCCCCCATGGAGCCATCACCACTAGAGTTTCACTCCAAGGGATTTGTTTAATGTCTCTAGGTCCCGTAGGCCTAGACCACCCACTAATTTAGGAGTGAAGAGGTGTTTCCAGGGTACCAATGCCCATTTCTTGACATTTTTGGCTCACCTCCATAAAAAGTTCCAAAGAAAGGTAGTAATAGAGTTATATATTTCTTTAGGATCTGCTAATACTAAAAGTTGATACATATGAATAGATTGAAGCACAAATTTAAACAAGACTAAATGACCAACCATTTTAAGGGATCTAAAAACCCATATTGCCAACATGTTGGAGATATTTTATAACACATGTTTCCATCAAGATATTCTCAAGTAGTTTGATACCTTTGGAACTCATAAGTATTTCACCAGGGGCCTACTTATTTGGAATGTGATGAATTGGGAAAGATGACCTTGAACCATAGGGTTAGTGTTGACAAAGAAAAACTTAATTTTTCCCCATTTATTAGAGTTCCCAAGACTTCCACAAAATCAGAGCAAATGGATTTTAAATATCTAGCTTCTTAAAAGGAAGCTTGACAAATGTATAAGACGTCATCAACAAATTGTTGGTGAGAAATAAGCATGTCCTCACCACAAGGTCGAATCCCTTTAAGAAAGATTTGATGACCAGGAGTTTTGAGGTATCTCCCTAGGACTTTGACAACCATAATGAAAGTCTTAGAGGGCAACCCATTCATAAGGATGGAATATGAAGGGGAAGGTATCATAGATTTCATTAATGGGATTCAGGGAAATGAGAAACCTAAAGCATCAAGCACTCAGAAGATAATCCCAACTAAGTTTGTCATAAGCTTTAGAAAGGTATAACTTAATTAGCATCATAGGTTTTTTTAAATTTCTTCAAAGAGTGTATAACCTCATGAGAAGTCATAATGCCATCAAGAATCTGACGACCCTCAATGAACCCTGTTTGTTCTAGGGATATGATGTTATTTAACAATGGTTAAGGCATTTATTCATAAAAGAAGAAATACTTTTTTAAATAGAATTGCACGAAGCTATAGGGTGGAAACCACTCGAGTCTTCCAATTTTCTAGATTTAGGGATCAAAGGAATGAAAATAACGCCGAGACTTGACCATATCTTTTGAGTTTGACGAGAGTATTCAACCAAAGCATGGACTTCTAGACCTATAAATTTCCAACAGGCTTGAAATAAATATTTAGTAAATTCATCTAGCCCTAACACTTTATTATGTGGAATATCCATGAATATCTTTTCCAGTTTTGAATAAGTTATTTCCCTCATTAAAGATTCATTCTGATCTTGATGGATTAAGTGTGGAATATCGACCATTATTCTTTGAATGGAATCCCTTATATTTGGAGTAAGCTTCATAAGCATATCATGGAAATAAGAAAGTATTCCATTTTCAATGTACTCATGCTACAACATCCATCATCCCTCTTTAGATTTGACAGATAAAATAATTTTTTGATGTTGATGCTTGATCATAGTCTTGTGAAAGAATTTGTAGTTGCACTCACCTTCCCTCAACCATTGCACTCTATATTTTTGTCTCCATAAATCCTTCTCCTATTTTTGTCTCTATTCAATTTTGTTGATTAATTTATCCTTTTCTAGGATTAATGCTTTTGTTCTACCCTCTATGATAATTTGTTGTTGAACTAGTTCCATTCGAGTTTCCATTTCCAGCTTATCTAGTAATATATGCCCAAACTCCTTACTATTCCATTTTTTTATTTTCTTCTTAAATTCTTTTAGTTTGAGTTGGAAGTTATGAATAAGATTTCTTCCCTATATATATATCTCCTCCCACCAAGTTTGAGCATTATATCTAAATTCTAGGTCCTTCAACCAAAAACTCCCAAAGCAAAATGGGTGGTTTTTAAGGGAAATTTTAAATCTACTTCCAATATAATGGGCCAATGATTAGACACTAAATAGGGTAAGAGTCCAACCTCCACAAAGATGTCTCTACCCATCAAAGCTTTTGAAACTAAGAACCTATCGAGGAAACTCACTATTTGGTGTATGTCTCCTCTACAATTATTCCATGTAAAGATCTCATTGATTATTTCCATATTAACCACCCATAGATCATGGAATAATTTTCTAAATAGATGAGCCTCCAGATCTAGTCTTTTGAGACCCCCATTCTTTTCTTCCAATGATTTAATCAGGTTAAATTCACCCCATGTAATCCAGAGCTCATCAATGTGTAGTTGCATTATTTCCAAGAGGTTTGATAAGAAAGCCACCTTCTCTACTGATAGACGGGGTCAGTAGTTTGTCATCAATACCACAAACTCCTTGGATCTAAGATATCAGAATCTCCTAGAGAGAATCCTTGAATAATTGATCCTGTCCATAAACGATTTTTCTAAGGGATTCCATAGGATGGTTATGCCTCTAGTGCTTCCATTCACATCTAAATCTATAGCATCATACCCCTTTCCATAGGGACTTGCAATATCTCTTACCCTCTCACCACAGATTTTAGTGTCTTGCAAGATTATAATTTTTGGGTGTTCGTTATTTACTTATTCCTTGAGATACCTTTTCTTACTTCTATTGTTGAGGTCTCTTACATTCCATGTCATGATATTCATTTAAGAAAGTTTTTTAAGGAGGGAGGAACCTCCAAAAGCATGATCACTTTCCTAGTATTTATGAGATTCTCATCGATTATTTGGATCGATTCTTAAATGGTCTTCTTTCCACATTTCCTATTACTTTTTGTAACCTAGTTTTTTCTGTGGTCTCGTTAGGACTGTGTACCTAAATCTACATGTCCCTACCCTTGATCTCTACAACCTAAGCAACCTTGGCTTTACATTTTTTGAAAGATCTCTTGAAATTGACTCTTTTGTTTATCGGGGATAAATCTATAACCTAGGTATTGCCATTCTGCCAACATCTTGGTTAGTATCTATTCCTCATTACTGATATTTTCCTGTAATTAATCCATGTCCATTTTTTCCTTCTCTCCTCGCAAAATTTCCTGCTAATCTGATTTTTCCAACGGGTCCTCTTGGACCTTTCTCTTGGGTGTGACTTTTGCGTAAGGTGGATCAACTTTTGGGTCTAGATTCATCATATCATTTGGGAGTTTTGTCTCCTCCTCATCTGTGGAGAGCATTGCATAATGATTTCATGTTGGATTTGCCTTTGTCATAGCTTGAGCGAGTTGACCTTTGGGGGATTTTTGCTTGTAATTGACCTTTTGAAAACCCTCTACATCCTCCTTGTTGCTACATCTTGGGTTTTGACTTTATTTGGCATCTTCTATACCGGAACAACACATGCTCATAATCCAATGGTTGTCGCTAAACCTCATTGTGATATTCAAGTTCTATATATTCAAGTAAAGGTTGCATTATATTCACGTAAACACAAATTCTTGAGTATGAAGTATAACATCCGTGCTTGCTTAGTTGTATTTGCAATTTTCCCAAAACTACTAACATAATTTCCAATTCCCTCTTAGATATTTAGATCCTAGAAATATGTGGGAAGAGAGAACAATGTAACCCAAACCGAGATTGCCATAAACTTTTCTAGATCGGGGTTATAACACTCCTAACTCGTCTTGTAAAACCCTTCATTGGTGAAAAAAAGAAAGGTCGTTTTCAAAAACTTGAGTTCTTTCCTCCATATTTGAAAATATTGCGTGAAGAGACCTCGAGCCCCAATTTCACTTCAGTGTGATCCTTTTGTTACCACTTGATTTGAATCCAATTGACCATATCCTACTCCATCGACCGAACCCCTACGAATTTATGAGTGCATGATTTTTCATGGCAGTATCCTTCCAATTTATTGTTGGGAATCACATACTTTGGATTCGTTGTACCATTCAGTAAGCATCTTCCCTTGAGACGGGTCTGCCATTGCACCATAAGCAGGGGTTTTGCTTGTGCCTTCTCCATTTGAATTTTGTTGTATATCCCAAGTTACTGCAGTGTTGAAGGAGAGGACCGTTCCCCTCTCCTCCGCGCTAGTCCACTCATGAATGGACTTAGTGCAGATGAAGTAGAAAATCACGTCCTCTAATGAAAGAAAGAATTGTGAGTCTGAGAATTATGTCTGATTGCTCCAGTAGTTGGTTGATTAAACAGTTTTGTAAAGCAAAACCCTAACACTAAAAACTCGTACACGTACAACTATTTCCTATGTACTTAGAAATAATATTTTATATATTTACATAAAGCATATATTTAAACGTACAATTATTTCATATGAAATTAAAAATAATATTTTATTTATATAGATAAAACATATATTTACACACAATGTATTAAAAAATGTGAAGAAGATGAAGTTAAGTTTTTCGTTTGGCAAAGAAGACGTTCAAATTTATGACCATTCGACTGGGATATGGTTGTCCCGACTATTCAATTATTGAATAAAATGAAAAATCAAGGCGTTGATACCACCATTGAACCGTTATGAAGACTCTTCAACCTTTGAAGATGGTTGTGAATCTTAGTTCGTAGAGATTTCTCCGAGTGAATAGCTTGCCGGTCGTGTCCCCGGTTTAGCGGATAACAAGAGAAAAATTTGTGGTTGCTTTTCACAGTACGCTGTTGACTTGTCGATTACGGATTCCCGGAATATTCCGGATTTCACAGTACTTAAGGATGCCTCATGGTTGATAACTCGATATCACTTTGCGTTGATTGTTTATGCAGAGTATCTATATTTCTACAGTAGCGAGTTTATAACATAGGCAAAAAATAGATGGAATCATGGAGAAGGAATTGTGTCTTTCCTATTTTTTTAAGACCCTGTGTGGGCTGCCTCACTGTTATAGCCATCCTCTCCCTTGTCATACCAGTTTTTTCCACCACTTTTGTCTTCGATGGATTCAATGGAACCAACTTGATGTTGGAGGCTGGTGCTTCACTTATTCCCTCCCGCTTTGTGCTGGCCCTCACAAATCATACGCCTTGGATACTCGGCCGGGCGCTGTATTCAACTCCTGTGCAGATGAAAAGCAACAACACGCTTTCCTCCTTCAGCACTACTTTCGTTTTCAGCATGGTGCGTCCCACCTTTGACAATAGCGGGCACGGTCTGGCATTCATGGTCACGCCCTACAAAACTATAATCGGTGATCTGCCTTCCGAGTATCTGGGGCTGGTTAACATTACTAGCAACGGGAAACCATACAATCACTTGTTCGCAGTGGAATTCGATACAGTCCAGAGTATGGAATTGGACGATCCAGACGCCAACCACGTTGGCGTAGACATTAATAACCTCATCTCGCTGAAGACCGAGTCCACAGGGGATTGGAATGGGAGGGCCTTCAATGGAATCAACCTCAAGAGCGGACGGAACATACAGGCCACATACAGGCCTGGATCGATTACGACCACCTGCAAAGCCAGCTCAATGTTAGCATAACGTTGGCCGGCTTGCCGAGACCGCAGAAGCCGCTCATATGGCAGAAAATAGATCTGCAGAACGTTCTACAAGAGACAATGTTCGTTGGCTTCTCAGCGGCTACCGGAAATTTCATCGAAGACCATTACGTTCTCGCGTGGAGCTTCAGCAATGAAGGCACGGCGCCCGCACTCGATATCTCGCGTCTCCCTTCGTTTACTAAAATATATTCCAAGCGTCCCAGCTACCGATGGATAGCCGGCGTTACAGTGGGCACTCTGGTTCTCTTGTTTGTGGTGGTTGCAGCCGTGTTTTTCAGAAGAGCCAAGCACAGAGAAATAGTAGAAGAATGGGAGAAGGAGTTCTGGCCCCATAGATTCGCTTACAGTGAGCTCAACGTCGCTACGAATGGATTCCGGGACGAAAACGTTGTCGGGGAGGGGGGTTTCGGCACGGTTTACAGGGGCCTTCTCTCGAGCAACGGCCATGAAGTTGCGGTGAAATCTCTAATGAAGGAGGTCACAGAGGGAATGAAGGGGTTCGTGGCAGAGATCTCGACCTTGGGGCGCACACAGCACAGGAACCTTGTTCCTCTCCGGGGTTGGTGCAGAATGCAGAAGCAGTTGTTCATCGTTTACGACTACATGCCCAACGGCAGCCTGGATAAACTCATATTCGGGAACCCGATGACCATCCTGCCATGGACTCGGCGATACGCGATCTTGAAGGGCGTGGGGGCAGGTCTACTTTATCTCCACGAAGAATGGGAGAAGCGGGTCATCCACAGAGACATCAAGTCCAGCAACGTTCTGCTGGATTCTGTTGGAATATTAATTCCAACTGCACAGTGGCAGGCGGACGTGGGCAGCCAACTCAGCCAGCACGCTGCACCCGAAACCGCCAGAACGAAACCACCCTCTTGTTCGCACCGCCTTTGGCAAAAGGCTGTATCCGCCGGAGGGGCTCCGAACACATTCACTTGCCGCCACGCGTCCCATGTACGAGCGACCGAAAACTGCTTTCCCCGGACGCTAAAGTTCGTTTGTTTTGCCCGAGGTTGGTGTGCGAACCTCGTTGGATCAGCCAAGTGATCAGGGCGCCCAATCTCAGCCGTCGATTTCCGAAGTTGCCCTCCGCCCACGTCAAATCAAGTTTCTGCGTGAAGTGTTAGGCATTGCGTTGACCGCCGAGAAGGGAAATTTAATGTATTCTTGGTTGTTCGTAGTTTTTTGGTGAGGCCTTTAATAAGGTGATGGGCATACGTCCCATGCCTTTTAATATGCTTATGGGCACATACTATTATATATGTTTTTTATATATGTTGTAGAGTTGAGGCTACGTGCTGTAATTTTTTTTTGTATGTGTGTTGTTCTTATGAGAACAATGAAAAGAATGTGTTGAGGCTGCGCAGCAGTATTGCTCAGGGAACAAAGAACAGAGCACAATGAAGCCTGCGCACAAAGATTGAATGGGGAACAAGAGAAGAACGCACAGCAGTGTAAGGAAAAAGAAAACAGAGGAGCATCGTAATGGTGGTTTGTCATTGTAAGACACAGGAACACCATGAAAGTTTTTTTAATTTCCACAGAAGTGGAAAATCTGTAAGAGCACAGAACGTTGTTTAGTGAATCCCTCTTTGGACAGAGGAAGAAAAATGTATCAGTGTTTTGTTCTAAATTAATAGAAATGCTTTGTGACTGTGTAATGCTGTGTTTTGAGTCATTTTAGTTTTTAAGAGGTTGTCTGCAAAAGATCCTGGACAGAGTAAACAGAGCATTGTCTCTGTGGTGAATTTTATTTGGTTTTGGTATTTTCTCCATCAAAAAATACCCAACAGTGGTATCAGAGCTAGTCCAGGCTCTTTGATGGTGACAGAGCAGGTTCATGCTCTTTGAAGACTCAAAGAAGCTGAAGGAAGGTGTGGTTGCAGCAGAGAAAGCTTCTCCAGCAGTGTGAAGTTTCAGCCAAAGGGATTCAGGTATTTCTCAAGTTTTTGAGTTATTATTAAAGACAGTCAGTTGTTTTAAAAAAACAGTCAAGTATTTGAAGCCTAGATAAGAATGGCAAGGTCAAAGAAGAAAGCCTCCAGGGCTGTTAAAAATGTGTCTCCCCCCTCTACTAAATTAGAAGGCAATCTGTTTGAAAGCATTGTATTTGAGGTTCCAAAGTTTGATGGAAACTTTGATGTATGGGAAATAATGATGAGGGTTTTCCTAATGTCTGAGGGGATTGAAGTCTGGGAGTCAGTGATTGATGACAGCAAGATGGATAAAGAATCCATGGAATATGATGCACAAGCAGCAAAGACTATCTTGGATGGACTCCCTGATTCTGTGAAGAGGAATCTAGGAAAATACACATCAGCAAAGGATATATGGGACAGACTGCATGACCTTCATGCAAAGGGAGCACTGACCATGACAATGAGTCAAGAAGAACCCATCATAAAAGCTGAGAATGAGAAGCTTGACCTCATCAAGCTTCAAGTAAAAGAAAGGGATGAAGAGCTTGCCAAGCTTAAGAAGGAACTTGAAGAAAGCAAGAGGAAACATTATGAAGAAGTCATATCCATGACAAATCAGCTGAATGAAGCAAGGAAGCAGGCAGATGCCTTGTCAAGTCAACTTGAACAAAGGCACATGAGGGTGAACAAACTTGTGGAAGAGATTGGACAATATAAGGTAGAGGTCTCCTCCCTTAAGTCTGAACTACAAGAAGCCAAGAAGCAGGCACAAGGAGCTGAAAAGAAAATGAAGAGCAGTCAAGCAAAAGATGAAGAAATCTCTAAAATGAAGACTGATATTATCTCCTTCAAAGTAGTAGCAGCTGAAGCTACTCATAGCAAGGAAGAAACTGATGGACAACTAGCAAAGAAAAATAATGAATGTGAAAAGTTGGAAGAAGAGATTGTCCTCCTCAGGAAGAAGGTTGAAGGGATGAACAAGATCATGAAGAGCTCTCAAGCTTTGGATGACATGCTCAGCTATCACAGATCTCCATATGATAAATCAGGACTTGGGTATGTAGGTGAACCCTCAAACAAGCATGAGGATGCTTTAAGCAAAGGAGATGTGAAGAAGCCAGAAAGAGATGGTGATGCTCCTAGTTCCAGCAAAGGCAAGGAGAAAAATGAAGGCAGCAATAGAAGAAATCCTGCTCCAAGCATAAAACCAGCTCCAAGAAGAAATGTAGCTGATGTCAAAGAGGCAAAAGGCAATGGTTATCATCAAAGGATCTCAAGGCAGCAAGGCTTCAGAAGTACATCAAGGAAACCTCCATCTCCCAGGTACCAAAGTTCATTTTATGGTTATTGTTATGCTTGCTCAAACTTTGGTCATATGGCAAAAGATTGTAGAACATTTCATGGAGATAGATGTTGTGGTCCCCGACAATCTCCAAGAAATAATTTCACAAGAAGAAATCATGAAATGTCATTCATGAATAATGTAGAATGTTTCAAGTGTCATAACATTGGGCATATGGCACGTGACTGTAATTTGAGATGGGCTGCTATGCAAACTAGACCCATGCAAAAGAAGAAAGTTACACAAGTATGGAGAAGGAAGGAAAGGCAATCTGAAAACCCCTTGAACTCCCCAGTCGATCTAAATTTGTTTTGAGAAGAGTCTGCCAAAAGAAGACAAGCACACATTAAAGGGGAGCTTGTAATTTTTGTTTTTGCTGAACTGTATTAACAGTCATTTGTTGATGGAGGATGTATTGCAGCACAGCAGTTGCAAATGAAATCTTTGTTAATCCCTCTGAAAGGTAATATGTAGCAGTGATGAAATCAGCAATGTTTTTGCTTTGTTTTTATGCAATATGTACAGAAATGCATAAAGAAGAAAAGATGGTAGCACTGAAATGTAAAGAGCAGCAGCGAGATAAGAGAAAAATGCAAAGCATGGAGACCCTCACAGCAGTGGGAAGATAGAACATAAAACAGCAGTTTGGAAATTTTTTTTGGAGCACATAGATTAGAATGAACAGCAGTTTGAAAAAAAATTTGTGGTGCACATGCATTGAAATGCATAGCAATGGAATGTAGTTTTCTTTTATGAAATATGAGAGAATATACTCACAGCAGAGTGAGTGTAATACACAGCAGTGAAAAATGTAATGTTTTTCTTCATATGCAATGCAGCATGCAAAGAAACGCATAAAGAAAAACAGGGACAGCAGATTTTTAATGCACACTGAATGCATAAGAATGTGTGTGGCAGCAGAAAGCCAAAGGAATTGCACAGTAGTGCATTGTGTAAAAAAAATGAAGACTAAGATTGTGTGAAGCAAGGGTGTAAAAAGTAACAGCCCGTGTTATTTTTTGTGGAGAATGAAGTGCCAAGAGTATGGGCACACAGCAGTATGATGAAACAAAAGGCAGCCACAGTGCAAATTGCAGCAGCAACACAACAGCAAGTGTATGGACAGCAGCAGCTTGAAGAAAAGTTTTCCCATCGTGAAGAAGGAGAAGCACACAGCAATGCAAACAAGAAAGATGCAGTAGCATTAAAGTTTTGTTGAAGAAATGAGATGTAATAGACAGCAGCACATGCAAAAGAAATTTTCGTTACAGCAGTAAAGGTAAATGTAATGAATTTGTTGTTCATTGAATTGAAATGCAACATATACAACAACAGTGAGTGTAAGAAATGTTTACACACAGCAGTGTAAATTTGTAAGTTGGGACAGTGTAATTGTTCCAGAAAAGACAGAGTATTTTGTCTTTGAAAAGTGCACAAGCAGTGCAAGTGAACACACAGCAGTGTGGAGTATACACAACAGTGCAATGAATGTTTTGTTTTGGAGCTGCATTTGAAGCAGTCATTTGGTGAAACCCTCTATTAAAGAGGAAGGTGCTTTTCAGCACAGTGTCATGGTAAATCCCTCTATCAAGAGGATGATGCTTTTCAGCATAGTCATTAGTGAATCCCTCTGTTGAGAGGAAGATGCTTTTTAGCATTGTTTGATAAATCCCTCTGTTAAGAGGAAGATGTTTTTTTATAACTAGTGAATCCCTCTGTCATGAGGAAGGTGCTCTTAAGCACAGTTTCAGGTGAATCCCTCTATTAAGAGGAAGACAACTTTGTTTGTTTGTGAACTGCATCAGAAGCAGTTGGTGAATCCCTCTATGTGAGGATGATGTTTGGGTAAGATTGAATGCCCAGCAGTTGAAATTAAAGGGGAGTGTTGGAATATTAATTCCAACTGCACAGTGGCAGGCGGACGTGGGCAGCCAACTCAGCCAGCACGCTGCACCCGAAACCGCCAGAACGAAACCACCCTCTTGTTCGCACCGCCTTTGGCAAAAGGCTGTATCCGCCGGAGGGGCTCCGAACACATTCACTTGCCGCCACGCGTCCCATGTACGAGCGACCGAAAACTGCTTTCCCCGGACGCTAAAGTTCGTTTGTTTTGCCCGAGGTTGGTGTGCGAACCTCGTTGGATCAGCCAAGTGATCAGGGCGCCCAATCTCAGCCGTCGATTTCCGAAGTTGCCCTCCGCCCACGTCAAATCAAGTTTCTGCGTGAAGTGTTAGGCATTGCGTTGACCGCCGAGAAGGGAAATTTAATGTATTCTTGGTTGTTCGTAGTTTTTTGGTGAGGCCTTTAATAAGGTGATGGGCATACGTCCCATGCCTTTTAATATGCTTATGGGCACATACTATTATATATGTTTTTTATATATGTTGTAGAGTTGAGGCTACGTGCTGTAATTTTTTTTTGTATGTGTGTTGTTCTTATGAGAACAATGAAAAGAATGTGTTGAGGCTGCGCAGCAGTATTGCTCAGGGAACAAAGAACAGAGCACAATGAAGCCTGCGCACAAAGATTGAATGGGGAACAAGAGAAGAACGCACAGCAGTGTAAGGAAAAAGAAAACAGAGGAGCATCGTAATGGTGGTTTGTCATTGTAAGACACAGGAACACCATGAAAGTTTTTTTAATTTCCACAGAAGTGGAAAATCTGTAAGAGCACAGAACGTTGTTTAGTGAATCCCTCTTTGGACAGAGGAAGAAAAATGTATCAGTGTTTTGTTCTAAATTAATAGAAATGCTTTGTGACTGTGTAATGCTGTGTTTTGAGTCATTTTAGTTTTTAAGAGGTTGTCTGCAAAAGATCCTGGACAGAGTAAACAGAGCATTGTCTCTGTGGTGAATTTTATTTGGTTTTGGTATTTTCTCCATCAAAAAATACCCAACAGATTCCGAGCTCAACGCGCGGCTGGGGGACTTCGGGCTCGCCCGGCTGTATGAACACAGAGAGAATCGTGGAACGACTCGTGTGATGGGAACGGTGGGATACATAGCGCCGGAGTTGACAAAGACGGGAAAGGCCACGCCTAGCTCGGACGTGTTCAGCTTTGGCGTTCTACTGTTGGAAGTGGCGTGCGGGAGGAAGCCCGTGGACCCATCCATGGATGCCGAGCGACTGGTTTTGGTGGATTGGGTTTCGGTGCTGTACGCACAAGGAAAGCAGCTCGATGCGGCAGATCCGAAGATGGGGAATGAATACAATACAGGCGAAATGGAGGTGGTGTTGAAACTGGGGTTGCTTTGCTCCCATCCCGAGGCGGAGAGGAGGCTGAGCATACGGCAAGTGTCTCAAATACTGGAAGGTGAAGCTCCTCTCCCTGATCCGGAGGCGAGGTTTATCCGGGAAATTCGGGGCGGAAGCTCGTCAAATGGATGGCTCACTTCGACATCTTTAACCTCTGGACGGTGATCGACGGCATGGATATATTGGAAGCTTATTCAATATTATTTACTGAATAAATAACTTTTTGTCTTGTATTTTAAACGAGCAAACGGTAAGGGCAACCAATATTTCACAGGCCATAGGCCGATTAATGCGGTCGCCCGCTGTATTTTGTGTATTTTGTTTAAATTTAATAGAAAGAAAAAGCTGCACAACATCAATAGGCTTATAGACTGAGCAACTGTAACTATATGTTCTTATAAAGTAAAGATATTGAAATTTTTACATTTAAACTCTGTGGAGATTGAAATGATGTATAAGCTGATAAGTTAAATGTTTATTAATTTCAAATTTTAGGCTAATTTTAGTTTTTTCTTGGGTTTGTTTGTGTTGCTTTCTTTTATAAGAATAAACTATAAAAGAAACATATTTTGGAATAAATAAAATTAATAAATTATTAACATATGAATGCCTAATAAGATGAAGAATATAAGTTAAATAAATAATATTATTAAATTATTAGTAATAGGATAATATTATTATTAGTATTATTTATTTATGGTTTTATTAAGAATTAATTTTTTAATAATTTAATAATTATAATATTTTTTGTTTTTTTTTAAGTTTAAAAGATTTTTTTATTTTATTTTTAAAAATATTTAGATAATACATAATATTATTCATGATCACATGGTCTTAACCTAGTTATTGGGAAACTAGGTCTCTTGGCCATTTGACAACATTATAGGCTAGCGAAATCAAAATTAAATATCCAAATAGTACTAAGAGAACTCCTAATCATCAAAAGATTTTATTGGCGTCGAGTCTTTGGTTCTTTGCCACTGGAACCCAACAATTCAATTTGAGGAAGGAAAGGAATATGCTTCTCAATGCGGCTTAGACGAACATTTTGTTGTTGTATCTGGTGCTGAATCAGCTGGAATTCACTATGGATTTCCTGTATTTTAGCCGCTGACCCCAAGATTCTTGTAAGGGTGTTTGCCAATGCTTTTGCCAAGAGATTTTTCATCGTCCAGTACAGAAAGAGGGTCTGCTGGAACTGGGTATATCGACCTCTAGGGTGGCCCGAATCTGGGATGAGATATTCCCATTCATCAAATTCCAATTCCCTTGCCTCTGAATTCTCCTTCAGTTCACTCTCCCTCTCCGAAATTATCTGATGAGCTCGGGGATGAGTATTCATCCTGTAGGACCAAGCAACTTCCAAGATTAAGTCCACAGTATTTCTTTGACCTTGATTAATAATGGGTCGAGACTGGGCTTAGCTACCTCTATGATGACAACCCTGACCCTGACCCTGCCTGCGGCCATGACCCCTCGTTATAGCCCCCTTCCCCCCCCAAAACCCCAGTTCGAAGCCGATAGAGCCATCTAATGGCATTATAGTATGAAAAGATTAAATTGATAGTTGTTCTTAGACACCGAGATTTCCACATTCGAAGACCTCATCTAGGTTGCAAACCAACACACTGGAAAATGGCCCCACGAACGGTGCCCCTTAGCCCAGTCAATACTCGGGCCTGCAAGTGCTAGAGAAACACATGCAATCAAACATGTAACATTAGAACAATGAAACCAGGCTTTCCCCTCGCTCAAGACATGGGCTTGATCAAACAATCTGGTCGCTTCCACCCAACAGGAACTATAAATCCCTAAATACAAGAAAAGATGAAAGCCCAGGAATACCCTCTCAAACCCTCCTCGTTTCAAACCAGGTAGAGGGTCCCTCTGAGAAACAAAAGGAAGGACAGATACCACTAAACAATGGATTAACAACATAATTAAAACTAGACTCCAAAATTGCATGCAAACCATAGATGATGATTGACTAGAGCAAACAACAAACTTCCTAAGTAAGGGTCATAAAGTCCCATGCAGACCAGAAAAATGGTCGGTCTTTGCTCCCCATATATAATTGAAAGAGTTTATTCTAAACCAAAATAACGAACCAGGAATATCCATCAACTGATTAAGAAACACCAACAAAGTGTAGGGGACAAGGCACTCATGGAAATTATATTCTTAACATGCCCACTTCTATAACAACTAAGAGGGAGGATTCTGCCAACTATAGTTGAGTTCCAATCTTGAGAAATATCCTATGCTACCACCCAAATGATTATGCTATGTCTAATGCTTCCTTTAGAGCTGGTGTCAGAGCAAGCAAGTGAGTCCAGGTCTCCCACCATAAAACCAGAATTCTTACCTATGAAGCATTTCCAATGTCGAGACATAAGATCATTAAACTACATCACCCCCTTGCGCATGGGAAGGTATGTGTGGAAGTGGTCATCTAACCACCCACTAATCCCCTTCATTGTTAACCTAACCATGGTAGGGATCGCACCACAACCTCTCACCTAGCTCTCAACCGGATCGGGGTTTATTAATTATAATATTAATAATTAATAGTTTCACATGATATATTCTTCACCTTATATCCTAATTATGGCCTTATTTTAATAATCAAAATTACTTTCAATAATAACGATCAAAATAATAAAATAAATTATATATTTTTAATAAATTCTAACTCTAATTCTTAACATCAACACCATTGCTTTTTAAAAATACTTTATCTCTCTTTTTCTTCATCTTTATTTTTGCTTTAAATCCCTACTAATAAATAAACAGTTCACTCAAAACCTCAAACATTTTAAAGATTTTTAACACAATTTCTCCATAAACTTATTATTCAATTTGCCATGGAAATAAGAATGAAAATGAACATGCCCGATGAATAAATACAATGCGACAACACTCATCTTTTATAGAATTAAAAGGATTGCAATATAACCTTCTCTGAATAGTTTTTTTTTTTAATTTGTGCAAATGCAACATTAATTTATAATGTAAGTTTAGGAATATAAATTTTGAAAAAGTAATGGGAGATAAGGGTTAAATTAGTGTAATTTTTGTGAGTAATTAGTCTAATGTAACTTCAAATGAAGTTGTGGAGCTATCCACAATTGTGGGGCTATTACACCTTAACGAAAAGTGAATTATGGACATTGCATGTTTTTTTCTCAATCAAATCCTTTGTGTCATCTTAACTAATCGTTGCTCAACGCTACTTTTAATGATTATTGTTTTTATGTTTGGTTTAATATTTCTTTTCTTGACATTTTCTTTGTGTTTGTTCGCATTTTAAAATAAAATAAATATATGTATTTATTTTAATTAAAAATATGATTAGGATTTTATTTGTATTTATCTCTACATTATTAAAAAAAATTCAACACTTAGAAATTCTTTGATCGCCGTGAATCTTTTTCAAAAATTCACAACACGAAAATTAAACAAAAATGTCTTAAATGTCTTGGTAGTAGGTGGATGCAAGCTCCTTAGGGTAAATCATGACGCTTTAGTAGCCACATAAACATGGAAAAATAATAATATGTTAAATTGGAGCTATGGTGAAAGGATGAAACTTGGGAAGAGGAAAATGAGTTCGCTTTTATAATATAAAATTTTTATTTAAAGAAATTGTCTAATTATGTGTATTTTAAGTTTTCTTAATATTGGTAATGCTATTTTCATGTAAAATATAATGCATATGTTTAGTGAGTGTAAACATCATGGATTTAGCAAGAGTTAAGAGGGATCAAATCACCTGAAGTCTAAATGGTTTTTTTTATAGGGCAAAGCTTAAAAAATTACCTCTCTCTCTCTATATATATATATATACATTTTTTAAATTGCATTATTGAATGAATAAATGGTTTCACCACTTGAAAATCCCTTGAATACATGGAATAAAATAGCTTAAACATGCAATTCCAACAAATAGATGCTCCATTCAAAATTAATTCTTAATAAAATAATCAAATTGTAAAATAATGATACTTGAAATGCTATAACAATAAGAATTTATTTTTTCAATTACATTATATAATATATACACATTTTATTATTATTATTATTATTTTAAACCATGTAAATTGTTGACATTGAAATAATCTAGCTATGAGACATTTTATTTATGGATGATGTTGTTCATATTTTTTTTTTTTTTTTGCTATTAATATATTTTTAAATTAATTTCAAAATTACATAATTTTATGTATTGAAATATTTTATTTATCATGCATATTGATTTTTTTAATTATTATTAATATTTATAAATGTCAAATATTAATTTTATATTAAGAATTGAAATAATTACACATCTTCCTCTTATTACTCTTATAAGGAAGGAATTCAATGTTTTTACTTTCAATTATTTTTTCTCTTTGCACATTGAAATACTTTATATATAAAAGTTGATATTAAATTAAATTAGTTAACATCTATATTAAAATAAATTATTTAACATGTATATTAAAATAGTTTGTTTATGTATCCAGTTGAAATATGAAAATATAAATAATGTCAATTTTATTTGTTTTTTATTTTGATTATAGCCAACATTAATTGATAATTTAAAAGGGAGGTGTGTCAAATCAACATTGAACAAAGACAAAATTACACCTCACTCTCACATTGGTTTGTACAATGAACCTCAAAATTACACATGACTCTCATATTGGTTTGTACAATGAGCCTCTAGGCTCAATGATGGAATCTTGCGATAAAATTTTGTAGAGTGGTATATAGCAGTTCTTGCATATATATATATATATATATATATATATATATATATATATATATATATATATATATATCAAAGTCATTATATCTTTGAAATTATAAGGTCTTCCTTTAATGCAATCTCAAAGGGTCTTAAAATTTTGATATATGGTAAGAGAAAAATGTATTAAAAATAGTAAGGGATGTTAATTTTTATTCTTTTAATTATATTTTTAGAATTTATATAGTCAAATATATATGTATATATAGTTTCATGGATAACGGATTTGTCTAGCTTATAAAAAAATATTGTCAAGGATATGTGTGTGTGTGTGTTTATTTTCAAAAATTGTTTTTTTTCATGTATTTGCATCCCAAAGCACCTAGTTTGTGATCCTAAACCTATATCAGAAGAAACTGGTCACCTTGCATGTAAGATTTCAATCAAGAAATAAATATATTCAAAAAAGAATTTGTGTGTTCCTTGCACATCCACATTTTTAGTACCAAAAATATTACACATTCCTAGCGCCAAAAACATGTGTGCATTTCTAGTGCTAAGGACACGGATATGTTCTTGCAACTAGTGACTTTAACACATGGGAAATGGTTGAGGTAGGCTTGTGGGGATGGCGAGGGTGAGAGAGGGAGGTATAGAGGGGTCAAGGGATATAAGAGAAAAAGAAAGAGAGGGTTAGAGAAATATTGGGGAGTGGGGAAGAATGAGTTTGTGGGAAATGGTTGAGGTTGGTTTGAGGTGGTGGGGAGAGTGAGAGAGGGAGGAGATAGAGGAGCCAAGGGATATATATATATATATATATATATATATATAGAGAGAGAGAGAGAGAGAGAGAGAGAGAGAGAGAGAGAAGGATGAAGGGAGGGAGAGGCAGGGGATGGGGATATAGAAACAACACTATAGGGGACAGAGTGAGCGAGAGAGAGGGTGGGAGGGAGATATAGAGACAAAATTGGATTGTAGAGAGAGAGAGAGTGGGAGAGAAGGGGGGATGAGGGAGGGAGGGAGGGAGAGAAGGGGGTGATGGGGAAAGATGGGGGAGAGAGAGTCATAGAGTGATAAAAAAAAGGGATGGCAAGAGGGACAAGTAGATATGGAGAGAGAGAGAGAGAGAGAGAGAGAGAGAGAGAGAGAGAGAGGTGGTGATACAAGGAGACAAATAAGAAGACAGGGAGGGACAAATATAGAGCTAGATGGGGGAGAGAGAGGCGAAAAGAGAGAGTGAATGGAGAGTGGAAGAAAGAGGGAGCGAGAGAGAAATAAATGGATATGGAGGGAATGAGAGAGATAGAGTGAGGGGGGAAGAGAGAGAAGGAGAGAGGCAGAAAGAGAGAGTGAATGGAGAGTGGAGGAAATAGAAAGTGGGAGAGAAATAAATGGATATGGAGGGAATGAGAGAGATAGAGTGAGGGGGGAAAGAGAGAGAAGGAGAGAGGGTGGAGATAGAAAAAATAATGGAGCAAAGGGAGTGAAGAAGAGAAAGGGAGGGAGGGATAGATAGTGAGGGATAAAGGGAGGGAGATAGAAATAAAGATATAGGGTATAGAGAGAGAGAGTTGGAGGGGTTTGTTTTGTGAAGCATGGACTAAGTGAGGTAGGGAGGGATAGGAAAATAATTGAAGAGAGAGAGAGAGAGAGAAGGAGAGGGGGGAGATATGAACATAACTGGAGGGGGGAGATAGAGTGATAGGGAGGGAATAGGAGAGAAATAGATAGGAAAGAAGGGACAAAGAGAGGGTGTGTGTCTGAGAGAGAGAGAGAGAGAGGTAGTGATACAAAGAGAAAGATAAGAAATAAGGGAGGGACACAAATAGAGCTAGATGTGGGAGAGAGAGGGAGGATGAGATACACAGAGAAGGAGAGATGGGGAGGAAAATAGAGAGAGTGTGTGATGGAGAGAGAGGGATAGAGATAGTGAGGGAGATGGAGAGAGAGGTGGGGAGATATAGATAGAGATGGAGAAAGAGAGAGAGGATTGTGGGGGAGAAAGAGGATGGATAGAGAGAGAAGAAAATAGAGAAATAGAGAAAGTGAGAGGTAGAGATAGAGATGGGGAAGAGAGGGAGAGAGATAATGAGGGAATGAAGGAGAGAAAGAGAGAGGGAGGCATATAGAGATCAAGTGGGAACAAGAGATAGAGACACATAAACAAATATGTAAATGGAAATAGAGATATAGAGAGTGGGGGAGAGAAATAATGAGTGAGAGGCACAGGTAGAGAGAGAGAGAGAGAGAGAGAGAGAGAGAGAGAGAATATGTAAATGGAAATAATGAGATATTGAGTGGGGGGAGAGAAGGAGAGAGAAGTGAGGAGAGAGGGAGGAAACAAGGGAGATTGAGAGAGAGAGTGAGAGAGAGGGAGTGGAAGAAGAGAGATATATAGAAGGTAGAGAAAGATGAGAGGAGATGGAGAGTGAGAGATAAGGAGAGGGAGGGATAGAGAGAGTGGAGGGGGAGGATAGAGGAATACTAAGAAAGAGGAGGGGGAATGTTAGGTCCCTACAATACTAGTGATTACCCCATTACTATTGTAGTTGTATTCCTTATTAATATTGTTGTGACCCTATTGTACCCATATTGTTATTACTATGCCCCATAAAATCCCTCTATTGCTATTTTTGTGCCTTTATATTATTATTGTTAGGTCGACTGGGTTATATTGTGACTCCTTAGACTCCTATATATAGAAAGGAGGTTTTGTCACTTGAATCATCAAGGAATCATTCATTTGTGTAATGTAAAGGAGGTTGCCCCCTCGAAGAGGCTGAATTCTAAGGCGTTGATCTATCTTTTCTATCTTTTTGTGAGTTGGTTTCATAACATCTGGTATTAGAGCTTTGGATTCTAGGGTTTCGCTGCTCCAAATAGGTCATCGTGGAATTTTTTGTATAGTTTTTTTTTCTACGATGATTTAGAAGCGAAAAAAAAACCCACTTGAGTCGAAATCGCACTGAACCTTGAGTCTGAATTTCAGAGCTTTTCACACTATATTTGCAGAGATATGATCTGAGGAAGTTAGTCTTTTTGCATATTCCTAAATTACATTCCAAACAGGTGACCTAGGGAAAATCGTCATAACTTTCTCTCTGAGCATCAGATTGAAATTTCATAAGAAGGTACAGAAAGAGGACGGACTGTAGTTTCTTGTATATATTTTTCAGAGCCAAAGGTCGAAACAAGGACACGTGGCATGTCGTACAAGTTCGCTCTACTGAACTAGTCTATAATCAGGTCACTATGGGATATTTGGTATAACTCTTCCTTGGAGAATCCAATTTGGATCAGACTGGTGGCATTGTAAAGAGGACACAGAGGGATACTGTAGGTCACAATTTCAGAACTGGTTGATCCGAAATTATAGAGATACATCAGAGGCAATATCGAGCTCCTGCAAAGTGAGAAAAGGTGCGTAGATTTTTTTAAATTTTTGCCTAAGCTTGGTTTGAAAAATTATTTTGAAGGAATTTAAAGGGCATAGTATAGCATTATTATCGGTAACTGATACCCCGAGGAAAGAAAATGCAAACACCAAGTAAGCAACCTGAAATCTCTAGCATGACTCATGAAGAAGAGGAAGAAATACTACATGATATATCAAAATTACAAGACCAAGTGCAACAAATGTCACTCTCACAAAAGCTAACAGAAGCTAAGATAAATGGCGTGGAATCTAAGATAAAAGGCATGGAAGCTAATATGAATGGCATGGAAGCTAAGATGGATGATTTGAAGATAGATTTGAGGATAGACATGGCAGATTTGAAGACAGATTTGACAAATTTTCTATAAGAAATACTTATTGATGGTGAAAGGGTAGTAAAGGAAACTCATGATGCGAACAAAAAAAATGTTAATCATGATTTCATAGACTCTAATTTTGGATTGAAGACTCACCATTTTCCAAAAATTAATATGAGGAAGTTTGATGGCAAGGATCCCTCAACATGGATATTACAGATGGAGCAATTTTTCGATCTCAATAATGTGCAAAACACACAAAAGGTACGTACTGCAACTTTATATTTGGAACCAAATCAGTTTGTATGGTATCAGTGGCTTTGCTCTCGTAAACAAATTATCACTTGGGAAATTTTTATGGAAGAATTGACAGCACATTATGAGGATACAAAAAGCAACACTTTTTTTAGCCAATTAATAAGTCTCAAACAAAAGGGTTCAATAATGGAGCACATTGAGGAGTTCCAAAAATTGAACATAAGGGTAAAAAATATTCCAAAGGAGCATAAGATTGATGTGTTCATAGGGACTTTAAAGGATAATATCAAACATGATGTTTTCCTTTGGGAACCTGATTCATTAGAGAAGGCATTCAGGTTAGCAAGAAAAATGGAAAGCAAAATTATGGCAACCAACAAGCATACCACTCACAACTATAAAGATGGAAGTGTTGTTGCCCCTACTCTTCCACAACCTATAAGGTTGACACCACAACACTTGGAAGAAAAAAGAGCAAAAGGGCTTTGTTACAGTTGTGATAGCAAATACACTAAAGGTCATAAGTGTGCTAAGAAGGAATTATTCTACATAGATTGTGAAGAGGAAGAAGAAAAGGAGCAAGAAAGGTCAAAAGAAGAGGATATACTCCAGGAACAAAGCCTAGATAAAGAAGAAATGAATCTGACCATATCTTGTAATGCATTGGCGGGAATTACCACTCCTCAAACCATCAAGATAGAAGGACAAATCAAGAAGAAAAATGTAATAGTGTTGATTGATTCAAGAAGTACCCACAATTTTAGTCATTGTAACGTAGCAAAAGAATTGAATTGCTTCCTATATCCAGCACTAGAGTGTCAAGTGATGGTTGCAAATGGAGGAACAATAAATTTCTCTGGAAAGTGCCATAATATCAAGCTATCCATGGGAGAATATATATTGACTAGCCCAATGCTTTCCATTCCAATGGTAGGTGCTGATGTTGTACTAGGAGTCCAATGGCTATAATCCTTGGGTACAATAGCTTTTAATTTTCAAGAAATTTTCATGAAATTTTCTATGGAAGGAAAGGAAGTTGAATTAAGGGGTATTACAGGGAAACCGGGAAAGATAATCAGCTCTAACATTATGACAAAGCTTCTAAAAAAGGAACAAAGAGGTGTAATTGCACAATTATGTTCACTAGATGTTTCCACATCGAAATCATCTATTTCTTTAGATCTCCAAAAAGTCTTGGTCAATCATTACAAGGTATTTGAGACTCCCAAAGGTCTCCCACCTATTCGTGATCATGATCATGCTATTCATCTGATTCTAGGAAGTGTTCATCCAAACATCAGGCCGTACAGATATCCCTATGCCCAAAAGAGTGAAATTGAACATATGGTGCCAGAAATGCTAGAGGCTGGTATAATTCAACCTAGTCAAAGTTCTTTCTCTGCTCCAGCAATATTGGTGCACAAGAAGGATGGATCATGATGCATGTGCCCGGATTATAGGGAGCTCAACAAGCTCACTATTAAAGATAAGTTTCCCATTCCTGTCATTGATGAATTACTAGATGAATTACATGGATCAATTTACTTCACCAAGTTGGATGTTCATTTAGGATATCATCAAATCAGAATGAAGACTGAAGACATTCCGGAAACAACATTTAGAACTCATGAGGGTCATTATTAATTTTTGGTCATGCCTTTTGGCCTTACCAATGCACCTTCTACATTTCAAGGTTTGATGAATTCCATTTTCAAACCCTTCCTTAGAAAATTTGTGTTAGTATTTTTTGATGATATACTAATCTACAACAAGTATTGGAAGGATCATGTTGAACATGTTGACAGGGTGCTACAACTACTGGAGGAGAAACAATTATATGCAAAAAGATCCAAATGTTTCTTTGGAGTACAAGAGGTGGAATATCTGGGTCATATTGTATCTCAAGAAGGAGTTAAGGTAGACCCTAGGAAAATTAAAGCCATTAAGGAATGGAAAATCCCCACATCCATAAAGCATCTGCGAGGATTTCTTGGGTTGACAGGGTATTATCGCAAGTTTGTTAAGAATTATGGGAGAATAGTAGCACCTCTAACAACATTATTGAAGAAAGATGCATTTTCATGGACTCCAGAAGCAATAAAGGCCTTCAAACATCTTAAAGAGGAAATGTGCCAAGCACCGGTCTTAGTTACAATAGACTTCACAAAAACCTTTATTGTGGAATGTGATGCTTCAGGAAATGGAATTGGTGCTGTTTTAATGCAAGATGAAAGACCCATTGCTTTTGAAAGTCATCCAATTAAGGGAAAGTTTTTACACATAGCTATTTATGAGAAGGAAATGTTGGCAATACTACATGCACTTAAGAAATGGCAACCCTACCTAATGGGAAGACACTTCAAGGTAAAAACGGATCATGATAGCCTTAAATACTTTTTAGAACAAAGATTATCCTTTGAAGAGCAACAAAAGTGGGTCACAAAGATGTTGGGTTATGACTTTGAAATCATCTACAAAATAGGGAAGCAAAATGTGGTGGCAGATGCACTCTTAAGAAAGGATGAGGATGTGGAAGCATTGTTGTGCGCCATTTCTATTATCCAACCAGATTGGATAAACGAAGCAAGGGAGGAATGGAAGAATGATGAACAAGTGTGGGCACTTATTCGAAAGTTACAACAAGATTCCAGTACATCTGATACATTTAGTTGGCAAAATGATTCGTTATGGTACAAAGATCACTTATACCTCTGTAAGAATTCCCAACTCAAACAAAAGATACTTATGGAATTGCACACTTCTCCCTTAGGAGGGCACTCAGGATTTTTAAAAACTTACCACCGGGTTAAGAAGGATTTTTTTTGGGATGGACTTAAATCGGATATTCAAAGTTTGTGGCAGAATTTTTGGTTTTCCAACAAAATAAAGTTGAAACAATTAAGACCCCAGGTCTATTACAACATTTATCCATTCTAATCCAATGTTGGGAGGAGGTTTCAATAGATTTTATCACAGGTTTACCCAAGTCTGAGGGAAAGAGTGTCATCATGGTGGTAGTTGAAAGACTTACAAAGTATGCACACTTTTGTGCATTATCACATCCGTTTAAATCCAGTACAGTTTCTACTGCATTTATGGAAACAATTCAAAAGCCACGTGGAAATCCAAAGATTATTGTAAGTGACAAAGACCGCATTTTCACTGGAAATTTTTGGGCAAAATTATTTTCTTGTCTCGGTACTTAGTTAGCTCATAGCTCGTATTATCATCCTCAATCTGATGGGCAAACTGAGATAGTAAACAAATGTTTGGAAGGATATCTTCATTGCTTTGTATCTGATAAACAGACACAATGGGTCAAATGGCTGCCTCTGGCTGAAAAGTGGTATAACACTTCCTTCCATACAACAACAAAAATGACCCCATTTATGGCATTTTATGGATATCAGCCACCATCCATCACATCATATTTAAGAGAAAATTCTAAGGTTCAAGCAATGGAACATCACATCGAGCATCAACAACAAGTCCTCCAACTCTTAAAGGATAACCTCATGTTGGCGCAGAATAGAATGAAACAACAGGCAGATCAACATCGCAGCGAAAGAAGTTTTGATGTAGGTGATTAGGTATTCCTACGGCTACAATCATATAAACAAATTTCCCTTAAGCAAGCTAAGAAGGATAATAAATTATCACCAAAGTATTATGGTCCGTACAAGGTGTTGCAAAAGATTGGTACTATGGCATACAAATTGGAGCTTCCTGCAGCTTCTCGAGTGCACCGAGTTTTCCATGTTTCATGTTTAAAGAAGGTTATAGGCAACAAGCTCCCAGTTCAAACAATATTTCCAAAACTTTACGAGGAAGGAAAAATTATATTGGAATCGGAAGCAGTCACAGAAATAAGAACTCGACAGCTATGAAATCGATCAATTTTGGAGTATCTCATCAAGTGGAAGAACTCATCCACTGAAGATTCCACATGGGAGGATGAGAATTTTATACAGAAGCATCCAGAACTACTCAAGCGTTAAGGATAACACTTTTTTGAAGGAGAGGGGCATGTTAGGTCCCTACAATACTAGTGATTACCCCATTACTACTGTAGTTGTATCCCTTATTAATATTGTTGTGCCCTTATTGTCCCCATATTGTTATTACTGTGCCCCATAGAATCCCTCTATTGTTATTTTTGTGCCTTTATATTATTATTGTTAGGTCGGCTGGGTTATATTGTGACTCCTTAGACTCCTATATATAGAAAGGAGGTTTTGTCATTTGAATCATCAAGGAATCATTCATTTGTGTAATGTAAAGGAGGTTACCCTCTCAAAGAGGCTAAATTCTGAGGCGTTGATCTATATTTTCTATCTTTTTGTGACTCGGTTTCATAACAGGGAAGATAAAGAGAGAGAAAAAGAGTAAGTAAGGAGAGAGAAGAGATAGGGAGAGGAGAAGCAGGAGAGAGATATGGGGAAGTAGATAGAGAGATAGGGAGAGGGGGGGATATAAAGAGAATAGGAGATAGAGAGGGAAGAAGATAAAGGCTAAGAGAGAGTGACATGTAGAGAGAGAGTGATGGGAGGGAGAGAAAGAGATAAACAAGGAGATATATAGAGAGGGAGGAAGAGAAGGAGAGTCACACAAAAATATGTAAATGGAAATAGAAATATAGAGAGTGATAGGGATAAAAAGAGTGAGAGGGGGAGGTAGTTCAAAGAGAATAACATGAGGTAGATTGAGAGAGAGAGAGAGAGAGAGAGAGAGAGAGAGTAGAAGAAGAGAGAGAGATATAGAAAGGGAAGAAGAGATAGAGAGGTGGAGATAGAGAGTGAGTGAGAAGGAAAAAGTGAAGGATGGAGAGAGTGGAGGGGGAATAAGAGAGAAATTTTTATGTCCCTCAGCACACTTCTTGTACTAAACTCTAGTATAGGTCTAATTCTATATTATTTATCCCTAGTAACTTGTAATCTGAAAAATTACCCCCTTATTCTAGGAAATTATGGTAGGTTGTAATACATGTCTAGATGCATGCTGATCTGAAATGGATATGCACAACAATATATGAATTATTGTAACAAAAAACAAAAAAAACAAACAAACAAACAAACACACAAAATTTATAATACTTATGTTTATGTTGACTAGTTGAAGACCTTTGATGTTCCAACTAGTTATAGACTAGTCTACTCATTTTCTCTCAAATAGTGACTCACCCTCGAACTAGGGCTTTGAATTCATGGGAATCAAATTTTGTGAATATCACTACATGTTCAGTACCATCAACTAACTGAGGTACTTAACCCAACAACCTCCAACCAATAGACTCACATCCTCCATCGGCAATTACATCATCCACTCAAAGATGTTATAGAGTCATACACCTCTAAGAGTTCCACTTATCTTACAAGTCTTTTAGGTACCTCCTTAGCCCTCACAATACTAAGGTACCAAAACCGACAACCTCCAACTAGCAGGATCACGTTCCCCATCAACATACACCGAAGTGGTGCACACCCTTCTTAGCACCTACATCACCTCATGTTGTTCCACCACCTTCTAGGGAACCTTACATGGCCAAATATGAATGTTCTAGAGTCCTGTAGATTCTAATAGTTCCACTTCCACCATGAGTCTTCTAGGTACTCTTACATGCTCTCATTACACAATTGTTTCCATACTTCCATGACTAACTGAATCCACGCCTGTCTGCAAGAATTAATGTGTTGTCACTCACTTCTTTTTCAGTCACCAATGACTTTAGAAGCCAAATAGTAGTGATTTTTGATGCCAACGTTTGAGCCACAAAAGCTATCAGAACTAGATATGACCCTTTCCAGTGTGTAGTGCTGGGAAAGAGCTTCTCGGTGGAATATAGAAGTCTAGAAAAGGGTTTCTAGATTAGAAGTTAGCGTATGTTGAAGAATACCTTTAGAAAGCTTAGAAAACCCAAAAATGGCTATGTGTTGAAGGAAATCGCAATCGGGACTTGGGACAATTCATCGCAATCACATATCGGTATTGGTGGGGACCAGGAGGCAAAAAACTTCAAACATTATAGAAACTGTGATTCACCGATCGTCGATATCATATATCGGCATCAGCAGGTTCGAAAACCACATTTATCAACCGATAGACGAGATTTAAGTCATGAATACTACGCGAGGGGGCTGATTGCGATGCAATGTGATATCGCCTAGGGACCAAGAAATTCATTAATAAAGAAAAGCATGGAAAAACTATTGTCTCACCGACCTTTTTCTCTCTCCTCCAGGGGACCACATGGTGGCTTCTGATTGGTCCTTGGAGCTAATGTGGCAGCTAACATCAGTGATGACATGGCATGTAGAGATGATGATGTCGCAGGGGGACATGTATCACTCATTTTTGTCATTTTTAGAGGTCCTATAGGGTTGTTTCTTAGTGCCACATAGCACCACTCACAAGGTGACACATGGTAGTGATGATGTCATAAATGATGTCAGCAGGTTATCAATGATCAACAATCAATGACATCGGGTCTTGGGTTTATCAAAGATTGCAATGCGATGAGGAAGGGTCTCGAATGCGATATATTATAAGCTAAAACCTATAAAATTTCTGGGTCTGGGAAGTTGGCCGATAAGGGACCTATTGTAATATAAAGAAAAAGGCCCACCAAACATTTGTTGAAGGCCTTAAGCACTTTAAGGAAAGACCCCTAGTCTCTGCCTGTGTTCCTATGGGAAATTCGTAAAAGGAGCTGAAACAAAGAGGGCCTAAGACTCAATTGAAAGTGCCCAACGATTCACCTATTTGAATGATTTAACAACCCACTTGTTCACTTGTTCAAATGGTTAAAAGGTTGTGATATGCTGATAACACTACACAGAGCCTTTGAAAGATGGATGAGTCGAACATTGGGCGTTTTACGAGGATTATGAGCACATTAAAAGAAAGATGGCCTGCAACATGCCTCTATGAGCTGGTCCCAAAGGTGGCTTTAAAAGTAAATCATGGGCGACAAAACATTCAAACCAGGTATAGACATGTTCAAGGAAGGATCAACCCACAATATGCCTCGAAATTTGGCACCGAAAACATTTAAAGGAGAATAGACAACGAACCACTTCAGTGACAGAGAAGTTCATCTTGACATGGACCTGGCTCAAACAGAGACCTCCACAAGAAGAACACACATCCTCCTTCCTCTTTCAAATCTCTATATTTTTCCATTAATTTCTGCATATTTTGAAAAGAGGAATGAAATCCTTATTGTAATCACAATATGGGCAACAACGCTTAACGCAGGGGTATTTTCTACTATGTCATGATTGTAGAACCCTCCCACTCTTCTTAGAAATAAGGAGATGCAAGGCTATAATAAAGGGATTGGGGGTTGGTTGTTGGTTAGTGGGTTAGTTAGTTGGGCAAGCTAGCTAGTTCCAGAACTTCTCACCCTTTGGGTCTGAGTTCCGAGTCTACCACTTAGTTATACTTTATGTATTCATGGAGGGGACTGAACTGATGTTGGGATTAATGTATGGACTAGTTTTATGGACACTTTGGATTAATGAAACTCCCTTTTGATTCCAAACATGATAGATGGGCATAAATGTTTTTCTTGGTAATTTCATTCCACTTGGATATTTCTTTCCTTGAAATAGTGTTAATGGAGCTGTTGGTTTCTTGGTGGTTCATGGATTTATCTTAGCTATTCAATAGTAAACAATACCTATGCATATCATAGATCTACCTAGTTACTCATTAGGATGCAATACATGTAACCATTATAGATTTACTTGTGTTTGTGATTAGCTTATAGTATATGTGGTGGCTCAGATTTACTTTGGCTGTTAAGCAGAGAATTATAACCATATTAATATGTAGTCTGAAACCTTACTCAATGATCAATTATTTCTGCCATTTCACCTTCCTTTCTCTTCCATATCTCTGCTGGAATATAGTTGCCGAGGATTCTGTTTATTACAACCCTCTGCACATAATTCCCTCCTTCTCCTCCTCCTCTCCACCACTACTCCAACTACAGTGTAAAAGTTGTTTCATTTTTTTTTTTTTGTTGGCCACCAGGTGAAGACATTTCTCTTCAAAGGCTTTCCTGATATACCCCCTCATTTGAATCCCTGCATTGGCTTGAGTCTTCCTTACTAAATGCCTACCAAGTGTTATAGACATTTTTGTGCCTTACAACATGAAGCATGAAATGTCGATAATCTAAGGGATCAAAAGTCCCTAAACATGTTGTTCCTACCCCTAGAGGAACAAGGTCAGCAAACCAAAACACTGAAAATCAGTTCTCCACCTGAAAACTCTAAAAAACAAGCTAATTCTGGATCATGTCAACTCCTCCACTGAGCATCTGCGTTGAATGTCAACTGCTCCACTCTTTACCTACGCTGAATGTCAAATCTAATGAAGGCTACCTGCGCTGGGCGAGATTGGCCAAGTGGCACAGTCATTCTGCAAGGTGTCAAATGCCCAGGAAGCTTCCAAAATGACACTTGGATCAGGGAATTCGCCTTGTGATGAGTAAGAGGATCGAGATCTCCAAGTGGAAGCAAGAAACTCCAAGTGGACTTAAGAACTGAAGTATAACTGAAGTGGGAGAGGACACTAGTCAGCTTCATGCCAAACTCAAGCTGACTCATCCTTTCTCCAAATCTCCTATATATAGAGCTCTCTCATGAGGTCTAAGGAGGCTGGAATCTTGTGAATGTAAGGAAGTGTTGTTGGTTTGAGTATAGAACTATTGGGTGATTGCTTTGAAGGAGGTGAAGAGGAGATTTCTTTCTGCTGGGAGGTGTTGCTGGATTGTGCCTATTATGGTTGTAACACTCTCAGAACTTTACTTCTTCCATTAATAAAGCATTTGAGATTCTTCTATATGCATGTGTCTTTGTGGCGTATTGATGCTTGTATATTTGATTTATTCTAATCCTTGAATCAATTATGGATGTATGCTTCTTGTAGTTTCCCTTTCTTGTGCTTTTGCAGGATCTTTGTGTAGCTGGGCCAGTGAAAGAGCAAGGATCTGGGAGCAAGCAGCAAGGAGAGAAGATTGGGTCAAACATTAGCGGAAGACAACGGTTAGTGGATCTCTTTCTCCCCTCTCTTACATCTCATAAAGAAGTAATCTTGAATAGCTTTGCATTCGGTTGTTGCTGGGGTACTATCACCCTTAGAGTGGGATAGGGTCATTCCGTATTGGATACTTTTCCCAACAACAAATTGGCGACTCCGCTGGGGATCGTATCTTGTTGGTTGTTTGTGTTTTTGCTATTCATTTCATAAACGAAGGGAGTACTGAATCGAACTGCATTTGGATATTTCAAATGCAAAGTAGAGGGCAGCTACTCTAGCTCAGTTTCTGGGCAAGTTTATGATTTGAAGAGCTGATCCACAAGTACTCTAATAAGCTCTTAGTGATAGCTTTTCATCCTCCTTGTCATCCCTTAGTGTGTCCTTGACTGATAGCTTCTGATTTGGCCAAAAACTGTGAATTTTTGAGCAATCTGTGACCCGGAAACCAAGAGAAACGAAAGTTTCGTTCTTCAGTGCAGGCTGTGTGAAGGCTGTCTGCATTTCAGCGCAGTTCCCGAAGGGGCTACCTGCGCTGAAGGTCAAATTGCCTGTGTACCACCTGCGCTGGACCAGTCTTGCCTTGTGCTACTGGGGTTTCCTACTGTTTCTTGCCCTGTTTTCACTCTTGTTTTTGCTGCCTGTTACCAGTCAATGTGCCTATCTGAAACCAACTTTCCTTTCCACTATTCTGCCTCGGTTGTATAAAGAAACTGTGTTTGTTCTTTGCGTATTTCTTGTATCATTTACAGTTTCCCATAACGAAAGTGAACTAGTCTTGCTGTGGCCTCTTAGATCTAGACCTGTGATAAAGTGTCGTTTTGATCTTAAGAGTTAGTTTGTTTGCTGTTCATAGCTGATTGAGTTTTTTGCTTTCTTCATATGGTTTGAATTTACATATTTCTAGTGTCGAAACAAGTAAATCTTAAGGTGTCTTTTGATTTTGGACAAACTTGTTTGCTTTCACTTGAAATTGAATTCAAAATTATACAACAGCTTTCTTTTTGTGTCGCACAAACATTAAGAAAGAGAAAAGAAATACTTGCATTTTTGCATTTTGCATATAAGTTTGTATGTTGATTTAGGGAAAAGTGCATTAGTGAGTGCTCTTTGATCTGTGTGAAAAGATTTTGTCTCTCTTTTCCCTCAGTAGTTAAGATTTTCATAAGTCGAAAAGATTGAAAAAGCTTGCTTCTCATCTTAGACTGCATTTAGGAATTTGTATCAAAACATCTCGTGGTGAACCTTGAAAGGCAAACTTTAAAAAGATCGACTTAAAATATATTGAATAAACCTAACAACGCTTTGAAACATAACGCAAACATCTAGAGGTCTAAGCTAGAGACGTGTTCCGGCGTCCTTAAACGTAGTGACTGTCGATCTCGACGAAGGTGGGTGATTCCTCCTGAGAGTCGGTGGCACTAATACGGACTTGTGCTCCCACGTACCGTCGCGTATATATTGGGAGACCCCTATAGGCATATATCTTTTATCCTTAGGAAGCCATGTCGGCCGCCCTACTGATCGCAATGCAGTGAACACAGCATTCACGAAGATCAACCACCCGTACCGTAAAACGTATTCTGTGGTTTTGCAAAAGGTTTGGCACACCCTCTGCCTAGATCTCCAGAGCAGTTTCTTTTGGCCTTTTTCAAACTCTATAACTGAAAAAGTCCAACCGAGCATTTGTCACTTCGGGCTCGTTAATACATCGAAGGAGACTAGAGTCATCTTTAGCTTTTTCTCGACTCTTAAAAAGTGAAAAAGCAAGTTGTGTCTAAAAGCGTCTAATAAAATTCATTCAATTCGGAAACACAAATTTCCCCTTTTTAATATTTTGGTTGATCGAGTAATCCGCAATCGTGGAGGAAAGTCAATTGAAACCCCGTCGTTCGCGGAGGCTTACGAGTCAACCGTCTTTGTCTCCGGAATCGAAAACAATACGGGCAAAGCGAACTCGTTTAACCGGTTCAAAATCCCCTTTGAAAGTTAGAACAAGTGTTCCGACTGCATCTGAGGTTCCGGTTACTCCTAACATTTCTAGAAACCCTGCCTCTATAGAAGAAGTTCAACAGCCGCAGAAGGACAGTAATACTGATCCTAGTCTGGGGGCAAGCGCTTGTGTAACTGAACCAGTTCCATCTGTAACCGGTCCAGAGAGTTTTGTTCCCCAAACAACTGTCGCTGTCGAAACAACCAATTCTTCTGCACCAGAAATATTTTACGGACCTGACGGTCCTCCTCTTCCATCGGGTTTGATTGCGATAGAGGAAATTGCAGAGGATCTGCAAGCAAGTACTCCAACTCATTTTGGAGTCGGGGTCACCCTATTTCCTTCATCAGAAGTTAATCCACCACAAGTGGAAGTTCCTGTAGAATCGCTAGGCAATCTATTGGATAGACTTAAAATTTCTGAACAACCGTCATCGTCTAGGACTGTGTCAAATGACACAGCGACAGCAGAAGCCCCTGCCGTCACTCCAACGATGTTTGTCGGCGTACCAGCTATCCCAACTAGCTCTCAATAGCTAGAAGGAGTCCACCAAGGGACTATTTCGACAGTATGGTCTGTTCTAGTTTGTTCATCCGGAGTAATACCCGGCAACTCTTATGTTGAAACTTGACAAATTGATCCTCATGGAGGTCAATTTGGGCCATCCAGTCCTCAAGGACTAACAATCCCTCTGAGTTCTGGATTGCTACCATATGGGGGGCAGTATGCCCTTTCATTACCTACTCCGGGAGGATATCCATATGGCAGTTCTCAACAGTATTCAGGTTATACTGGAATTGCATCAAGTAGTTGGGTACCTATGCTACCTCAGCAACCAAGGGTTGTATATTCTATGCAACAGTGTGTACCTGTGACGAACATCCCAACCACACCGGCTATTGTAATAGTGTCACAAGTTCAAGCGATACATGTTGCATGTCAACCTCATATTTCTCAGGTTGTAATGCAACAGTCACTTGATCATGGGTCACAACCACAATCACCAACTGGTGGGGCGACACAAGTACAAACGGGTACCATTACCCCACACCTCGGTCCAATGGTTAACATAGCACAACAAAACATGGCGTCACAACCATGGCTTGTGCAATACCAACAACCGCAGTTCCAGCAAGTGTACCAAGGTTCTGAGCAGCAGATCTTTGCGAATAGTGGACAACCGTATATCCAAAACGGTCAAAACCAACCACTTTACAGTGGTCAAGTCCACCAACTGTATCAGTCATACCAACATCAATTACATTATGCTGGTATGCAAAGGCCCACTGCTCAAGCGATTCCATCGTACCCTGGTTACGCTTCGCCTAACCTGAATCAACAGTTACCATTCGTGGCAACTTTAGAGTTACCCGATTTACACCGTTTGACCAACGATCCGATTGCTTACGCCCCTTGGTGGCCAGCGATTCCTCATAAACTTCCATCGGACATTCCTAAATTCAATGGAAATCCAGGTGAAGACCCATCGAATCATGTGATGACTTTTCATCTGTGGTGTTCGTCGAACACCCTTAACAACGATTCGATAAGGCTTCGCCTTTTCCAGAGGACATTGACAGGTCCAGCGGCTAAATGGTATATTGAATTGCCAAGAGCCTCTTTCGACAACTTTAGTTCCCTAGCCACGACTTTCTTAACCCACTTTCAATTACCGATAAGGTATGAAACGGGAACAGAAATATTAACCAACTTCAAACAGACAACTGCTACCCATATATCTGATCATATACATGAGTGGCGTCGTCGTCGTAGGATGGTGAAAACATATGTTCCCGATCATCTATTAGCTAAATGGTTTATAAAGTCGTTACTTCCGGCTATCACGGAAGATGTGGCCAAGGGGGGAGTCGTAACAGAGGAGCAAGTGATTGCTCGTGCACAATATTTGGACTTAGTTTATACTCAGTCTGGCACACTCTATGACAAAATACCTGACGCCCCTAGACCAGAGTTTTCAATTCCTCCCCCTCCTAAATCAAATAGTGACTCTCATGCCAGTGATGGCGTGATTGGCACAGCAAACGCGAAATCGATAAAGGCTTCGTCAAAGAAAGCCCGTAAGAATTTGGATCAAAATGCAAAAGAGGAAATTCTTGCTTCGGAAGTAAATGCCGTATCAGGAGATAAAGGCAAAGAAACCAATCAACCAGGAAGAAAGAAGAAACAAAACAAAGGGAAGAAGAAGAAACAAGGTGAGTCATCCCCTGGAAAAAATTCTTCAAACCCTCTTGGGAAAGGGAAACAAAATTATCCATGTCAAATATGTGATGATGAGGATCATTACACAAAGAATTGCCCATTCAAAGCTAAGTTAAAGAGGTTCTTTAAAAGTTCCCAAACCTCAGCTGTGTTAACTGATCCATTTCCCAACCCAGGTCAAAATCTGGTTGATAGTGGAAATGCTTCCCTGTCGCAAGTCCTTATGTTGTCGGTTTCGAAACAGCAGAATGATGCTTTGATTTCGACAAGGAACAAAGATTATGGGAATCCTCAAATGTCGAACGAAAAAGGTAAAGATCAACCAAGTAGTTCGACAACAACTTCGACAGAAGTTGTAACGCCCACCATCCCTGAATTAACAATAAAACTGCCAAAGGGTGTAGTACACAAGTCGACATTTAATCCTCGCGCCAGAGCGGCGCAGCATTATAACATAGTGGAAGATTTGGCCCAATCGCCATCCGCTATGTCGACCCTTGAAGTGCTACAAAATTGTCCAACCCAAAGGCAGGCGTTGTTATCGGCAATCGGTGGGGTTGATCCCAAGGATTCCAATCCTGTATCCTTTGATCACAAGGGATATGATCCTCAGTTACCAGCTCAGCTGGCTTTCCTTATTCAAGTGAAAGCACTCAACAAAACTATTCACAGAACAATAATTGATGAGGGAGCCTCGACATGTATTATGTCAATGAGTTGCTGGAAAACTTTAGGATCTCCAACCTTGTCGCGATCTTCGACGACATTAAAAGCTTTCGACGGAAGGACTTATACCCCTTACGGTATCCTTAATAACTTGAAAGTTGAACTAGGAGGAAAGACGGTAGAAATTGATGTAGAAGTCATTGATGGAAATCTTGACTATAACATCCTACTAGGTAGACCATGGATTTATGCCATGGCAGTTGTCGTGTCGACTTATTTTAGGAAGATCGCATTCCCGTTTGAAGGAGGGATTACGATCGTCGACCAACAGAATTTCCTCCCTAATGGTTCGCAAGTTACAGGAAGCATTCCCATGATCCATGAGAGCAACCATTCAATTCAAGATATCGGAGTAGGATTATTGAAAGATCCCACATTAATGGGAACTTTCGCGCTACCACCTCCTATTTATACAGGAAATGTACCATTTGTAGCAACCTGCAACATGATATCTTCCACGAAGGTCAACATGGATCATTCAATGGTTTTGCCCCCAAGCCCTTTAGAAATATTGTAGCAATCAATGTTTCAAGCATGGGAGGCGAGCCCAAATCAACGCTCGTCAAGCGTTTGGGTAGATAGGTCTAGAGAATATGGAACCCCATTAGATCCTTGGTCGAGAGTACATGGGACTGACGAAGGAATCTTACAATCAATGATGATTGAGGGGGCACCATGGAATGATCACCACCATCGTTCCTTTCTTCCGGAATATGAAGAAGATACTCAAAGTGACCTTTATCACCCTTCAGTATTTGAATTCCTAACAAATACTGTAAACACGGTGGACTCCGAGCGAAACCTATCCAATATTGAAGAGACTATAGCCATAAATATCTCGACTAAAACAGATGTTGTAGAGAATATTTATGTCGGCAAAGGTTGTTCCCCTTCAGAACTGGAAATATATGACGCTCTTTTTCGCAAATTTAGAGATGTCTTTGCTTGGTCATATGATGAAATGCCAGGCATTGACTCGAGTATCGTTGAACATGAAATTAAAATGTATCCTGATGTCAAACCAGTAAGACAACGGCTTCGGCAGGTGCACCCGAAGAAAGCCGCTGCCATTAAGGCAGAAGTTGAAAAACTTCTCCATGCTGGATTCATCTACCCTGTTCCTCTAACCGATTGGGTATCGAATATTGTCCCTGTTATGAAGAAACAAGGGAAAATTAGAGTGTGTGTTGATTATAGGGATGTAAAACAAGCTTGTCCGAAGGACAACTACCCTACACCCTTCATCGACCAGATAATTGATGAATGCGCCGGATGTGAAATCTTTTCATTTATGGATGGATTCTCCGGGTATAATCAAATAAATATCCGCCCACAGGACCAGTCAAAGACTGCATTTATTTGTCCGTGGGGCACATTCGCTTATCGAAAATTACCCTTTGGTTTAAAGAACGCAGGGGCGACGTTTCAGAGGGTGATGAATTATGCCTTCCATGACATCAAGAACATTGTTCAACCTTATCTCGACGATCTTCCGGCTCATTTGCGAAAGCGGACTGATCATCCGCACCATTTAAGAGCGATATTTCTACGTTGCCGACACTACAAGATAAGACTCAATCCACACAAATGTGTGTTTTGCATCGGTTCTGGTCGTTTACTTGGCTTTGTAGTCTCTAAAGATGGGATTCGTCTCGACCCCTATAAGGTTCAGGCAATCATTAATTTGCCTCCACCTTCAAATTTGCTTCAAATTCAGAAACTCCAAGGGAAAGCAAACTTTCTGAGGAGGCTCATTCCGAATTACGCAGAACTTGCTAAAGGTTATACTCGTCTTTTGATAAAGGATGTACCTTTTGTTTGGGACCAGGTGGCGCAAGCTTCCTTTGATGCTCTGAAAAATTGTCTAGTAAAAGCATCATTAATGTACGCCCCGAACTATCAAAGAGATTTTAACCTGTATCTGGCTGCAGCGGATACGACCATTGCGATGGTTTTAGTTCAAGAAGTCGATGGAATTGAACATCCTATCTATTATTTAAGTAAAAACTTAAACGATACAGAAAGTAAATATTCTTATGTTGAAAAACTAGCGCTTGCAGCTGTTCAAGCGATTTAAAGGTTTCGACATTATGTCCTCTTTCGGAAAACTACCATCTTATCATATTGCAACCCCATGACTTATATACTATCGCGACAGTTGCTGGGGGGCAAATATTCAAAATGGATAGCGATCCTTCAAGAGTTTGATCTGGAATTTGTGAAATCCAAATCAAAGAAAGCTCTAGTTTTCGCAGAATTATTATGCGATATCCCATCATCGTCCAACGATGAAACATCGGAAGAGTCAATCGTGGACGAAAGTTTGTTTCTGATATCTGTAAGCGATGAGTGGTATGGAGATATCATAGTTTATCTCCAAACCCAAAAGTTCAGGCCTAACACCTCTCGCCCCGAACAAAAACGTATACGATACCAAGCAAAAGACTACATGATCGTCGGTGATACACTTTACCGTCGTGGTGTCGATACAGTTCTGAGGAGGTGCCTTACCCATGAGGAGGCCGAAAAAGCCCTGAATGATTGTCATTCAGGCACGTGTGGGGGTCATCAGTCTGGATATGCAACAGCACAAAGGATCTTACGAGCAGGATACTTCTGGCCAACCATGTTCAAAGATTGCATAACCGCAGTCAGAAGTTGCCATGTTTGTCAAATCTTTGATAGCAAAACCAGACGACCACCCACACCTTTACAGCCGATAGTTGCTGTTGGGCCCTTCGCCAAGTGGGGCATCGATTTCATGCAATGTAACCCCACCTCGACCGGGGGGCATAGGTATATTATAGTCGCTGTTGACTATTTTACCAAATGGGCCGAGGCGATGCCTACATTGGATAACACTGGTGAAACAACTACCCTTTTCTTTTTCAATCATGTAGTCGCCAGGTTCGGCGTACCTCAGGCTATAGTTATAGATCATGGGTCGCATTTTCGCAATCACATGATGGTCGAATTAGCTGCCAAGCTAGGGCTATCTCACGATAGCTCTACCCCATATTATCCGCAAGCCAACGGACAAGTTGAGGCAATCAACAAGGTCCTGAAGCGTATGTTGCAAAGGATGATTGGGGTTCATAAAAGAAGGTGGCACCTAATCCTGTACTCAGCCTTGTGGGCTTACCGAACGTCGGTAAAGAACGCAACCGGGTTCACACCTTTTCAACTGGTGTATGGCCTGGAAGCAGTCTTACCAATCCAGTGTGAAATTTCGTCGCTTAAACTCGCAATCGATCTTCTCCCCGGAACTTCAGAAGAAGAGACTCGTTTCTTGGAACTAATCCAATTGGATGAAACCCGTCGTGATGCCGCTTTGGCTAACGAAGCTCATAAGAAATGAGTCAAGGCTCAGTTCGACAAAAATGTCAAACCCCGTGTCTTCTCAGAAGGTGATTTGGTCTTGCTTTATGACCAAGAATCTGATAAATTGGGAGCAGGTAAATTCAAGTCCTTATGGATGGGCCCCTATATTGTTAAAAGGGTGTTAGCAAAAGGGGCCTACGAGTTAATGGATTACGATGGAATTCCACTGGCGCAGCCCCGCAACGGGTTGTACCTCAAGCGTTACTATGCTTAAATAGTAACCTACATGCTTTTGTTGTATTTTGTTTTTGCTAAAGTGTTTGTCCTGGTCGAATGATCCACCTTTTCATTTATTGCAGATGTCGAACCTTCTGGAGACATGTGTTGGATATGCCGACGGAGCGAGTCATAGTTCACGGAACTTATCTTCTGCAGCCTGGGCCATTTTTGATCCAAGCGGCGAGTTAGTAAGTTTCAGAGGTGTATGTATTGGGCAATCAACGATAACATCGCTGAGTATAGCGCGTTGATAGAACTACTCTCTGATGCCATCACACGTGGCATACGCCGACTAATTGTCAGGCTAGACTCACAGCTCGTAATACTACAACTCAATGGTATATATTCTGTTCGCAATCCAGCTATTTATCGCATGTTCCTAAGGGTTAAGATCTTGGAAAGATGATTCGATTCAATTCAATATCAACATATTTCAAGAAACTTAAACACATTAACTGACTCATTAGCAAACTATGTGTTAGATAGACATTTGCAGCATTTATAAAAGGGACACATCGTCAAAGATTGTACATATGGATCACATAAATCAACCAGAATAAAACCCAAAAATCAAAATACATATAAGCTGTTTATATAAGTTCATACATAATGTTCTGTAACCAAGACAAAATCGGTCATATGACCCAAAAACTCAAAAAGATGCTAGGGGGCACCGTAGCCTAATGGTGCTCATGATAGTACGTCACGGCCTGTGCAATCATGCGCAAGAGACGAGTCCATCGTCTAGGCACGCCAATAGTATGCCGCTGCAGCTGTAAAGGTAACTCGTCAATCTGTACATCCGGAAGACCGCGAGTAAGGCTCTCAACCTGCTCCTGCACAGCTGTAAGGGTCTCAGTATCGTCAAGATTGCGAATAACAACTCTCCTAGCAGGCTCCACTGTCGGGGCGGTAACTGGCGATCTCGGACGAACTGCTGGACGAACAGGACCAATATCTGCATGCACCCAAGAGTACAATTAAAAGTCTTGATAGAATAAAGCACAGTAACATTATGAATAAGAACAGTAAACAGTAATATGGTCAAGGAGTTTACCAATGGCGCCCCACTGTTCGCCATCCGGTAGCACCAAATCCGGATAACCTCGGAAATCCATACCCACATATGGATACTCAGAAAACGTCATCTCCTGGCGCTCGAACCACCTAAATAAGGCCTCGGTAAAAGTAATCTGAGGTTGACCAACATGCCTAGACATGTGGTCGACCCACCTCTGCATGCGTGGCTCGGTCGGAGAAGGCAAGTCGAGTATGATGTACTGAGGTTGCATCAGTGGGATTTTCTCCAAGGTGAAGGCAGTCAGAATAGAACCAAATCCAAAGTTCTTCAGCTTCCCGTCCTTTACCTTTGTCAATTGACTTTTCATCTGAACAAGTACTGCATCACACCAGTTGAATACTTTCGGTTGGAGACACTCCAAAGCGTGCTGCATATAAGACCTGTTGGCAACATGTAGAGCTGCACTGCCGGCCATCCTACCAATAGTGAATAGAATGGACCTGAGAGCCCGATCAGTAATCTCACGGATAACAATCTTGCCGTCTCTGCTCGGCTGAGAACCTTCCCTGCAATACTGGTGGACATAATCTCTGGTGGAATCAGTCCCCCGGGCCGTACCTGACAAGGAAATGGGGGCACCTCGCCTTGACAGTCCAGTCAAGAAGTACATGTCCTCTATGGTCAAGGGGATGGCTTTTCCCCTAATCTGGAACACTTGGTTAACAGGATCCCAAGCATCAAGCATGTACTGCAGCAAAGAAATCTGTGCTCTCATACTAGAGATACGGAAGAACTTCAGCAGGCCACAGTTTCGCAATGCGTTCACCATGACAGGGTCATGGAGGGCAATCATGTCCTCCTCTTCATGTTCTCGTTCTCGCCATGTAAGGGACATTTTGTTCAGAGTTCCCTGCAAAGCAAACAAGAGAAGGAGTAAGTCCCTGATTTTGATGAAAAACGGGCGAAACAATCATCAAAAAATGACCTTAAAAACTCAGTTTTTGAGCCCAACGCAGGCAGAGAGTCTCCCACTTGCGCTGAGGGTCAGACTGCCTTAAGGCAGCTTGACCTTCAGCGCAGGTTTCGAAAGGGGAACCTGCGCTGATCCTAGGGCGCCCTAGCAAAACCCCAGGGGCTCAGAAATACTGAAAAATAGGCATGAAACAGGAAAAAGAAACCATGAAAAGAAAGAGCTAGGGTTTAGCTCCTACCTGGTCCAGACGGCGCCGAAAATCGTCCGCAGAATCTCCCGGAATCAGCTGGTGAAAATCAAGGGGAAAGAGGCACCTCCAGAGCTCCAACAAACCAAATGCAAATGAAATGGTAAATGAGAGGTAAAAACACCTTTTAATGGCTTTTTACACAGTTTAAAGTGAAATATTAGGGTTATAATCTCATTTTCATGCAAATATTATTCATTTCTAACAAAGTTTGTTGCAGCGATTGAAAAAGCAGTACTATATTTGAAAAGAGAAAAGCTAGTAATGGTAAAAAATCAAAATTTGACCATATAATCGAGCAGTTTTACCGCGGAATTTATGCTCGTTAAAAAATAGAAAAGCGAGATTCGAGCAGTTTTAGCACATAGTTCATGCTCGATAAAAAATAAACATAAGATTGAGCAGTTTTACCGTGGAATTTATGCTCGTTAAAAAATAGAAAAGCGTGAGCAAGAGTTTCCTCCAGAGTTTAAGCTCATTAAAAAATGAACCTATTCCGGTAAATAACCATTGTGATCATAAATTTATTAGCCTTAAAAAGCCTTGGTCGTGTTTGCACTTGCCACCTCCATTCCGTTTGGCCAATCGTTCACCCCCATATGATTGTTTACCCTTTTTGAGGAATAGCTGTGAAGAGTGATCTCACTTAGCCATCCTTGTGACACTGCCATGATTGGAAAATTCCAACCTGTACCTGGAATTTGCTGCTATCCCTGTTTATCACTCGTTCCTCAAAAGACGAGTCTTCTTTGAGCTCTTTTCATCTGACTCGTAAAATATGAAAAGTTTGCCGAGTTTTGGCCTTCCAGCTCGTTAAAATGACCGGAAGAGCTATCCCTCCTCTAGATTTTAATCTTTTTGGACCTGAGGGATTATTGCACAAAAAGGTCGAGCGCTTGTTTTATTCAGCTCGTTAAAGTTATCGAAAACTCATCCCTTCTGTATTGTTTTATACTTTTTCGGACTTAAGGGATTAGATGACGAAAAAGGAATTTTGGAGTTAACTTTCTGTACCTTTTCAGACTCTCTAAAAATGAAAAGGACCGAGTTTTCCTTGTCGTTAGACTCGTTAAAATGATTAAATAGTGACAAACTTGTGTTTAGACGAGAACGAGTTTCCCTATCGCTAGGCTCGTTAAAACATAGCGATGGGCTTGCCCGAAGGGCAAGTTATAGAACAAGCATATGTTATCCTCCTCAAGCTTGACAAAAATAAAGAGGTACTGGTCAGAAATGACTGGGGAAAAATTGGGAGAACCTCAAAGCTTTAATGGTAGCAAGTCGCTCTTGAACATGACACTTTGTCCTCCGTATCACATCGGGTTGGGTTGTTTCATTCACCGGTCTCATCACCATGGTCTTCGCCGAACCATCCACATTTGGGGTAATGCTACCGATCCATCACATCAGTGTCGTTATATGTTCAAGAGATGTGTTCAGAAAGAGTCAACCGTGTCCCGTCCACTGCCATACATTATCCTTCATCCACCCATGATCGCCACCCTGAAGCATATCTCACAGATTGTTTTCACCTCCACTAAAATCATTAACTCCGTTCCGTGTCACTGATGTGGGATTCATTAAGGCCCTCCTTTGACGGATCACTTCTTGTCGACTTCAGCTCATTATCTAAGAAGTTGATCTAGGAACAAAACCCCGAGTACTTTGAAGCTTGCATGCCTCAATGGCAAGTTTCTCACTTCCGGCGACAGGTATACATTAATGACCTTCGACCAGAAGATTTTGCGTGGTATTCGATGCCAAGTCCTTTATTCACACCACGTGAATTGTACTGCAGTACCTTGAGGGTCATTGCCATTATTGGTGATTCCTCTCACGCTTGTTAACGGTTTAATTATTGACCGGTAATCAAGCGATGTCTTTCCATGTTCGACTTCAGCGCAATTCTCACATGGATCGACTTGTACTTAGAGTGAAGATCGAAAGAGTTTGAAGACCCCGGATCTAGTTTCATCCATCCGGGCTGCGATATATATTCAGGAAATATAAAGACATTTGATATGTACATCATTACAGCAAATGATCATCCTACTCAAAGGATGATAATTTCAGCAGAGAATTATCAGTCTACCATCAGACGATCGTCTGTTCTATGTACCAAAATGAATTTATAAAACTGAGCATGGGAATGCTCGCCTCAGCTAGATCATGAAAGCAGAATGAAAAATAATGTATTGTATTGTATCTATTACAGGGCACCTCTCAGCGATTGAATGAACTTCGGATCCTCCTGATAAAGCATTTCACCCGATAAACGACCTCATACTTTAGGGGGCAACTGTTATAGACATTTTTGTGCCTTACAGCATGAAGCATGAAATGTCGATAATCTAAGGGATCCAAAGTCCCTAAACATGTTGTTCCTACCCCTAGAGGAACAAGGTCAGCAAACCACAGCACTGAAAATCAGTTCTCCACCTGAAAACTCTCAAAAACAAGCTAATTCTGGATCATGTCAACTCCTCCACTGAGCATCTGCGCTGAATGTCAACTGCTCCACTCTGTACCTGCGCTGAATGTCAAATCTAATGAAGGCTACCTGCGCTGGGCGAGATTGGCCAAGTGGCACAGTCATTCTGCAAGGTGTCAAATGCCCAGGAAGCTTCCAAAATGACACTTGGATCAGGGAATTCACCTTGTGATGAGTAAGAGGATCTAGATCTCCAAGTGGAAGCAAGAAACTCCAAGTGGACTTAAGAACTGAAGTATAACTGAAGTGGGAGAGGACACTAGTCAGCTTCATGCCAAACTCAAGCTGACTCATCCTTTCTCCAAATCTCCTATATATAGAGCTCTCTCATGAGGTCTAAGGAAGCTGGAATCTTGTGAATGTAAGGAAGTGCTGTTGGTTTGAGTATAGAACTATTGGGTGATTGCTTTGAAGGAGGTGAAGAGGAGATTTCTTTCTGCTGGGAGGTGTTGCTAGATTGGGCCTATTATGGTTGTAACACTCTCAGAACTTTACTTCTTCCATTAATAAAGCATTTGAGATTCTTCTATATGCATGTGTCTTTGTGGCGTATTGATGCTTGTATATTTGATTTATTCTAATCCTTGAATCAATTATGGATGTATGCTTCTTGTGGTTTCCCTTTCTTGTGCTTTTGCAGGATCTTTGTGTAGCTGGGACAGTGAAAGAGCAAGGAGCTGGGAGCAAGCAGCAAGGAGAGAAGATTGGGTCAAACATTAGTGGAAGACAACGGTTAGTGGATCTCTTTCTCCCCTCTCTTACATCTCATAAAGAAGTAATCTTGAATAGCTTTGCATTCGGTTGTTGCTGAGGTACTATCACCCTTAGAGTGGGATAGGGTCATTCCGTATTGGATACTTTTCCCAACAACGCCAAGCCAAGCCTTCCTTATACCTTTTTACATGACAATTAGAGTGCTGCAAAACTCGTCACATATAACCTTACAAGCACTCCTCTATTTAAGATGTCCTAGGCATTGGTCTACAATCAACCCAGAGGCCGTCTCTAGGGAGCCTTCTTCATCTCCTACTGCACTTGTGCTGCAGGTGCAAGAAATAGCAACAACATAATGAATATCCCCTTCATAGTTACAACATGCTTCTTTTTATATGCATACCCATTTTTTACCACTTGGAATTCCCCAAGTCCAATTAATGGACCTTGGGTTATATGCATGTACTCTCTTTCTAATTATTAATGGAAGTAATAATGAAAATGGACATGCTTGATGAATAAATATAATTCAACAACACTAATCGTGTATGGAATTAAAGAAAGTTGCAATATAAATTTTTTAGAATAATTATTAAGTGCAACATTAATTTATAATATAAGTTTGGGAATATAAATTTTGAAAACAATAATTAGGGATAAGGATTAAATTAATTAAGTTGATAGGCATGATCAATATTGGAATTGGGGTGTATGAATTTTGTTTTTTTATTGAATGGATGGAGGAGGTTTGATCTTAAAGGAATATTGTTAGTCATATACACCATCTAATACATAACATTAAAAAATTTTGAATTTATTTTTAGTTTCAAACTCAATAATAAAAAATTAAATTAAATTATTATTTCTTTTTCTATCTTTAATCATTTTGTTTCTACCTTAAATCATTTCAGTTGATAACTAGTGAATTGTTTCAAAGATCAAGCTATCACAGTAATCATTTTAGAGAATGGGCCATCAACTAATATGAGAATTTTGAAAAAAAGAATCACGTGATATCCAAGATTCCATTTAATATTGAAGAAAGAGTCATCGATTGGGTTAAGGAAGCAAAGGTTTTGAAGTTTTTGTAAGATGATTTAGTATCCATGACTGTGAAACCTATGGTTGGATAGAAGGAATTAACCAATGTGAGCACTAGTGTCGTTGCAGTGAATAATGATGATAATAGTAATTAGAAATCCCTTAAAGATGAAATAGAACTAGAAATGTCAGTTTTACATTTTAGCCAAAAAATGATTTGAAATATGAAGGAATGAGCTTAGGCTTAAAGTTCATTTGTAGGAGTCATTGAAACTAACCAATAATAATTAATATAACCATTGATACAACTACCATCTAGTGCTCAAAGGACTATTAAATAATATACTACAAACTAGCTAACTCATTAACCCGACATAAAATAATACTCATAAATAAAATTTGCAGAAATGAAGAAGTGCATAACAGATATAATACAAAAGGAGTCTTAAGCACCTAGGGTTGGACCTAACCCCAGGAAGCTTAGATCCCTGAATTAAAAATAGTATAAGGACCAAAGATGTCTTTCATTAATCAGAAAATTGCTTGTACATGAAAAGTTATAGTACTGAAAAACTCCTAAGATCTTGCTTCCTCTAACCAGACTACTCCTAGATTTTTCTCTGACTCCTAATGGAGCTACTTGAGCACTCTAATTATACAAGATGAGTGAGGGGAAGCCTCTTTTAAATGTGGATTAATTTCCCTCCGAAACTCCTAAGAAAGGAGTTCATGCTTCCTGAGTGACCTTGCAACTATAGGGAGGATTAATTAGTGCTTCAAGCCATCTGAATTTAATCTTCTTGTAGTGGGGAACAGGTCCTATAAATATCTTTGACTAGATATCCTTGTAATTTGTGAAAAATATTCTCAATATCCCATATGATAAGCACATTACGCACATTAAGCATGATAAATATTTATAACCTTCCTAAGAACTTATTTAAGCTAATAAAATGTTATTAAGTGGCAATGAAAATGTCTAATAGAGCCTTTATGTTCATAGGGAAGGTTAGATAGGCCTTATGTTTTTCCTAATTAGGATACCAATCACATATTACCTTAATCAATAAATATTGTTACAATTTTCCATTTGATATATCATTCTATCTTAAGGGTTTGTGGCTCAGTACTCATGTCAACTAATGCATGACAAGAGATTGTTGGACTAATCTTTTCTAGCTCTAGACCTTGTGAAGTTTCCACTTATTGATCTTCTTCATCTTTATAGTCTATGTAGAATAATTTATTCTCACTACATTTATTCCCTTTACTATACTTGCTATCATAGTTGAAACATGTTCCCTTTACTCTCCTTTCATCCATTTGATGAGTCAACCTTGTTGGTTTATGAAAGGGGTATGATTTTCTCTATAGCTATTAGTTACCAATTTTCTAGTGCTGATATTTTTACTTTCAACTTTCCATGCTATATTGAAAGCATGCTATAGAGATTTAGGTTCAAAGAGACACACCTCATGTGAGACCGTTTTCTTTAAAGTTCCAATAAATAGGTCTAACAAGTTATCCTCTGAAATAGTCTTTACCCTGAGATTCAACTTTGGAATTGTTGAATATGCTCTGTAAAATGGACCTTTTTGTGAAAGATTTATCAATTGACTAAAGAGTGTGTTTCTTTTAATATCCACATATTATGCTATCAATTCCTCTATAGAAATGGACCAATATACAACATAATTTTTTTTTCTTTCCCAAATCCACTCATACCATACATGTTGGTCTTGTTCTAAAATCATGGATGCAATATTTATCTTTTCTAAGGATGCCACCTCGTGTAAATCGAAGTATTTCTCCATTTTAAATATCCATGTTGTAGGATCATTACCATCAAATTTCCTCAAATCAACCTTTGAAATGTAGTAATTCCTTGGTGCTAATTCAAAGCCCTGATGATGTGAATCTTGGATTGAAAATCCATGATTATTGTTTTACAATTCAAAATATGGGCTCTCCAATTGTGATATAATACTCCCCATATGAGATTTATTATCAACAACAAGCTTCTCCTTATGTTCACAATTTTCTTGGACCTCCACATCCCTTTTATGGAGCTTCTCCAAGAGAACATTTTGCATGGAAATCATGGATTTTTCGTATATTTTCATTATTTTCATTCAGCTTATTTTTTGTTTCTCTTTTAGTATTTTCTTGAGAACTTGAGAAATCCACCTTTTTAAACATACTACGATCCATTTTATTAACTTCCTTCTCTAATTGAAATAACCTAAATTCTAAGTGTTCACTTTCTTCATGAGTCTAGGATGGGCCTTCAATAGATTTTCTTGGTGTGGTAACTTTACTTGGAGGCATGTTGGAAAATAATAATATCCCACCTCTTTATTACAATCCAAAAAGGTGGGAGATATTTTAATGAATAGTTAGGTCACTAGCAAGTTACGTACCTTAATTTGGAGAATATCAAAATTGTTGAAGTTTTATCAACATATCTCTAATAGTTGAGGCATCCTAGATCTGAAAATTCATCTTTTAATACTCTAATATGTAGTTTTTAAAATTCAACAAGTGTGGACTAAGTCTAATGTGGCTACTAAAAATTACAGTTACTTTCCCAAAACTTTGTTGATTTTTTTTTCCTCTTCCCACAAACAAAATTGTACAGTGTGTCATGTGTCCAATTCTTGAAATACAATTCTAAAACTTGTACTTGAGGTACTTATTTATATCTCTTGAAATTGCTAAAGATTTCACAGTTTGAAAATTTCCAGACAAGAAGATTTAGCAAAACTACTAAGCTGACATGTTTGAAATGTATTTCATGATTGTTCACAAATCCTAACTTTCATAGAATATAAATCCAACTGAAATTGCTAAAAATGGAACAATATATTCTATATGATCTCTCCTTAATATGGTCTAAGTTTCGCTTTATGAAGCTCTATAGAAAAAAAGTTATAGCACAAATGCCAAACCAACCTATTTGAGACTGATTTTTGGACCATATAGAAACCCTAACATCCTTGGATCATATCACCAAAAATATAGCAAAAAAAATGTGTAACTTTATATAGATATTCACCACAATTTCGTCTCAACATGGTCCAAGTTTCACAGTCTGAAACATCATGGATAAAATGTTATAACGAAAATTCTGAACTAACATGTTTGATGCATAATGTAGGAGAATTTAGAAACCCTAAGTTTCTTGGACTATATCTATGAACATATAGTGAATTATGGTCTCAAACTTTAACCAGATACTTCTTTAGATGTATTCCAAATATTCTCCATTTTTCGCCATCTAAAACCTTGGAGAAAAAATGTTATAGCAAAAATTCCATGATGAATTGTTTGAAGCAACAAAACCCTAGGATTAGGATCTTTGATACCAAATGCTTTGATCATTATACCATTAAAATATCTAGAGGCCAATAATTACAATCCACTTCTAGGGGGAACCTCCTCTTATAATAAATACAATGATAATGACAATATTTGACGATCTGAAGACTAGATCTCCTTAGTGTGTATGTATATATATATATATATATATATCTGTGTGTGTGTGTGTGTGTGTGTGTGTATATATATGTATATATATATATATATATATATATATATAGGAGACAAATGGTAAAATTATAAGAAAATGGTACTATGAAGGGTTCTAGCCATAACAATATAACAATAGAAATGAAATAACTCAATATTTAAAGGCTTAATAATGGGGTTTTGGGTTAACACAAGGATTATATAGGGCTTAACAATACATATATACAGGTACTTGGCTTCACAAGGAGCAAACAGAGCATTGTGTGTATTTTAAATTAGTTGGTGACCATCTTATTTATTTGGTCTTGTTTTTAGATGATATGTTGTTGATTGAAAATTACAGGAAAATCATCTAGGAATTGAAAACTTATTTTTCTTCTATATCTGACATGAAGGACGTTGGTGCTATACAATTTATCTTGGGAATGGAAATGAAAAGAGATCGGGCAAAGAGAAAACTTTAGTTAAATTAGAGAAAGCATGTCAAGACAACCTTGTAGAGATTCAATATTGATGTCGCATGCTAGGGGTTGTGCCATAATAAAACACACACAAAACACTAAAAGAAATACAAAAAAAATAGACTTCACAATTGATGAATAATTCGTTAATAAATAAAATATTTATAGGAGAATTCTTGGCCTAGTCATTGGCCTCTCATTCCTCACTCTCCCACCTTACATGCCTCATGGGCTCACCTAGATTTATACAAGTGGATCAGAACCCAAAGTAGGTTCTAGATCCTAAACAAACTCCCACAATATATCTCATGATCCATAAAAACTCTCACCTAATCCCTTATCTCTAGATGAGATCTAACTAACCCGTAAATCTCTCAACTCTCCCAAAATACTCTCGAACTTTCTCCTAATTACAATAATTCTCATTTTCTCATAAAACGATAGGAAAAATATATTAAATAATTACTTATGAATCCAAATCCGTTGGTAAAAATGTTACCCTAGGTTAGATGCTCCTGCATCAGACTCCCCGGGTAAAATAAAATCATGGTCTCTTGTATCTTCATAAGTTGATAAAGTTCCTCTTGGATCTCAAATGTTAGTCTGTCATTGATCATCCATTCTTTGTTGTTTTGCATTAGTTGTTGTTACTTTTAATTTGTCGGGTTTCCAAATTTTATGCTGCAATTCTCCTCCTTCTTTGCTGATATATACCCAAGCAGTGATGTTGTCATCTTTCTGCCACATCTTGAAATATCTTGGTTTATGCACTTTTTCCATCATTTTTATTAATTCTTCAATCTCATCATCTAATTTAGTTTATGATTGAATTTTACTGTTACTAGTTTGGAAAATCAATTCATTATCTTTAACATTAAATTGCAAATGACATTTCATCTCGAAATCCACATTTTTACTTCTTGAACATTTCTCTTCTTTATCTGCAACTTTCTTAGATTAAGGTTCCATTAACATATTCTCTAGTAATTGTAATTCTTCTTCACAGTTCATAAGCATTTTACGGTGACTTTCAGAAATCATTTCAATAGACTGGTCTTCATCCCTAAATGAAACGGAATTAGTGTCTTGTCCATCATCTGCAACACATCCTACATCCACACATCAATTGTAAGATTTAAAAACATAAGGCTTTATAGTCTCAATAGATGATTCCATCCTCAAGTGTTTACGTTGATATTCTAAATAGTTTATGACGCCATCTATGGAAATTGAACCCACGTTCATATCAACAGATTTCATTTCAACATCATCATTGTCATCACCAAGCATCAGTCCTTATTCTGATTCAAAAATGCATACATTCATCTTGGTTATCTGGAGTTTTTCTTCTTCTCTTAACAAAACTTTCAACTTGTGCTTTTGTCTTCTTGCAATCAATTGCTTAATAGGCCATCTATTTTTCTTCTTCATTATTCATCCATGTTTCTAATTTTGTAGCAGTTCCATCAACACATTAAGTCATGCTTTCAACTTAACAATATATTTCTCAAATTCTTCATCACTTACACCAACTGCTATGGCATTACTGTGGCTTTTCCTTGGATTTTGCAAATGATTATCCATAGTAATATTCATCTCCTTTTTCCCTTGCAAAAGCTCCTTTGTACTCTGCTTTTTTTGCTGCAAACAACTATAATATTCTTTGTCCTTATAATACATTGACCAGACTTTTGGTGTTAGGCTCTAGCGATCATGCACCCAATCACAACCAACTTTTGACTTTGGATGACTTCTATTGACTTTGAATCAGATTCTTACAAAAAAATTTCAATTTCAAACTAACCTTGACTTTGAAATCAATCATGATTTAGACTTTAATACATTTGACATTATGACTCCCTTAAAATTGCAAATCTATTTAATACATCTGACATTGTGACTCCCTTAACATTGCAAATCTATCATAATTGATTTAACTCTTTATACCAAAATCTTATGACGCGCGTGATTAAAAAAATAGTTCCACTATATCTCTCTCATGCTCCATTCTCTTATTCTAATATTATAGAGCACTAATTCTCTCTCCTTAATTCTTCCACTCACGTTTAACCATTAATTTTTTGTGTTTCATAAGGTGCATGTCTTCATTCATTACTAATATATTGACTTCAATTTAACTCTTCAACTTCACTGAGTCCTCATGTGATTTTATCACCATATGACTCTATATAGCAAACAAAATTGATTATATCATATATAACACAGTTAATCTTTTTCATGTTCAATTCAAGCACTTATTCCACTCACTCTCCTCTAATTCTATGGCATAAAATAAAACCCATCATAACCTTTTACAATTTACAGTAAATAAATGATGCAGGCTAATTTTTCTTCTCGGACTATTAATGCCACTAACATCTCTTCCATGCCCACACCAGTTTCTTTTAATCTCTCGGTAACAAGAAATAAATGTAATTTCAACTACTAAAAACAATTTTCAATCCAAACATATTATTAGGCTTTTACTTTAAAGTCTTACCTCCTCTACTTCAGTCTACAAATAAAATAGACCACTAAAACATTGTTGTGCTACAAGAGTTCACACATCTCTGGATTGTTTGTACTAATTGCAAATCCATAAATTGAATTTGCACTCCCATTTGCTAACACTTTGTCTTGATTCCTGAAATTTCTACCGTGCTCACGAAAGGAGTCTCCACTGATTTGGCACACTACATTCACGAATTGTCAAGGTATGACAACGCTCCAGGAAACATTTTCCGTTCTCATCACTTATTTTCTTAACGTTTCAACACTCCATAACTGTTAAATCTCTTAGTGGAGGCCTACAATCTAGACTTGCATTACAAAAATGTACACAGATGCATTCAATGTTTGATTTAAATCGTATTCACCAGGAAATTGAGCGTGATGTAGTTCAACTCTTTTTTTGGAAAATTACCGGTGTTGGTTGTTGTTCATTTGCAACAACGATCCATCCTCTGCTCATCAATTAAGAATCATTTGTCTAGGTTCTATTTCTATCAGTTCCAGAAATTGATCGACACTCCTACAACTTGCTATTCACACACAAGTCCTCAACGCATATGTTAAGCCCAACACTTCATAAATATTTAAAATTTAATTATCATTGATGAAACCTCCAACACTTCAGTAAAAGATACAGGCTTTCAAAAACTGCATTCTTTGCAATTGAATAAACAAAATAAACAAAATAATAGATACAAATAGGAAGAGGGCTCAAACCATAATTTTAGCATCGAAACATCCACAATCTCACTATGGTTCGAGTGGTCAAGAATAAGGCCCAATAAGAAGTCGACCTTCACCTCTCATATGATCTGGTAATCGTGCAACACCTTTCTATCCAACATGTGAAAGTTTCACAATTTTCTCAAACCCTCAATGCGTAAATATGCCACTTCTCTTATGTCTTCTGCAACTGCTCTCACACAGTATTCTAATACGACATCATTCTTAAAGAACACAATAGCACCACGTTCTCAGACAAGTATTTATTCACACACAATTTATCTACCATCCAACTCATTGCACCATCAAAATTATAATTCTTTTCCTTTGTATGAGTAGGCTTTCATATTTCTCATGGATGTTGTACAAAGTGCAGAACCAACGCAAACTTAACCAAGTTATTTGACAATGTAGTATTCTAAACCTTCAGACATGATCAAAATCAAGGTGCTATTAAATTCACGCTTGAAGAAATCATCACACTACAAAGATCCATTCATTGCAAAGTTCCATTCACTACTACTGAAAAATGTTTCTCGACTCTCCTTGATGAGTTAATCCTTCATGGAGGCTCTTTCCTCTCCGCATTCCAGCAATATGATTTCTTGGAACAACACCTCAAAACTCCACCCAATTTGTCTTTAAATGGATGCTCCATGCACAAGGCTTCAACACCGATTCACAACCTTTGGCTTTACTTCACACTCATTGCTCAACTCCACTTTAATGCAGATATGTCGGTGAGGGTCAGTTCCAAGTTGTCTCTTCACGGGTTCCACATATGTTGCATAGGCCACAATTTCACGTTGCCACGGTTTCACACTACCAAGAACTAGTGACAGGAATGCAGCTAACACAACTAGATAGCAATACGATAATGTAGACTCCAGGGTCTTTCATGCTCACGGTTCGAATCTTAAAATTTGGCATAAACAATATTTAATTTATACATCACATATCTATTTATAAACACCTTATGCACGAGTTTCCATACGTAGGGAAACACTCAACCATCTCTGATACCAAAATGATGTCGCAGGCTAGGAGGCCTACCATAATAAAACACACACAAAACACTAAAAAAATATACACAGAAATAGAATTCACAATTGATGAATAATTCATTAATAAATAAAATATTTACAAGAGAATTCTTGGCCTACTCATTGAAATCTCATTCCTCACTGTCCTTCATTACATACCTCATGAGCTAACCTAGATTTATACAAGTGGATTAGAACCCAAAGTAGGTTCTAGATCTTAAACAAACTCCAACAATATCTCTTATGATCCATAAAAACTTTGACCTAATCCCTTATCTCTAGATGAGATCTAACTAACCCTCAAATTTATCAACTCTTTCAAAATATTGTTGAGCTTTCTCCTAATTACAATAATTCTCATTTTCTCATAAAACTATAAGAAAAATACATTAAATAATTAAATCCTAACTTATGAATCCAACTCTATTGGTAAACATGTTATCCTAGGTTAGATGCTCCTACATCAAATATGTAGAAAGGTAAATTGATGAAGGAACTTATTCTTGTAGGTGTAATTTTTTCTACAATTCCTTGTCCCAAGACATAAGAAAAGGAAGAGGACATGTCATGTGTTCCATGTGCTAGTGCAATCAGAAGTTTGATGTATGCAATGATTTGTACTAGATTGGACATTGCACATAATGGGAGTGTCCAATCGGTAGGGAACATTGAATAAAAATGAAGAGATTTTTTAGGCATTTGCATGGCACTACTGGATATGGATCGCGCTATCAATAAAATCTAGGATTGGATAGAGTATTGGAAATTAATGGCTTTGTTCATGCAGATTGGGTTAGAGATTTAGAATGTGGAAGATATACAAGTTGGTATGTCTTCAACCAATTTGGAGAAGAAATAAATTAATGAGCAAGGGATAATATATAGTGGCACTTTCAACTATAGAAATTTAATACATGGAAGCCACTCATGCAAGAAAGGAATCAATTTGGTTACAAAAGTTGTGTTTAGGTATGGGGTTGGTATAGCAAGAAATAAGGATAGATTATGACAACCAAAATCCAATTTTCTTGGGGAAGATCCCTACTTATCATTCAAAGACAAAACATATCGATGTCGAGTATTACTTTGTGAGAGATATAGTTGAATATGAGAAGGTGTTACTAGAGCCAGAAATTTTTAAGAATGTTGCATATGGATTAACAAAATATGTGAGCACTAAAAGGTTCTCTTATTGTAGAGAAAAAATGGCTATCACTACCTGGAATTATTGATTATGTATTCCTATGTCCCACCTATATAGAAACAAAACAAAAATTGGGAGAAATTTGGGTATGTGTTATATTCGTTTCACAACATATATGCACGATAAACAAAGGGGGGTCCCAATTAAAAAAAACTTGTTATCTTTTGTGTTTGTTTTTGGTGGTTTTTGACACCTATCTTTTCTAAAAGTGATTTTGTGGTGCATGGTTTTTCAATTTCAATTATGGAACTACAATTTGATCGATGGTTCATATGTTGTGGGACGTATATTGTATTGTTTTTTTCCCAAGGAAAAATCGTAATTTTATCCAGAAAGAGAAAAATTACATGTTGTAGATGCTAATGAGCAAATTCAGTAATAGCAGGTCCTAATAACTGGCTTTGAGGGGCCTCATTTAGATGTTTACATTTTTTCTTAATTTATCAGTACACATGTATATTTCAATTTACTAGCTGTATATATAAGATAGATAACAGTACTCCCTGCGAGGAGGTTTTTGACCTCTTTAAAAAACACAGTAGATAGGTTTCTCCCTACGTGGAGAATCAAAGATATTTTTTGATACACTTTGTTTTTGATAGGTGAATAACCTCTCCATATAGCATATGTAATTGCATCTACAATATGTAATTTTCTTATACCAATGAAAATTACAATTTTTCTGAGGGGAAAAGCTAGCAGGTCCTAATTTCTCAGAATCCATAAAAGACTAATCTATTCTTTCCTAACTTTCTTCTTTTTCACTTTTCACCAACCACCAGTGTTGGGAGTTAAAGTTACAATAGACATTTGATTCTCATTGGTATTAGTTAGATACTCTTTGTCAGAATCACATCCCTCTGATCCATGAACTCGTTTTCTGCCACTTCATTTGCTAATGTGTGCTACTCATACTATTGCGAAGGCTTTCTGGGCCTCTGAGTTAATGTGGGGTTGTGCTCTATCTTTTCCTTTTGTGGGTTGGTTTGTACAATCTGTACATTATTGTTTGCATTGTTTTCTATTGTCTCATCTTCTTCTGTTGTTTCTTCTTAGGGATCAGTGCGTTGCCAACCTTTTGGTTTTTGAGATTGTTTTTTATTTCTTTTGTGGTCCTTTTTAGCTTGTGGGCATGCATTGTGAAGGTGGCCTATTAGTTTACAAACCACGACAATGTAATGTCATATTTTCATAATCTAGTAGTTGAGTCCACTGTATATTGTTATGGGCCAGTATAATGTTGTTAGGTAACCCTTGACTAAGATCTACTTCAATGCATATTCTGGCAAAGGTAAATATGCCTCTTAAATCTTTCTCCACATCAATCTTCAAAAAAATTCCTAGAGAATTCCCTATTCCTTTTAATACTTTGTGATGTTAGAAATGTAGTGGAAGAGTGTGTATCTTGACCCATATAGGCATTTTAGAAACCACCATAGTAGTGGCATCAAAACCTAGGAACCAGGGGATTATGAAAAGTCCTACATTGCCCCAAAACCATTGTCCCTCATCGAGGGCATATTCCTTATCCTTGACTGTGTCAAATTCGACAATAAAAACCCCTTGGAACATAGATGAATATCACAAGTCGTTGTCCATGTAGAAAAAATCCAATGGTGTAAAGCATCTCATTTAGGTCGAAAACCATTAAATCTACATATGAAAGATTTAGTATGGAAGTCTGCATAAAGCTCATTTACCTCAGGCAGAGAGATTGTCAACGCTGGTATCTGGGATTTTTTCTCCACGATGTAGGCTCCAGATATTTCTGGAGGTGGTGCTGGTTTGGTTTGGGCTTCATCCTCCCCTTTGACTGCATCTTTAAAAGAGCTTGTGCCCTTTGAGATGGTTTCCAAGCATCCACCCCGCAGTCGCAGATTGAGCATGATGGTTGAATCTAAGGAAATTCCATAGTGTTGTAGTGTGTGACTATCCTACATATATCAAGCTTTGCATACTTACTAATATGCCTAAAGGCGTTTGGATTTCATGCATTAATTCTTTTATCATCCTTCCCTTATAGATTTGCTTGTAGAGAGTCCTACCTTGGAGATTTATGATAAAACATCGTATCAGATCCAGAGCTTTGGTGAGTGGATTTGTCCTTGACAAAGGTAGATCTGATGTAAGGTGCACTGGATCTGATAGACTTGGGTGATACCGATCCCCATTCATTGCTTGAATCATCCAATCTTGACCATCATAGCCTTTCTTCCTGGGATCACAAAAATACTCTGTTTCCTTCGTGTTTTCTTCATGGAGGGTAGGCAGTATGGATTTCTCACCATCCGATCCAAAGAGACCGTCATCAAAACTAGTCACAGTTCTTTCTACTATTACATTATGCATCCACTTGTTTTCGCCTTAGTGGGGGCATGGAGACAGTTTCCTATCACCAGGTCTAGATTGGCTCTCGTCAATACCAATCACATAGACTTGTGGGATTTGGATCCGATTCATAAGACTCGTAGGTAACCCGTTGGAAACTAAGACAGTGGGGGCAGGTTACTCCTCAATGAATCCCTTTCCTTTTGTGTCTGATCTATGCCAAATGATAAATCCGATGAAGGATGTGTTTATGGGGTTCACTTCAGAGTAGGAGCCAAAAATAAAGCATATCACCATATCTGGCTGGATTAAGGGCATATTTGCTTTCTGTGAGAGCGGATCCGTTAAAACTTTGTCTGATCTATATAGTAGCATGTGTTTCAGAGGGGAAAGGATTTTCCCATATCCGAGAAGATATTGTACATAAGCAATGATCTCGTACACCAGTTCATGAGTAAAGATCTCCATTAATAGTCCAGTCAAGTGCACAATGCAGATGGTAGATTTGCTAAGTAATCCATTGGATCCCGAGCTTTGTCCATCAATGTTGCTTAGTAGGCTAGACTCAATAATCCCATGGAAGACTCCTCCAAAATCCCTCTTCTTTGCCATCGAGATCGCTCCAGAGCCTATAATCCTTCTTCTTTCCTTGGGGAGGCTATTTTTATTTGATTCATGTATATTTTATTGTTATACCGTAAAGAAAATATAATAAACAAACTTATTGGTTTTCTTGGGTTTGGGTTTCTGGGATAAAATCTTTATGTAAATTTATGCATGTGGCATTGTATTTTTTCTATTTTTTATTAACAATCTATTTGCAATGATTAATTGTAAAACGTTGAAACTTACACTCGTCCCAACATTCTTAAATTTTTGTGTGTTTTTCTGGATCATAAAGATTACTATCAAAAGTTTGTGCAAAACCATGGTAAATTTTTTTCTCCATGACTTATAAAAATTAATGGATTCATTTGGAATGAGGTGTTTGAAAATGAATTTTAGTATTTAAAATATGTTATGCTTATTGCACTACTCCTCACATTGCATAGATTCAAGAAGAAATTTGTTTTGAAATGTGTTTTCTTAGGTAAATGAATTAGGGCTATGTTAATGTATGAGGGATTCCTATTCACTTTCGATAGTAAGAAATAATGTGATAGAAACATGGGAAAATTCACCCTATGAGAAGGAAACATACATTATTCTTCAATCAGTCATATATGGGACCCTTGATGAAGTGTCATTTCTAAATTAAAACATATCATCATAGCTTGAAATATTACCTATAATGGAGGTTATTCTATCAAAGCATCATAAGTGGGTAATATAAATGCTATGCCATGGATATGAGGCTATGTACAAGAAAGGCAAGGAAAATGTTGTGGTTAACATCATCCATAGGAATTGTGATGAGGAAGGGTGCATATTATTTTTATATTTCCTAATGCCTTATTAGCTATAGGAAGTATGTTAAAAGTGGACATGTGATGCCAAGATTATGCACATGATACACCACCTACAAGCTAGTGGATATGTGCACCTACGTTATAATTGTTAGGCTGATGAGTTCCATTATAAAGTCCAAATTATTTCGGTTCAAGATTCTCCATTGAAATACAAAGTGAAATTTGAATTGCAATCCTCTCCCACAATGGGTCATTCTTGGTTTTAAAAAACACGTGAGAGCATTAAGGATTTATTATTTAGGAATACATAAAGAAAGGATAACCACAATTTTTGTGGATAAACATGATTATTGTGAATGGTGCAAAGGATCTATACAACTCTTACTAATTTCTACAACTATGTGGGTTGATGCTTATTTGGATCTCATTACGGGGTCAACAAAATTAGGAAACAAATAAGTGATAATGGTAGTCATTTATCACCTTTCCAAATATGTTCATATTTATTCATTACAACACCCATTCAAGGCTACTTTAAAATAGGTCTTTGTGGAAAATATTTTCTAATTGTATGACAACCTAAATCCATTGTATTGTTCTTAATCCTAACTTCACTACCAATTTTTAGTAATATTTGTTTCAAATTCATCGTACCCGATTAAATCTAACAATTTTATATCACCAACAAACCAATAGGTAGACAAAAATTGTCAGCAAGGGTTTGGAAACTTATTTTCATTTTTCTATTTTAGATGACAAGTCTAATGGGTCCAATGGTTACCATGGTTGAATGTTGGTATCTTTCTACATATCATGGTGCTACCAAAATAAACCCTTTAGAGGTGTTTTATTGAAAAACACCCCCACTGATCATCTCATTCTTGTTAGACCTCTCGAAGGTGTAAGAAGTGGAAAACACCTAAAAGTGCATGATGACATTGTTTTTACCCTCAAAAATAATTTTGTGTTGACTTTAATTTTCATGAAGTGATAGGTTGATCAACATCACCCCAAACATGATCTTTATGAATATGATTAGGGTTTCTTACATTTACAAACTATTAAGGCCTCAACAATCCCCTAGTTAAACTTGCAGGAGCCTCCTTCAAATTTTGAAATACATATTTTTTAAAACTATGCTCCGTGTTAGTAGAACCAATTCTTTTGAGATTAACTGCTTACTAACTAGAATGATTCTCATTGAATATATTTTTATTTACTCACTTCTTATTGCAACTATAAAATATATGGTAGATGCATTATCAAGTTAGTTTGCATTATAATGTTGTTGTTATAATGTCTCTTTCATTTCGTATAACTTATAAGTAGTTCTTGTATTTATTAGATTACTATAAATCTAACCTCTATGAAATTGTATACATTTAAACTCTATGGAATTGTTATAGAAATTCATCTAATCTTATTGAAATATTCATGGATCATTTGTTGGCTCAAATTTATGTATTAGAACAAATTATCACTTTCACTAAGCATGGGGTATTAGGTGCTCTAGATCTCAATTGGTTGCTTTGGTTGATGAAAATATCTTCACTGCTTATAGAACATGTTATGTAATTTCAATTATGTTCATCCTGTGAAAAACAAAAAGAGGGTTCATTTTGTGAAGAACACCCACAAAGAAAAGAGGCCGAGGAGCGCTGCTATTTTATAAACACATTAACTGTTGGGTAAAATTTATCTAAACCCTCGTTTGCATACTTTAAATTGGAATTAAATTGATATCATCATCACTAATAAGTTAAGTTAACACGGAAGGTTGGTCAAATTCCAAATACCTAAAAAATATTTTAGGTTTTCGTTATTTTAGGATTATAATAATATTAAGTTTATTATTATATTATAATAAGTTTACGTTATTTTATGATTATAATAATATTAAGTTTATTATCATATTATAATATTAAGTTTTATGATGATGATAATGGTGGTGGTTAACGTCCATTAAGACCAAATATAATAATTGATGTTTAACATTCATTTCTTTGGTCACATTTGCACTATAACTAAGTCGGAAAATGCAGTTTCGATTTTAATTCCATTAAGGAAACATAATTTCAATTATTTAATAATAACTATATATTTTTAAATCATAGAAAATTAACCAAACTATTATATTATGACATTGAACCACTGTATATTTTTCAATTACAGAAAATTATGACATTCAACGCTATATATTTTGAAGTCATAGAAAATTAACTAAGCTAGTAGATTATGATTTTGAACTATCATATAGATGGGCATTTTGTTCTTTTAACTATCTAAAACTCAATTAGATAAATTTTTATTATTCACACCATCTAAAGTTCACCGGAAAAAGTTGAAATTTTATAATTTATGTTAAACGTTAATAATTGGATAATTTAAAACAATTATCATAGTTCGTTATCAATGCATCTCATTATACGGTGAGCTTGTCATATACTAACGTTTAATATAAATGATAAAATTTCAACTTTTCCCAATGAACTTTAGATGTGGTAGATAACAAAAAATAATATCTAATTGAATTTTAGATACTTGAAGGATCAAAATTCCCCTCTATATGATGGTTCAATATCATTATCTATTAGGTTAGTTAATTTTCTATGATTTAAAAATATATAGCGGTTCAATGTCATAATATAATAGCTTGGTTAATTTGTTTATTGATTTAAAAATATATAGTTATTATTAAATAATTGAAACAACGTTTCCCCACCGGGATTAAAATTGAAACTGTTTGTGAAGGCGTTTGAATACAATTGCTTGGTTTTTCGCAATTGTACGTATTTGGAAGCGCTCTGCATTTGTTGGTTTGTTAGAATCGTTCAAGCGGTTTGCATTGCTAGGAAAAAAATAACGCTAAAGAAGAGCATGCCTTTTCGAGAATCTCATTTCCAGTCGCATAGCCGAAATTCCGCGAGTACAATACACAGAACAAGATAATTTTTTGAAATTTTAAATTTCAATACAACAAATTATGGTTTTACAGATAACATATAGATAAAAAAGCGAGCTCTATAAAAAATTTTACCACAAGCTTTTCAGCAGCTTCCCATATTTTGTGGACCTTTGAATACGACAATCCTTTGATACTTGTGAAATTGTAATGGAAGTTTAGACATGAAGAGGTTTTCCGTTACACCAAAACCCGCAGGTGTTGGTAAACGTTATAAACCAGTGATTAGGATCTCCAGGGTGGAGGTGCGGTGATTCTTTCAACACCCTCGTCAAACACAACTCAGGGGAATCAACCCTGGGTCCATGTCGCTGTGATACCATGAAGAGGTTTTCCATTACACCAAAACCCACAGGTGTTGATAAATGTTCCAAACCAATGACTAAGATCCCCAGGGTGGAAATGAAATTATTGATTCCATAGAGCTGCAGTGATTCTTCCAACAAGGCAAAGGAGTTTGGACAAAACACCTTTGTGGAGGTTAATTCACATTTCTAATACATGAAATTCATTCATATGGAAGTTGGGCTCCTTCACCAAGTAAAATTATGAGTTCGATTTATACTTTTATTAGGAGTTGCGGAGTAACTCAATGTAAAATCCTGTAATTAAGTTGTTTTTAAGGGCCCACCACAAATTGTTCCACAATTTTCTCTTCAAAACTTCTGAGACTTACCTCCACTACTAAAAAAAAGGCTTCCTACATACATGTTTTATCAAAACATATAATTTTAATATTTTAATACATGACAAGACAAAATATTTAAAACCTAGAATGGAAGTTTGTACTAAAACATGTGTTTCTGAATTCTGAATGTTGCCTAGTGTAAATAAAAGTTGCAGAATAAGTGTTTGACCGTATGTTTTTATCAACCCTGCATTAAATGCCCATTTGTTATTAATTAATTCGGAATGGGAAATTTGTACTCGCGTTCATTTAATCCATGTCCATAACAAAATCCTCAACCTGGGGTAAAACTCCACTTGCTGTATTTCAGCTTGTAAACAAAACCAGCAACCTTCAGTAAAAATCCACTTGCTTGATTTACTTGTGTACCACAGGTATCACTGTTGTTAATATAAACAAAATTTTTCCAACACCCCCCCTTAATCACAAGTGCAGCCATTTACAATTCCCAAACAATTTTTGATATAAACAAAATTTTCTCGTGCCAATCGCTTTGTGAAGATGCCTGCAAACTGTTCCTGCCACCTGCAATGCTACAACACAATTTCACCATTGTTAATCAATTATCTAATAAAATGATATTTAGTGTCAATGTGCTTGCTCCTCTTGTGAAAAGAAAAATTCTTTGAAAGTGCAATTGCAGAATTGTTGTTACAGAAAATAGTTGTTGTTCCCTCTTGTTCATGGCATAGATCCCTCAACATTCTTCTAATCTAAACTTGTTGATGTTGTTGGGGCGACATATTCAACTTCTGCTATTAACATTGACACTATCGGTTGCTTCTTGGAGGCCCATGAAATGACTCCTGATCCTAAATGAAAAGCATATCATGATGTGCTCTTTATATCAACACTCCCTGCCCAGTCACTGTCAGTGTAACCAACCAGCCTAAAATCATTTGTTTCTGTGTACAAAATAACATGCTCTTTTGACCCATTGACATACCTTAAAATCCTTTTGGTTGCTTGCTAATGTACCTCTTGGGGCGTCTCCATGAAAATTGACACCAAACTATATCTGACCTAGTTCTGCATATTAAACCTCTCCAAAATGTCTATTACATACCTTGCCTCAGAAATTAAAATACCTTTTTCTGTTTGCTTGACTTCTATGCCCAAAAGATACCTAAATACCTTAACAACCCCAAGTTTCAAACTCACTTTTCATGTCTTCTTTGAAATCAACAATGTGGAAATCACCACTCCCTATAGAAATCAAATCTTCTACATATAAAAGAACAATAAGAAGCTTACCATCACTCTCTTTGAGGTGTATACCTAGTTGTAAATTACTTGTGAATTCCATGCTCCCTGCAAAAACGTAGGAAGTCATTTGAGATGTATTTGCCACCTCTGCCAGTCCTCAAAACTTTGATGTAGTGTCTAATTTGCTTCTCAACAAGAGATATGTATGGGCGGAAACACTGAAACGCTTCACTTTTTTGTTTTAGAAAGTAAACCCATGCCTTCCTTGTAAAATCATCTATGAAATTCAAAAAATAATAGCTGCCACCAATTGATGGTGTCTGCATTGGTCTGCATAAGTTTGAATGGACAATCTCCAAGGGCATTTTTAATTTTTTTCCCTTATTGACTTTCCTGATGGAAATCTCTCTCTATGTTGTTTTCCCAAAATGCATCCTTCACATAGGTTTTACAGTTTTTCTATGAGTGGCAATCCCTTCACCATGCCTTTCCTATGCAGTGAATTCAAACCTCGAAAATTAAGGTAACCAAATCTCAACTGCCATAACCAGTTTTCATCTTTGACCTCTACCTAAAATTTTACTTGTGTGATAGCTACAAATTTTCTTCCATCTTCTTGTGAATTCATTAACAGTTGTGCTTGTGCACCTTCTTCCTTCAAATCTGGTTTTATCTTTAGGGGAACCATTTTATTACTTGTCATCTGAACTTTTGCAATCAATTGTCTTCTTAGAGAGTTATCCAAATTTGTGCACTCATCATTTTTGAAAAAGACATTGTAACCCTTTTGCATGAGCTGTCCAATGCCAATGAGGTTATGCTTCAAACTAGGGACAAAATAAACATGTAAAAAGTACTTCTTCTCCCCCTTCTTTGTTAGAATATTGAATCTTGTTTTTCCTATGACAAAGACTTTTCTATCAGCCCCTAATGTCACTTCAAATTTCACACTTTCCTCTAAATTAAAAAACAATTTTATGTTCCCTGTCATGTGGTTGCTACACCTTGAATCCAGAAACGATACATCCCTTTGTTTTTCTTGTGCTACATTACGAGCTAAAAACATTCTGTCTTGGTTCTGATTATATTAGGTTGCTTCTTTCTACCTGTAGAATTGGAGTGCACTTGGGTATATTTGACAACCATTTTGTAGATGCTTCCATACCCTAAATGAATAGGCCATTTACGCATTTCCACAAACCATTGAATGAATTTTGTTGTTAATGTAGGAGCTTTATCCACTGCATCCCCATAAATAGAGTGACTAGGGTCTAAACCTCATTCTAACACATCTTCCATGACACACCAGGGAATGACATTCCCTGCCTCTACAATAAGTTTCCATCAATGAAGATAAAAGCGTGGTAACCCAGGCTAATCCAATATCCAAACAAAAATTGCCAAAATTTAGGCAAAGATTCATTTGCAGGCCTGTCGTTAAAGGGAATTTGGGCCTCATTTAGTTGTAGCCACCAACATCCTTCAACTTTAGCACAATTTTAACCACCTCAAGTTCCAATTATGACATTTGGATCTATCGTGGCAACACGAGACCTCGTGTGGTGAAAGTTGAAAACCTTAGGACTTTTCAATTAATAGTCATTGGCAGAGTTACATAGATCGACAAACTCAACATTTACTCGTTTTTTCTTCCTCTTCCATGGTAATATTACCCATTTTTTTTCCTTTTCTTTGTAACCAAAATCTCCATTCATTCATTCTCAATAAAATATATTTACAAAGATACAAAGATAAAATTTATAATTTTTGAATTTAGGGTGTATCATTTTTCTTCTTTCTTCCTTTTTAGAAGAGTTCTAGAAATCTTGTCATTATAAACTATTAATCAATAATTATGTTGATAGGTATATATGTTTGATGAATGGTAAGGATTTAACCTCCACATAATATTCTAAAATAGTTTTAGTAATATACATAAATCAATGGTTGAGATTTATTTCTTAAGTAATTATATCTTTTTTTCCTTTTTAATTAAATTGATTAATTAGAAATAATATCATATAAATGAGTGTCATATGAATTGAGTTGTTATTTTTGTCATGTGGTATTGATAATCCATGGTATTGACTCATGATATTGTACCAAATCCTATTTACAAATTAAGACAACATTGAATAAACCAATGTTGCGCTTAATGATAACCCAAACGTTAGGCTTGCAAAAATCCGGGCTGCATTGAATGAAGAATTCAGTAGGCCTAAATGTGAGGCAAACTCGATTGTGGGGTTTAAGGAAATCATGATGAACCTAGTGAGACACCTTGAGAATTGGATTAGAGATTGCAGTGTAAAATCCACGAAGCCAATATGAACTTAACAGATGGACAACACCGTGAATGGTTCGTGGCCTTGCTCCTGCCTCACCTAAGGGTTGCATTGCCACAACAGAAGATTACGACTCACGTGAGGGCCTTGGAGATTTCCATAAGACTGCATGAAACACCGATTCAAAATCTAAGTTTAGGGATTCAACAGATCCATGCGCAGTTGCAAAACCTTTGCCTCAAAATGCAATGTTTGAAGCATGACAAAACAATTCAACCGGAGGTGCATGAAGAGATATGGTGTCTGAAATGTAAAGGTCAGGGGCATGACAAAGACCACTACTTGGTCTTTGCAAACTATATTGCAGGAGGAGGACCGATGCCTTAGAGGCTGGAGGCCCAAGCCGGACTGAGTGTGGGGCCTGCGTTGTTGTGAGCTATATGTTAGGTAGTAGGGAAACATACAACTGATAATTTCCATTTGTTGCGGAAGTTTGTACAAACACCACAACAATTCTTCTGCAACTTCCACAGGTCAGTAGGGCATGATGAGCACAACTGCTGAAGTTACGAATTGATGATGGACAAAACACCCACCTATAGAGTTAAGGATGAAACGCGCCCCCCTGACCAGAGCACTTGGATGACACGAAAAAGATTTCAGGGGCGTGGATGGGGCCGAGACGGAGGAGGACCTGGCAAAGGTCGGGGATAGCTGATTTGTTACAAATGTGGAGGACCAGGATACTATGCCCATGAATGCACTAACCCAATGCGTCTGTCGTGCAAATATTTTACTCAGTTTGATTATGAGACAGAGGATTGTCCTACGCTGATAGCGAAGATAAGCGACAAATGGGTGCTACCACCTCAGTCAACTCAGAACCTATAGATGATGAGGGTTGGGCCTCGTGAAGAGGATTCGAATGTGAATATAGTCCTCCAAAGTGGAATTGCAATGGGTGATTATTAGGGGAAACAACCCGAAGATAGTGCATGGGTTTACAAAGCTCTGGCGAAGGAGGCTGAATTTGATTTGGAGCGCACATGTGAAACGTTCATGGAAGCAAAGAAGAGCTTCACTAAGGCCTCTACCTCAGGGAGCAGGGATAAGCCTCATCAAGAAATTGACCCTTCTATGCTTACGACCTTTATAAAGACCTGCATGAAGTTGCTATGCGATAGTAGGACTGTGAAGGGGTTGTAAGAACTTATAAATAGATGTGTTGGAAACACTCTGGGTGAACCGTGCGTGGTATGAAAGATTGGTAAGCATAAAGCAAGGACAGGGCATGAGATGAGACTGACTGTGCAGATAGGAGAATATGAAATGGATCAAGTTATTTTGGATCTAGGGTCAGATGCGAATGTTTTACCAAAGCAGACTTGGGAACGGATGGGGAGACCCATGCTACAATGGTCTCTGATTCAATTAAGGATGAAAAATCATTAGAAAATCATCCCCATGGGACAACTGCAAGGAGTAACTATAGATATTGAAGGCGTGAGTGCATTGGCTGACTTCAAAGTGATAGAAATTGTGGATGACACCAACCCCTACCCTGCACTCCTTGGCATTGATTGGGCTACTGACATGAACGAGGTAATCAACCTAAAGAAATGAAAGATGATATTTGAAAAGAAATCGCTTTATGAAGTAGTATGCCTAGATCCTGTTGAAGGATCACGCTATACTGAACTAGTCCGTGATTATGAGAGCAATGACGATTTGGACTGCATATATAAAATAATAGCGCGAGATCAAGATTGGGTGAATCTGATAACGGATGGACGAATTACATGGGATTGCGAGAGTTCCTGCACCTCAGACTATGATGAAGAATTAGAGCGCTCGCAGAATTGACTACATGAAGTAACCACATTGAGCTGTAACATGATGACCCGGTCACTATGCTGTGTATCGTTAGAGGTAATAAATCTTCTCACTTACGATGGCCTGAATGATGTGGATGTGTTTTCGGATTGATTTGAGAGGGAAGTACTGGAGAAGCAACACTTCTAGGCTTTAGACTGGGCACTGCACGCTACGCTCGCAAGATGGTGGGGTACGCATAAGAGTAGTTTTGATGATTGGCACGAGTGTAGGAGGATGATGAGAACATGCTTTGGGAAGCCGAAGGTATGAATGAGAGACAAATATGATAGGAAGGATGATCCATGCACGCACTTGGCCAAATGGGCTAAGGCTTATGGAACAGAGCCCCAACCTAAATGGGTGCACTTGTTCTATCATACCTTGGATGTCTTCCCAATGAACTGGTACTTGGAGACAGAGCTTCGTGATGGCACAGGTGAATGGGATATTCTGTGCGAAGAATTCATAATGAAGTTTAGCTTTGAAGACATGTTTGACCGTATTGACAAAGCGCTACAAGAAGTTAAAGCAACAATCTTTAGGATACCACAATATTCTTTAGATTTGATTCAACCTGATTGGAATACTCAGCTGAGCCACGCGTTGGAATGCTATAATGTGACTACTAAAGAAGAAGACAAGGATCCATGAAAGATTAATATTCGTGAAAATGAGGGTCACCGTGAGGTTGAGGGACCGCAGATCAAGAATTTTGATATAACCGTGACAATGAAAACGAAACAGGTAAATATTGGTACGGAGGTAGAGCCCAAATTCGTGAAGATTGGAGATTACTGGGATGACACGACGGTAGATAAGGTTGCCAAATTTCTCTGTGAATACCAATATTTGTTCCCTATCAAGTTGATGAAGCTAAAGGGGATACTAGGAGACCTGGGCGTTATGAAGGTCACGTTAAAGCCCGACACGAAGCCAGTGAAGCAAAGATCTCACCGTCTCAATCCAAAGTATAAGGAGAAGGTCTGCTTAGTGCTAGACAAGATGCTCACGGCAGGCATCATTGATCCCATAAAAGAATCTGATTGGGTGAGCCCAATGGTGGTACATGAAAAGAAGCAGAAGGATGAAATAAATGTATTTCATGTATTCAAAATTATAATCCAAAGTTTTATTGTGCTTCTCCTATTTCACTCAGTTTTGTTGTGGGTAAATTTGCTGTAGTTTGTTGTATTTTGTTGTGGAAGTCAACTGTGTGAATTAACATGAAGTTTGCTTTATTTTGTTGTTATTTTCACTGGGAGTTAAAAACTATTTTGAAGGCATATTTTTTGGAGCATATTTAGGAGCCGGGAGAATTTTAATTTATAGTTTAAAATGGTAACATCAAGCACAAGCTTGACTAGTCCTCAAATATCTCAGTTTAATGGAAAAAATTATGCCTATTGGGATATAACAATGAAGTTTTTTTTTTCCCAAGATACTTGGGATTTGGTGGAGAATGGTTTCTAAGAACCAGCAAATGCAACAACATACAATGCCTAGTCATAAGAAGAAAATGATTTGTTGAGGGACAATAGGAAGAAGGATTCAAAAGTCCTCTTCTACATTTTTCAAGCAATTTGTGAAAGTATTTTTCCAAGAAAAGTCCTCTTGTGAAAAACAAAATTCTTGGAAAGTGTAATTGCAGAATTATTGTTGTAGAAAATAGTTGTTGTTCCCTCTTGTTCATGGCATAGATCACTCAACAATTTTCTCATCTAAACTCACTGATGTTGTTGGGGTGACATATTCAACTTCTACTATTGACATTGGCACTATCGGTTGCTTCTTAAAGGCCCATGAAATGGCTCCCGAACCTAAATGAAAAACATATCCTGATGTGCTCTTTATATCAACACTTCCTACCTAGTCATTGTCAGTGTAACCAACCAACCTAAAATCATTTGTTGCTGTGTACAAAATAACATACTTTTTTGTCCCATTGACATACCTTAAAATAATTTTGGTTGCTTGCTAATGTACCTCCTGGGGTGTCTCCATGAAAATTGACACCAAACTCACTGCATACATTATATCCGACCTAGTTGCTGTCAAATACATCAAACTTCCCACCATACTTTTGTATAATGTTGGATTGACATTGCTACTGCAATCTTCTTTTCTCAACTTCAACCCCATGACATTTGGAGTTGGTGTGGGCTTCTTGTTCTGCGTATTAAACCTCTCCAAAATGTTTATTACATACCTTGCTTGGGAAATTAAAATACCATTTTCTGGTTGCTTCACTTCTATGCCCAAAAAATACCTAAATACCTTAACAACCCCAAGTTAGTCATTTCAAACTCACTTTTCATGACTTCTTTGAAATTAACAATGTGGAAATCACCACTCCCTAAAAAAATCAAATCATCTACATATAAAAGAACAATAAGAAGCTTACCATCACTCTCTTTGAGGTGTATACCTAGTTGTAAATTACTTGTGAATTCCATGCTCCCTGCAAAAACATAGGAAGTCATTTGAGATGTATTTTCCACCTCTGTTAGTCCTCAAAACATTGATGTGGTGTCTAATTTGTTTCTCAACAAGAGATATGCATGGGTGGAAACACTCAAACGCTTCACTTTTCTATTTTAGGAAGTAAACTCGTGCCTTCCTTGTATAATCATCTATGAAATTCAAAAAATAATAGCTGCCACGAATTGATGGTGTCTGCATTGGTCCACATAAGTCTGAATGGTCAATCTCCAAGGGTCTTTTTTCCCTTATTGACTTTCTTGATGGAAATCTCTCTCTATGTTGTTTTCCCAAAATGCATCCTTCACATAGGTTTTCCGGTTTTTCTATGAGTGGCCATCCCTTCACCATGCCTTTCCTATGCAGCAAACTCAAACATCGAAAATTAAGGTGACCAAATCTCAATTGCCATAACTAGTTTTCATCTTTGACCTCTACCTGAAATTTTACTTGTGTGATAGCTACAATTTTTCTTCCATCTTCTTGTGAATTCATTAACAGTTGTGCTTGCGCACCTTCTTCCTTCAAATCTGGTTTTATCTTTAGGAGAACCATTTTATTACTTGTCATCAGAAATTTTGCAATCAACTGTCTTCTTAGAGACTTATCCAAATTTGTGACCTCATCATTTTTGAAAAAGACATTGTAACCCTTTTGCATGAGCTGTCCAATGCCGATGAGGTTATGCTTCAAACCAGGGACAAAATAAACATGTAAAATGTACTTCTTCTCCCCCTTCTTTGTTAGAATATTTACTTTTCCTTTGCCTATGACAAAGAATTTTCTATCAACCCCTAATGTCACTTCAGATTCACACTTTCCTCTAAATTAAAAAACATTTTTATGTTCCCTGTCATGTGGTTGTTGCACCTTGAATCCAGAAATCATACATCCCTTTGTTTTTCTTGTGCTACATTACAAGCTAAAAACATTTTATCTTAGTTTTGATTATATCAGGTTGCTTCTTTCTACATTCATTTGCATAATGACCATACTTCTTACAATAATGACCTTGAACTTGAGATTAATCATACTTCTAACCTTGTGCTTGATTTTGGCTTGGGCCATGACTTGAATTTTGATTATTTCCCCTTCCACTTGAGCTTGAAGGTCTGCCTCTTCCACCTTTGTGCAGATTTCTTCCTATAACATTTGATCTTCCTCTACCTCTACCTTGACCAAATGAAACTTGTGTCTTGAAGGCATCCTCTAATGAGGATTTTGTTACTCTATTCAGTCTATATTCATGAGAAATCAGTGATGCGTGAAACTCATCCACTAAAAATTGTGAAAGATCGTGTCTCTTCTATGGTCACAACAATGGCATCAAATGTTGCTAGTAGACTTCTCTAAAAAATTTCAACTATTCTCCTTTCCTCAAGTGTCTCACCATGAGACTTGATTTGAGTAACTGGTCCAATTACTTGTGTAAAAAATGAGTCTACATTCTCGGACTCTTTCATACAAATTGTCTCCAAATATCATTAGCATTTGTAGTTTTGTTGTCTTCACTTTTGCCATGCCTTGGTAGGCTGTTTAGAGGGTATCCCATGCTTATTTCCCATGTTTTCTTGGACTTCGTTGCTACTGCAATTCTTGGGAAAATACTTTCACGAATTTCTTGAAAAATGTAGAAGAGGAATTTTCTTGGGAATATACTTTCACGAATTGCTTGAAAAATGTAGAAGAGGACTTTTGAATCCTTCTTCCTATTGTCCCTCAGCAATTCATTTTCTTCTTGTGACAAGGCATTGTATGTTGTTGCATTTGCTGGTTCTTAGAAACCATTCTCCACCAAATCCCAAGTATCGTTTTTTTACCAACAGATTCTTGATATCCTTGTCCTTCCTTAGGTTCTCTCCAAACATGATTTGAGTTGCTAGACAATGACCAAGAAGAAGCTCCTTTCGGAAAGGGACATACATTCTAAAGGTGACAACCTTGTTGGTAATTCCTGGATCAAAAAGTTCTGTTTTCATAGTCCAAGGGTTGAGAAAACACATTTCCCATCCATTGGAGCTATATTTTATCGGAAAAACCTTTATGGAGATCAAATTCAACACATATGCGAATATAGGTGAAAATTTCTTTTGATAACCTATCGTCAGCTATTTTAATGAAACATCCAATTAAGTTACCCACTTTTTCTAAGAGCTTCAGATGGGTAAAGTGAATGGGAAAGTTCGACAACCTTACCCGTGTTGGATGTAATGCCCCACTTAAATCATATCCTGCAAATTATGTTAATGTTTACATTATTTGAAAATATTGAGAAATATTGGTCTAATATAAAATTCATGATTTCTATTATTCGAATTCCCAACTTACCTTCTCAAATTGAACCTTAGGTATGATATGGTATCCTTCAATTATTTCAAATACTATCTATATATATATATATATATATATATATATATATATATATATATATATATATATATTCATCTCACATTTCCCAATGTACCCTCACATTTACTAGGGAGAAGACATTGTCCTCTCCATTTAATTACATCTCACATTCCCCAATGTACCCTCACACTTACTTGGGAGAAGACATGGTCCTCTCCAACTCATTATCAATATATATATTCATCTCACATTCCCCAATGTACCCTCACACTTACTTGGGAGAAGACATAGTTCTCTCCATTTAAAATATCAAATATATATATATATATATATATATATATATATATATATATATATATATATATATATATATATATATATAGATATATATATATATTATTCATCTCACATTCCCAAATGTACTTTCAGATTTACTTGGGAGAAGACATGGTCCTCTCCCATTAATTTCCCAATTTTATATTCATGTGACATTTCCAAATGTACTCCCAGCTTTACTTGGGAGAAGAGAAGTCAACTGTAAGGATGGATAAGAAGTTAATCACATTAATCAAGGGTGGTTGAGATGGAGAAGAGAGGGAGGGTATAAAAAGGGAAGGGGGAAGGGAGAAAAGGGAGATTGGGTCTGGCTTATGATTTTGGGGCTTAATTAAGATTTTAGGATTGTTGTGATTTTTGGAGACCTTAGGAACCTGTGGAGGTTTCTTGGGTTGTTGAGAGGAGGGAAATATTGTTCATCTTGGTCTGGATCATTCATCTTAGACACACACACTACATCTGGTTGGACTTGGGCTTGAAGGGCTAGGGAACCTGTGAAGGTTTCCTGGGCTAAGAATTATTTCCTAGTTGGCTAGGAGGTAAATCCAGTTGGGTTCATCAAGAGAAGCGTTCAATAGGTGTAACAGGACAAAGGCACCTCGACAAGCCACCGGTACAGGTATTCCTCCATAAATTACTCATGTAAATTTTATTATAATGTAAATGGTAAAATTTTATTTGTTTAAAAGTGTTGTAAGTAAATAAACTATTGCCTCTTATTGCATTTAAATTCTTCAGAAATAAATCTATTAGCAGACCCTAGGTTAGGGCTCTTACACATGGTATCAGAGCTTTGGTTCAAAATATGGACCCAAAGCCCACTAAACTCAATATTATACACACTAGAAGGAGGGCTTGAACCTCCGACCTTGAGGTTAAGCTATTGTGGTTAACAGCCACATGCTCTAACCAACCTGGCCAATTCTGCCAAATAGATCTCTGAGTTCATGTCAAGAGGTAGATTGGATATGTAAATTCGACAATTATCACAAGTTTCTCCACAGTTTTTGTCACACTGTTTAATTGTCTCGGCCAAGTGCACCATAACTACTAGTCACATTTCTCGAATCATTTCTACCAATATTGACCCCTTGTGCTTGAATTTTCTCTTTTGTTGCATGCTTCATCTGTTCCTTTCATATTGAGGATTCCTCTTGCATCTTTACCAGCTCTACATTTTGTTTTCTTTGGGCTTCATGTTCTTGCTGCATTCTCTTTCTGGCCAACTCATCCTCATAATGAGCCATCTGTGCCTTTGCTTGTGCTTGTTGATGGATGAGCTGCCTTTGTTCTTCATACATTGCTTGTTGTCTTTCAATGTCCTTTCGAGCTTGCATCGCTTGGTACTCGCCCTTCTCTGCTCTTGCTACCTCATGATCTCAAACACCCTTTTAGCGTGTGGAGAGCTATTGATTTCTCGCAGGCCTTTGCCCCTCTTTCCAGTGACTCGGGATCAAATCCCGACGCAGAAAATTTGGTCTCTTCCTTGGGGGCTGCAGCAGGCTCTGCTGCATTGGAGGATGAAGAATATATGGAAGGAAAATGAAACAGGCCATCTGCATATGCAGGATCGAGGAATAAAGTTGCTGATGCTACTGTTGTTGCGAGACCTACGCTGTAAATCCTTGATAATGCCATTCTTTACAGAATTTAAATGATAGCATATTCATGGCCCATTGTTGCAAATGAAAATTCAGAAGAATTAAAGCTAATATTCGATATGTGTTTTGGGGTCCATTCAAAAATCTGGGAAATGCCTGTGCAGACCTTGTTCTAGCGCTCAAAACTGTGGGTTTTCCATGTACCAATATTGCCCCTTGGCTCTTGATATCCACCAGACTTTTCTGCCCCGTAATTATCATATCACACAGAGTAATAACGTTGTTAGAGGTTCAATTTTTAGGTGTTTTGAGATTGGGTACACCCATAAAACAAAGAAGTAGCTTAAGGTGTGACCCTGTGGACCTACTATCATACGAATGGCTATCGAGGTAGCTTATACTAGTCATTAGCTGCCTCATACTGCCTCAAAAGTTATGACAATACAGGTATCTAGGATTGGTTTTGGCTATGCACTGTAAACCAAAAGATGTGACCTCACTTTGTTGTATCTGCACCAATGTGATGATTACTGATGTTTGTAGCATTAGTTGTTTTTAATCTTTCAATTAACAGGTTGTCTCATAGTGGGATAGTCAAGACATGTTTGATTGGTGGTCATGCTCTTCTGTTTTTTCCTGAATGGTTGCTCAATATAGTCTTTTACATGTTCGGAATCTGAATTAGAAGCCATCTATAGACCTCGCTGCTTCTATTCAGTGATGTTCTTCTGAGTGAAAGAGGAAAACATCGCTTTGGCTTCATCCATAAGAGGTGCTTCCTATGGATATCTATTTGTTATTTTCATAATTCTAGTTGCATACTGGGAAACCTTTATATTCTATTTACTCTGTGTACCTTGAAATATTAATGTTAAGCATGCTTGATGCACTCCAGTAGATCCTTTTCTTTCTTTTTAAGAAACGTTAGTTATATTTGCATCACATGCCAAGTGGATCCCAAACTTAGTTGCACAGGACAACCAACTCCACTTTGGTTGTGGCTTATAGTGCTTCCCAAATTCCTTCATTGATCTTATTCTGAATTCTTCTATTTTGTGGCCTAGCTTTCACTATCGAGGAAAAAGATCATGTATTTCTTATTTTCATTGGTGAGATGATTCATATTTTATGTTGTATGCTATTTTAGTTTCATGAAGATATTTCTTCATTAATAATTGTCTGTTGAAAGCAGTTTAATCTTTGCCCCAAGTTGATGGTGGGTATGTGTTTTTTTTACCATCTTGTGTAGTTTGTGTTGAGCTTGAATTCAAAATGTAGAAGAAGCCTCTATACTAGTACTGAAAATTTATTTAAGCTTTATATTGCCCAGTGAACCTTATCATTCCTGAATACATCTATTATTCACATTTTCCTGAAATTAAAATACTTTTGGTTCTTGGTTCTTTTATTGGCATGGACAAAGACTTTTGTATAACAGATGGATTCAGGTTTTGTTTATCATACCTGTCTTGTTCTCCCTTATTTTGCAGTCTCTTTTTATGCTTCAGTCTCAGACTTTCATCCAATGAGTCTGCCTCAGAATAGTTCATGAGTTTTTTTTTTTTTAGTCCATATGCAATAAATTTTGGTGACAAATGTCTTATATTCTCTCTTTTCTAATTTTCATCCAAAAAGAAAGTACATATACATACCATATATGCTTCCCGCATATCAATATTATCACAGGGATTGAACTTATATCAAAAACATCAAAATATTCATGCCTCATGCCTGAAGTGATCACTGTACATGTCTTTATAGTCCTCCAGAATACATAGAACTGTCATTTATATGTGTGTGTGTATTTATCTTTTCCCAAAAAGAAAAAAAATCCTTATATTTCATATAATAGAAGTATACATGTTCTGGCTTTTCATAAGGCTTGACTTAGCCAGTTCTGGCTTCTCCCGTTCTTTTCATTACTAACAAAATACAGGATATCATATTATCCATCTTTCTTTTGTCTTTTGACAAAAAAATACAATTCTATGTCAGGAAAAACCACTGTGACGTCATTCTCTAGTCCTTTGACCAAAAAAGAAAAGAAAGAAACAATGTCTGTATCAATATACTATTGTCACATGTTGCAGGCTTGTGCTAATGAAGAAATTTTATATATATGGACATCCATTGCTTCAGTTGTTTCTCCATCGAGTCTCCCATATGCCGAAGGTTCTAGCCTGAAGCTCCAGTGCATCTTTGGACAAGCTTTCTGCTGCCTCATTTAACTCTCTATAAATGTGTTTGAACTTTGAACTATAGCCAATCAAATCACTGTAGTGATTCCTGAATGGTCTGTAGAAGTGAGGATAGGTGGAGGTTTTCCACTGTGATCTGTTTGTTAGCCCATATGATAACAAGCTGAGAATCACTGAATACCTGCATCTTTTTTATTCCTTTGTCTTTAGTGACTTCAGAAGATACAAATAGGCCCAAGAACTCTACCTTATTGTTTATGCCTCTACTGTAAGCATACTGGACATGAACAGTGTGGTTATGAACCAGGAAAAGGACCAGTCCAGACTCCAATGTCACACATAGGAGGGTCTCCCTGACATGCCCTGTCAAAAAAAAAAAAAAACCAAGGAATGTTTGTGTCAATAGCTGGCTATACTAGAGTCTTTTATATACATGTATGTATGTATATTACAGAGTCTCATTTTTAACAGAAAAGTGTCATACAGAATTCAAACAATCTGATGTTGTGCTGTGTGCCATGATCAACTTAAATCTGAAACTTTTCATGTGTTAGAATGTGAATCAAGTGCAACAAAAAATTATCAGGTTCCAAACATATGGAAGATTTCATTTTTAAACCCTTAATAGGTTAAATAACCAACCAATTAAATGCCATTGTTTCAAAACCTTCTAGCAATGCAAATATAAAGCATTAGGCTTAGTGATCAATTCGTTTAGACATTTTCTTCAATGAAATTAGCATTTATTTACTGTTCAAGCATAGTTTTTCATAAAGAATTCAAAGAGAGCATCTATATGTCTGGAATAATGATAACAGTATTAATAATTGTCACGGATAAGCTACTAGAAATGCTGGGGTGCCAGACAGTTATGGCAAACTCAGGTTACCTGTGCTTAACAATGAATAAGTGCATGAATGTTTGGTGTGAGCAAAGTTTGAATGGTTTGTGTGAGGTCTAAATGTTCTTATTGTCAATGACAAATGTATTTATCATAGTCACTGACAAGCTACTCGAAATGTTGGGGGGCAGACAGTCATGGCAAATTCCATTTACCTGTGCTTAACACTCTTATTTCTACCCATGAGTGTAGTCCATGTAGTTTGTTTAGAATTTTAGATGAATGCATGACATAGACTGAGGGATAGAAGTTACAACCAAAGAGAGACCTTCTGGTGGTTGCATTGATGGTTAAATATAGACAAAGGTGCCTGAGATAAGCATGTTTGTATTGGAATAGTTGGTGATCTAAGGAAAACCAAGAAACACATTCTCCAGGTAGCCCTGGGAATTGAGTTAAACGAGTTATATGTTTGCACCATAACTGAGAGTTTTTGAAAAATTACTTTTAGCAGTTGGCAACCCAAACATGAAAAGAGGCAGGGGAAAGAAATGACTTGACATTCATATTCACACTCTTTATCTCATGAGAAACACAGGTGGGCACATTCTGGTCTAAAAATGAAAGATCCCATTTCCTTTGCTTTAAACTGAGAATATTTGGGGCATTTCTGTAAATGCAAGTTTTTAGTATCTCTGATCCCCTTTGGAAGATTGTTGATAAATAATAGGGCCCTAAAATGCGTTTTGAAGCAAAATTTGCGGCATAAAAGAAAGCTCTAGGTTGTCCAATTTCTTAACTAGTTTTTTGTATGGATTGTTTCACTAGCTGGATAGCTGTTCTGTGCAGAAAAAAAATGGAATTTGGAATTCTGCATGGGCTAGATGTGAAGGTAGCAAATCCTAATGAAGCAGTTTTCAAAAATCTCTGCATGTAGTGTGTATTCAAGCCTTCATTTGAAGCTGAAAGACATTATGTTGTAATCTGAAAGAGGGAAAAAAAAATGAAACGAGTCATTGAGCTAATGTGTATAAATTTTCATTTAGATGAAGATGAAGAAGGAAGTGCCAAGTAAATAGATCTTTGGTTGGGAGTTGTAGGATTATTTTCAACTGACATTCTTTTCTCAATTACTGCATGTTTAGGCTGTTTAAAAGCCTTATTTTCTAGGGCTGTTTTTTTTTTATAACAAGGCTTTTGCTGACAAGATTGTTGATGAATGTATATAAAATTTCATTTAGATGAAGATGAAATTGATGCAAGACCAAAAACTCCCAACTACTATGATTCCTCAAGAAAGATTCTGCAAATAAAATCTTGAAACCACTTAGAGTATAGTTTAGGATCGACTGCAGATATTGAGAGGGAATCAAACTGAAGGGACTTGCAGGCATGCTCAAGTTTGTTGCTGATATCATAGTCTTGAAGGATATCTATGATTCCAAAGTGAAACGCCTATCATAATATTGCTATGTGTAAAACAAAGTAATTGAATACCCTTGTTGACGTGTTAGATTAAATATTATAGTGCGATCCATCAAATCATTTTGCACATCCCAGGAACACTTCGGGTAGTTTGTCAATCAAGTGAAGTGGAAAGTAGTTTTTCATTCAATGTAAAGTGGAAATAGATGTTTCTTCTTAAAAAAAATGTGTGCCATTTGGAGAATTATTTTGGTTTATAGTTTGACTGGTTAGTGCCATACGTATTTTAGATGTCCACGATTTTAGATATGTCAAGCTACCATTCAAAGGGGTTTAGGTATGTTACAAGGAACCCCAAATTTGCATCTGTTCCAAAAGCGGGTTGGCATTAATAACAACTACTTTTATTATGCCTTGGTTTTATCATAGTTGAGATTTTAACAGCTGTTGTAATTGCATTTTGTTAGTGTACACAAACATTTTCTATGTTCAGTAACTACTCGGTATATTAATCCAATTTCTTTCGTAGATTAATTTGACTCTGTTGATTTGTGTGGATATACAGGATTATTCAAAATTTAAGATAAAATGTGTATTATAGATGTTTCTAATTTGCTGTTGGTTTTATCTTTTGAATTGGATATGCAATATTATTCAAAATATAAAATCAAGTGTGTAATGTACACGTTTCTAGTATTTTGTTGGTTTTATCTATTTGCAGTGTGTGGCCTTGAGATTTCGGGCATTTTACCATTTGGGTTTTTTCTGAAGTTGGTAGACTCTTGGGGTTGGAGTTATTTAATATTTGGTATGTGTGCCAACTGCATGTGAACATTTCGGGCTAACATGAGTGGATAGGCTTTTGGGATGTGAGTTGTTTGATGTGTCTAGGAAATGCTATGTGATGTCGGGGTCAGCTATTTGTTTTCCATTTGGAGTTCGAAGTATTTGGTGTTTGAGTGCAATGCATTCAGGCATTTGCTGTTTAGATAGAGTCTATAATGGTTGCTTTTCTGAGTTTCAACTATTTGTTGTTTGTGTGCAGTACACATTATTAATTAGCTGCTTGAGTTTCTATTGATAAACTGAGTACAAGATTATGAAACTGTACACACTCTCAGATTATCAATTGGCTATTAAGTAAGCTAGTGTGCAGGGTTAGCTAACATAGCTAGCCCTTTGGTGTTTTTGGAATCTTTATTCCATGGTGCATTTTATTCTTGGATTACTTTTAGAGTAATCATTGTGTTAAAAGATTCCTCGAGGATTTTGGCCCCTGGAGTTTAGTAATCAACTTCCTTTTAGTAAATGCTGAGACAAAGTTAGAGGATTTTGGCCTCTGAGTTTAGTAAACAACTTTCCTTTAGTAAATTCTTAGACAAAATTAGATTTTGTTCTGCACAAATATGTTACAGCTGAAGCAATTTTTCCCTTTCATCACTTTTTGAGTCCCAGCAAGTTGGTAATGGCCTTCTAAGCAACAGTCTGTATCGAGCCCCTTCTCTACGTAGAACAACATTGAGTCTCCTAATATAATATATCTTGCTATGCTATTTTGATGTGACTTGATGGTGACCAATGAATTGTACCACCTTTGTCCTTCATGAAAACCTTTCATAAACATGTGTATGTGGATTCTTTTGAAACCAAAGGTGCCTGAATACTTGAACCAATGTGACTTATGTGCTAGTACATTTTTCCTTAATGATAACCATGCATAAATGCCTATATATGGTCTCACTTTATAAGCCAATGTGCTCGAATACTTGAACCAGTCTATCCATGCGCACACATACTCTCAATATTAAATATTAATGTGCTTAAATGGCTTGGTGTTTGAATACCGGTTCATATGCTAGATGAAATTATATATTTTTCACCTCATAAAACCTTCTATCCATTAGAGAAACCATTCTACTAGTATTTAGAATGTTTGCTATCATAGATTGCCACGCTGCACTAGAAAATAGATCAGGGTTACATTTACAAGGAATGCCAAACCTACTGGAAAATTGCATTTATAAATTGTCTTTCTTAAGTGTTTGGTGTTAACACTGATTACATTTATTTGGCCATGAGTTTCTTATGATTGAGATTCCTTTTATGTAAGAAAAGTTTTTTTTTGAGTTGCGTTTTTGATAGTGACAATCACAAAGATTTTTGTATGGATCGTAACTATTCTAAACATTAATTGATATTCTTTTGTGAATTAATTTGACCTTGGTGTGTGGACTATTATTCAAAATATAAAATCAAATGTGTATTATATATGTTTCTCTTACGTTGTTGGTTTGTTATCTTTAGTAAATTCTCTTAAATTGTGTTTTCGATAAGCTGCAATTTCATATTTAGTATCAAATTCAACTATCACTCTGGAAAAATACAGTGGAGATCCATGAATTGTAGAGGATGTTAGAGAATAGAAGATTTGTTGTGATAGCAACAGAAGGCACAACATTAGGTCAAACTGGGAAAAACATGTCTTTCTTTCTTGAACTGGGAAGCATGATCGAAAGTATTCTGCATTCATTAGGTGAAACTAGAAAAAACATCTCTTTCCTTCTTGAATTGGGAAGCATGATTGGAAGTATTCTACATTCGAATTTCATGTTCATATAGATAGAATGATGTCCCTTGTTAAAAATCTAATGATATTAGTTAATGAGGTCAAAAGGATATTCAGGTAGCCAAATTTAAATAATTCCACAGTGGAATAGTTGTGACGGTTTTGTCTGTGGAGCTGACCATCTCCCCAAGCTTAGTCGAGTGCCGCTAGGGATGCTAATACTAGTGGAGTTCTGCAATGCTTCCTTCCCTCTTGTTGGAAGCATCTATTTCCATGTACAGACCTCCTTCCACTAGAGATAATAATGCAATGATTGGGGGCTTGGGGACTTCTAGTTTATGAAGTATCTATTTCCATGGGGAGACCTCTTTCTTCTAGAAATAGCAATGTAGTCACTCGGGACTCCTTGATCATAGGAAGCAATTCCTTATAGTGGAATCTATTTCTTATCACTAATTCTGTCGTAGGGAAAAGTTTCCTATCACTAGATCTAGGATTCTATGGTGAGTGGGTTGAATTTCATTGTAGATAAATTAATAAATGGATAGCCACCCCTACAACACAATATTGTTGTAGGAAATTGTCATAATGTCATAATGCCAACAATTAGGTATTGGACCATTACCCCTTTAATTTGAAGGGATTTTTGTAAGTCAACTATCTTTTTTTGTTTTTTGAACTGAACTTTTCTCTTTCAAGTACTTTGGAAAAGATGTTTGCAATTTGCCCATTTGTAGAATGATATATTGGTGGAATGGTTTTAGCTTTGACATGATGTTGGAACAAATGGTATTTGTTGATGTGCTTGGTTCGATCATGGAATTTAGGATTCTTGGTTAATTTGACTGCAGAAATGTTGTCAATCAAAAGTGGAATTGCATTCACTTGTTTCTCTTGCAAAATCTAATATTTTCCTTGAGCTTCATGATTTTCTTTGTTGCCCTTATAGTGGAATCTCTAATTTTGTCTTTATAGTGGGACTTTTATATTCACTAAGGTTTTAAAGAAACTATATGCATGAAACTTATACGAGCACTTTCTAGTGGAATTGATAGTGCACTAATCCGTTGCTTGCCATTATTTTGGTTTTGGTACCACCTTATAGCATATCTAGGTTCAAATGCTATTTTCCATGACAGATAGTTGAATCTGTTTCAACTCTAATTGATTCAAGGAGTTCCACAAGGATGTCACATGAGCATTTATGATGCCCATTTTGATGTAGACAGCTACCTATGTTAAGGTTTTAATTTGTAGTTCCATGTTATTTAATTATGAACATTGTGTAATATTGATGCATTTGGTTGAACATATGAAACTACTTAGGTTTGATTTTGATGATGAAATTATTTGATGTATGAATTCCTTGGTGATGATTTATCTAGTAAATGACTTATCAGAGCTATTTTTGTTTCATGTATGGCTTAAGTGGATATGATTTATCTAATGAATGATGTAGTGAAACTATGATTGTTTCCACTATGAACTAAGAAATTGACACATGGATACTAGACCTAATAATGTGATGATTATACGTCTTGTTGTTATATAAATGCATGAATGAAAGCTAACCCAGAGGGGGAAAGAACTATATGATAGCCGAGAGCTACTCTTCCATTGAGGGAAGGTCAAGACATATCATGGGGAAGGTATAATGAACATTGTTCTATTATATTTGGTATCTACTTGATATGCACTCTTATGACATGAGTAAAATGAAAATGATAGGTGGTAAAGATGACTTGATTGGATTATTCGATGACAAGTCCAACCAGCTTTGTAGCGTGGTCCGTGTTAGGGCATTGACCCTAGTTGTGAAGGAGGGGTGGAGGCACTTCCCACTGTGTATCCTCCAAAACCTGGAATCGTGGGAGGGCAGTGGTGGACACGCTCCCCTAGATGTGTGATGATGATTGTCAGTTGCCTATTGGGGAAGTTAGGTCGATGTATTTCAAACTTCCACCATGTCGGTTCTATCAGTGGTTAGTATGGCCGTTGCCACTGATAAACTAGCAGAGGACAGATAGGGTGGGAACGAAAGTAGGTCAGGATGGATAAGAGGATATAGATCAGTTGGAGACTCTTGATGGGAAGTAGTGTCATTGACTGGCTTATCAAATTTTAATGCTATAACTCTCTCTGATTTGCTATGCTTTCAAACTCCTAGTATCTTTTCATTCTAACTTTGGGATGAAGTTTTCTGAAGGAGGGGTGTATGTAATGCCCCACTTAAATCTTATCATGCAAATTATGTTAATGTTTACATTTTCTGAAAATATTGAGAAATATTGGTCTAATATAAAATTCATGATTTCTATTATTCAAATTCCCAACTTACCTTCTCAAATTGAATCTCAGGTAGGATATGGTGTCCTTCCGTTATTTCAAATAATATATATATATTCATATCACATTTCCCAATGTACTCTCACATTTACTAGGGAGAAGACATGGTCCTCTCCATTTAATTACATCTCACATTCCCCAATGTATCCTCACACTTACTTGGGAGAAGACATAGTCCTCTCCATTTAAATTATCAATATATATATATATCTATATATATATATTATTCATCTCACATTCCCAAATGTACTTTCATATTTACTTGGGAGAAGACATGGTCCTCTCCCATTAATTTCCCAATTTTATATTCATGTCACATTTCCAAATGTACTTCCAGCTTCACTTGGGAGAAGAGAAGTCAACTGTAAGGATGGATGAGAAGTTAATGACATTAATGAGGGGTGTTTGAGATGGAGAAAAGAGGGAGGGTATAAAAAGGGAAGGGGGAAGGGAGAAAAGGAAGGTTGGGTCTGGCTTATGATTTTGGGGGTTGATTGTGATTTTAGGATTGTTGTGATTTTTGGAGGCCTTAGGAACCTGTGGAGGTTTATTGGGTTGTTGAGAGGAGGGAAATATTGTTCATATTGGTCTGGATCATTCATCTTGGACACACACACTACATCTGGTTGGACTTGGGCTTGGAGGGCTAGGGAACTTGTGGAGGTTTCCTGGGCTAGGAATTATTTCCTAGTTAGCTAGGAGGTAAATCCAGTTGGTGATCCGAATGGAAAATGGCATCAACCCATGGTACTCATCCACCCATATTATTCATCAACCCATGGAATTTACCCATGGTATTGTAAATGGCATCGACTCGTGGTATTGTAAAATCCACCCATGGTATTCATTCACCCATGGAATTGACTCGTGGTATTGTAACTGAAAAATACTATAAGTAACAAGTCACATTTTGTAAAAGGACAGATGGTCCGTACAATGTAGCCTTTATAGTTCAGAGGCATGTAGCCACCACATCTCTTCTCAGAGATAAGCTACCATCACCCTAGCTAGCTTATTTCCATTTTTGGTTGTAAGCATATTTCAGTATTTTCCATTAATGAAATGAAGCATTATTTCTGCTACATCTTTTTGTATATGGTTATCTCCGTATTTTGTTGCATTCCTGTTTAAATCCAGATCAGTGGGTTTTAATAAAAAGTTTCCTTGTGGTTTTGTTTATTGGGCATTCTCCTATTTTTCTTCTGGCAATGCAAGTTTTTCAGATCTTGGGGATCTCTACCCCAAGATCTATTTCAAGCTTTTAGATATTGGAGGCCTCCACCCAAGATCCGGATTAGTGGTATCAGAGCGGTCTACTTTTTCTCTATTTTTCTTTGCATGTCCCTAACGAGGTCGGGATATAAGGAGTTAGGGCTTGAACTGGTCGAACCTTTGCAAGACCAGCATCGCAAATCTCGACGACCTCGCATGGCGGATGAAAAGAAAGACGAGGGGGCAGTAGATCCTGTCAAAATCTTGCTTGAAGAAGCCCTCGAGCGGCAAAGGAATGCGATGATGGATAGCTTTGCGCAGATCCTTCAGCGGCTACCCAGAGGCGATGCATCGGCTTCCAACAGCTACCCTAGAAACACCACACCGTTTAAGGTACAAGTTAATTTTGAAATCCCCATCTTTGAGGGTCAAATAGACGCAGATGCCATAGATAAATGGTTAAATTTGCTAGATGGGTATTTTTCTGTTCATGAATTTTCAAGTCGGGAAAAGATTGTTTTCGCTCTTCTCAAAGCAGCGCCCCACGTCAAGCACTGGTGGGAAACATACTGCGAGCAGAAGGATGAAATTACAGGCTCACTATTTTCAGCCGCCCCCACTTGGAATGACTTTCGGGATGCCATCAAGGAGCAGTACTACCCTGTCAAAAGCTATGAGGACAAATACATCAAATGGACCACACTGCGGCATGGACGAGACCAAGATGTGCCAGAGTTCACAAACATTTTTCATACCCTTCGCACACAGTTGGGTATCAAAGATTCTGAGCTGCATCTGGTACTCAAATACCGCGGCTACCTACATAGATACATCCAGGAAGAGATGGATTTCTTGAACATCTCCTCACTCGGCACAGCATACCGATACGCTGTCAAAATCAAGCAAAAGTTCAAACAGAAGAAGCGAGACTTTGGATCTGCAAATCCGAAGCCCAGAGGACAAAGCCAAGGCGGGGTGACCCAAGACAACCCCTCGAAGCCGCAAGAAAAGAACGACACCACGAAGCCGAAGAAGGACACAGGAAAGTGGTGTGAGTTCCACAAGAGTCCCACTCATAACATAAGTGAGTGTCGGACCAAGCAGTCACTGGTGGCCGAGTTGAAGGCTTCTGAATCAGATGCATGTTCTGACTCTGAGTCAGAACTCGACAAGGGGAATGGCAAAGGGAAGCAGATCATTGATGCGGATCCTAGTGCCACTGTTGCCACTACCAAGATCCAGAAGAATGAGCCCGAAGATCCAGAGGAGGGGGAACGTACCACTGATCCGGATCTTGGGGGGAGGCCTCCAAGATCTAAAAGCTTGAAATAGATCTTGGGGTAGAGACCCCCAAGATCTGAAAAACTTGCATTGCCAGAAGAAAAATAGGAGAATGCCCAATAAACAAAACCACAAGGAAACTTTTTATTAAAACCCACTGATCTGGATTTAAACAGGAATGCAACAAAATACGGAGATAACCATATACAAAAAGATGTAGCAGAAATAATGCTTCATTTCCTTAATGGAAAATACTGAAATATGCTTACAACCAAAAATGGAAATAAACCAGCTAGGGCGATGGTAGCTTATCTCTGAGAAGAGATGTGGTGGCTACATGCCTCTTAACTATAAAGGCTACATTGTGCGGACCATCTGTCCTTTTACAAAATGTGACTTGTTACTTATAGTATTTTTTAGTTACAATACCACGAGTCAATTCCATGGGTGAATGAATACCATGGGTGGATTTTACAATACCACGGGCCGATGCCATTTACAATACCATGGGTAAATTCCATGGGTTGATGAATAATATGGGTGGATTAGTACCCTGGGTTGATGCCATTTTCCATTCGGATCATTCCTCCCTCCTTAAGAAGCAATAGTCTCCATTGCGTAAAGTTCCCTCCTGCGAAGCCTTTGTTGAATATGAAGAGCCACTGAAGATAATGGTTTTATGTGGTTAACCCAAAACCCTGATAAACGAAGATCCGAGGATAGAGATAACCTGTAATGGTTGTGACCAACTGTGATGCTAACAGTGTGCGGCCTAGCAAATGGACTTCGATGACAAGGATTTTATGCGGTTGACCCATAACAATGATGTTGGTTGCTGATGAAGTAGCAGGTGCCTACATAGCCTGGGGTGGGAGGGAACGTCTCCAAATAACCCAAGCCGAATGCTGCTATGTTGAAACTGATGAATGTGAAGCAGGTGCCTACTAAAGTGGGGTGGGAGGGCACGTCTCCAATGGAACCCGCTCCGAATGCTGCTCCAGAATTAAAATGGGCATAACTCAGTCAATATAACTCAGAATATTTATTATAACCTATTTTTGGAAGCAGAAGGACCATTTTGCATCTTCCCATGTGATGGGAATCCATATCTGGGCACTCTGAGATCTCAGATTCGCGTTGCAACAGTTCCGCCGTCACAAAAATTCTGATAAAATAGCTGAGTTTAAATCAGTGATATCTCCCACATCCGAACTCCGATTCGACCCATTTTTTTTTTGAAATTGGGTGATTTTTTGAGAGGAATCCAAATATGGTATTTGTTTTTGTAAATTTTGTACTAAATATTTCAGATATGATCTGCAAAGTCGCCGCCCAAAAAAGAATTCCTGCAAAAAAATTGAGACTGAAATATGCATGAAACCCTCATTCCCATGTAATCGTAACCTATTCTGATACCACTGATCCGGATCTTGGGGGGAGGCCTCCAAGATCTAAAATCTTGAAATAGATCTTGGGGTAGAGACCCCCAAGATCTGAAAAACTTGTGTTGCCAGAAGAAAAATAAGAGAATGCCCAATAAACAAAACCACAAGGAAACTTTTTATTAAAACCCACTGATCTGGATTTAAACAGGAATGCAACAAAATACGGAGATAACCATATACAAAAAGATGTAGCAGAAATAATGCTTCATTTCATTAATGGAAAATACTGAAATATGCTTACAACCAAAAATGGAAATAAACCAGCTAGGGCGATGGTAGCTTATCTCTGAGAAGAGATGTGGTGGCTACATGCCTCTAAACTATAAAGGCTACATTGTGCGGACCATCTGTCCTTTTACAAAATGTGACTTATTACTTATAGTATTTTTCAGTTACAATACCACGAGTCAATTCCATGGGTGAATGAATACCATGGGTGGATTTTACAATACCACGGGCCGATGCCATTTACAATACCATGGGTAAATTCCATGGGTTGATGAATAATATGGGTGGATGAGTACCATGGGTTGATGCCATTTTCCGTTCGGATCAGTTGGGTTCATCAAGAGAAGCGTTCAGCAGGCGCAATAGGAAAAAGGCACCTCCACCAGCCACTGGTATAGGTATTCCTCCATAGATTACTCATGTAAATTCTGTTATAATGTAAATGGTAAAATTTCATTTTTTAAAAGTCTTGTAAGTAAGTAAACTATTGCCTCTTATTGCGTTTAAATTTTTCAAAAATAAATCTATTAGCAGACCCTAGGATAGGGCTCTTACATTGGAGTAAACAATGATGGTAGAGTGAGAGGATTAAAACCTGGGAACCACCTCTTCATTGAAATACTAGCACATCCCCAAAACCATGGACCTTGTTCAAGGATTCTCTACATTTCCTTAAGATGCTTGAAGACCACCACAAAAAATCCCTTTGAAAAAAATATCAACTCCAAATTTTTAGTCCAATTCTGATAGACCCAGTCTCTTAGGGAAGGGGATGAGGGCCAAAATATGTTTAAACGACATATAATTTCCTTCTTTATGACTTTAGTATCCTTAAAATTAGTATCAACATTGGTCATTTCAATGCATCGTGTGTCCATAGAATGTTCAACCATAAAGCCCGAGCTTGAATGATCCTTGATAGGTGGAGAAATGGAGTCGGGTTCAAGGATATCCTTAAAATACATGGTCTTACTAGCAGATGGTCCCCCCCTTTGAGCCATGCAACGAGGGATATTGAGGCCTCAATGATGATACCATAGACTCTTAGAATGTAGTCCTCCATGAGTATCCTGCCCTTGAAAAGAAGCCTTGCAAAGAAACTAGAATTCCTATACATTCCTAAATTTTGGCAACAAGCATTGCTAACAAGTTGGATGCAAATATTGTAATATAAAGGGTCCCTCGAGAAAGAGGTTTTACAAATATTAAGAAGTGGGGAGGGTTTGAAACCAAAGATCTTTGATTTACAATTTTTTTCTTCCAACTAGAGCACCATAGGAGTGCCTCTGGGCACAGGAAATGAGGGACATATGAAGGAATACCCTCCTCATCTCATTGATGCATATTGTTAAAAATATCTTGAGCGACACCATTGATGCCCCACCTATCTTGATTAGGAAATTCTAAAAACAGTTTGTGAGCAACCAAACTACCTGTAGAATTGGAGTGCACTTGATTATATTTGACAACCATTTTGTAGATGCTTCCATACCCTAAATGAATAGGCCGTTCACGCATTTCCACAAACTAGTGAATGAATTTTGTTGTTAACGTAGCAGCTTTTGCATCCCCATCAATAGAGTGGCTAGGGTCTAAACCTCATTTTGACACATCGTCCATGACACACCAGGGAATGACATTCCCTGCCTCTATAATAAGTTTCCATCAATGAAGATAAAAGCGTGGTAACCCAGGCTAATCCAATATCCAAACAAAAAATGCCAAAGTTTAGGCAGAGAGTCATTTGCAGGCTCGTCATTAAAGGGAATTTGGGCCTCATTCAGTTGTAGCCACCAACATCCTTCAACTTTAGCACAATTTTAACCACATCAAGTTCCAATTATGACATTTGGATCTATCGTGGCAATGCGAGACCTCGTGTGGTGAAAGTTGAAAACCTTAGGACTTTTCAATTAATAGTCATTGGCAGAGTTACATAGATTGACAAACTCAACATTTACTCTTTTTTTCTTCCCCTTCCATGGTAATCTTACCCATTTTTTCCTTTTCTTTGCAACCAAAGTCTCCATTCTTTCATTTTCAATAAACTATATGTACAAAGATACAAAGATAACAATTATAATTTTTGAATTTAGGTTTTATCCTTTTTTTTCTTTCTTCCTTTTTAGAAGAGTTTTAGAAATCCTGTCATTATAAAATATTAATCAATAATTATGTTGATAGGTATATATGTTTGATGAATGGTAAGGATTTAACCTCCACATAATATTCTAAAATATTTTAGTAATATACATAAATCAATGGTTGAGATTTATTTCTTAAGTAATTATATCTTTTTTTCCTTTTTAATTAAATTGATTAATTAGAAATAATATCATATAAACGAGTGTCATATGAATTGAGTTATTATTTTTGTCATGTGGTATTGATAATCCATGGTATTGAGTCATGATATTGTACCAAATCCTATTTACAAATTAAGACAATGTTGAATAAACCAATGTTGCGCTTAATGATAACCCAAACGCTAGGCTTGCAGAAATCCGAACCGTGTTGAATAAAGAATTCAGTAGGCCTAAATGAGAGGCAAAATCAATTATGGGGTTTAAGGAAATCATGATGAACCTAGGGAGACACCTTGGGAATTGGATTAGAGATTGAAGTGTAAAATCCACGAAGCCAATATGAACTTAACAGATGGACAACACCGCAAATGGTTCGTGGCTTCGCTCCTGCCTCACCTAATGGTTGCACTATCACAACAGAAGATTATGAATCATGTGGAGGCCTTGGACATTTCCATAAGACTGCATGAAACACCGATGCAAAATCTGAATTTAGGGATTCAATAGATCCATGTGCAGTTGCAAAACCTTTGCCTCGAAATGCAATGTTTGAAGTAGGACAAAACAATTCAACCGGAGGTGCATGAAGAGATATGGTGTCTGAAATGTAAAGGTCAAGGGCATGACAAAGACCACTGCTTGGTCTTTGGGAACTATACTGCAGGAGGAGGACCGATGCCTTAGAGGCTAGAGGCCCAAGCCAGACCAAGTGTGGGGCTTGCGTTGTGGTGCACTATATGTTAGGTAGTAGGGAAACATACAACTGATAATTTCCATTTGTTGTGGAAGTTTGTACAAACACTGAAACAATTGTTCTGCAACTTTCACAGGTCAGTAGGGCACGATGAGCACAACTACCAAAGTTACGAATTTATGATGGACAAAACACCAACCTATAGAGTTAAGGATGAAACGCGGCCCCCTGACCAGAGCACTGGGATGACACAAATAGGCTTTCAGGGGCGTGGATGGGGCCGAGACAGAGGAGGACCTGGTAGAGGTAAGGGATAGCTGATCTGTTACAAATGTGGAGGACTAAGATACAATGCCCATGAATGCACTAGCCCAACGCGCTCATTGTGCAAATATTGTACTCAGTTTGATTATGAGACAGAAGATTATCCTACGCTAATAGCGAGGATATGCGACAAATGGGTGCTACCTCCTCAGTCAACTCAGAACCTGCAAATGATGAGGGTTTTGCCTATCGAAGAGGATCCAAATGTGAATATAGTGCTCCAAAGTGGAATTGCAATGGGCGATGATTAGGGGAAACAACCTGTAAGACAGCACATGCGTTTGCAAAGCTCTTGCGAAGGAGGTTGAATTTGATTTGGAGCGCGCATGTGAAACATTCATGGAAGCAAAGAATAGCTTTGCTAAGACATCTACCTCAGGGAGCAGGGATATGCCTAATCAGGAAATTGACCCTTCTATGCTTACGACCTTTATAGAGACTTGCATGAAGTTGCTATGTGATAGCAGGACTGTGAAGGGGTTGCAAGAACTTATAAATAGATGTGCCGGAAGCACTCTGGGTGAACCGTGTGTGGTACGGAAGATTGGTAAGCATAAAGCAAGGACAGGGCATGAGATGAGATTGACTATGCAGATAGGAGAATATGAAATGGATCAAGTTATTTTGGATCTAGGGTCAGACGCAAATGTTTTACCAAAGCAGACTTGGGAACGGATGGGGAGACCCATGCTACAATCGTCTTTGATTTAGTTAAGGTTGACAAATCAGAAGAAAATCATCGCCATGGGACAACTGCAAGGAGTAACTGTAGATATTGAAGGTGCGAGTGCACTGGCTGACTTCAAAGTGATAGAATTTGTGGATGACACCAACCCCTGCCCTACACTCCTTGGTGTTTCTTGGGCTACTGACATGAATGAGGTAATCAATCTAAAGAAACAAAAGATGATATTTGAAAAGAAATCACTTCACGTAGTAGTATCCCTAGATCCTATTGAAGGATCGCGCTATACTAAACTAGTCCACGGTTACGAGAGCGATGAAGATTTAGACTGCATATATAAAATAACAGTGCGAGATCAAGATTGGGTGAATCCGACAATGGATGGATGAATTACATGTGAATGAAAGATTTCCTGCACCTCAGACTCTGATGAAGAATTAGAGCACTGGCATAATCGACTACATGAAGTAACCACATTGAGCTGTAACATGATGACTCGATCACTGTGCTGTGTATCGTCAGAGGTAAGAAATCTGCTCACTTACGATGGCCTGAATGATGTGTATGTGTTTTTTGATTAATTTGAGAGATAAGTACCAGAGAAGTAGCACTTCTAAGCTTTAGACTAGGCATTGTGTGCTACACCCACAAGATGGTGGGGTACACACAAGGGTAGTTTTGATGATTGGCATGAGTGTAGGAGGATGATGAGAACATGCTTTGGGAAGCCAAAGGTACGAATGATAGACAAATATGATAGGAAGGATGATCCACGTGCGCACTTGGCCAAATGGGCTAAGGCTTATGGAATAGAGCCCCAACCTGAATGGGTGCACTTGTTCTATCATACCTTGGATGTCATCCCAATGAACTGGTACTTAGAGACAGAGCTTTGCAATGGCATAGGTGAATGGGATATTCTGTGCAAAGGATTCATAATGAATTTTAGCTTTGAAGACATGTTTGACTATATTGACAAAGTGTCACAAGAAGTTAAAGCAACAATCTTTAGGATACCACAGGATCCTTTGGATCCGATTCAACTCGATTGGACTACTCAACTGAGCCACACGTTAGAATGATATAACGTGACTACTGAAGAAGAAGACAAGGATCCATGAAAGATTAATATTTGTGAAAATGAGGGTCACTACGAGGTCAAGGGACTGCAGATGAAGAATTCTGATATAACCATGCCAATTAAAATGAAACAGGCAAATATTGGTACGGAGGAAGAGCCCAAATTCGTGAATATTGGAGATTACTGGGATGATGCGATGGTAGATAAGGTCACCAAATGGCTCTGCGAGTACCAAGATTTGTTCCCTACCAAGTTGATGAAGCTAAAGGGGATAATAGGAGACTCGGGCGTTATGAAGATAACGTTAAAGCCCAACACGAAGCCGGTTAAGCAAAGATCTTACCATCTCAATCCGAAGTATAAGGAGAAGGCCTGCTTAGAGCTAGACAAGATGCTCGCTGTAGCCATCATTGATCCCGTAGAAGAATTTGATTGGGTGAGCCCAATGGTGGTACAGGAAAAGAAGCAGAAGGATGAAATAAGGATATGTGTAGACCTCAGAAAATTGAATGATGCTTGCGTACATGATCCTTTCCCGACTCTGTTCACTGATGAAGTATTGGATAATGTAGGTGGAAAAGAATTGTACTCCTTCACTGATGGGTTATATGGGTACCATCAGATCAAAATCGTGCCTGAGGATAGAAGCAAGACGACCTTCACAACTGAGTGGGGATGTTTTCAGTACACTGTAATGCCTTTCAGATTGAAGAATGTGCCCACGATTTTTTCGCACGTAGTCATTTTTGCATTCAAAGAATTCATTCATAATTTTCTGGAGGCGTACTTTGATGACTGGACTGTGTTTGGGTTTGTGAAATGCCATGTGGCAAGTTTGCGCTTAATTCTAGATACCTGTCGAAGATACCAGATTGTGCTCAATTTGAAGAAATGTCTATTTTTCATGCCTTTTGGGACTCTGTTGGGTTATGTGATTTGTAGACAGGGACTGATGGTAGATCCCACAAAGATCGTAGTGATACTTAACTTGGAGGTGCTGAGGAGTGTAAAACAACTGCTCGCAACCTTAGGATATACTGGGTATTACAAGAAGTTTATCAAGGGCTATGCCCAGATCACCACATCTACGGAGAAGTTGAAAAAGGATGTCACATTCTGTTGGAATGAGGACTGCCAGAAAATCTTGGATGTATTGAAAGGAAAAATGGTCACCACACTGATTTTAGTCTTCCAGGATTAGAAGAAGGAGTTTCTTGTACATGTAGACACGTCATGTATAGCACTGGGAGCAGTACTAACACAGGCTGGCAGAGGAGAATTAGATCATCCTATAGCATTTGCAAGCAAGAGGTTATCCAAGCCTGAGAAGAACTATTCCACCATCGAGCAGGAAGGGTTAGCCATGGCATACGCACTCCAGAAGTTTAGACACTATTTGTTGGGTGGAAGTTTTAAGATGTATATAGATAATTTTGCATTGAAATACCTGGTCAATAATCTTGTGTTGGGGGGAGAATATGTAGGTGGTTATTATTGTTCCAGGAATATGATTGTGAGGTTATTGTGAATCCTGGATGACTAAAAGTGGGACCAGACCATCTGTTGCTCATCGAAAGAGGGGAAGAGCCCACTAATTTGGAGGAGGGAATGCCTGACACACAACTATTTGAAGTGCGTGAAGCAGATGGTCACTTTGAAGACATCATACACTTCCTAACAACAGGAACTGCCGCGGAAGGGTACACCGTCCAGTAGAATAAGGAGTTAGTGGTAAGCGCAACAGAATTTTCTCTCTTTGTCAGGCATCTGTACAAAATGGGGTCTGATGAAGTATCACGATGATATGTACTAAAGTTTGAAAGGAGTAGTATCCTCCCAAATGCTCATTGGGGCATGATAGGAGGGCATTATGCAGGAAGGGCGACTGCGCAGAAGATTCTACGTGCAAGGTTGTGGTGGCCAACCCTCCATCAAGATTCAAAAGCTTATTGCAAGGTATGTGATTTGTGTCAAAGGACTAGTAGGCCATCACAAAGAGATGAGTTGCCTCTGAACCCATAGATGATGTTGCAACCTGTCGAAAAATGGGTGATAGATTTTGTGGGACCCATTTAGCCCCAAGGAAAGAAGACAGGAGCACTGTACATTATCACCATGACTGATTATTTGACTCGATGGGTGGAGGCACATCCTGTGAAGGATTGCACCAACACGACTGCTATGAAGTTCCTCTTTGAGTATGTACTAATGTGATTTGAGTGTCCAAATATTTTGATGAGTGATCATAGTACGCACTTTCTGAATGAAATGATCAGCGCACTGATCGAGGAATTTCAAGTATATCACTAGAAAAGCACGCCTTATCACCCACAGGCTAATGGGACGGTGGAGGCATTCAATAAGGTGTTCAAGAATGCATTAACCAAGGTTTTCAATGCTCAGCGAAGTAATTAGGACCTGCGCATACCCGCAGTACTATGGGCCTATCAGACGACATGCAAAAAGTTGAATGGACATACTCCCTTTAGGCTTGTATATGGTGTTGAAGCAGTGATGCCCATGGAATACATTGTGCCTAGTCTATGCATAGCGACACGGGTATGGCGGATCAGAAAGCCTTGGAAGAGATGTTCGTGTAGCTTGCTGAGCTTGAGGAAGAGAGATTGCTAGCTGGATTTCACCAATAGGTCCAAAAGCAGCGTGAAAAAGCATGACATGATTGTCACATTAAGTTGCGCACCTTTAAGGTAAATGATCTGGTTTTGTTCTATGACAGTAAGTTTGATAAATTTCTAGGGAAGTTCAAAATGCATTGGCTAGGGCCCTATGTCACTAAGGAGATTAACGACGGCGAAGCAATTGAGTTGGTTAAATTGAATGGAGATCCCTTCCCAGGAAAGGTGAATGGCGGCCGATTGAAGCCATACACCGATAACCCGACCAGGTGACTATATGAGGGTAGCATAGTCTTAGCACTCTAGGCAACTGAAAGGAGGTGCAAGACTATAAACTACACTTCTTGGGTTGCGGGACTATGCAATTGGAGGATTGTGTAGAACGAGGAAGTGTCACAAGGTTCATGACAGCGCGAAGAAAGCTACACTACCCAGGGAGAAATAGTGCAAGTCAGCGGGAAAGTGACCATTAAAGTCACTATTCATGACTTGATGGTAAGAATGTGGCCAAATGGAGCGGGTGGCCAGCATTTAAGAAAAACTTTATGGGTAAGATCCTTGGAAATCTGCCGCCAATCCAGCATTAACAAATCGAATGTGGGGGGGAACGGTCAGATTTGAACTTGAAATTGCCTATAAATTACAGGTGGCTATCTAGTGAAAAACACTTGGCATTCTGAGAATTGAGTGGTTGAGCTCTTAGGCACACATGAACCATGAAAACTATGATGTTTTTCTAGCAAGTTCAGTATTTGAGACATTGCCAAAGGAGACACAGGAGTTGTTGCATAGTATCATGTCGACGCCCGCAAAATCTATGAGTGCTGAAGTAGTGATAGCTGAGGGGGTTGTGCTAGAGGCTGTTAGGGAGGCAGAGGGAGCTGCTCCAAAGGTTGTAGAGGTCTTAGTTGAAGTCCCCAAGTCACCACGGAGGCCTAGACCGAAGCCCACCCCGACCAAGGAGAGTGAAAAAAACAAAAAGGGCAAGCAAGCTGCGATACCGGTGCACACACACCTAAACGAAACCCACAGAAGGACAAGCCCACCACATAGGAAAATGAAAAAACCATTAACCTAGAGCCAGAGGAGGAAGAAATTGAGGACATCCCAATGGATGATGAGGACTTGGGGGTAGAAGTGGAGGAAGTTGAAGTCGTTCGAGGTCTTGATGAGCCTGCAGGAGGACCCTAATGTACAACAGCTAGAGATTGAGGTGCGAGAACTGCAGCAGTGCTATGAACAAGTAAAAGGTACAGTGCACACTGTCGCTCTCACGTAGAGACCAGAAAAGCTACAGGAGGCCAAACAATTGAAAGAACAGGTAGATGTAGCGCAACATAAGGAGGAAGTGCTGAAGGCATGCTTGAAGCCTTGGTTGGATGAGGCTTGTTTGGTCACGACCTCCATTGAAGGCAAGCTTGCTAATCTACAAGCAACTCAGCAGAAGCTTAAGGCTGATAGTTTAGGACTGGTGACTAAAAAGTTGGTTGAAGAAGAAAAGCAGGTGCCCGCATAGTGCATTACCAAGGTTGTCGTCACACAGGTCAAGTTGGGAGGTCTTCGCACCAAGGTCTACGTGCCCATAGAGTGACTCAAGTGCGAGTCACCATGTTTGTGTTGGGGGGTTGTTGGGAACGGGTTCGCCAAAGGATAGTTTTGGGGCTAAAAGTCCATGTTTTTGGATAATTTTGTAATAAAGTTGTAAAGTCTCTGCATTTTGTGGTTGCGAAGCACTAAGGTGTCAAGAGTCATAAAGGGTTGTCTGCCCTTATTTTGTAAAGTGTAAAGTCGGCTATAAAGATCCACTCATGGTCTGCAGACCATGGGCTTGTATAAAAAGGAGCTAAGTAAGTAATCTCTAAGTAGCTTTTGTAGATAGCAAAGAATGAAGTAAGTAATTAAGCATTGGAGTCTAAGTGTTCTCAGGTCTTAGCATAGGTAGAGGCTCCGCAAATGAGTGTGCAAAGGCCTAGGGTGGAAGTCCACAGCCGAGTGTGCAGACCCCTGTAGTTGTGTGCACGGGGTGGATAGAGTTTGTATTAAGCTGAAGATATCAATAAAGAGAAGTATTTTGCAAATTTTGTGTATTTATTTCTTTGTTAATGCATCTGCTTATATTGCATTTTGAGTTTAATTTACAATGTTTATGTGATGTGTGAATATATGTGATAATATTGGTTAATTGAATGCAAGTAAGAATATCAGTTTCCGTGGCGCTAACTGTGATTGATTCGTAAGATAAGTAGAACACTTAAGATAACTTAGGAACCTATATAGTATGTTGTCATAGCTATGCGAAAGTACCTAGATCATGGGTTAAGGTTGCATAAAGGTCAATCATACACCTTTGTGGAGGTATTTAAGGGTGGAATAAAGGGTAGACTGACAGAGCCCTAAAGCTTAGTGACCTGTGCGAAAGTAGGAACAAAGGGTATAAACCAACATCACGAGCATCTCAGGGTGCGAAAACTTGGTTCCAACATCCCCCCATACTGCTTCAGCTGAGACTTCGTTCCACGCTTCACGGAATAATGCTAAAAGGGCTAGTAGTGTAGGGATTTATTTGGCTAACTAACGATGAACTTGGGTTAGGCCCCACAAAGCCAACATTGCTAGAGAATAGAATTACAATTGAATTCCTAATTTAATTCAAGGACAAATTAAATTAGGATTTTCTTGATGCCATATTTAACATTTATTGTTTCTATTTTCAACACTCCCTCTCAATAAGAAAGGAATTCAACTCTATCCCAATCTGGTACCTTTGGAATGTTTTACATGTAACAGTTGTCACTATTGATGTTGCTACTACAACATCTGTAGCCAAAAAATATCCAAACAAAATAAATTGAATCAACTGTGTCTACAACTATCTACTGGGAAAGTTGTGTTGTTGCTGACTCTACTACTGAGCCTCCTTCTCTATTGTCAACTTTGATCTACACTTCCTCAGTATCTAATTGACATTGATCCTCTCGCTACTGAATACTATGGCCCCCCTATAGAAACATAATGATCCATGAGAAAAAAAACACTTCAATGGATCCTGCCCAATTTTTGAAATTCTTGGACTAAGGTTTAATATCACCCCACCTCTAACTTGGAGGTATGACTGCATGTGCTCCCTCTGCCCACTTGGCTTGAAATTTCCCCCTACTATAGGTCTCTTCTTGAGTGGATGTCTCCACTTGGTTTGCTTTATGCTTCTCCAATTGTGGCTGCTCCACAACTTGCTGAGGCTGTTTGTGAGGCTGCATGTTGAGAGGTAATTTATGCTCCCTCTCAACCACCAAATCTTTAACCTTTTCCTTGCTCCTCAAGGCTTTACATGCATCTTGTACCTCAATAGCATGTAGGTTCGTGACTCGCACACCAATATGTTTCACTTTTCCCATGACGATGTGTCTAAGGAAAACCTTTCCATTACAAAAAAACACATTGTAGCCATGCTCTTCCAATACCATGATGGAAAAAAGATTCTTCTTTTGTCCTGGAACATACATCACATTTGTAAGTCTGAGAGGGGAGCCAAAATCCCTCCGAAAAGTAACAATACCGATGTCGGTCATGCTATACCTCCCATCATCTCCAAACTCTATGTTTTTCTTGAGGTCTTTCTCCTCCATGTCACTGACGAGATATATATTCCCAGTCATATGGAATGAGGCACCGTTGTCGATATACCACATGCTTCCAATTACAGTGTTTTCCATGCATGCAATGAGATTGAAATCAAGTTCAAATTGTGAAGCTAGAGCTTCACCTGAAACTGCTACTGCAAGCTCCTTCTTGCTTGCTTTCTTCTGTGGGCATTTCATGGCATAGTGCCTGAACTAATGATAGTGAAAACACTTGATGTTCAAAAAGTCCTTCTTCTTGCTTCCCTCCTCTTCTTGGGAATTCATTTCCTTGGATTTATTTTCTTTGCTGACTAGTGGAAATTCCTCTTCCACTTATTTGGATGAGGTCCCATCTTTGGTGTTCTGCCGAATCTCTTCTTATACCAAGTTGGACCACAATCACTCCCTCTTTGGTAGCTTTTCCCTCCTACTAATTGAGTCCTGGTAGCTGTGCCATCTCTTGGGAAGTCCTAGAAGTGCTAGGCTCACCAGATCATTTTCCGCAACAGTAACACCGACACTTCCAAGCTCATCCCCACATTGGGTGAACTTGGTCAAGTACTTCAGCATTGTATCACCCTTCTCCATCTTGACCTTTCTAAGCTTTTCCTTCAGTTCCAGTTTCCTATGGTCACTGCTAGTTTGAAACATGTCCATCAATGTCTTGCACATTCCAAATGGAGTTTCCTTACCGTGGATATTTGAGACAATATGATCTCGAACTCCTTATAGGATAATCCTTCTCGCCTTTGCCACACACTTTCTCCTGTCTTCCAAATCTTGAGTATAAGATGTTGGAGGCTTTGGGATATCATGATCTATGAATTCCTTCAGCCTATTGTCTTCCAACACTGCCTCCATTCTGTCCTTCAAAGCTATGTAATTCAAGCTACCCTCAAGGGTATACTCAAGTCTCAATCCCTAGAATGACATCCTCCTGGCTCTGAAGTATGAAACTGCAAATTTGATTTCACCTGCATAATAAACTCGTATTATCCTCTTTTATAGTGATTTCAACTCCGATACCATGTATAAATGTCTACAAATCTAGCTTTGATACCATGTATATTTTTATTGTAGATTTAGATTGCATATTGTGATATAATAAAACAATTGACTTGAATCTACTCTACTCATCAACGAAAACAAAATTGATCGATGAAATCACGAAACAGAAAAGGAAGAATTTCAATCACACATAACAAAATAATTTTTGGGGGAAAGCCTTAGCAAAAAACCCTAATATATGTGTATTGCATTAACTAGAAGATCTAAGAAGAAAATAAAATGCTTGTTCAACCCAAACAATCTATGCATATGTACAATCTCACTCACTGCTTCACAAACTAGCTCAAGCTAATACTTAGCCAAATTTGTTGCCTGCCAAGCTCTTACTTCCTTGTGTTGTTCCCTTTTGAATTAGCCCATATTTAATTAGGAAATTCCTTACTCATAACTGTGCAATCCATCCATAAGTCGTTCTCTGATTTCATGGACCATCATTTTAATTTAAATGATTTTACAACTAATAGTACATTGTCCTTGAACTCTAATATCAACTAGGTCTTTCTCACAACTAACATGCATGAATTATTTATTAGTGAATTATCAGTTATCTCATTGATCACTGCATGTGAATTAAATCCAAATTAATTCACTTGACCTCTCACTAGTTCTTCCATGAACTAGCTTAACCTGAATTTAACTCAGTCAAAGTAAATTAAATAATTACAACTCAATAATAACTCAACTTGGGCCCCTAAAATTTAGGGATCACTCTACACGACTCTATATAGACTCCCAACTCGAATTTACTAAGCCTACTAAGTCAACTTAACTTAGTTAATTGTTACAAGTTTCCATGAAAATAGAATTACAATTTAATTCATAATTTAATTAAAGGAAAAAATAAATTAGGATTTTCTTGATGCTATTTTTAACATTTCTTGTTACTATTTTCAACAAAGATGGGATAAATTTCCATGGTTAAGAATATTTATGTTTTAAATATATATACATTTAAATTATATATTAATTATGTAATTAGCAATAATAATAATTGTTATTATCCAATTTTAAGGCCACGACGAAGCCATACCCCACATTGGTGTATGAGACCCCTTGTTTGTGGGAGAAGGGACCCACCTTTGTGGAGTAATTTGAAAAGTCTACGAAGGCATACATACTCTACCCTACTCCGATTTTGAACTTGTGACCTCTTAGGAGGAAACACATGCCCTTAACCATTAGGCCCACTCAAGCTATCATAATAATAATAATAATAATAATATTTAGTTTTTATGATTTTTCTTTATTTTAACAATTTGAGATGAATCATGAAGTAAGTACTTTGATATTTATGATGGATTAGTGGCTATTAGTGTTTAGATGTGTAGTATTACAGAATAAATATATTGAAATATTTTACTTTTAAACTTTGCGGAGATTAAAATAAGTTTAAAGTTTCATTAAATTTTATTTATTTATTTATTCTAATTTTATAAATGTACCTTTTTTTAGAAAAAATAATATAAACCAATTAAAAGAAAAATGACAAATGATAGAGAGTTGAAAATGCATACATAATAAGAATGATCTAATAATTGTAATTATTAATTTTTATTAACTTTTTCCATCTAAATATCAAAATATGAATGGTTAAGTCTTAAAGTAAATTATTAACCTTGAAAATAACAATATTTATTCAATCAGAATAATGGATATGGTGGATGAGAAAATATAATGGACCAATAATCTTCTATTTAATTAATTATTTATTTAATAAAAAAATTGAAATGCGAAATAAGCAAATATAAAGGAGCAATACTAATTTTTTATTAAATAAAAGAGGGTTATAATATAACTCTTTTTGTTGAATAATTGATATTGAAGCAATGGTAATCATTTATTAAATTAAAGAAGGTTGTAATATAACTTTTTTTTGTTGAATAATTGATATTTATCTTCTTGTCTATAGTTTAAGTACAACATTAATATAATTCTCCCACCCATATTTACCCTATTTCACTGAATCTCTAGGTAAATGTGAAGGGAAATGCTACTATCATGTGACCTGACCTCCATGCTTTAGTTATGGAAGTGGGCAGATAACTAAGACTTATAGACCACAAACTGACAGCCTACATGGCTTGTAGGTCACTCAGGAGCCAAAGAACCAACCGAAGCTACCAAAGCCTGAGCTATACTACTTTTTCAATGACTTAACACCCCAACTGCATGCACAAGCCTGCAAAAGTGCAGTTGTGACCCTCCATCTGCATGCATAAACCTGCCTGAGTGCGGTTGTAGCCCAAAATCCTCAGTTCAGAGGGTGTGGTCCCAACATCTGAGCGATAATTCTAGGCCAACTTCCAAACCCCTGCCCATAACTTCTTGAAACATTCCATAATGAAAAATGACTTAATGAAAATGCTAAACATGCAAAATTGAATAAAAAACTTCAACTAACCATGAAAATCATTTCATCAAACATATGGCAAACATGTAATCTACATGTCATGAATGCATATCTTATCATAGGAGTCTGAAACTTAGCTGAGAATCAACAAGAAGGTCTAATGCCCTCTCATAATAGCTGCAATAAAATTTGTTAGCACATGCATTCATAATCCAAAAAATACTTATCAAATCCTAAACAAGACATAACTAGAGTACATTGCAAATCCATGCTTATAACCAACATATAACAAGATTATTCACCATGACATAACAACCATCAAATCACTAGAATAATGAGTACAAATGATCATAGAATACAATAGGAAAAAAACTCTTATTAATTGATGCAAAATCCAACTAAGTGAGGGACTTCCACACACCACCCGACAATAGATTGGGCTGAACTAAATCTTTCTTTAAGCCAATCACCCCCGTGCCATATTCCAAGCATGTATGTGGGAGCTCAAGACATAAACAACCATGGATTCCCAGAGATTAAACCACAACCACCCTCAGGCTACCGCGATTTTGCTAAAACCGGTTAAGATATCACAATGCCCAAAACAAGATTGGATGTCTCAAAGTTTTTTTGCTAATACCTTGAGGAATTTTCTTGTCTCCACCCGCCTGTTGAGGGCTTCTCAGAGATTAAACCATATCCACCCCCAACCCTTGGGAATTTTCCTGAGATCACCTCACCTAGTTCCAAAACCATCTGGTAATCCAAAGCTCAACTGAGAAAAGAATCCCATCACACCATGGTTATCCAGAAATGGCAAGGCAAGGCTAAAACCACTGTCACACATGAAAAAACCCATTCCAATGACAAGAAAATAAACAATTACACAAATTCATGTACCATGCATTCACAAACCAGTTAGGAAACCACACATGCAACCTACTACCGACAAATCCTCCTGTTGAAGCTTCTTGGTCCAACCTTCCTTTCTTGCCCTTTCATTTCCTTGTCCTTCCTTTGCCTTCCTTTTCCCAATTCTAGAGTGCTCCAAGAATACTCTAAGTATGAAATAGTATGAGAGAATAGAGAGAGATCAAAAAATGAACTGAAAAAAGATGTGAACTGCTCTTCATAAGCCTTTTTATTTTTGAGGCCTCCATTTTCTTCATTTTCCTTTATTTTTCCTTCAATTTTCCTCTCGTGCAAATTTTTGACCTTTCATCTCCCTTTTCTCCCATTTTACTTTATTTTCTTAAATAAAATAGTAAATAATTCCTATTTTCCTTTTCCAATGCCTTTGTCAATTTCCTTAGCCATAATAAACCGAAAGTGACACCTTCTAGGATGTTTTGCCCAAAATTAATATTGGAATATGTGTCCCATGACCTTGGCCTTATTCTTTTTCCTTTATTTACTTTATTACATGAACCTTTTAACCCGGGGCTATTACAATTAATTTATAATATAGGTTTAAGTCCATAAATCTTGAAAGAAGTAATTAAGAAAAAAAATTAAATTAATGTAATCTTTTTTTCAATAATTTTTTTTTCCATGTCTAATGAAATTTTGGGGCTTATCACACTTATGAGAATAAAGTATTCATTTTGGCATCACATTTCTTCTTTTGATTCTTGGGTTTGAATCTTATTTCATAATCATTATAATTCATTTTTGCATAAGGACATTTATAGGCATAATGTATTATTCTTTCACATTCAAAGCATTTGAAATTAAGCTTACCACTGAACTTTTTGGTTCCGCTTTTCATCTTTATGACAAACATGACTTATTATTCATCATATTCATGGCTAGAATCTACTTGATTCTCATGCTCTCTTCCTTCTTTGGATGCTTTGGATGTTTCTTCCTTGGTTCTTGATTTGTACCCTTCATAGCAATTTTTAAGCTTGTTCCATATGTCATGGGCTGACTTGCAGTGCATTACTCTGACAAATTCTAAATCTAACAAACCACTCGAAATGGCATGCTTAACTATTGCATTATATGTATAGAGTGCCTTACTAGTTGTATTAGTAGGAAGAGTATTAAGAAATTTATAATCAGTCTCTACAACTACCGAATCATTAACTCCTACTGAATTAGATAACTTTCCATTCTTATCTTCCAGAAAGCATAGTTGGATCCATCAAACTAAGGAGGATTTCCAAATGATCTGATAGTCATCATTTTTCCATGAGAACAACCTTCCAACAATAAATTGTTCTTGAAGGAACCCACTCTCATTCCACTTGTTCGACCAAAGATCACACTGAGAGTAAGGGTGAACTAGTGTAATGGAAACCATATCATTTCAAAAAAAATCTTCCAAGCTTCACGATGACCATCTCTACCTCCAAATTTCCATTGTCTTATCTAGTTTTTTCTACAACCATTCACATTTTTTCTCCAATAGTTCTGGCTTTGCATCCTTCTCTTGTTATGCCATTTCACTTTTCATGTTCGTTAATTTCATTAATGTTACCATCATCTTCGTTGGGTTTTCAATGGAATGACAAAAGAATACTTGGTTCTGCACACTCAAATGTTCCTTTCTGGATTCCATTTCCATCATCCTATCACTACAAGGAAAATACCTTCTAGTGGAGGTTATAACGAAGGTTTTTAGTGTTATAAATTGGAAAACTTTGTTAAAAAAACATTCTCAAAACATTTGTTTGTGATAGCATATGTTTTAGTGGAGATTTTAATGTAACTTCATCACAACTAAAAAAATCTAGGTTGCGCGAGGTTTTAGTGGATGTTTTTTTTGCGTTGCACTTCATGGAACAGGTAGCACCGGTGCACTAAATATATAAGAACATTGGGCTACATACATAACTAAAAGAAGTGAGGCATTGAATGAAAATAACACTGGTTCCTGAAATGTGTACCACACCAGTGATTATATATGAAAAAATTCTTGGGGTATTCATTTAAGGAACCACATCGCGGCACACAAAAAAATATTGCATATTTGGTGCTTAGGTTTAAACTCGCAGTGTCGATGCATATTGTTTGTATAAGCACAGTGATGTGTTAGGGATATAAAAGGAACGACGCAATTCATTTTAATAATGCACTGGGGATGGAAATAATATTTTGTAGGACCAGTGCTTTAGTTAAATGAAAGCATTCGTGCGCTAAGAATTGCAATGCACCGGGGTGTTAATTGACAACAATACGCATGTTTGAAGAAGTAAACACCCCAATGTTGTATTTTTCCAAAAAGGCATCGATCATGCAAAAAGTATATGTCATGGTGTCTTTATATAAAATAATGCACCGGTGCATTTTTATGTTATGGACACACCAATTTTTTGTATGAGATTTTGTCTTTTATAGAAACATTGACTTATGACAGTGCAATTATTGTAATTTTTAAAATATGCTATTCATCAAAAAGTCGACATATATATTATAACATTATTCATAAAAATTAAAATTTTACTAGTGCATTTGTATATGATGTTTGGATTAATTTGTTATATTATCAAATTTCACATCTATTCATTATAATATTTAATCATCCATATCTTTAATCAGTGGTGTAACATTTCATAACGACATTGGATAACACAATAGAATAAATTAAAATGTATTTTATTATATATCAGTAAGATGCTCTTCGTCATACAAAATGGGATTGTTATTAGTAACCCTTTTTCTTTCAATTGGTACACTTTGTCCATTACATTAAACAAAATGTCTAATTTTCACTAACAATTATTTCAAAAAATACAATAGGTTGCATTGATATCCAAATAGATCACCATTCTTTGTTGGAACTACTCTCATTTCTCAAGCTACTTCCATGACTTGGGTTATTTGGAGGAATGTTTTATTGATTGCATCAATTGTTTTCATCTTCATTGTCTTGTTCCATTTGCAAACATAAAAATAACATGTAATCAGTGTATCTACATTGGTGAGAATAATTAAAATTAAAATAAATTATATACATCAATGTAAATCGAATGGCAATGTACAATAGCAACAAGTGACTCATGAATTGTGCACATGGCTTCAAAACCAAGTCTCATGTCTTGTTGCAACAAGTCTTCTATTGGCATAGTTCCACACTTTGTTTCCTACATGTTTTAAACCCCGTTATAAATCTTAGATTAATATAAAGTATTTTTTTGTTATATTAATTATAAACTTAGAGGAGTAAAACAACACAGATACTTACAAATTCCACAATTAATTTTTTATATGCCAACATATGCTCACAACCCATATTTAACTCAATGTCAATCAATTCTTTCGATGAACCTTATTTGTATGTTAGCACCTATTTGAAGACATTCAAGGATGGTTATTGTAAAACAACTTAAAATATACAAAAATGAAACCTTGAGTTGTTATAAGGAAATATTAACAATTGCTCACAAACTTTGATCTAAACCCTTTTCTTCCCTTTCGTTCTATTTTATGTGTTGAATGAGTTCCATTTTCTTTTCTGCAAGAAAATACTTGAAAATTAATATTTAATGCTAAAATATTTTTTTATATATACAAGTCAATCATGATTACATACATTTAAAGCATGTTGTTGATGATATGGATCCTCCTGTGATGCAATTATGTCCATTTCTTTGACCATCCCCTTGTACACTATTTTGGACATTCCTACTAGCATGTTTTGCATATCAACTTGTTGATCATTTGGGATTTTCGAAATCTTCCTTAAAATAGTAATAAAGTATTTTTATATTGATATTTGAAAACTAGTGTAACAAACATGATATTAATAAATGAATGGTTTGGAGTAATATATACATATAATTATAAAAAATCATTTTAATTAGGAATATTACCTTTTGAATTTTTATTTTTTTGTTGTTGTATGTTTTTACTAATGCAAGTCTGACATGTATCATTTCCCATTGCTCTGGAAATACTTCCTATAGTTGAGATATAATTTGGTCCCTGGAATCATTGGATTGATTTTTGTATTATAAGTAGAAAGTACGTTTATACGTTCATTCCACTATATTGCTCATAGTTTTGTAAAAAAAAATAGATCTTTCATTAATCTCCAACACCACTCCAGATGAGCTAAGGACCAATTCATCATCATTTACATGTTTTATTATTTTTATTTTCTTAAATGACATTGATGTTTTCCTTCATTATTGCTCCCTGTAGAAAATTAAACATATATGAATTAATAGATGGTTTGAAACATGTTATCTAATATTCTTAAGTATGTTATTAATGAAAATTCAATAAAAAAGAAAAGAAAAAATCATATTGAATAATATGTTTTCATTCACCTGATTCATCCTTCTGCAATTTTTCTATCAGACTTTTATGCACTTCTGCACTTATATTAGAAATAATGTTATTGACCTTATTCATTTTGTGGCTCTGCATGACACACTAACTAATACATATTAGTTAAACTTACATATGGTTCAAACATATTAATTTTGTAAAGAATTTACAAAGAACATTCCTTCTCTATTTTTTTATGTGCTACCATTGTGTCGATCAATATTTTTGTTACTTAACACCTTCTCAGACATTTTTTATCAATATACAACATGCACCATTCAATACAAAACCATTAAATATATTTATACATAATCAAATAATTTTTAGCCAAAAAGAGATTTGATAACGAATTCATTTATCTTAATAAATGCACTAATGAGTTTATTCCATTAAATGCACTAGTGTGTTTATTCCATTAAACACACAATGCATTTAATTATTTGGCATCGTCAACAGAAATTAAATTTTTAAAATAATTTTAAATTATGACGATGTGATTTGTAACGATAACCACACCACAATGATTTAACGGTGCTATTTGGTAGAGGCACGTCAGTGAGTTATATTACAATGAGAGCAACGATGAACAAACTGGACATAACCGACAATGTTATAATATATTGTTGCATTGTATTACACAAGAAGGATCGATGTTTTACATTGGAGAGGGCACATTCCGGAACATATATCCATTTTAAATTATGTAAACTTTGAAATGAGAACTATAAACTCAAAATAGGAACTCTAGCCAAAAAAACCCCCCAAAAACATGAAAAACAGTGCTAAAAATGAAAAATGTGTATACTTGAACGATGGTTTTTTTTTTAGGGTCAATTTTCAACATTTAAAAAAAATGGTAGTAAAACTGATTTTTTTTGTGCAAAAAACAACTGTTTTTGAGGAAAAAACACACTAACGTTTTTGGTAGAATAACATTCTTTTCCTAGGTATAATTTCAACATTTTTTAGTAATGACAATAAAGATAAAATAATGGGATCTAAAACACATTAAAATTTTATCAATTTTCACCCATGTTGTTAAACATATGATAACATGACACTAAAGATCTCTAAAATTCTAATATTTTTCAACATTAAAGATAAAAAAAAATTGGAATTTTTTCAACCATAAAATTAAAGAACCATGACATTATGAAAAAATTACATGACTAAATTAATCAAAATGTCATTACCTATAGATTGAATGAAACATACATCATATGTCTAAGTTATTGTTGCATTGTAGATATTCTAAACATTAAAAATCATCATAATTAAAACATATAATCCAATAAACATAAAAATGACTCATAACTTCATTTAACACCATATGGAAATCAAAATTTTTATTTCAAGATACGATGCAAACATCAGTTATATAAATTGTCTTAGACAATTATTAAAAATCACTCATATTTTCTTACATGCCATCATAATTCACATCTTCAAATGAATGACTGGATGTAGATGAAGATGTTACATATTCTTCTCTTTTTTCAACTAGTGCCCCATCTGAGTCCACATGCACGCTCACCATTCAGGTTTCAAAATTCTTCTAGATCCACGACTAGTTTCAACAGACTCCCATCTCAACACTGTTCCTCTTGGTAACTACCACTTCAGAATCTCTATTGTCTTCAAGCAAAGAGTTCCTCTCTTTGTTAAATTGAAGTCATAAACACGTATGTCAACATCCTCCAATTTTAATAGGTTTGTGCGACGACGATTTATATTTGTACCCTTTCATTTTCTCTTTTTGCCAATTTTTTTATCAACTACCATCTCTAGCTGATACACATCATTGAATGGGTGTGTGTTTGTGGCATACCAATGTACTTCAACATCTACAACATCTTCATTTTTTGTAATGACTTTTATAACCTTAGCAACACAGAATGGATAGCCATTAGGATCTCCATCTGCTGGCACTACAATCATGCAACCATCCTTAATATCCTATATTTAACCCCTGTAAAGGTCTTTCATGGCTTCACGTTGTGCACGAGATATTATGGAACCAATATACATTTCTCTTTGCTCTACCTGTGAAGAATTAATAATACTTTGAGATTGTTGTTCAACAATGTTTCTTTCCTCATGTTCATTTGACACATTTGGTGGCCAAATAAATGGATTTTTCAAAGGTATATCTTCATTTTTTGTTCTTGAAATGATATAACTTTCATTATTGAAAAAAATACTCCCACCAAACTGAATCAACAATATCAAAGTACTCATATGTATATCTAATACATTTTTTAATTTCTTCTAGGAAATCAAAATAATTTATATCCCTATGCTGTCTGCGTGCATTATGAACTTTAGCAACTGATTGTAATAACAATATATATGATGCAAATATTGGATGATTTGGAATGAACTTCAAAAATGCCAAAACTGATGACGGTGCCCATTCTGTAGTAGTTGAATACTTCTTGCCCCATATTAGTGTTTTCCCATCAATTTTTTCGATACGAAATTAATGTTGGAAGCTAATGTCATTAAGTTGTTCAACGCAGTTCTCCTCACCATGCGATCCCATAATAAACCTTTGCATGTCAACAGTTTCTTCCAACATATCAAAAGTATGTTTTGGCATGTATGATTTCTTAATACATTTAATTAATTATGGAAAGCTCCCAACTTCCTTCCTCCTCAATGTGACTGAAAAACGACTGAACATCTGATCAATATGGTCATGAGTGTGCCCAACAAGAAGGAAACCAACCTTTACCTTTTGAAAAATTCTTAATTCAACGAGCATGTTTAGATATCTAACAACAATCTAATTTTTTTCACAAGTGTTGTCCAATTGTAGATAAAAAAACTTCAGGAATATTACTAGGCCAATGAGAAAGCACACCATGAATTATAGTTATTATTAGATTTTCATCATTATGAATATTTGGAGCTGTGAATTATACCCTTGGCAAAATTTTCCCATTGAAGACCATACAACCGACCAAGTGATACTAAATAAAATTTTCCTCCTGTAAATTTTTGGGTGTGCGAACAAAATGTGATAGAAGTGTTTTCTTCTGATCCATACCATCAATTATCAAACCCAAATATTTATTTGGAATATCATAACACTTCCTTCTATGCTTGTACAACTTTTTCCTTTCACTTGTTTGTTGTTCGCAATGCTCTTGTAGTGATTTGACAATGGAATCTACACAACATAAAAGAAATTCATTAAGACATATGTTTTAATAGTTGATGACGATACAATTTTAAAAGTTAAAGTTATGAATGCTTACCTCTTTCTGACCCTTCACATTTATCCCTTTTTTATTTAAGAGAAGCACATGTACTACAAATCCCCATCCTTGTCTTCTTAGGAATACTGACATTATTGAATTCTTTCTTCCATATCATCACAAAATATTGATATGTAATAAATCAACCATGTCCCTCAGCACCTTTTGCATATTATTTGTATAAGTTGTAGATTTCTTGTCTCGAGAAATTATCTCAAATATGTATTGTCTCTCTATTTGGCATACACTCTCCATGATTTGAAAAAAAATCTTTTATCCATGACATTCCAGTATTTGATAATGGCACAAACTGTCGTTTATGATGTACTTATGAATAAAATGTGGGATCCTTTTCCAATTTTTCTTGGATTCTCAACAAATTAAAATTACCCATTGAATGAAACATTTTGAAGCCCTTTCTACAAATAAATAAAGACCCATTATGATAATCATAACCTAACAATGTAGATTGCATGCACCCCACTAAATATGAATTTTCCATGCTTTTATTCATTGACAAATATCTCTTCCTTTTCTCTAATGAAAACTTGAAATCTATATGTTTCAAGCAATCTTTTTGACAACATTCACTTGAAATGAGAGCACTGATAGAACTTCTTCTCGTCAAATATTCTGCTCTACCACTTGTATAACTAAAACATCTTGGATTGATATGAAAAGGTCTACTCCTACTCCTTGATACAATATTTCTTGGCAACATCTCCATCATTGGATCATCATTTGTATAAGCATTTTCATCATCATTATGAGGAATGCTATCCTCGCTATAATCATATGTGCTTCTGAAATTCTGACTCAAAGGATATTCTTCATCTCGCCCTTCTTTAGTGCTTCTCTCATAGTCCTTAGAATTAGGACTAAATGGAAAATTTGACTCGATGTTTATTGGATATTCTTCATCATGGGCATTGTCAGTGCTTCTCTCATAGTCCATAGGATTAGGACTATGTCAAATATGTGACTCTTTACTTACTAAAAATTCTTCATCCTGCACTTTGTCATTATTGCTTTTATAGTCCTTAGGATTAGGACTAAGTGCTTCATCTTGTCCTTCGTCACTATTTCTCTCATATTCTTTAGGATTAGGACTGGGTGTAAAATGTGACTCTCAATTTATTGGAAATTCTTCATCGTGGCCTTCATCAATGCTTCTCTCATAATCCATGGGATTAGGATTAAGTGGAAACCGCGACTCTTTATTTATTTGAAAATCTTCATCATGCTCTTCATCACTGCTTCTCTCATAGTCCATAGGATTAGGACTAAGTGGACACCATGACACTCTATTCATTTGAAATGATTCATCATGTTCTTCATCACTGTTGCTCTCATAGTCCATAGGATTAGGACTAAGTGGACACCATGACACTCTATTCATTTGAAATTCTTCATCATGTTCTTCATCATTGTTGCTCTCATAGTCCATAGGATTAGGACTAAGTGGACACTCTGACACTTTATTCATTTTAATTTTTTCATCATGTTCTTCATCATTGCTGCTCTCATAGTCTATAGGATTAGGACTAAGTGAACATCGTGACACTGTATTCATTTGAAATTATTCATCATGCTCTTCATTAATGCTGCTCTCATAGTCCATAGGATTAGGACTAAGTGGACACCGTGACACTCTATTCATTTGAAATTCTTCATCATGCTTTTCATCATTGTTGCTCTCATAGTCCATAGGATTAGGACTAAGTGGGAACCGTGACTCTTTATTTAATTGAAAATCTTCATCATGATCTTCATCATTGTTGCTCTCATAGTACATAGGATTAGGATTAAGTTGAAACTGTGGCCCTTTATTTATTTGAAATTATTCAACCTATCTTTCATCAGTGATTCTCTCATAAGGGATTAGGACTAAGTGGAATATTTGAATCTCTATTCATAGTGGAAGAATTTCCATTATATTTATCAATATGAATAGAGTTGTTACGCGATGAACATGTTGATGCTTCACAAAGTGAAACTTCACTATCAGAATAATCAATGCCTTTCAAACAGAAGAGGGTGAATGATACAAATTTATTCTCTCTTAATGATAATATATAGCTTAAAGAATGAAAATTCTCCTCCAAAGTTCCCCTCTAAAAATTTTCGCTGAAATGTTTCCCTCTAAAAATTTCGTTTCGTATATTTTCCTCCATAATTTTCTTCTACAACTTATTGAAAAATTTTAACTAAAATTTTCTTATGAAATAAATCTTTTAAAACAAATATTTTACCTAAATTAATTTTTTACTTAAACTATATAATATTTACTAGACAATTAAATGTTTTTTTTTTTTAATCTTCTAAAACAAATTAATCCCACATTCACTGCGTGGTAAAACAATTCCGTAATGTTTGTTTTATCATAGTTCCCTATATCTCCATAACAAAATTTACATGTTAAATTTTTTATAAAAACAAATTGGTCCCACGTTAATCGTGCGATAAAACAATTCTGTAATTTCCGCTATCAAATAAATTTCATTATCACTATTCCTCACATCACATCAAGGTTTTTCGAGGTTCGTTAAAAGACTTGGAGCGAATTTGTGGAGTAAGTACATTGCTATCAACAACATATTCAATGCAATATTATCGCATTTGAAAGGTTAGTTTCTCTTTTGTTGTGTGCATGTTTTAAAATTCAATAGGTTTAATCAATTTCTTTTGTTTTTAGAAATTAAAAATTTAGATGAGACAAATTTACCCACTATGTCTGCAGTGGGCATGGTGGGCCCAATCATGTTCCCCAACAACCCAACGAGTGCATGGGTGAGGGGTCGGGGGCTTGTCTACCTAGCCCCACGCCCCACCTTAGTGGCCCAAGGGCCCGCCTTTTTGGTGCAGGGGGGTTGGCGCCTGGCCCCCTGCCACACCTCGGTGGCTCAACAACTGACCATGGCGGCGGGCCATTGGGCCGCCGGGGTGGGGCAGGGGGCTGGATTCTAGTCCCCCCCACCCACCACGATGTCCCAACAACTGACCGGGGTGGGGCAGGGGCCTGGGTACCAGGGCCCCCAGGCCACCCCGACGAGTCACCAGGGTGGGGCAGGGAGGCTAGAGCCCAGTCCCCTGCCCCACCCCGATAACCCAACGGTCTAATGGCCCGCCACCCCGGCCGACCGTTGAGCCACCTGGGTAGGGCGGCGAGCTGACGCTTCCCCCCCACCAACCCCACCTCGATAGCCCAATGGCCCGCTCAGGGTGGAGGGACGATTCTGGGAATCAGCCCGCCAGCCCCGTTGGTCTTTGGGTCACTAGGGTGGGGTGGGAGGGGGCTGCACGGCTGGGGCCGCCGAGTGGGGCGAGAGGGGGGTGCATTTTTTTAATTTCTTATTTCTTATTTTTTATTTTTTTAAATGGTTATGTTTTACGAAACTATTTATCATTTATCATTTTGTTTGTTAATTTAAGCTATAATATTTTTGTAATTTATTGATTTATATATGTGTGTATTTTTTTTGCACGAAAATGACATCAAAAAAGATTTATGTGGATCTGTCTGGACCAAAGACTACTAAAATTAAAGGTGGATCCTAAAAGAAAACTGTTGAATGAACCAAACCTAAGTTGATGGCTACAAATCTATTAAGTCCCTGAGACGATAAGAAAATGATTTCATACTGGAAGAAATCAAAAGAAGTGAAACTTACAAAAAAAATATGGTGTGTGAAAGAAAGAGAAGGCAAAGATGTTCATATATATATATATATATATATATATATATATATATATATATATATATATATAATGATAGTGGAATTTTTGAGGTGCTAGGAAATGTCATAGACTTGTGTTTGGTACCAGACACTGAAGTTGTTTATATACTTACAAAACTGCCCAAGTCACATGACATGATCAAATATTAGTTATCATATTGATTGTATGACACGAGATAGGTATCTACAAAGTTGTCTAAACAAATCGTAAATGAGATTGCACAAGATATCGTAAGTATTTTTATTTATATTTGTGTTTTGCATTATTGTAACTATCTCATTAAATTTTTATTACTTTTTTTTATTCACATGTGATACTTTGTTTGACAGAATTTTGTTGAAAGTATTTCAATTATGTTGGGAGGCATTCATTTCATAGAGAAAGATATTATGAAGGTTGTCAGCAATTTCTACTCAAGGTCAAAAGAAGATATGGAAAACAAGAAAAAATTAGTAATTCATGATGCTACAAAACTACATCCAAGGGATCAGAAAGAAATACCTCTAATGGATAAATCTAGTAAAGGTAGACATGTTACTTTTGAAGATGAGGAAGTTGAAACTGACACTGAAGAATATGTTTCCGTTACTGAGGTTGACATTGGAACTAATGTTAGAAAGTAGAAGAGTCGTAAAAAATCAAAAATAACAATGCCTAGGAATGTCTTTGTTCTAGTTAATGATGAGAATTTTAGGAGGATGAAAAGTAAAGTTGAACATTCTCAAGTAGTCATTACCAACAATGAAGATCCTAGTGAAACTTCAAAAGAAAGCAGGGAAATCATTACACCAGGAGCTAATTTAGAGGATGGCATTATTAAAACAAAACAAAATGCCATTCGACAAAACTTGACAAAGAGAAACTTAATTGAGGGTGGTCGTACATTTCAGCTTAATGTGATACAAGTCTATAAATGAAGTGAAGGACAATGTAAATATCAAATCAGAAAGCCACACCACTTGCATGTTCACAACTTGAATACATTGATGAGGTACAATCCATATGCTCATGTGGTTAATTATGTGTTTCTTGTTGATCCAATTCAAGTTCCCAACAAAGAAGCATTTGATAAGTCAAAATGTTTTAAATATAATTATTATGTGTTTGGGGGGAACCATTCTATAGAAGCTCAAAGGAAATTGATGGATGAATATCCCAATAACCCACGTTTTGAAACAATGAAATGTATTACAGAAGCAAAGTTATTGGCATGGGATCATAATTCAGATAATGAATATAGGATCTCTATGACTTTCATCCAAAGGGTTAGATTTATTCATAATGAATTTGAAGAAAAATGTGGTGGGGATAAGATACATGTTAATGTAGATTTCTGAAAGGAATGTTGAATGGAAATAGGCTATCAAATTGGGGAGAAAGTCAATTCATAATGCGTCACATTAAATACTAATATATTCAGAGGTATTGATAACATTTTCGAGTTGGAATTTAGAACTGGAGAGATATGGGAATTGATTAATGAGTTTTTTAGAAGATGGGAGAACATTGGCATTAAAAACCAGAAGGTTAAAATGTCTAAACCATTGATATGTAGCAACAGTAAACTATGTCCTAAAATGAAGCAGCTTCCAGAAAATATGACTATCACACCTTGGAGATCAATGCAAGGAGTGAATGATGAAAAACTTGTGAAAGAAATACTATGTTGTGTGAGGTCAGGGGAATTATCATTGGAGCAAATGTCTAAAGAATTTCAAAAGTATGTTTGTTGAATTATTTTTACTTATTTCTAGACTATAATTTCCTTTTGAATATAACATATTGTTCTTGGTAGTATTTCTTATACATATCATTATATTAACTTTTTTTTACTTTATCTATTCAATCACAAAGTTTACATGAAAATACAAAAACAAATTGTTTAATTGTTTAATGAAGATAGATGGGATGATGCTGTACAAAACTATCTAGATTCAAGTTATACACCAACACTAGAATATTTTTATCTTGCATTTAAAAATGTATGTTGATTTATACATTCATTTTTATTCATTTGTATACTATTTTTTATTTTATAACTTATATATATATATATATATATATATATATATATATATATATATATATATATATATATATATATATATATTTGTTTATTTTATTAACGATGATGAAGTATGCAAATGGAGCACTAGATAGTTTCAAAACTTTTATTGAAAAAATTAAGATCGAAAGACTGAAGAAGCAACATCTTAAGAATGTTGAACTTGATCCAACTCTTACTCATTTCATTTGGAATGGGCTTGACACTATTCAATATCAAGTAATAAAAGGTGACTTTGAAGACATTGATAAACTCATACCTAAAAGGGATATTCCGTAATTATTGAAGATATTCCCTAATTATTCAACATCTTCCCCATGGTTTCAATATCCCAAACATTGACTATGATAGTGACCCTTATACTTATCAAGCTCTTAGTAAAGTAGTTGCAGGATTTGTAGGAGTCACATCATCACTGTCATGGAGATTTGTGACATTTTATTTAGACGCACGATTAGCAATGTTATTGTCAAGCTTCAAGGGGAAAACAAAGTCAAGGATTAAGCTTACATGGAAAGACGTTGAAAATGTATGTTTGATTAATATTAAAAAATTCATTTATGTACAAGTTAATTTAACTTTTACTATTTCATGTTACAGGCAGAAGTCAAATCTTCTTAACCGTGAATATCAAACATTTTTAAATGATCATGAGTTCATCCATATTGATTGTTGGACAAAAGATGATAGCTATATGTCTATGCTTTTTAATCGGGTAGATGGAAAGAGTCATAGCCAAGTACTGATTTATGATGTTGTTGTGAAAAAACTAACATATGAAGATAAAGAAGGAAAATGAGAGATAGTTAACATTTATCAAAAACTATAGTCATTGATTAACTATCTTATAGACATATGTTTAAATGAAGGAGATTGGGTTCTGGATTTATTTTTTGGCTCAGGTAAGTTTTATTATATAGAATTTAATTTCAATATCTTCTTTCTTAATTTATATGCCATTATATCAATTTACTTCATTATTTATTTTGTGCTTGATAGTTAGGTAAAAAAATAGCATGTTGCCTACAAAAAGGAAGAAATTGCATTGCCATTAAAAAAGATACAGTACGATGCAAATTTATTCAGCAAAGAATTAATGCTCTTCAATTTCTTCCAGATGCAATGAAAGAAATTGGGTTGAATAAAAGGGATTTTAGTGAAACATGTGTGGCAAAAAAAGCAAAGGAACCTCAACCACCATTACATGGAGTGATTGAAAAAGCATACATTGAGAGATTTACAGATAGATCCATTAGAAGAGGAAAATGACCAAAATGAAGCAGAAAATATTGCGGGAGAAGACAATGATGAAACTCTAGAGGATGAAGAATTTGGATTATGTGATATTGTTGATTAAATTTAAGTTATGCTTGGAAATAAAGCTCATTTTTGTAACTATTAATTAGTTATACTGGTAATGTTTTTGACTTTGACATTTTATGAGAAGAATAAGCATTCAATTAATGTTGTTATGTGTTCAATATTTGTATTATGTGATTTTCACTTTAATTTTTATGTGAATCATTATTTAAAAAAAAAACAATGATTATTATTTTTTGACTTGAGTTTTATAAAAAACTATTATTTAACCATTTTTTGTTAAATTTTTCCTATAAAAATTACGATTTTGACATGTCATTTCTAGCAAAAAAATGATCAAAATGTGTAATTTTTTATTTATATTTATGTTAAAAATAGTTATTTTTATGTCAATTCTTAAAAATTATTGTTTTTTAGAGACAATTATTTGATGTGCATTGAAAAATTAATATAGATATATAAATATGTTGAATATCGAAACTTTAAAATATCGACCTTCTTCTTTAACTATGCAAAAAAATAAAAACCTCACTACAAAAAAGAAAATTTAAAATAAAAACAAGAAAATATGAAGAGGAAGAACACTTAAAAAATTGTTAAATTTAGAAAATAATTATTCACATTTAAAACATTAGAAAATTTAAAGTCAAAATATAGGTCTTTTAAAAAAAGGGCCTGATGCAGAATCAATACTTTCTAAAATCAGCATGCAAATCACTAACATTCTAAAAAGTAATGTACATGAAAAAAAACTATGCTAAAAAAATATTATGTGTATTTTGCATCACCACTTTTCAAAATCGGGTCACTTTTTTGCTACCTCTATGAAACAGGTAATCGTATCAATTCTTGTTTCAAAGTTTACATTGTTTAAAAAAAAATGGACAAGGCCGACAAAGTTTGGATCTAATTCCATAATTGATCCCCCTACTTTACATGTCAAACAACCTATACATAGTAAGTACAAAAACCCATTAAATGTAAAATGCCTAAAATTAAAAACTATAATTCTGAAGTGGTAGAGGGAGTTAAAACCGAAGGTAAAATTATGTAGTCAGATAAGCAAGGGTTTAAGGTAAACATTGATTTTTTTTCTTGAATTTTAATTAAATTTAAATAGGAACAAAGATTGTAAAAAAAATGTTAGTAAAATCAATAGTAATTTTTTTATTATTTAGGGTTTTTACAATAAAGAATTTTGAATTGTGAATAAATTTAACAGAAACTGTAAAAATTTGTAACAATAAAATTAAAAAAAATTGCTATCTAGGGTTTTGAGTGAATCACCATAACACTCAAATTTTGATCTTTCTATGGTTCCAAATTATTTTTTTGCCCCACAATTCTTCCAATATGTCTCTCTTGCAAACGATCTCTCTTTTAATTAAACCCTAATAGAAATTGTAAAAAAAATATTAGTAAAATAAACAATAAAATTTAAAATTTTTACTATACAAGGTTTTGAGTGAATCACCATATCTTTCAGCTTTTGACCTTCTAAAGAGTTTTGTTGATCCAAAGTATTTTGTTGTTGCACAGTGCTCCATCGAAATTTTGAAAAAAATAATGAAATAGTGAAAAAAAATTTACTATTTAAAATACTTTATAAAGTCATATTTCAAAAAATCAGTTGCCACTCGTTTTTTAATTTAAAAAAAAGAAAATCGAAAAGTCGCGCTTTTTTTTCACTTTAATCAAACTTCAGTGTGTTCGATAGTAAAGAGAATTGATGTGTTTATAAGGAAAGCTCACCAACATTGTTCTGGAGGCAAAGTTTTTCAACGCTCCGACATGATACAATTCCTTTCTTTTTTTTTCAAAATCTCGAAACAGTGCGATTAATATTTAAACACAATGGTGTGGTTTGTATTTAAATGCATCAGTGTTGTAATTGTTATAGGAGCATCGAGATGGTAGAATTCGATTTTATTTTCCAAATTTCGGAAATAGGCATTTACCAATATTTTTTTTATTTAAATGCATCAGTGTGTTTTTGTACAACAACATCGATATGATAACATACTTTATATCTTTTGGAATACAAAAAACTGGAGCACATATTATTTGAATGGCTCGGTGTTGTTATGATTTCAATGCATCAATGCAATTTGTTTTGATAAGTACACTAGTAGGGTTTAAAATCTATCTGAAATTTTACTTTCACATAAAATGAAATATTAGTCTCAATTTATCTCTTAGGATGCATCCACATGAATTATAATAGTTCATAGTATACATTTTCCACTTAAAGTCGCCTAATTATTCTTCGAAAATGGTTTGAAAATTATATTGGAATTCATATTGTGGTTATATGTTTCTCTAAATTAATTTTAGATATGCACACAAATTTTTATTTTTGATTTTTCTCAAATGCAGGGACAAAATCTCAATAATATCAATTGGAGAATTCTTCAAATTCTAGCTCATTCCATATTCTTGATCAAAGTACTTCACGAAGTTTTCTCTTTCCATCTCCAGTAAGCTCATATTTTATTTATAGTTCAATTATCTAATTGGATTTTTTTCTAATCCATGTCAATTTGAATAAACATGCATCTAAATTTGTAGGATCCTGATTTAGAATGAAGTTTAGATGCAGAAAATATTCCTCCATTTCAAAAATGTTGGAAGCCCTTATCAGGAGTAACATATCGCAAGCAATTGGTAGATGAAAATGGACAACCTCTTCACCTTTCCAATTGGAACATGGCATATTCTAGCCACAATCCTTGATAAAAAATGGTAATAATTGATTGGTATAATGTAATTTCAAAAAACAAATTGCATTGACATGCTTACTAATATCATAGATATTGCACTAATGACGTTCAATATTTGTTTAAATTAGGATTCTAGTGATGATGAGCGACCCACCTACCATATTTTGGTGCATCCTAATACAACGTCAAATTGAGAGAAGGCTGCATTAAGAGCAAGACTCGAGAGGAAGCATACAAAGAATGGTGGAATCAACCACCTATTCAATTCGCACTATGTCTAGATTCACGAATTAGGAATGACTACAACAATTGTAGTTTTTCATCACAAGTTGGTAATGGAGGTAATCAAATAGATGTCGGTATGGATGTTTACTTATATGATATGACTTCCATGGAGGAAATGTTGTTAGATTCATTCCAGAACGATGAGCTAGGGGATGATGCTCACATCATTGATACCTTATTGAAAAACCCGAAATCTGCTTCCACCACCCCTCTCTTTGGACTTGGCGGCAAGTCAAAGTCGACTCAGCTAGGGAAAACGATGTTGTTGTAGAACTTGAAAGAAAATTTTGGCATGTCAAAATGCATTTTTCTCGGAAATATTGAGGTAATTCCCCTGCATGATTTCTCAAGTCCCTTATAATTTGAGAAATCTTGTCACACAATTAACAATAAAAATGGTCGATTTTATGTCAACTTTAAATACTGATATTGTACAATTATGTTCCCCACCAACTGCAGGTTATTCAAAGATAAGGTGCTTCTGAGTGATAATGTCTTGTCGAGTAGCTGCGAAGAGGAAAATCAATTGTTGAAATTTTTGGTTGTTGAGTACATATTATATCATGCATGTTTGAATGATTATATTCTATATAGAGGAGAATATGCCAACAAAAAGATATGTCTAAAATGTGGGCATGACAAGTACCGTAATTAAAAACAAAACGAGTAAATCACATGGTCCTCCTCATACGATATTGAGGGACATGCCTATAATCCCAAGGATCCAAAGGCTCTTTTGTTGCAAAGAATTAGCTATGTTGCAGGGATGACATGTCTCACATAGAAGTGAATCAAGAGTTATGCAGATCCCAATAGATTCAATAACCATGAAGCATATAGAGGATACATGGCCTAAAAAATCCAAGGATGAAGTACAAAGTCTACAACTTAGCATAGCCATGGATAAAATCAACCCATATTCCCTCCAAAACACCAACTATCATGTTTGGCCTATAGTAGTGATCAATAACAATATCCTCTCGTGGTTTTTTGTGAAGAATGAACATCTTATGTTGGCTTTCATAGTCCCTAGTAGAATACAAGTGAAGAATATGGATGTCTACTTACAACCATTGTTATATGAAGTGAAGGAATTATGGGAAGGGATACATGTGTATGAAGTATCAAGACCCATCACAAGAGAGAGGAGTTTTAAGGTGTGTGGAATATGTTCTTACACCATACATGATTATCTAGGATTTTGATTTTTCTCTAGTAGATTACATTTTTATTGATTTATTTATATACATAGAAATATTGTTTTGCATATATTTAATTCAATACACTGCAATTGTTCTAATCTTCATGGCTGCTAACGTGTTAGCATGTATACAATAATTTCACAAGTCTTCTAACAAAATGGTATCATAGATGTAAATGTTGTGGACCTTCTCTGAAGGCTAGGTTTTCTGACCACCTACGAAAGCCAGTGTATGACTGCTCCAGGGTATTCCTCCTAGAAGAACACCCTTACAGAAGAGAAACATCTGCTTTCAATGATAAACCAGAGAGAATCTAAACACTTGCAATAATGACACCAGCTAAATGGATTAGAGCATATGGGAGAGAGAAGGAGAAGGAGTTTGCAAGAATGTCCAATTCAAATTGAGATCCTATGTTCGATGGTCCAGAATTCTTCAACACTTCTGTTGATAAATTTCCCATTGGGATGAAAAGGAATTCTATCTTTTATGAGCTCCCATATTATGAGCATAGTAACATTTCCCATTTACTAGATCCCATGCATATATTTAAAAAGGTTTCATCTTCTCTATGAAGGGAAACATCATCGAAAGAAAGTGACACATTGGTTGTTAGGAGAGATCTTATTTCTTCAAAAATTAAAAAGAAACATTGGCCAAGACAAGAAACTAGAGGAGAGGTCAATTCCTCTTTGTCTTTCAAATAAGGTGATGTCCCATGGATTTTAAATAACGATGATATTTCTTTGGAAATGGAATTTATAATGAGTGTGAAGGTGCCATCTTTATATGGGTCTTCACTACAACGTTGCTTCACTATGGAAGACCACTTTTCGGGGTTGAAATTGCATGACCATTTGATCCTTCAAAGAGTACATATTTAAAAAAAAAAAAATTATTAATTTTTACTTTTATTTTTATGTAATGGGCTATTTTATAATTAATTTGTATATAATGTATTATTAACTATGGAGTGTCATTATCCTCTACTCGTGTGTGGGTTTGTGAACCATCACTTCCCCTAAGACCTACGAAGTGCCATATATAAATTATCTACATTTGTATGTTGGATCACATCAAAGGATATTCATATGGCTAGTGTTCCACAATGGCATTAAGAGATAGTTAATATGGTTTGTATGTTTGGGAAGGAACTAATGAAGAGTTTCATGGACTTGTAGGTTCATATTCTAATTCACCTAGTATATTAGGTTGAATTACTTAAGGTGGCTTCTTTTCGTTGGATGTTCTTCTTAGAGAGGTATATGAAGAAATTAAAAGGTTTTGTTCAACAAAGGGAAAAACCAAAGGGGTATATGGAAGAGGGATATATATTGTATGAGTCTTTATATTATATCAATGAGTACATCAATAATATCGATAACACACCAGGTGTCGAAATTTGGGACAATGAAAGGGATGAAGACAAAAGAGAAGGGGAGCTTCTTGAAATGAATGGAAAGAGTCACATGATAAAAAGTAAGTGGCTTATCATTTGTCAAATTTATATGTAGTAACTATTCACACTGAACTTAATATTAATGCATGTTTTGATCTCATACATACTCTATATCTATATATATATATATGTGTGTGTGTGTGTGTGTGTGTGTGTGTGTGTGTGTGTCTATGTTGGTTTGATTTCATGAACCAATTTAGAAATTAAAGGGACACAACTGTGGGGCGCATTATACGGACAAAAGAGGAGGAAATGGGATAGTTACATGAAAGAATTTAAATGGTTGAATGGTAGAAGCATGCCTTACCTTGATCATTTAAAATAAAATATTCCAATGAAATTCCCTAATAGTTGGGTTGCTGATCAAGTCAGAGAGAAATATGGTGCATCTATTTGTTACCAGTGTGTTGAAGAGGACGCTCTAAAAATAGGGATTGGTTGCAAAAAAATAGTAATTATAATTTATTTCTATACATTTTAAACTTTATACTGCACCTTTGAATTGTAACATCTTGTTTTCGCTACTACAACACCCTCCAAAATTTTACTACATTTGAATTTTGGAGCCTAGCTCATTGCCGTATTCAGTGTCACCTTGGTCATCAAGTATCATTTGGTGTTGATTCACATGTCTTGATTGTTATTGAGTGTTATTAAGTGGCATCACATTGATTGTAATCTCCTTATATGAATTTCATGGTCAAAACACCTTTCTTGTTGTAAAACGACACTTTTGGGTTAGAGTCACACACAATTCACTTGTTTGTACTTAGGGAATGTGCACAAAGTGGTGTCTATAAACATAGGAGTTATCATTTTTTCCTAGTGTTTCATTCCAGGGGTGATATCCCATTCCACGTGCATAATTGTATTAGATCATTCTCCATGTACCTCCAGGTATATTGGATGGCACTCCACACATGAAAATTATATGGGAATGCTCTCATCGTATGGTGACACATTAGACAACACTAACACAGACTGCACTTCCATGTACCATCGAGTATATTTTGGAATTCCACCATAGGTTTATATCCTCACCATATGTAACCAATTTGGCTGCCTTGTATACTGTGATACACTGAACACAACATTCGGGGAGAATTCTTGCCCATACGTAAATCCTTGGTTCTCCAAAGTGGTATATTGTAGTCCACAGTTTCTTAGCAAACCTTAATGCCTAAATTACCCTCTTTGATCTATTTTGTTGTTAATTTTTAAAAATTATTAAACCAACGTGTAAGAAAAAACCCATATAATCTATCATTCGTGTAGAATGCAAAATAAGCCTCCTCTTCCACCTAAGCAAACTCATGTTCGTTGTCAGAAGCACAAAAATACGTAGACTACCGAATATCGTACTTTAGGAGCTAATACTTTTGGTTGTCCACCTGAGATAGATCCACCAGAATCATATTTTCATGTGAGCATCGAACCAGAGATTACCTCTCCATTGGCTAGTGAGTTTGACACAATTGAAACATAAGCACTTGAAATCTCATTATGTGAGGTTATTGAACCTGAATCTACTAAATCAGAGACAACAAAACATGAGGTTATACAACCTCAAGTACCTTAGTTATATGCACCTATTACTTTAGGACCTTCCTCTTCTCTTCCTTTGTCTCATACCCAACCACAAACTATATATCATGGACCCAATGATGAACCACTTCCACCTGGTCTTATGAGTATCGAAGAGATTCCACAGAATGAGCCTCAACCCTCCTCTCCTATTCTAGTAGGGCTCATTTTTATCAGGCCCATCATTTTTCTTCTCCATATACTCCATCTCAGGTACCTTTTTATGGTTATTTTCCTTTCAACTCGCCCTTGAGTTTCGCTTGGAAATCTTCTTTGGGACAGTTAACCATGAATGAATATGCTATGGGTTCTTAGCCCGTACCTACTACTATGCTTGAGACAACTCAGGTTGCAACTTCATCTATGTTTGTAATATCACCAGAGACACATTTGTATGGTGGCCTGTTTGTCCCTCCTAGTTACAAATCATTGTCTGGTGTCTTTCCTAGTGAAGCATCCAGTCCATGGACCTCTCCCATGTCATCTACATCTGATACTTATTTGATGAGTCCTACATAGTCTTCTCTTCCTCCTCCATCTACTCCTACAGTTAAATAGTAGGATGGTCCTTATGTTAGTGGGTATGGACACCTAAAACAACCCAATCCACCTCCTATTGGGAACCCTCCTCTTGGAGGGGAGTTTCCTTTGTATTTTCCTCCTCTCTTGATGTGGGGGAAACCTGTTACAGGGACATTTACATCTCCTCAAGGTAATTCTCAACTTCATGTGAGTCCTCCACATTTAGGAATGACTACTAATGTTTGGCGACCCACCACATCCATACAGCCTATTTCAGTTGTGGCTTCATCTTTATTTTCTCAACCTGTTACACCTACATCTCAATTCCCTATTCAAGAATCCATATCTCACTCTGTTCAAGCTCAAGTGAATGTAAGCCAACCTTTACAGGCTTCATATTTAACTTAACCTATTCCACCAGTATCTGGCACCTCTTAAGCCATATATACCCAACTTTTTCAAGGTAACTTACAATCAAAAAATCTTGGTTAGGCCACTCCTAAAATTCAATTTGGTCACAATGTATATGGTATGGAGTAGGAATAACCTAACCAATCTTATATTGGGATGGTGAAAAATCCCATAGGGAAACAATATCAATCTTATCAAAGTATCCCTCAAATTCCTTACAGACAACAAATCCTAACCCAGTTGTTTCAACCTTTACAAGGTTATCCTGGAGCTAGGAAGCAAGGTTATGTGTATTCTAGTTATCAAAATCCTCCTTATTGTAGAACACAAACACCTATTTCTCAGGCTATCCCATCTTGTCCAGGGTACCCTCTATCAGACCTCAACAAGAAGTTTCCATTTGTAGAAACTCTTAAATTTCTGTATCTAACCAGGCTCACCAATGATCCTATTTCTCATTCTCCTTGCTGGTTGGTTATTTCCACAAAATTTCCCAGTGATATCCATAAATTCTATGGAAATACTGGAGAAGAACCATTCACACATGATCACTTATGATTTATGGTGTTATTTGAACTCTCTCAATGATGATTTTGTTTATTTATGTATTTTCCAACATGCACTCACCAGTACAATAGAAATATGGTATATTGAATTACCACAAGATTCGTTTGATAATTTAAGATCCTTTGCTACCACATTCCTAATACATATCTAGTTACCCATCATATATGAGACTGGAAGTAAAATTTTAACAAATTTCAAACAAACTGATGCCACTCACATCTCTTATCACATTCATGATTAGCAACGTCGTTATCGTTTGGTTAACAATTTTGTTCTTGATCAACTATTAGATGAATGGTTCATTAAGTCTTTGTTGCCATCTATCACAGAAGACATCGTGAAAGGAAGAGTCGTGACTGAAGACCAGGTAATTTTGTCGTGCCCAGTATTTGGATCTCATCTACACCCAATCTAGCATGCTTTATGATAAAATACCAAATGTTATGTGACATTCCAATATTTTTCCTCAACCTCCCAATAAAGAATCACATGTTGTTGATGACATGATTGGTTATGCTAGCCAGCAACCAATGATTAAACCATCTGGTTCAAATTTTGGTGTGGCTGCTCAAAACCCTCCTTCCACTCATGTGGCTTGTGCTTTTGAGATGAATGTTGTTCAATCTTCTAAAGAAAAATCTAAGCAACCAAGAAGTAAGAAGAAAGGAAAAAGTAAAAATAAGAAAGATAACCCGTGTAGGATAAAAAAAAAATCAATATTTTGAGGAAAAGTGGAACCTATTTACCCATGCTTTATTTGTAATGAGGAGAATTTCACTCACGAGTTTCCACACCAAGAAGAAGTGAATCAATTCCTTAAATCATCGACTACACTCATTTTGACAAATCCACTTCTGAATAAGGAGACCAATATGGTTGCCCAATGTAACACCCTCCTCCCACATCTACCCTAGCAACCATCTAGCTGGGGTAAACATGCGATGAGAGGCCACGATGATATGATTCTACTTCCTAAGTAACATTAAGGAAGTGGACCTGATGGGAACACACCATACAAACATTCAACATCAGCTACAGGACCCTCAAGAACTAATTCGATACTTTAGAAAACTTTCCCTTAGGTCCCACTAAACTTTTGGACAACTTAAGCCTTAGTCACTCTCATGCTATAGGCATGAAAGTGTCAGAAAACCCAAAGTTTCTCTCACAGGCTTGTCTGCCCGTGAACAGAGACTAAATTTATCAGTGCTATGCCAGTGAACCTAGGATTTGAGCCACTCTTTCAAGCCCAGGGCCCAAGTCACTACTCATATTTGAACCATCTCTTTAGAATAGTAAAATAACATGGAAATGAAAATATTAAAGAAAATACTTGTTTATGACCTTGACTGGACCCTTGCTATCCATGATAGGCATTTCATCAAACATATCACGAATATGTAATCTACAGGTGTAAATAACAGTTCTGAGCATATGGTTATCATACTTAGCTAAGAATCGCTAAGAACCATTGATGCCTCAATACATAAAATTCCATCCATCCATTAGGTCATAGATACATTGATCATTCAATTACAAGTAAAAGCATGATGAAATCCATACATGGTTGTTGTCATAAAACATATACATAACCAACATACTAGCAGCAAAAATACTCATGAAGATACAACCATATAGACCACATATAATCCATTAAAATTCTCACAGAAATACAACGAGAAATAACCTTTCATTAATGATGCAAAAACAAAACACAAGATGAGACTTCCACGTTCTTCCTGACTATAGAATGGCTGAGCCAAATCTCTCTTCAGCCATTCAACCCCGTGCCATATTCCAAGCATGAATGTGGGATTTCATATAATACATAAGTCAAAACCCATCCAGGGCTTCCAGAGGCCATCCACCTTAACCCATCAAACAATTATTCCACCACTCAGTCGAACATCACCAAAATCATCATCATATTGGTCTCCATCCAAGATTTCTAGAGCATTTGTCCCAACCAAGGCTTCAAGGACTAGTAACTCAACCCACAAATTATACAGGGATTCCAGAGAGTTTGTCCAACTAGGGATTCTAGAGTGTTTTTCCAGGCAAGGCTTCTAGGACTAGTAACTCAGGCCAAGATGTTATAGGGCTTCCTGAGAGTTTGTCCAACCAAGGCTTTTGGTAACTAATAACTTAACCCAAGCTAAGAAAACATGAGAACCAATAAAGAACAAACAATGAAAGTATACCCACAATCACCATGGCTATCCAGGAAATGGCAAGGCTAGGAAATCAACTGTCAATCCCAAACATCGTCCATGCCAATGACAGATCACAACCAAAAATCCACATGCATATGCCATGCATGCCAAAACTAGTGAAGGAAACATACGTGCAACTTGGTATGTGCAAGATAATCTGATGTAGTTGCTGATCCCAATGCCTTTTTGCACTTTCCTTCTCTTCTTTTTCCTCCTTCCTCCAAGAATCCAAATATGCAACACCCTCCAAGTGTGCTCCAAGAAAAATCTAAGTCTCCAAGAGTATGAGAGAGAGAGAGAGAGAATAGTGAGAGAGATCTGAAACTGAACTGCCAAAAGGTTACCAACTGATCCTCGAAAGCCTTGTTATGAATGAGGCCTCTATTTTCTTCATTTCCCATTATTTTCCTTCATTTCCTCCTCGCTTTCAACATGTGACCTCTCACCTCCCTTTTCTCCTAATTTCCATTATTTTCATAAATAAATATGCCAAAAATTCCATTTTTCCTTCCCAAAGCCTTAGCCATTTCCTTTGCCAATTTCCTTAGCCATAAACAATCACAAATGATCCCCATCACTAGGATTTTTCCCAACATTCAACTTGGAATAAGTGTCCCATCATCCATTGTTATTATTTTTCCTTTATTACTTTTGTTACATGGAATTTTCAGCAGGGTTGTTGCAGAACCCTCCCCCTTGGGGAAACACTATCCTCGGTGTTCACCAATACCTATAACCACAAAATTGTTGTAAGCAAAAAATACTACCGATGGAGCTTTATAACTTTGCTCGATGAAATATTTGCAATGATCAACCTTCTAAGAAGAAAACCAACATGAAACATAACAAGCATAATCATCATAATGGCATGACACCCATAACACTTAGTGGAGCTTTATAATATATCTCATGGCAATATTTATATCCATATACATATGTGCATAAACCAACATCACCAAACATATACTGAAACATATACCAAAGCATATACCAAAATCACACCAAAACACCAAGGCAAAACTTCTTTCCCTCAACTAGAAAACAAGGAAGGATACATAAACTGCATCTAATTGCCATCTCCCATGTAGCTTCATCGAGCCCAAAGTGCTTCCATTGCACTTTAACTTGCTCAATTTCTTGGTTTCAAAGCATGGGCACCTTTTTCTTCAATATACATTGAGGCTCTGGCTGGAATTCTCCATATGGTTCCACCTGCAAAACAAACCATTCAATCACATGATCAAAATCCTTAACATACTTCTTAAGTAATGATACATGGAAAACATCATGGACTTTCATTGTCAGAGGTAGTGCAAGTCGATAGGCCACTGGCCCAATCCTCTCAATAATGCTGAAGGATCCACAAAAATGTGGTAACATCTTGGCACATGATCCATTCCATAAGGAGTTATTCCTTGGTTTGATGTGAAAGTACACCTGCTCCCCAACCTAGAACTCCTTGAACAACCTATTCTGATCCGCATAGATTTTTTTCCTATCTTGTGTTTCCTTTAGATTTTTTCTTTACATCCTACATTTCATGTTCCATGTCTACCAACATATATGGTCCAATCAATACCCTGTTAACTGGATCACTCCAACTAATGGGAATGTTGCAATTTCACCCATACAATGCTTCAAAAGGACTCATCCTTAAAGATTTATGATACCCATTGTTGTATGCGAACTATACCAATGGAAGGTACTCTTTCCAATTTTGCTACTAAAGCATCACACACATCCTCAACATGTCCTCCAATATCATATTGACCTACTCTATCGGTCCATTTTTCTACGGAGCATAAGCCGTACTGAAGTCCAACTGTGTGCCCAAACCTGCAAACAACTCCTTCCAAAACTTGGAAGTGAACTTTGCATCCTCATTTGACACAATCTTCTTTGAAAAACTGTGAAGTATAAACACATCTCTAATTAAACCCTGTGCTACATCGCTAGCTAAGAATCTAATGGTCACTTTTTCTTACTACCTATAGTCAATGCATAATCTGAGAGTACCATCTTTCTTCTTCACAAACAAACCGGTGTGCCCCATGGTGATACACTCGACCTAATGTATCCCTTGTCCAACATTTCCTTCAGTTGCAACTTTAACTCAACCAAATTAGGTGTGCTCATTTTGTAAGGTGATTTTGATGTTGGAGTTGCCCTTGGCACTAACTCAATAGAAAAGTCTACTCCCTGTGAGGTGGAAACTCTGAAATTTCCTTAGGAAATGCATTCTTGAATTGTTGTAGAACTGGGTATCTGCTCAACACATTGACATCCTCAACTTCCTTACATTTATCACTATAAATGTGTACTACAAATAACTTACACCCTTTCCCATGACTATGATTTTCCTGCATAGCTGCCACCATCCTAACTGATGTGGCTTTCTTCTTTCCATGTAAGACTCTTGGTTCCCCATTATCATCAACACACTCAATTAATTTTTCATAACAGTCTACCTTGGTTCTATGAAGATACAACCAATCCATGTCCAACAACATATTGTATGATCCTAACGGTAATACATTCAAATGTGTTGTTGTAGGAATACCATTCAAATCAAATGCACAAGCTCTTACCCAATGATGAACTCACTTCTTCATACTTGTAGCCAACTGCACTAACCAATATTCTACATGAAATTGTTTATTCAAACCACACTTATCAAACAAGTTAGGACTAACATAGCTATAAGTAGATCCAGTTCAATCAAAATAGAAATAACATGATCAAAAAGATTATTGTCCATATCAATGATAGATGCATGATGCTCTACCTGTTTGTTATCCAACGTTGCATAAACAAGTGGAATAATGTAACCAACATTCCCAACAGTATGTGCCTCCTATGCACTTTATATATGAGGTCTACCACCCTAATTCTGCGAACAATCTCTCCTGCGATGATCTTTGCCACAAGTCCAACACTCTATAGGCTTCCAACCTGTCTCATTGTTCTGTTCTCCCAATCGGAATCCCTATCCTCTATCTAATGTCTTGAGCTTCATAGGTGGTGCAACATTCTCCTCGTTACCTGTGTCATGTGGTCTTAGTCACTTCTTGTCCCATTTTCCTTCGTTCTTTTCATTACCTCTACAGTCTAGCTTAGTCTCAATTCTACACCTCGATTGTTTATAGCAATGCTTCAATTTTTGAATGGCCTCCTCCAATGATCTAGGCTCGTCAAAATCAATCCTATCTTTGAATGCAACCGGTAATCCACTAACTAATCTCTAAATCTAAGCCTTCTCCTCCTTGAGGTAAGGCACATACCTCAACAACTCCAAGAATCTACTAGTGTACTCATCATCTGTCGTGGATCCCATCTTTAGCTCATAGAATTATTTTTCCCTATCATCAAAGTATCTTTCTGACAACTACTTCTTATTTAATAGCCTCTCAAACTCACTCCAAGTCAAATATTTCTCATTTATGCCTTTGTCATTCTTCACATATTCCCACCAAATGTCTGTTTTTCCTTTGAGACTGAATGTAGCCAGTCTAGCTTTCATGTTCTCTAAATAGTCATGTAATCTAAAGAAGTTCTTCATGTTTAGAAACCACGCCTTTGCATATTGTCATTTCTTTACCTCTCCATCAAAAATAGGTATATTTTCTTTCTTAAACTCATTTGGAAAATACCCCTTATCAGTTCTCCTGTAAGGATGATACTGATGATGATCATAGTGCTTATCTGAATCAGAACTAGAATCATACTTGTCTCTATCCCCTCCCTTATCTAGAGTTTCCAACAATATGCCATCTCTAATATCTGATATATGACCTCCATGCGATCTACTACCATACGCCCCATTAATTCTATCCTCCTCATAATTGATCTGAAGCAGTCCCTGTCACTGAAAATCTAACAAGCTCTGAAGTATGACTACATTTACCTTTGTTAACCTTTCCTATGCCTATAAGATTTTGTCATTATATGCCTTACAACTCCTTATTTATTCCTTTAAACTTCTCAGTGTCACTTCCAAGTCGGAAGAGTTCCCAACACCATAATTCTATTATTATTCATAGGGAGAGTCTTTGTAGTCAACCATCTTGCTATCCATTTGATATTTCTTCCTACAAGGTATGTCATGTCAGCTAAACCAAATCACAATAAACCAACGTACCTTAGCATAGACTAGGGAGGGTACCTTGCCTGCAAGATCAAAAAATCAGCGTGATATATGTATAATATAATAATGACAATACATAGAAACTTAATACATAAGCATATGACCATGCAACCATCATTCTAGCTAGGGTCCAGTCATCAATGCATGACCTTAACAACAGCACACACCATGACCTCATGCATGAAAAGAACCACTACATCATTGTACTCTTGACCACATGCAAACTTGAACATGCATAAGAAATATGTAACCAACTACACATATGCATAAGCACATATGATCAAGCATGAGTGAATGATATTTGAAATCAAACCTACAAGAATGATACATGCAACCAAAAATACAAGAATTTAACCAAATATGCAAGAATGTAACCAAGAATACTACAACAATACATGTAAGTAACATAAATCGACATATAATTAGCCATACACTCACATCGATGCATTCCATAATAGCAACCTCAAATTCCACATGGCGACATCACTACATCCATGAACAACATCATGCAAATTCAACAAGCACATGGAATGCAAGGGTGAGAGACACACATGCAACTGACATGCATGCATGACCAACACATAGCCCATCTAGTCTGAGGGCTGAACCATTCTCTGATACCACTCTGTAACACCCTCCTCTCACATCTATGCAAGCAAGTAGCCATTCGAGGTAAACATGTGATGAGAGCCCACTATGTTATGATTCGACCTCCTAAGTCACGTTAAGGAAGTAGAACCGACGGAAACACACCATACAGACATTAAACATTAGCTACAAGACCCCCAGGAACTAATCCAATACTTTAGACAGCTTGCCCTTGGGTCCCACTGAAATTTTACACAACTTACATGTCAGTCACTCTCATGGTATTGGCATGATAGTGTCTAGAAACCCAAAGTCACTCTCAGAGGCTTGTCTACCAGTGACCAGAGACTGAATTTTTCAGTGATATGCTAGCAACCCCGAGATTTGAGCCACTTTTTTAGGCCCAGATCCCAGGTCACTAAACATAATTGAACCATCTCCTTACAAAAATAAAATAACATGGAAATGACAATATTAAAGCAAATACTTTTTTATACCTTGATTGGACCCCTACTAGCCATGATAGGCATTTCCTCAAACATATCACGAATATGTAATCTACGGGTGTAAATAGTAGTTTTGAGCATAGGGGTCTCATACTTTACTGAGAATCACTAAGAACCATTGATTCCTCGATACATCAAATTCCATTCCATCTATTTGGTCATAGAGACATTGATCATTCAATTACAAGTAAAAACATGATGAAATCCATACATGGGTGTTGTCATAAAACACATACATAACCAACATAATAGTAGAAAAAATACGCATGAAGGTACAACCATATAGACCACATATAATCCATCAAAATACTCATATAAACACAAGGAGAAATAACCTTTCATTAATGATGCAAAATAGAAACCCAAGATGGGACTTCCATTTTCCACTCGACCGTAGAATGGCTGAGCCAGATCTCTCTTCAATCATTCACCCTTGTGCCATATTCCAAGCATGAATGTGGGATTTCAGAGAACACATCAAACAAAACTCATCCAGGGTTTCCAGAGGCCATCCACCTCAACCCATCAAACAATGATTCCACCACCCAGTCAGACATCACCAAAACTATCATCAAATTGGTCTCCATCCAAGCTTTCTAGGGCTTCCAGAGTGTTTGTTCCAACAAAGGCTTCCAGGACCAGTAACTCAACCCACAACTTATACAAGGCTTCAAGAGTGTTTGTCCAACTAGGGCTTCCAGGACTAGTAACTCAACCCACCCAGGGCTTCCAGAGCGTTTGTCCAACCAAGGCTTTCGGGACTTGTAACTCAACCCAAGATGATAGAGGGCTTCTAGGAACTGATAACTCAACCCAAGCTAAGAAAACATGAGAACCAACCAAGAAAGAACAATGCAATTATACCCACAATCACCATGGCTATCCAAGAAATGGAAAGGCTATGCAATCGACTGTCAATCATGGCCATCCTCCATGCGAATGACATATCACAACCAAAAATCCACATGCATATGCCATGCATGCCAAAACTAGTGAAGGAAATATATGTGCAACTTGGTACCTGCAAGAGAATCTTGTGTAGTTAGTGATTATGATGCCTTCTTGTGCTTTTCCACTCTTCCTTTTCCTCCTTTCTCCCAGAATCCAAATATGCCACACCCTCCAAGAGTGCTCCAAGAAAAATCTAAGTCTCCAAGAGTATGAGAGGGAGATAATAATGAAAGAGCTCTGAAACTGAACTACCAAAAGATTACCCACTAATACTCAAAAGCCTTTTTATGAACAAGGCCTCTATTTTTTTCATTTCTCATTATTTTCCTTCATTTTCCTCCTCACATTCAACATGTGACCTTTCATCTCTGTTTTCTCCTAATTTCCATTATTTTCATAAATAAATGTGCCAAAAATGTCGTTTTTCCTTCCCAAATCCTTAACCATTTCCTTTGCCAATTTCTTTAGCCATAAACAACCACAAGTGATCCCCATCCCTATGATTTTTCCCAACATTTCACTTGGAATAAGTGTCCCATCATCTGTGGTTATTATTTCGCCTTTATTACTTTTATTTCATGGAATTTTCACGAGGGCTATTACACTTAAGATCCTGCTTCCTATAACTTGTTTTTGATGCTTTCCTCTGCTAAGCCCAAAAATTATGTTATGGTGGCTACTTGAAATAAATACTATGGTAATGTAAATCCCTCAAATAGTAAAGCTGCTAATCAAACTGCTAGTTCGATTGCATCTCCATTGAATCCTACTCCAAATGATGTACCTATTGAGTTAACAGTTAAGCCTCCCAAAGGCGTTATCCATAAATCTAAATTCAAACCTCATGCAAGAGCTTCTCAAAATTATAACATAGTTGAGGATCTGGCTCTCTCCTTCAGTTATGTTGACTCTTAAGGTGTTTCAAACTTTCCCTACGTAAAATAAGACATTGCTTTCCACAATTGGATGTATTGATCCTTTAGATTCCAACCTAGTAGTTTTTAACCATGAGAATTATATGCCTCAACTTCTAGCCCAATTAGCATTCATGATCTAGGTTGTTGTTCATGGTAATAATATCCATTGCTCCATTATGGATGAAGGATCCTCAACTTGTATTGTGTCCATGTCTTGCTAGAAGATCATTGGTTCTCCCTAATTAAGTCAGTCACTGACCACTCTGAAGCCTTTTGATGGAAGAACCTATAAACCTTGTGGTATTTTGAATTTTTTACAAGTATAACTAGGCAACAAGACTGTATCAGTAGAAGTTGAAGTTATCGAAATACCGCTAGATTATAATCTTCTACTAGGTCATACGTGGGTCTATGTTATGGCTATTGTTGTTTCGACATGTTTTAGAATGATCACTTTTCTTCATAAAGGAGGTATAATAGACATTGACCAAATCTATTTATTTGCCTCTCATTCTCAAGTTACTTGAAGCATCCCTCTCGTGGGGGAAATCCCACACCCATATCAACATGTCGGGGTTGGATTGCTTAAGGATTCCTCTCTCATGGGAACCTTTTGCTTCCTCCTCCTTAACTTCACGAAAACTCTACCTCGGTTGCCTATATCAACATGATATCATCTCGTCATACTCTAGCTGATCCTTGGATAGTACCAAATGAATCCAATATTGAAACTTTTGTTGACCGCATGGTGCTTAGTTCGATTGAGATCAACTATGAAGCCATTTATTTGGCCCATGCGATGCACGCTACCCTCTCTTTGTTGATCAATTAGGTTGACAGTTCCTTAGATTATGACACATCCTATGATTCTTTATCTCATGCATTTCCTACTAATTGGAGCATCATGGAGCCATGATGTCAGATGATATGTCGTGGGATGATTATCATCATTATTCCTCCTTTCCATATTCCTTCGAGGATAATCTTAGTGAAATTTATCGTCCCAATATCGTTGAGTTGTCTAAGAATTATGTATCCATCCATGATGTTAGTTCTAAGTAGAAATTTTCAAATATTGAGGAGACTATCCCTCTTGAAATTTTGATCAAACTTGACATTGTTGAGAAGCTACATATCAGTGCATCTTTCTCTCCCAATGAGATCAAGACTTACAAATCCCTATTCTAAGAGTTTAGAGATGTTTTCACTTGGTCTTATGAAGAAATTCTAGGTGTCGATATGAAAGTCATTGTGAATGACATTAAGACATACCATAATGCTAAACCATTTTGAAAGCACCTCTGTCCAGTCCATCCCAAGAAGGCTGCCACTATTAAAGTTGAAGTTGAAAAACGTCTACATGTTGGTTTTATCTACAAGTACCTTTAACTGATTGGGTGTCTAACATTGTTCTTGTTATGAAGAAACATGGAATAGTTTGTGTGTGTATCAATTATCAGGACATCAATCATGCTTGTCTGAAGGACAATTACCCCACCCCGTTCATCAATTAGATTGTTGATGATTTTGACAATTATGATATTTTTGCGTTTATGGATGGTTTCCCCAGCTATAATCAAATCAACATTCTCCTAGAGAACCAACATAAAACCACATTCATTTGTCCCTGGGGCACATTTGCGTAGTGAAAACTCCCTTTCAGATTAAAGAATGTTGGGGCTATGTTTTAGATGACAATGAATTATGCCTTCCATGACATCAAACATATTGTGTGACCATATTTGGACGATTTTCCTGGTCATTTGAAACATTGGGTTGATCACCCGATGCATCTTGGGGTCATATTTTTACGATGCATACATTATAAAATTCAACTCAATCTACACAAGTGTGTGTTTTTTGTATGTTCCAATAGACTTCTCAATTTTGTGGTATCGAAACACAGAATTCGTATTGACCTATTGAAAGTCCAGGATATCATCAATCTACCTACTCCTTCTTCCCTTCTTTAGCTTCAATGGCTCCAATGGAAGACTAACTCTCTTCAGAGGTTTATTCCTAACTACGCTAAATTGAACAAAGGATTTACTCACTTGTTAAGGAAAGGGGTTCCCTTCAATTGGGATGAAGCTTCTCAAATGGCATTTGATGCCTTGAAAGATGTTCTAATTCAGCATCCTTGTTATATCCCCCAGATTACCAACGTGATTATTTCCTGTACCTCGCCAATGTAGTTACTCACATTGCTATGGTATTGGTCCAAGGGGACAATGTAGGAACTAAAAATCCTATTTATTACTTGAGTCAGAATCTCAATGATACTGAAGTCAAGTATACTCATGTCGAAAACTTGCCTTTGGTGTTTATCCAAGCTGTTCAAATATTTCACCATTATATATTGCTCCAAAAAAAATGGTTATTTCATAGTGCAACCCCATGATGTACATAGTATCATGAAAAATGTCAGGGGGCAAGTAATCTAAGTGGATTTTCATTCCACAGGAGTTCTATTTGGAATTCATCAAATCCAAGTCGAAGAAATCCTTAGTTTTTGCTAACTTAGTTTGTGACCTTCCCATTGCTGAAACTAAGACAACGTCTGGTGATTCTATTCTGGATGATTTCTTGTTCTTGGTATCATCATCTGACCCTTGGTATGGTGACATTATCATATATCTTTAAACTCAGACTTTTCAATTCGATACCTCTCACTCTAACCAATGACATATCTAATATCATCCCAAAAATTACATTATACTTCGCGACACGCTTTATCGCCATGGTATCGATACTATATTTTGAAGGTGCATCACTCATGAGGATGCCAAGAATGTCTTAAATCAATTCAATTATGGGAATGTGGTGATCATATGTCTGGTTATGTGATTGAACAAAATATCCTACGTGTTGGCTACTTTTGTCCTACTATGTTTCGCAATTGCATCCTCATTTTCCAAAAGTATCATGCATGCCATATGTACGATCGTAAGGGCCATGATCCACCAGCTCCTTTGAATCTTGTTATCACCATTGGAATTTTTAAAAAATGGGGCATTGAATTTATACATGTAATCCTCACTCGGTCAGGGGGCATGGCTATATCATTATAGCAGTTGACTATTTTACCAAGTGGGTTGAGGCAATGCCTACATACAATAATATCGTTGAAACAAATACTCTCTTTTTATTAAACCATGTCATTGCACGGCTTGGTGTTCCACAGGATGTAGTTATGGAAAATGGAAAACACTTTTGCAATGACATGATGTCTGAACTAACTGCCAAGTGGGGACTCTCACATGAGAGTTTCACTCCCTACTACCCTCGTCCGAATGGGAAATTTGAGGCAAGCAATAAATTTCTCAAAACGATGATTCAACATATGATAGGGGTCCATAAATTAGACTGGCATATTATCCTTTATGTGGTTTTGTGGTGGTATCAAACATTCGTTAGGACTACTACCAAGTTCATGCTATTCCAATTGGTTTATGGTTTGGAATAAATCCTTCTAATTGAATTTGAAATTATATCTCTCAAACTTGTTATTGAACTCCTACCTGCCATTTCCATGGAAGAGGAATGTCTCTTACATCTCACGTGCTTAGATGAAACCCATCGTGATGCTGCAAAGGCTAATGAAGCTCATAAGAAATGTGCCAAAGCACAATATGGCAATAGTGTCAAGCCTCGTATCTTATCTAAAGGAGACCTCATCTTGTTATACAATTAAGAGTTTAATAAATTGGGATTGGGGAAGTTCAAGCCAATGTGGTTAGTTCCATACATTGTCAAATGTGTTCTTTTTTAAGGGCCTCTAAGCTTGTTTATTTCATTAGAGTTCCCTTGTCATAGCCTAGAAAAGGGCTCTACCTTAAGAAATAATATGCTTGCTATTTTTCATAGTGCATTGTGTACATGTTGTATATAGGTGTGTTGAGTGTGCTTGCAATGTGTTACCTTCATAGTTTCCTATAGTTTCTATTAATTCCATTTACATTTGGTTTGTAGATGTCAGCATCCCTCGAACCATATGTTGCTTATGCTAATAAAGCTAGTCGTAGTACTCAGAACCTTTCTTCTGTAGCGTGGGCCATATATGCATTGAATGACAAGTTAGTGAGTCTACAAGGGATTTGTATCAGTTTCTCTACCAATAACATCACTGAGTATAAAAAAGTGATCAACATATTATCTAATGTTATTTCCCATGGCATCTATCATAAAGTTATCAAACTTGACTCACAACTTGTAGTACTACAATTGATTAATGTCTATTTGGTTAGAAGTCCAACTGTCCTTCGCATGTTATTGAGGGTTCATCTTCTGGAAAGATATTTTGAATTCATCCAATATCAACATATTTTTAGGAATCTAAACACATTGACATATGCATTGGCTAAACATGTTTTAGATAGACATTTGTGACACATGTAAAATAAATTCAATACACATCACATACATTGAAAGAGATAATAGAACCATAAGAAACATTGAAGATAGTTGTATATATATGTATATATATATATATATATATATATATATATATATATATATATATATATATACACATACATATATATATATATATATACATACATATATATATATACATACATATATATATATATATATATATATACATATATATATATACATACATATATATATATATATATATATATATATATATATATATATATACATACATACATACATACATATATATATATATATATATATATATATATATATATATATATATATATATATACAGATATATCGAATTTTGGTTTTACATGGTTTTACAATATTTGTGCCCAAGACACATATGGCCACATGACCTGTTATATCAAAGTATACATGCAATCAAAATATGGTTATAAGCCTCCTAGTAGACTAATCATAGTGCTCATGGTGACATGTCACTATGCAAGCCATCTTACATTGATCTAGGAGGATCTTGTCAGATCATTGCACAGGTGTTTAGTGTCGTCGTAAATTCAGTTTGGTGTCATCAATTTCGACAGTATTTGTTATGGATCAGGTTGTTCAGGTAATGTTATGGTTTTCATGGTGTTCAGTTGATATGGGTTTGTACCTAGCTGTCAACTTATGTTCATCAATAATTCCGCTAGGATTGGTTGATGACATGTGTCGTGTCGTTGCCTCACGGGATTTGGTGTCAACATGTGTTTTGTTGTTCATGTTCGCAGGTTTTGGTGTTGACATGGGTGTCATCCGTGGAAGAGGTTTGATATGTCATCAGGGTTGTCTTCCACCTGCGCAGGATTTGGGTGTCGACAAAATGGTTGTTGTCGCAACTGTGGATTGTGTCGACGATATGCATTTGGTTTCAGCACATTGTGACAATATGTTGTACATGGTTTTTTTAAAAACAAAATGTAACCCTAAAATCTAATACACATAATCCTAAACATCAATGGTTACCAAACTATGTATCTAAACCTAATGATAAACCTAAGTCCTAATCTAACCTATCAGACCTTATTACAAACATTGCTAACTGTTAAAGCTATACCTAAGTCATAAAACCTAACTCTAAACCTAAACATGTTAGGTCTTGGCCTAATGTTATTACAAACGAAACATTATAAAACAATACAATTAAAACACATAGTTAACCTAAATTGTCAGCACAAACCACATCGGAGGAGGACTGACATGTGAACGCAACATTGATAACCGTTGGAGTTAGCAATCAGTCTTGACCGTAGCGGGAACAACCAGTTCTAAACCGCAACCGTTAGCATGTGATTATAGTATGTATCAGAACCGTCGGGTAGCAGTGACTGTAGCCTTTAACTGCAACGGATATAGTGACATGTGAACGTTATATGGTTAGCTGCCAGGTCTTGGAACCACAACCACATTGGAGGTAAGTTGCCAAGGTTAATTGCATGGGAAGAAAGAGGACACATGGCAACAAACACCGCGAGGGTAGTCGGAACCACTAGGGTAGACCGCGAAGGTGGAAGCCTGTCGTTAGACCGCGGCTGGTCACACAAAACCACCAAACAACCTTTGCCCGGTTAGCTGACCACTGACAGTTATGTGGTTATACTATGGTTATTTTTGGGTTTTTTATGTAGTTTGTTAAAACAACTAATTCAGAGTCCAAGCAACCTAGCCTAGGTGTCAACTTACAACCAAACCAAGTTCCAAAACTCATCTTGAGGCAACCAAATTCATCTTGAATCCATCCAAGGAGGTTTCAATGTATCTATAGGCCTTTAAAAGGAAGTTTTCCTTCATTGATCAAGAGAAGAGTAGTTTTGGTTTTTGTATGCAGATTCTGGAGGTCATAGGAAATTTTGTTTTCAGTGTTACAAGAGCATACAGAGTCGGAATTGGGAACCATGATAGGTGTTGGAGAGCTAGTTCAGAGGGCTATTTGATGATAGTGATTAGAAGTTCCTACATGCACATTAAAACTTATAAAATCTCTATGTAATCGACCTCATCTGTTTTAATCCTAATAAAGTAGTCGCCCATCTTGAAAGTGGACCCGAAGATGTAGTCCATTAGGGATGAACTCTGTAATCAATTTTTCTATTTGGTATCGCTATGTGTTTACTGTTTTCACTTTTGTTATGCATCTATCTAGTGTTTAATCATCTATTGTAAAGTCTTCTTCTAGAGTAGTTTTCCTCGATTTCCTTTCTTTGAGCTAACATTCAAATCATTAATGGTTAATCAATTCTACATCAGTTTAAGTCTATGATCATTTTCAAATCATATAATTTGGTATAAAAGCAGGTTGTGTTTGTAGAATTTTCCATTGAATGTTAATCAGGTCAAAGTCACAATGAGGAGAAGGAATACTTTAGTAGATAGATCCAAAGATTGGAAAGTGACGAGTTGTTCATAAATTGACCATCTCAGGACCTAATGCAGGTGAAAACACTGAAACTAAGATGAGTGAAGAAAATTTTCAGCAAGAATTCTTGACTATGCAACAGATTTTGGGAGAACTATATGAAGACAAAAAGGCGAGACATGTAGCTTCTTCTTCAAAGACATCAAAGAAGGACAAAGGTAAAGGAAAGACTGATAAACCTCCTTCACCTCCGTCATCTCCATCATCATCATCTTCTTCTTATTCTTCCAGTGCTGAATCTGAAACAGAAAAGAAACTTAAGAAAACATCTCTTTTGAAACTTGATGTGAAATTTGAGTTACCTGTTTATGATGGCGAAATGAATCCTAAAAAATTAGATAACTAGATTAAGCAGTTAGAAGTGTATTGTCGCATTCAAAACATTTCTAGTGATAAAACTAAAATTCAGTTAGCTACACTTTGAATGGGGGGAACAACTTTAATTTAGTGGGAAAGTAAAACTCAGATAAATGTAAAGCTTAAAGGAAAAGTCATCTCTTCATGATCTAAGTTTTTAAAAGCTCTTAGGAAACAATTCTATCCTTTAGGATACATGCAACAAGTTGTTATTGACTGGCAGCATCTGAGGCAAGGTAAAGGGCAGAGTGTTCAGGAGTTTACTCAGGAGTTCAAAAAGAAAGTGTTGGTGCTTGGTATTTCATTAGATAAATGTGAAATTTTTTTAAAATACATCAGCTGTTTACATTCATATTTGTGGCATACATTATTGATGTTTAATCCTGATGATTTTGATGAAGTGTGTGTTCGGGCCATACATATTGAATCAGGTGGTAGCCTATTCAAGTTTTCATCGTAGTCATCTAAAATGTTGGAAATAAAATATTCCAGTGACATTAAGGGGAAGAACATTTCGAAGAGAAAGAAATTAATGATAGCTCAGAAGGAAAGACCTACTTGTTCTCATTACCAGAGAATTAGTCATGATGAATATAAGTGTTGGAAACTTCATCCAAAACTTAAGCCCAAAAAGTTCCTTAAGGAGAAGGATGAAAGAAGGCAATTGTAGCAGTCCAGCAAGATTTAGGTTCAGATTTAGGTGATGAAAGGAGGATAACTGCCATGGTTATGACAGGTAAAACTTATGACACTGGTTCAAGTTCGAAAACTATTGCATCTTCATCAAACATAAATCCTTCAAATGAGGATAAAAGAGTTGAATTGTTTAACATAAGGATAACTTCTAAGAATATAAAGATAGATAAAATGTTTGACAGTGGATAACAAGTGAATCTAATATCTGAATATTTAGTTAAAAGTTTGGGTTTGGAAGCATGGAATCATCCAAGACCTTACCCATTAGGATGACTAAATAAATCAACTCAAATAAAAGTCACTAAATAGTGTCCATTAAGATTTTCTATTACAGCTAATTACATTGATGAAGTGGAATTAGATGTGGTTCCAATAGACATATGTGGAGTTGTCTTAGGAAGTCCTTATCTTTATGATCGTGATGCAATATTTTACAGGAGCAAACATAAAAATCACCTTAAGAAAGATGGGGTTGAATTTATTGTCAGGGCACATCAAAGTAAAAATCACTCGAATTTAGTTAATGGTAATTAGATGAAGCGATTAATAAGTTCAAACAAGAGATTTTTAATCATGTGTGAAAGTACAACATAACAATCGGCATTATGGTTGTTTAAGTTTTGAGACTCAGCTTAAAGATGGTTTGATTAAAGAGATAAAAACTATTCAAATTCTATGTAAAAGAAAACATCTTAATCATAAGCAGGGAATACAACATGAATTATAGTTTGTGCCTAAAGATCATCTTCCTAAGGTCAGAATGAATCAATTCAGTCCATGTTTGGAAATAAACAGTTGCAGGGATACAGGTTAGTATTGGGGAAAGTCAGTGTTCAATTTCTCTTGTATTGTGTCGCCATTTCATGTTTCAAATAGTTTGGAAACCTCTTTTCAAGTGGAGAGGAAACCTATTTGTTTTCATATCCAAGCCTTTTCTAAAGCAGTGTCAAAGTGTCTAATGGGAACTTATGCATCAGAGGAAAGTGCTAATCAATGGAAACATCATTTAATAAATGAAGGAAAAGTGATTCAAACAAATCAACAACTAATTCAATACTTTCAAAGACAAACTAAGTTGCAGCAGATTTCACCTTACAGTTTGATAGGTTCATTGCAGCAAGTTCACTTAGTAATCAGGAAGCAGGAAAGTATGTTTAATCAAGTAGTTGGTTTGATGTCAAGAGTATCTTTGATTGTCTCTGTTATTCCGCAAAATAGATTGTTTATACATGTTGATGGTATTAAACAACATCCAGTAGAGACTGTCATCAAATATGTTTATGAATCACTAACTCATGGTTCTTCATGGAAAGAATTAAATTGCCATGTTTATAACATGTTTTTTCCCCATTGTCGCAAGTTGTATACTGCATATGGATGAAACAGGTCACCGACTCAAAAAGTGCCATGGTCAGCATCATCAGGGTCATCACATGCAGGTGATTGATCGAATGTATTGGTACATCAAGGTGGAAAGAGGGGCAGTTATACCCTCATTGGCTATTTGTTTAGTCAAACTTTTGTGGTCCAAAAGCTTTCAAGTGGAGAGGAAGTGTTGGCTTATATGGGCTTGACCCAGGTTCGAAAGAGTTATTTGGCCAAACAAATCCCGCAGCTACCAGCCCTTTCGGCAATAGTCCGCGGAGCGCGGACTGAGGTCTCACCCGAGGTAGCAGGGGAGGGTGCTAGAACCAGGTTTACACACCCTTGGAATGTTTATATGTGATTTGGGGGGATCGCGCACCATTTCGCAACGTCGTGCTGGCCTATTCACGGAGATCCAAACTCGGAACAATCTTTACTAGTTATTAGCGCACTTTTTAAAAATCTAATCTATGTGATGAAGTATTACTTAGAAAGGTCTTTAAGCAAACATTTATTAGCTTTACTTAGTTCGCATACTTAGATTAACCACAGTTTCACATGTAGTCAAAATGTAAGCATATGCGCATATATCAAACAGCGATATCAACCATTCAACAAGCTAGATCTGCGATACTTTAGATTAACACCGAATTATCAAAGAAACTTATCTTTATTTTCTTTCTTCACTAATACATTTAGATTTTCCCTGCACACTTAGCTGCAACTCTTCTAGGCCTTTGCGCACATAGCTGTAGAGCCTCTATCCACTACCCACACTCTTGACTCGGACTTACAGACACTTACAGATTATTCTCGTCAAAAACCTATTATAGTCAGATCATACCCAAAACTTAGCTACCTATACCCATAGAGCCTCGTTCTATTTATACCTTTCCATGTACTGTGATCCACGGGCCAGCCGACTCAACTTACATTTATTTACATTATTTTTGGGTGAACTACCCTTTGACTTCGACCCACTACAAATTGTGCTCTGTGCTTCTCGTGTAATCTTTACCTTCATCTTTCTCAAAATTACAGGCTTCATTCCCCATGACCATTGCGTGGGGCTTCCACTACCCAATAGTCCCCCAACACAATCATCATGACTCGTCCTGAATCACTCGTTGGTGCAGTGAGACGCGTTGTCATGGCTCTGTGGTTCACCTGCCTCTGAGTGACACTCGTTATTTTACTGCTTCTTCGTTGTCTTCTGTGATGCTTCATCTGTCTTGTGCTTCATTGTTTCTACCTATCCTTGCGACCGATAGTGCTCATTCTACTCTACTTGGTCAACACAGAACACCCTGTGCTAGGATTTTAGCTCTAGCAGGCAAGCCCCATCCGAAACCTCCTTGTGTCACCATAACCATTTTCATCCTTCGTATCTGCTCGATGTACTATCTGCTACAGCTTGTGTTGCAATTTTGCAAGACCTGTGCTGCTGTCCGCGAGATCCCAATCCTCAAGGTCCTTCAAAGGCAACTTAGGATATTTTTGTTTACCCGTGGTCTTTGTTCATCCATCCTTTCGTCTCTCTATGGTGGGTGGCTGACCTGCCCCTGGGTAGGTTGATGACATCCGGACCAATTCTGCTTCGTGTCTCTCCTTTCCTGGTACATCCCCTACTATGGATGTTGTCTTCCGCGGAACATCCGTAGCTATCAACACCATGCGCATTAGAGAACCCTGCTACTCCATCGGCCATATCACCACCTTCTACCTTGCTCCTTGTGTAGAGATAATAAATAGCTCCATGTTGATACTTCACATGTATTCCTTGAAAGTGTAAGTCGTCCGGTCGATGCCCCTTGGTGATTAATAAGCAATTCGAATTTCAAATTCATTGGTTCCTACTTGTTCTAGCGACCTCGTGTAAAATCTGTGGCAGCTCATTTCACATCTGACTCATACTTCCTCTCTTAATTGCTTGCCGCCCGCTCCCTTTTACCATAATGCATACATCTTATCATGAACAGTGACAGGAACGGTCACCTTTCTTTGTATCAATGCATCGGTGCACTTTTTATTGAGAAACCACGAGCTTGTTAACGAGCCAAATTGATGCATAGCCTAGTTCTTGCACCTCCTTCCCCTAGACTGCTTTACCGTCCTACACTCTCTTTCAACTGGTTAGAGCAGTGAGACTATCCCTCAAACGGTTAGTCAGGCGGCTTTGCCGCCTGTATAGATCTTCAGGTGAATGCCACTCACTCGGCCCTGAAAGAGGTCTCCATTGAGTTAGGCAAGTTGAACTGCACCTCCATCGGTAAATTCTTTGACAATATAGGGCCCTAACCAATGCATTCGGAGTTTGCCAGGGAATTTATCGAACTTACTGTCATATAACAACACTAGATTATTCTCCTTGAAGGTGCGCACCTTAATATGGTGATCATGCCACGATTTCTTGCATTGCTTCTATACATGCTAATGGAATTCAACCAAAAACCATTCCTCTTCCAGTTCTACTGGCTGCACAGGCTGTTCCTCCAAAGCCCCGCAGTCTGCCATACCTGTGATTGCCATGATCCGCAGACTAGGCACAATATGTTCGATAGGCATGATGGCCTCCTTACCATAGACTAATCGAAATGGTGTCTGGCCCATCAAATTCTTGCATGTGGTTCGGTATGCCCATAGCATAGCAGGGATGTGCAAATCCCAATCATTTTGCTGTGCATTACAGACCTTGGTCAACGTGGTCTCCAAGATTTTGTTGAATGCCTCAACTGTCCCATTCACTTGTGGATGGTATGGTGTACTTTGTTGGTGATATATTCGGAATTCCTCAGTGAGTGCACTGATTGTTTCATTTAGGAAATGCATACCCCAATCTCTCATGAGAATTTTGGGACATTCAAACCTTGTCAGTACGTTTTTGAACAAAAATTTCGTAGTTGTTGCAGTCATACAATCCTTGACCGGCTGTGCCTCTGCCCATCTGGTCAAATATTCTATCACAGTGATGATATAGCGGGTGCTTGTCTTCCCTCATGGCTCGATAGGTCATACGAAGTTGCTTACCCACATCTCGAATGGCTATAGCATCATTTGTGGTTGGAGCGGCATTTCTTCTCTCCGCAATGATTTCCCCATCTGCTGGCATATGTCGCAGGCTCGGCAATATACTTTCAAATCCTGGTGCAAAGTGGGCCACCATAATCCTACACAAAGAATCTTTTGGGCTGTGGCGTGACCTGCATAATGTCTGCCAGTAACCCCCCCCATGTGCTTTAGCCAAGATCTCTCCTCGCCTGAATTCCGGGACATACCTATGCAATATTTCATCGTTGCCCATTTTGTAGAGGTGTCCTGCAATTACGGTGAACTCTGTTGTGCGTATTATCAACTCCTTCTTCTGCTGAACAGAATATCCTTGTGGTGTGGTTCCTATAGTTAAGAAATGTATTATATCCTTAAATTGGCCATCCGCTACGCACACCGCATATAGCTATGCATCCGGGAGTCCTTCCTCTAGATTTGTGGGTTGTTCGCCAGTCTCTATTCGGGATATGTGATCTGGGCCTCCATTTAGATGCCTCGGATGTACGATGACCTCAAAGCCATATTCCTGGAATAACAGTAACCATCTACAAATGCACCCCCTGAACACAGGCTTGTTCACTAGTTATTTTAACACCGAGTGATCATTATACATCTTGAAGTGGCCTCCAAGTAGATAGTGGTGGAATTTTTGAAGCACATATACCATTGCTAATCCCTCATGCTCGGTAGTGGAGTAATTCTTCTTAGATTTTTACAACTGATGACTTGCAAATGCAATCGGGTGATCAATTCCCTCCGCTCCTAGTTGCGTAAGTACCGCCCCCAGCGTGATACACGATGTGTCGACATGCACGTGAAACTCAATGTCCCATTTCAGAAAGACCAATATAGGAGTTGATGCCATCTTTTCCTTGAGCATCTCTAGAATTTTGTTGCATTCCTCATTCCAACAATACGTAGCATCCTTCTTCATCAATTGTTCCATTAGCACTGTAATTTGGGTGTAGCTTTTGATGAACTTGCGATAGTAGCCCGTGTGTCCTAGTGTTGCGCATAGTTGTTTGACACTTTGCAGTGCTTGTAGATTGAGTATGACGATGATCTTTGTTGGATCCACCATTAGGCCTTGCTTAAAAACCACATGGCCCAACAGGTTCCCAAATGGGACAAGGAAAGTACACTTCTTTGAGTTGAGCACAATTTGGTGTCGACGACAAGTATCCAACATCAGCTGTAAGCTTGCTACGTGATTTTTAACCAGTCCAAACACGGTCCAATCATCAAGATAGAATTCTAAGAACTTGTGTATAAATTCTTTGAATGCCGCTACCACTATTCATGAAAATATCGTCGGTGCATTCTTCAATCCATAAGGCATCATTGTGTACTGAAAGCAACCCCATTCAGTGGTGAATGTCATGCTCCTGTCTTCTCGCATGATCTTGATCTGGTGGTATCCTAAGAACCGATCCGTGAAGGAGTAAGCTGTTATGAAACCAGCTCAAGAAAAGATAGAAAAGATAGATCAACGCCTTAGAATTTAGCCTCTTCGAGGGGGCAACCTCGTTTACATTACATAAATGAACAATTCTTGGATGATTCAAATAACAAAACCTCCTTTCTATATATAGGAGTCTAAGGAGTCACAATATAATCCAGCCGACCTAACAATAATAATATAAAGCCACAAAAATAACAATAGAGGGATTCTATGGGGCATAGAAATAACAATATGGGGGTAATAGGGGCACAACAATATAAATAAGGGGTATAACTACAATAGTAATGGGGTAATCACTAGTATTATAGGGACCCAACATGCCCCTCTCCTTCAAAAAAGTGTTGTCCTCAACGCTTGAATAGTTCTGGATACTTCTGCATAAAATTCTCATCCTCCCATGTGGAATCTTCAGCGGATAAGTTCTTCCACTTGATAAGATACTCTAAAATTGATTGATTTCGTAGCTGTTGAGTTCTTGTTTCTGTGACTGCTTCCGGTTCCAATATAATTTTTCCTTCCTCGTCAAGTTCTGGCAATATCGTTTGAATTGGGAGCTTGTCGCTTATAACCTTCTTTAAACATGAAACATGGAAAACTGGGTGCAATTGATAAGCTGCAGGAAGCTCCAATTTGTATGCCATAGTACCAATCTTTTGCAACACATTGTACGGACCATAATACTTTGGTGATAATTTATTATCCTTCTTAGCTTGCTTTAGGGACATTTGCTTATATGGTTGTAGCCATAGGAATACCCAATCACCTACATCAAAACTTCTTTCATTGCGATGTTGATCTACCTGTTGTTTCATTCTATTTTGTGGCAACATGAGGTTATCCTTTAAGAGTTGGAGGACTTGTTGTTGATGTTCAATGTGATGTTCCACTGCCTAAACCTTAGAATTTTCTCTTAAATATGATGTGATGGATGGTGGTTGATACCCATAAAGTGCCATAAATGGGGTCATTTTTGTTGCTGTATGGAAGGAAGTGTTATACCACCATTCAGCCAGAGGCAACCATTTGACCCATTGTGTCTGTTTATCAGATACAAAGCAACAAAGATATCCTTCCAAACATTTGTTTAGTATCTCAGTTTTCCCATCAGATTGAGGATGATAAGATGAGCTATGAACTAACTGAGTACCAAGACAAGAAAATAATTCTGTCCAAAAATTTCCAGTGAAAATGGGATCTCTGTCACTTACAATAATCTTTGGGTTTCCATGTAGCTTTTGAACTGTTTCCATAAATGTAGTAGAAACTGTACTGGCTTTAAATGGATGTGATAATGCACAAAAGTGTGCATACTTGGTAAGTCTGTCAACTACCACCATGATGACAATCTTTCCCTCAGACTTGGGTAAACCTGTGATAAAATCCATTGAAACCTCCTCCCAACGTTGGCTTGGAATGGATAAAGGTTGTAATAGACCCGGTGTCTTAATTGTTTCAACCTTATTTTGTTGGCAAACCAAACATTCCGCCACAAACTTTTGAATATCTAATTTAAGGCCATCCCAAAAAAATTCCTTCTTAACCCTGTGGTAAGTTTTTAAAAATCTTGAATGCCCTCCTAAGGGAGAAGTGTGCAATTCCATAAGAATCTTTTATTTTAGCTAGGAATTCTTACAGAGGTATAAGTGATCTTTGTACCATAACGAATCATTTTGCCAGCTAAATGTATCAGAAGTACTGGAATCTTGTTGTAGCTTTCGAATAAGTGCCCACACTTCTTCATCATTCTTCCATTCCTCCCTTGCTTCGTTTATCCAATCTGGTTGGATAATAGAAATGGCACACAACAATGCTTCCACATCCTCATCCTTTCTTGAGAGTGCATCTGCCACCACATTTTGCTTCCCTTTTTTGTAGATGATTTCAAAGTCATAACGCAACATCTTTGTGACCCACTTTTGTTGCTCTTCAGAGGATAATATTTGTTCTAAAAAGTATTTAAGGCTATCATGATCCGTTTTTACCTTGAAGTGTCTTCCCATTAGGTAGGGTCGCCGTTTCTTAAGTGCATGGAGTATTGCCAACATTTCCTCCTCATAAATAGCTTTGCTTAAAAACTTTCCCTTGATTGGACAACTTTCAAAAGCAATGGGTCTTTCATCTTGCATTAGAACAGCACCAATTCCATTTCCTGAAGCATCACATTCCACAATAAAGGTTTTTGTGAAATCCGGTGTAGCTAAGACCGGTGCTTGGCACATTTCCTCTTTAAGATGTTCAAAGGCCTTTGTTGCTTTCGAAGTCCATGAAAATGAATCTTTCTTCAATAATGTTGTTAGAGGTGCTGCTATTCTCCCATAATTCTTAACAAACTTGTGATAATACCCTGCCAACCCAAGAAATCCTCGCAGATGCTTTATGGATGTGGGGTTTTCCATTCCTTAATGGCTTTAATTTTGCTAGGGTCTACCTTAACTCCTTCATGAGATACAATATGACCCAAATATTCCACCTCCTGGACTCCAAAGAAACATTTGGATCTTTTTGCATATAATTGTTTCTCCTCCAATAGTTGTAGCACCCTGTCAACATGTTCAACATGATCCTTCCAAGACTTGTTGTAGATTAGTATATCATCAAAAAATACTAACACAAATTTTCTAAGGAATGGTTTGAAAATTGAATTCATCAAACCTTGAAATGTTGAAGGTGCATTGGTAAGGCCAAAAGGCATGACCAAAAATTCATAATGACCCTCATGAGTTCTAAATGCCATTTTTGGAATGTCTTCAATCTTCATTCTGATTTGATGATATCCCGAACGAAGATCCAACTTGGTGAAGTAAATTGATCCATGCAATTCATCTAGTAATTCATCAATGACAGGAATGGGGAACTTATCTTTAATAGTGAGATTGTTGAGCTCCCTATAATCCGGACACATGCGCCATGATCCATCCTTCTTGTGCACCAATATTACTGGAGCTGAGAAAGAACTTTGACTCGGTTGAATTATACCAGCCTCTAGCATTTCCGCAACCATACGTTCAATTTCACTTTTTTGGACATAGGGATATCTGTACGGCGTGATGTTTGGAGGAACACTTCCTGGAATCAGATGAATAGCATGATCATGATCACGCATAGGTGGGAGACCTTTGGGAGCCTCAAATACCTTGGAATGATTGTCCAGGACTTTTTGGAGATCTGGAGAAATAGATGATTCCAATGTGGAAACATCTAGCGAACATAATTGTGCAATTACACCTCTTTGCTCCCTTTTTAGAAGATTAGTCATGCCATTAGAGCTGATTATCTTTCCTGGTTTCCCTGCAATACCCCTTAATTCAACTTCCTTTCCTTCCGTAGAAAATTTGATGAAAAGTTCTTGAAAATTAAAAGCTATTGTACCCAAGGATTGTAGCCATTGGACTCCTAGTACAACATCAGCACCTCCCATTGGAATGGAAAGCATTGGGCTAGTCAATACATATTCTCCCATGGATAGCTTGATATTATGGCACTTTCCAGAGAAATTTATTGTTGCTCCATTTGCAATCATCACTTGACACTCTGGTGCTGGATATAGGAAGCAATTCAATTCTTTTGCTACCCTACAATGAATAAAATTTTGGGTGCTTCCTGAATCAATCAACACTATTACCTTTTTCTTCTTGATTTGTCCTTCTATCTTGATGGTTTGAGGAGTGGTAATTCCCGCCAATGCATTACAAGATATGGTCGGATTTATTTGTTCTTCATCTAGGCTTTGTTCCTGGAGTATATCCTCTTCTTTTGACCTTTCTTGCTCCTTTTCTTCTTCCTCTTCACAATCTATGTAGAATAATTTCTTCTCAGCACACTTATGACCTTTTGTGTATTTTCTATCACAATTGTAACAAAGCCCTTTTGCTCTTTTTTCTTCCAATTGCTGTGGTGTCAACCTTGTAGGTTGTCGAAGACTAGGGGCAACAACACTTCCGTCTTTATAGTTGTGAGTGGTATGCTTCCTAGTTGCCATAATTTTGCTTTCCATTTTTCTTGCTAACTTGAATGCCTTCTCTAATGAATCAGGTTCCCAAAGGCGAACATCATGTTGGATATTATCCTTTAAAGACCCTATGAACACATTAATCCTATGCTCCTCTGGAATATCTTTTACCCTTATGTTCAATTTTTGGAACTCCTCAATGTGCTCCATTATTGAACCCTTTTGTTTGAGACTTATCAATTGGCTAAAAAAAGTGTTGCTTTTTGTATCCTCATAATGTGCTATCAATTCTTCTGTAAAAATTGCCCAAGTGATAAATTGTTTATGAGAACAAAGCCATTGATACCATACAAACTGATTTGGTTCCAAATATACAGTTCCCATACGTACCTTTTGTGCGTTTTTCACATTATTGAGATCGAAGAATTGCTCCATCTGTAATATCCATGTGGCGGGATCCTTGCCATAAAACTTCCTCATATCGATTTTTGGAATATGGTGATTCTTCGATCCAAAATTAGCATCTATGGAATCATGATTAACATTTCTTTTGTTCCCATCATGAGTTTCCTTTACTACCTTTTCACCATTAGTAAGTATTTCTTGTAGAAAATTTGTCAAATCTGTCTTCAAATCTGCCATGCCTGTCTTCAAATTTGTATTCAAATCTATCTTCAAATTGTCCATCTTAGCTTCCATGCCATTCATCTTAGCTTCCACGCCATTTATCTTATCTTCTGTTAACTTTTGTGAGCGTGACATTTGTTCCACTTGTTCTTGTAATTTTGATATATCATGTAGCATTTCTTCCTCTTCTTCATGAGTCATGCTAGAGCTTTCAGGTTCCTTACTAGGTGTTTGCATTTTATTTCCTCGGGCCATCAGTTACCGATAATAATGCTCTACTATGCCCTTTGAATTCCTTCAAAATAAATTTTCAAACCAAGCTTAAGCAAAAATTTAAAAAATCTACACACCTTTTTTCACTTTGTAGGAGCTCGATATTGCCTCTGATGTATCTCTGTACTTTCCAATCATCTAGTTTTGAATTTCTGTCCTATAGTAGCCCTCTGTGTTCTCTTTCCAATGCCACCAGTATGATCCAAATTGGATTCTCCAAGAAAGAGTTATGCACAATCTCCCAAGATGACCTGATTATAGACCTTTCCAGAAGAGCGAAGTTGTATGAAGTGCCACGTGTAAAATTTTCGATATTTGGTTCTAAAAAAGATATACAAGAAACTACAGTACATACTCTTTCTGTACCTTCTTACGAAATTTAAATCTAATTCCCAGAGAGAAAGTTATGACAATTTTCCCCAGGTCACCTGTTTTGAATGTAATTCAGGAGTTTGCAAAAAGACCAACTTCCTCAGATCATATCTCCGAAAATATCACGCAAAAAGCTCTGAAATTTGGACCCAAGGTTCAACGCGATTTCTTCTCAAATGGGTTTTTTTTTGCAACTTCTGAAACGTCACAGAAAAAAAGTAAGCTCTGATACCAAATGTTATGAAACCAGCTCAAGAAAAGATAGAAAAGATAGATCAACACCTTAGAATTCGGCCTCTTTGAGGGGGAAACCTCCTTTACATTACATAAATGAACAATTCTTGGATGATTCAAATGACAAAACCTCCTTTCTATATATAGGAGTCTAAGGAGTCACAATATAATCCAGCCGACCTAACAATAATAATATAAAGCCACAAAAATAACAATAGAGGGATTCTATGGGGCACAGAAATAACAATATGGGGGTAATAGGGGCACAACAATATAAATAAGGGGTATAACTACAATAGTAATGGGGTAATCACTAGTATTATAGGGACCCAACGTAAGCTTCCTGCCTCCCTACATTTTCCAGTACCTCATCTATAAATGGCGTTGGAAATGGATCATTGACACAGGCATCATTGAGCTTCCAGAGATCCATGCAGATACGAATATCACCCTTCTGTTTCTTCTCCTACACAACCATCAGACTTACCCAATCAGACTCCTCGACTGGTTCGATGATTCCTGTTGCCAGCATCTTGTCCAGTTCTTCACGGACTTTTGCTTTATATTTTTGGTTCAATCGGTAGGGTCACTACTTAACCGGTTTCGCATCTGGCTTCAACGTTAGCTTCATCACTCCCAGGTCTCCTAGGATCCCATTTAGCTCTATGATTTTTTTTGGGAATAAATATTTATATTCACGAAGCAATTCGACAACCTTCTCCACTATGGCGTCATCCCAATAGTCCCCAAGCGGTGCATACTTTGGCTTGTCTTCTGTTCCGATATTAACTTGTCTTATTTTCAATGGCATCGTGATATCTGGATCTTCGATTGCAGGTCCACACACCTCACAGCTCCCTTCTAATTCAGGAATATTGACGTTTCATGGATCGTCCTCATCATCTTCTACCTGGACATTATAGCATTCGAGAGCCTGACTTAGTTGCTGCGACCAGTCAGGCTGCACCATTTTTTTTGGTTCGAGTGGCATCTTAAAAATGGCGGCCTTTACCAGTTGTAATGCATCATCCATGAGATCCATCCATTGATCTTCAAAGAGGAAGGTTGAAAAAATCCCTTCACGCAAGATATTCTGCTCACCCATGTCGTGCCAAACTCTGCTTTAGTATACCAATTTCTGGGATTGACATCCAAGGTTTGATAAAATAAGTGTACCCATTCTAGGTGAGGTTCTTCTCTGTAGCCTTTGATCCATCTGGTAAGGTGCATGCGCAGGTCATCACGTCCATCATATTTCTTTGTTAGGTGTAATTCTGGCTTTCCAAATCTGATCTTCATCATACGCCTGTAGGCGCGCTAATCTTCAAAAGTTCCCTAATTTGTTCCCCACCATCACACAGGCATCGTGTGCAACGCCCACCTCAATGCATCAAACCATTGGTGCTCTGGTACTGTGACTTCAAATTTAGTCAAGAATTCATCTATTATAGTCATTCCATCATACGTCAGCATTTCGCGATCTTGGGCCCTCACATAGTATAGAGATTTAGTCACCATGTTGCAATGTAGTGTAGTTACTCCGTTCAACCTGTTGCACCACCGCTCATCTTCTAACTCAGAAGTGCAAGATTATTCATAGCCTTGTGAGATTCATCTATCCTTCATTGTCTTAACCCCTTCTTGCCTTTGTGTGGACATTTTGTAGCTACAATCTACGTGGTCGTTGCTTTCTCTATCGTGCACAGGTTCAACGTAGCGCGGTCCTTCAACTAAATCTAACAGAATGACTACGCGGAGTGACTTTGTTTTAGACACCATTGTTCACTCCTTTAAATGGATAACTCTATTCATGTCGGTGGCCCAATCTATTCCTAACAACGCAGAATAGGGTGTACTTTCATCCATGAGTTCAATAACTTCAAAGTCTGTTTGAGTACTTGCACCGTCAAGATCTACCATTACTCCTTGCAGCCTTCCCATGCGTAGCACCTTCTATTGATTTACCATCCACAGTTGAATAGGGGACCATTGTAACATAGGCTTACCCATGCATTCCCAAGTCTGTTTAGGTAGTACGTTGGCATCTGATCCTAGATCCAAAATGACCTGATCCATTTTATACTCATTGATCTGCGCTGTGAGTCACATTTCCCTCCCAGTTCGCAATGCATGTCTTCCTAACTTTCAAACTATGCGAGGTTCACTCCGTCCTGCACATCTATTTATCAGTTCTTGTAAGCCTTTAACTGCCATGTTGTCATGAAGCAATTTTATACACATCTCTAAAAAGGTAGTTATCATCGAGGAATCCCTAACTAGCTCAAGTTGATCCCTACTACTTGGGGTAGAGACTTCCACAAAGCTTTCTCGAGCTTCCAAATATGTCTCCCTACCCACCCATATGACTCCCTTACTTAAGTTCCTTCTATCCGTAACTGTGGTCGTGTCGCTTCTCAATACCATGTTGACGTTAGGATCTTCCTCACGGGTTTCATACCTCATCATTTGTATGTTTTGGGTTATTGATGGTTGCGCTACCCTTTTTTCACTGTGTTATTAGCGTCATACAATCTATTAGCCCATGATCTAATTTCTCACAATAAATGCACAAAATTCTAGTGGGGTTGGTACAATCCCACGCATAATGTCCTAGTCCCCCACAATTGTAGCAAATTAGTTGCCCACGACCCATTCCTCGCCCCATTCCACCCCGTCCTCATCCACGGCCTTGGAACCCACCACGCGCAATTGCTATGGATGGATCCTGACCTCGCGCCTCAGTCTGCATTCTATATGCAGGTGATGGGTCCATTAACAATTGGTAGCTATGACAGTCTCTTTCCTCATGGCCTACCGACCAGAAAAAGTTCCAAAATAGTTGCTAGGGGTCTGGTTGTATTTTGGTAGTAGATGGCAGCTATCAGTGTTGTGCTTTCCTCCCACTTGACAAATCACGCACCAGAGCGAGGCTATAGTGCCTGATCTTGCCTATGCCTCTGGTTGTAGCAGTGTTGGTCCCCCTATTGTCACAAGGTTCACTAGGACTAGGTAGTGATCTTTTTTGTGTCCCTAGCTTCTGCACTTTATACACCTTACTTCCTCCCAGGCTTCTAGTCGCGGCACCCATTATTGTTTTAACTTCGTCATTTCTAAACACAAGTTTTGGATCTATGCTTGAATTTGCTGAACTCCCAACCTCAGGTCTTGTAACAATGTTTCGTGTAATCTCATCGCTGTCTCTAGTGCTTCAGCCTGGGTTGAGATCTTCTGTTGTGATAAAGCCATCCTCAAATGTGGTGTTAAGGATGCCATAAGCCAAGCGCAGTAATGTGCATCTGTCAATGTCATGTTAGCCTCGCGAATAGTACTTTTCAGTCTTTGGTCCAAATCTCATGGGGTTTCACCAGGCATCATCATGATCTCTTTGAACCCTATAAATTATTGTGTTTCTAACATCATCCAGCTAAATTCCTTCTTTAATTCAGTTTAGATGTCTGTTGTCCCCACCGTTGGGTGATCGCTTGAGTACTTTATGTACCATGTTAGTAGTCGGTCCTGTAGCGCGCTGACAAAGGTAGCCTTTCTGATATTATCTTCTGTAATTCGCTGCACATCCCATACCAATGTTAATATGAACCAGAATTGTTCTAGGTCTTCACCTTCTGCTCCTTTTAATACCGGTAACTGGATCGTGCTCATCATTGTTACCCTTGAACTACTACTATTCCTGATTTTTTTTTTCCTTTGAAAATTGGCAACTTCATTGTGTTTGACATGTTGAATGGTAGTGATGGTGGTGGAGGTGTGGGCGAAGGTGTATGTTGTGGAGTGGAGGTGGAGGTGGAGTGGATTGATGGTGTGTCCACGAAAAACCTTCTCTTATCAGCTCAACAGCGCTCCGTCGTGAGGTCTGTACTGCTCCCTCGTCGTCACTCGAAGGAGGTACAATCAATGGGCTATATTCAAGACCTGATTTTTCTCAATCTCTAAAGAGTCCCCGTGTTTCACACCAGACACCCTTTAGGCAGATCCCGGTCCTAGCAATGGAACCATTTGTTGGCTTATATGGGCTTGACCCAGGTTTGGAAGAATTATTTGGCCAAACAAATCCCATAGCTACCAGCCCTTTCGGCAACAGTCCGCAGAGCGCAGATTGAGGTCTCACCCGAGGTAGTAGGGGAGGGTGCTAGAACTAGATTTCCACACCCTTGGGATATCTAGATGTGATCTGGGGGTTCACACATCGTTTCAGAGTGTCATTCTGGCCTGTTTGTGCAGATCCAAACCTGAAACAATCTTTACTAGTTATTAGCGCACTATTTACAGATCTAATCTATGTGATTAAGTGTTACTTAGAAAGGTCTTTAAGTAAACATTTATTAGCTTTACTTAGTTCGCATACTTAGATTAACCACAGTTTCACATGTATTCAAAATGTATGCATATGTGCATATATCAAATAATGATATCAACCATACAACAAGCTAGATCTGCGATACTTTAGATTAACACTGAATTATCAAAGCAACTTATCTTTATTTTCTTTCTTTACTAATATATCCAGATCTGCCCTGCGCACTCAATTGCAGGGGTCCGCGAACACAACTACAGACTCTTCCAGGCCTTTACGCACATAGCTACAGAGCCTCTATCCACTACCCACACTCTCGACTCGGACTTACAGACACTTACAGATTGTTCTCCTCAAAAACCCATTACAATCAGATCATACCCAAAACTTAGCTACCTCTACCCATAGAACCTTGCTCTATTTATACCTTTCCATGGACAGTGATCCATGGGCAGGCCGACTCAACTTACATTTGTTTACATTATTTTTGGGCGGACTACCCTTTGATTTCGACCTACTACAAATCGTGCTCCGCGCTTCTCGCAGAATATTTACCTTCACCTTTCCCAAAATTGTGGGCTTCATGCCCCATGACTATTGTGTGAGGCTTCTGCTACCCAACAGGAATGATCCAGGAGGATCTTGTTAGATCATTTCACAGGTATTTAGTGTCATCATCAATTCAATTTGGTGTTGTTAGTTTCGATAGTGTTGGTTATGGATCAGGTTGTTTGGGTAATGTTATGGTTTTCATGGCATTCAGTTGATATGGGTTTGTACCTAGATGTCGACTTATGTTCATCGACAGTTCCACCAAGATTGGTTGATGACATGTGTCATGTCATTGCCTCATGGGATTTGGTGTCAACATGTGTTTTTTCATTCATCTTCGCAGGTTTCAATGTTCACATGGGTGTCATCTGTGCTAAAGGTTCGATATGTCATTAGTATTTTCTTCTGCCTGTAAAGGATTTAGGTCTCAACAAAAGGGTTGTCGTCGCAACTGTTGATTGTGTCAATGATATGCATTTGGTTTGATAACATTGTGACAATATGTTGTACATGTGTTTTTTAAAAACAAAATGTAACCCTAAAACCTAATACACATAATCCTAAACACCAATGGTTACCAAACTATGTAACTCAACCTAATGCTAAACCTAAGTCCTAATCTAACCTATTGGACCTTATTACAAACATTGCTAAATGCTAAACCTATGCCTAAGTCATAAAACCTAACTCTAAACCTAAACATGTTAACTCTCAGCCTAATGTTATTACAAACGAAACATTGTAAAACAATAAAATTAAAACACACAGTTAGCCTAAACCGTCAGCGCAAACCGCATCAGAGAAGGATTGACATGTGAACACAACATTGATAACCATCAGAGTTAGCAATCAGTCTTGACTGCAGTGGGAACAACCAATTCTAAACCACAACCGTTAGAATGTGATCACAATATGTATTAGAACCATCGAGTAACAGTGACTGCAACCTTTAACCGCAGCGGATATAGTGACATGTGAATGTTGTATGGTTAGCCACCAGGTCTCAGAACTACAACTGCATTGGAGGTAAGCTGCCAGGGTTAACCACGCGGGAAGAATGCGGACACATGGCAACAGTCACCACGAGGTAGTCGAAATTGCCGAGGAAGAATGTGGAGGTGGTAGCCTATGCTTAGACCGTGGCTGGTCGCACAAAACTCCCAAGCCAACTCCACCCAGTTAGCTAACCACCAGTGGTTATACTATGGTTATTTTAGTGTTTTTTATGTAGTTTATTAAAACAACTAATTCGGAGATCAAGCAACCTAGCCTAGGTGTCATCTCACAACCAGACCGAGTTCCAAAACTCATCCTGAGGCAACCAAATTCATCCTGAATTCAGCCAAGGTGGTTTCAATGTACCTGTAGGCCTTTAAAAGGAAGTTTTCCTTCATTGATCAAGAGGAGAGTAGTTTTGGTTTTTGTATGCAGATTTTGGAGGTCATAGGTATTTTTGTTTTCAATGTTACAAGAGCATCCAGAGTCGAAATTGGGAACCCTGATAGACGTTGGAAAGCTAGTTCAGAGTGTTATCTGATGACAGTGATCATAAGTTCCTGAATACACATTTAGACTGATCAAATCTCTGTGTAATCGACCTCATTTGTTTCAATCCTAATAAAGCAGTTGCCCATCTTGAAAGCAGACCCCAAGATGTAGTCCATCAGGGAAAAACTTCGTAATCAATTTTGTTGTCTGGTATCAATGTGTTTTTACTATTTTCACTTCTATTATGAATCTATCTTGTGTTTAATCAACTATCATAAAGTCTTCTTCTTAAGCAATTTTGCTTGATTTCCGTGCCTTGACCTAACATTCAAATCATTAATGGTTAATCAATTCTACATTAGTTTATGTCTATGATCATTTTCAGATCATACATAGTAGCCAGTTGACACGGGCAGGCATGCAAATATTATGTTGCTATAGTCTCATAAGAAGCTCATTAACCCTAGTCTCATCTATGTCATGGGTCAACCCCTCCTTCTGACGCTCAACCTTTGCAAGGGTATCAGCCACATTGAGATCCTGTAGTACCTGTTGTCATGTTTTGGCAGCCTATACTAGTGTTGGTGCTTGTTGTGGCTCTCCTACATGATGAAGATAAAAATAACCCATGGGTTGAATGGTTCCAATATCTGCATGTGTACAAATAAATAGTTTAGTCTCGGATACATAAAAATTTATAAAACTTAAAATTAAAAAAATGATTAAAATGTTTCTTGTTTTTCCTATGGCACCCCATTGCTCATTATCAGGAAGCACAAGCTTTGCGACTCTAAGGAAACCCATCCCTACATATGGATAGTCCTCTATCATAGTGAGTTGCATAAGCAACCATCTGAAGAAGAATGGTGTGAAACTCATCAATGATGAACCTGCGTGTCTGGACATGAGATCCACCCACCTCCTTGTTGGAAATAATACTGAGAGGGGGGGGGGCAGGTGGGGGTGAATTAGTATTTACAAATCAATAACTTTTTCATTTGCATGATCCAATTTATATACGTTACTTCAAAGAAGGGAACTCGCATGTGCACACAACTATTCTTAAGGCAACTAGCGTATATCCAGTGAACTTATGATTTAGTTAATTCATCATATGTTGATCTTTAATCAGTGCATCAGTACTTTATTAAACATTAAATAGTAACCATGTGCAGTGATAATAGAATAAACCATCACACATAAGAAACACACTTGAACACCAAGATTCAAGGTGGAAACCCAATGTGGGGGAAAACCAACTTCTGTTGTCATCTTTATCTTCTTTTAATAATAATAAAATCTGTTTACAATCTTGTATTGGTGTAGACTCATACAAGTACGCAAGCACCTACCTGTAGAAGGCTACAACCTTCTCTCATTCTCCAACTTCTATTGGAAGGGAGCTACAACACCCTAGTTCTTGTACTAGTTGATATATTTACTAGTACGTAGGCTATGACCTACATAAGGCTACAACCTTCGCTCATTCTCTAGCTTCTACTGGAAAGGAACTCCAATCCCATGATCAAATCACCAGCCACTACTAGCAGGAAGCTTCGAATTCCTCACTAAAGTCTCCAACCCTTAGTATCCTCTAGGGACCACGTTTCATAAATTTTCACAGTGGATATTGCTGGTACACAATAATTCACCAAAGCGAACCAGCATATAGATCTGCAAATACTTACTTATAACTTCACTGCAATTCCCAACTTCAGACATACCAAAATCATAACATATAAAGGATAAAACATGTGTTAGCAATAAGATCTAGCCCATCCATTATCAGATCACATAATGATAAGTCATTATGATCCCGATCCATCATTAGATCTCATCCATCATCAAACACTTAGGTGCACATTTAGTCTAGATCAAGCAAAGCATCAGAAACCCATAACATGCATATTTTATTTTGATATAACACTTCATAAGATATTCATTACTTGTGCACTTATCCCTTTGATATTCTCTTCCTTATACAGTTTTAGGCCTTTCTCAATATATTGGACCAAAACCACTTAGGACCAATACCTTAGACCAAATACCTCGGACCAATACCTTGGACCAAATACCTCGGACCAATACCTTGGACGAAAACCTTGGACCAATACCTTAGACCAAATACCTCAGACCAATACCTTGAACCAAATATCTTAGACCAATACCTTGGACCAAAACCTCAGACCAAAACCTTGGACCAAATACCTAAGACTGAATACCTTGGACCAAAACCTCGAACCAATACCTTAGACCAAAACCTCGATTTTCCATCCCATACACACTTTTCCTTTTGTGAAAGTGCGTGCATACATATACGCTTCTTTGTTCCATGAGCCAGCATGTATACACTACTTGGATAAGGTGAACCAACATATACTTCTTAAACCATTCTCTTTCTTCAATTTCTTGATTATGATCTATATTCCTTTGTTCCTTCATCCTATTCTTTTGTACCATTGCTTTGTTCCCTCTTAATAGACTTGTTATAATGTGATTTGCCATATTAATTCTAAAATGATTCCATTAAACTTCCTTGCATTTTGTCACATCTATAAACACAACTGCCATGCATTCTGTCACATCTGATATCTCTCTTGTAGATTGATCTAGTTACGTAGATTCATCTAGTTACCATATACAAGTGAGTTGTTCTGCTCCAAAATCTTTTGCTCATAGATGTGTTAAAGAATTACATGCATAAATTGTAGCTTAAACAAAGAAATTTAATGTGCACATGAGAGAAGAGGAGAAACACATAAAGCATGAAAGAAGACAATAAACTTGATAACAGAGTTCGTCCAACTTGGACTACATCTCCGGGCCCTACTCGATCATTGGGAAGGCCTTCATTCATTAAGTGGCATGAGAAAGAAGAGTACAAGCATCAGTTACAAAAAGGATTTTTATACCTCCATACTGAAAAATGGTCAAAAAATGTAGAACTCTGATGGAGAAACAGACAGTGCCATTGCATTCATGGCATTGAGAAATGCTGAAACCATATAAAAATTATCAAAATTTGACAAAGTGAAAATCTAGCCCTCCTGCAAAAATCGGCCTCAAACTACGTGCGCTCCCTCCTCTGCCTGGCACACTATTCAAAAAGATTTAAGTACAAGTTTTCTTGGTAGATTAACTAATGAATTTGTTTGGTGTAATGGCAAAGTTAGTAAAATGGTTGAGGAGGGGTCGGGGGATCAAATCCCACCCCTCCTTTTTATATGATATAATGGTTATTAAGTTATAACGGGTGCGGGTCCGCCGGTTCGATGGCCCGCTCCCCAAACATCCGTTGTGACTAAGTAATGAGGTGGAGGGGTGATGGGGTTGATAGATCGCACCCCACCATATTTATGTTGGATTTTTTAAGTGGATAAGATTGGCGTGGCCACCATCCCTCTTTTTTAATATTTTTTTGTTAATAAAACAACCTGGCTATTTTTGAAAATTCGGATTTTGACTGAAGAATTTGTTTTAACCAAGCAACAATTTCACCCAGAATCTAGCTGGTGTTGGTCAGATTCTGTCCCGAAAAAGTCAAAATTGTGTCTTCATTAATCCTGCCCAAACAGCAAAAAGTAAAACCAACTTTGATTGCCTCTATCTTCCTCATACGAACTTAGATTGGAGTGTCATTCACACTGTTGGACTTAGGGCAACGAGAAATTCGATTTGATATCAAGTTAATCGTCTTTTCACCACTTTGAAATTTGAGCCTTTTCCATGCCACTGGTGTCTGGAGATCCACCAGGATCAATCCTCCCCGTTGAGGAGCTTTTGAACTGCCAAAAGCTTTATTAGTCAATTGGAAAGTAAGGTAATTGTTCCCTCACTCTTTCTTTTTCAGGCCATTTTTCCTTGCTAGGGTGCATTCCCTTGAAGCCAATGCAAAGGTATTCCACATCTCCCCGTCATGAAATCTTGGTCCTTCTGTCAAGGATGATGTCCTCAGGTAACTCATCGAGATACTCTGGTGCAAAGTCAACAACTGTAAGAATTGTGCCCACCTCTTCAATGTCCATAATCAATGGTGGCTCATAGAGCTTTAAGTTTTCCACATTTACTATGAAGTACATTTGCATATATATCAGAAAATCAAGATGGAAGGCATTGTTTCCAATCTCCTCCAAGATGGTGAAAGAACCATATTGGATTGGTCGCAACTTCTTCCCTTCTCCCTTCATCCTTTCTTTGCTAATGTGGAAACACACTTTGTCGCGCACTTGAAATTGATGGTCGACTCAGTGTTTGTCATGCCGATCCTTGTACCAGGTTTGAAGTTTCTCCAACTGCTCTTATACTGCTTGGTGAATCAACTGGATCCGCTGAATGAATCATTGCACTTTGTCCCTGTCATCACATCTACTGGAGTCATCTTCCCTTCCAAAGACCATATCAAAAGGATCTTTTGGTAGGTAGCCAAAGCATGTCTCAAATGGTGAATGATGCGTAGATGAGTGCACTACTTGATTGTAAGAATGCTGCACATATGGAAGATGCTCATCCCACAACTTAGGATGTTTCCCACAATAGCCTCACAACAAGTGTACCATGGTGCAGTTGACAACCTATGTTTGTCCGTCAGTCTGTGGGTGAAATGCCATGCTTCTTTTCAACTTGGTGTCCATCATCTTCCATAAGCTGGTCCAAAACTCTTCGAGAAAGCGAGAGTCCCAATCTGACACAATCGCTGTGGGCAACCCAAAATGGACCCAAACATGCTAAGAGAAAAGATAAGAAGTCTGCTCTATAGTGATTTGATTTTTACAAGGCATTAGAATACACATCTTACTAAAACGGTCAACGATGACATATGGATAGTTGTGACTTTTTCTAGACAAATTCAAACCTCCTACAAAATCCATTGATACACATTCCCATGGATGACTCGGAATTGGGACTAGTGTGTAGAGCCAAAGTTTTCTATTAGAGGGCTTTGAAATAGAATACATCATACATCCCTTTACATAGCGAGTCACAATGTTCTTCATATGAGGCCAAAAACAAAATCTTTGTACCTGACACAAATTTTTTTCAATACCAAAATGACCAAACACAAGGGAGGTGTGGGCCTCTCGGATTACATGTACCCTTTTTCGTGTGGGTATGCACAATTTTCCAACGTGATACAACAATTTTCCCTACAAGTGATATTTTTCCACTTGTGAACCATAGGTTAATTTTTCATAAATCTCCTTAAAGTCATCATCGTTAGTATATTGTTCAACATAACTTTCAAAAGATAACAGAGAATTATGAAAAATAACAGAAACATAAATAGGAGGGCGAGATAGCATATCGGCCACTTTGTTTCTAGTGCCCTTCTTGAACTTTTTTACCAGATGAAATTGCTGAAGAAAACCCATCCACCTAAAATGACGAGATTGCTGCAACTTGGTTTGTGACTGAAGATATTGCAAGGGTTGATGATCCATATGGATGATGGTCTCCTTGGTGATCAGGAAGTGTTTCGACTTTTTCACGCTCTGGACTAAGGCATATAACTCCTTGTCATAAGTGGGATAGTTTATCACAGCCTGAGAGAAATTCTCTAAATGGTAACATATCGGCTTCTTTTGTTGCATAAGTGCAACTCCAATGGATCTTGATCTCGAATGGAAGTTGGAGATCTGGTAAGGCCAAGACTGTTGTGGTGTTGATCTTTTCTTTCAATGTTTCGAAGGACTTCTGCTGCTTTCCTCCCAATTGAAATACTTTCTTTACACTTGTCAATGTGTGTAAAGGTGTTGCAATAATAGAGAAATTGTCAATAAATCTCCTCCAATACTGTACTACACCCAAAAAGCTAGGAACCTCAGTTACACTAGTAGGCTTAGGCCAATTTACAATTGCTTCAACTTTAGAAGGATCAATTTTTAGCTGACCATGACCAACAATATGACCTAGGTAAACCAAAGAGGTTTTCCCAAACTCACACTTCAACAATTTTATATAGAGTTTTTCCTTTTTCAATACATCAAGCACTTTCTTAACATGGCATACATGTTCATTCCAACTTTTACTAAAGACAGAATATCATCTAGATATACAAGAACAACTTCATCAATGAAAGGCCTAAAGAGATCATCCATGACCCTCATGAAAGTTTCTAGAGCATTGGAGCATTACAAAGTCCAAATGGCATCACCATCCATTCGAACAACCCCTATTTGGTCTTGCAGGCAGTTTTCCACACATCCTGCTCTGCAATTCAGACCTAGTGATAACCATTACACAAATCCAATATGGTGAAATAGATAGCACTCTTTAAATGATCTAGTAAGTCATCAATGCGAGGAAGTGGGTAACGATTTTTCACCATGATTTTGTTTAGTGCTCGATAATCCACACACATACTCCATGTGCCATCTGTCTTTGACACTAAGACAATCGGTGAGCCGCATGGAGAAGTGCTCGGTTTGATGAACCCTTGGTTCAATAGTTCATGCACTTGCTTTTTTATCTCCTCTATTTCAATGGTCGACATCCTGTACATGCCAATATTTGGTAAATGAGCATCATGCTGCAAATGGATCTCATGTTGGATTACCCTCTTTGGAGGTAATCCCCTTGGTTCTTGAAACATCTCATCATAGTTAGAAATTAATTCACATAATTCCTTTTTATCCACATGATCACAACCCTGGAAAGCATTGGATAATTCTGCATCTTCCCCCCTTACAACCATAAGCATGCAACCCTTGCTAGAATTCACCAACGTCTTCATTTGTCCTGCACTTACAAGGCTGGCATTGATTTTAGTTTGATGAACCCTTACAATATATTCTACCCCATCTTTTGTGATTTGGTATTTGTTTTCATGACGGAAGAAGATTTCCTTTCTATCATATATATATGGACTCCCTAACACCATGCCACAGATATCGAATGGTATCACATCAAGTTTTACCTTATCCACTAACTTAGAAGCAATCACAAATTTAACCTTGCACTGCTTAGTTAGATTCAGTTTTGCTTTATCATGTATCCATCCAAGTGGGCAAGGTTTTGGATATAGTTTGGTTTATAAGCTTGGCTTCTTTACCAAGGACTCTGAAATTAAGTTTGTTTGGGATCCGGTATCAAATAGAGTTTCCACTTTTGTATGATTTATGATAACTCTAATATGGAATAGTTCAATTCTCTTTCGTTCATGAGGAAGAGACTCATCTATTGAACTAGTTCCTTCATGTGATTCAGAATTAACATGAGGTGTAAGAGTACCTTTTGTTCCTGCTGCTGCGATTAATGCTTCATCTCCTGAATTGGATCTAAGGTCTTGCTACACAGTTGCCAATGTTTTCTGATTGCCTTTTCCTTCATACTTCTTTGGTCTCTTTTCCGGATACAGTTTCCAACAATGATCGTTGTCATGACCTTCCTTTTTGCAATGACTACAATAAGGTCTTTCTCCTTCATCTTTCTTGGTTGATGCCGTCCTCTTCTCCTTTCCTTTTCCTTTCACTTTGGGTTTGCCATTTGGAGGTTTGAAAGGTGGTTTCTTGAAATGATAATCTCTTTCATTTTTTCCCCTATTCTCAAGATAGATTGCCTTTACACTAGCTGAGTCAATAGTAGTTGGTTCAAACAATAATAATGAATGTCTAAGGTAACTATGTAATTATCCAATATACTTAGTTACTACTTCAGGTGAGTCAAGTGCAATGCCCAAATTAAGTGCTTGTTTTCTAAATTCCTCTATAAAGCTTTGAACATCCTGACCTCTGCCTGACCTTAAGTATTTCCAATCCATTTAGGCTTTTTGTTTGTAACCCAAGGGATAAAATTGTTCCTTTAATGTAGAAACAAAACTAAGCCATGAGGAAAGAAGATTACCCACACTGTTACTGCTACGCAATTTTCTCTCCCACCAAATGAGAGTGGTGTTACTCAACCGAAGAGAGGCTAGCTGAATCTTTGCCTCATCCTCTTTGATCTACTGAATCCTGCAGTAGATTTCAATCTGCCTAATCTAATTATTAAGTTTTTCGGCATTACTCTCACCATTAAACATGCGAAGATCAAATTTGACATCTTATTTAAAGAAAAGTTTCTTAGATGCATCTCTTGAATTTCTATGATGATGGTGATGAGAGGAAGAAGAGCTTTCACTCATGGAAGGAGAAGAAGGGGGTTCTTCTCCACCATTTCCATGCACTGAACCTTGTTCTTCTAGATTTCTCTCTTCTACTTTATCCAGCCTTGAAAGCAACTAACCAACATTTTTTGCCATTGTATAGAAGGTTTTGTGGAAATTGCGCGCCTCTTCATGACGAGCCTCTTCATCTACCATGTTTCTCCTTTGATGTGCATGCCCCGCTTCAGGATCGAAGGACTTTAGTTTCTCTTCACCTCTTCAGAGCCTATTTCTTGTTAACATACAAACATGCAATTCACATCTAAAAAGACCTGCTCTGATACCACTTGATCCAAAATCTTTTGCTTATAGATGTGTTAAAGAATTACATGCATAAATTGTAGCTTAAACAAATAAATTTAATGTGCACATGAGAGAAGAGGATAAACACATAAATCATGAAAGAAGACAAGAAACTTGATAATGGAGTTCGTTTGACTTGGACTACGTCTCTGGGCCCTACTCGATCAACGGGGATGCCTTAATTCATTAAGTGGCATAAGAAAGAAAAGTACAAGCATCAGTCACAAAAAGGAGTTTTATACCTCCATACTGAAAAATGGCCAAAAAATGCAGAACTCTGATGGAGAAAAAGACAATGCCATTGCATTCGTGGTGTCGAGAAATGATGAAACCATATAAAATTTGTCAAAATCTGACAAAGTGAAAATCTGGCCCTCCTACAAAAATCTGCCTCAAACCACATGTGCTTCCTCCTCTGCTTGGCACACTGTTAAAAAAGATTTAAGCACAAGTTTGATTGGTGGATTAACCAATGAATCCATTTGGTGCAATGGAAAAGCTAGGAAAATGGTTGAGGAGGATTCGAGGGATCAAATCCTACCCCTCCTTTTTATATGATATAATGGTTTTTAAGTTGTAACAGGGGCGGGTCTACTAGTTCAGTGGCCCTCTCCCCAAATTTCCACTATGGCTAAGTAATGAGGTGGAGGGGCGGCGAGGTTGACAACCCGTGTCCCACCATATTTATGTTGCATATTTTAAGTGGATAAGATTGGGGTGGTGGGTTTGGTGGCTCGCCACCCTTTTTTTTAAATATTTTTTTGTTATTAAAACAACCAGGCCATTTTTGAAAATTTGGATTTTGACCAAAGGAGTCATTTTAATCAGGCAATAATTTTTCCCGGAATCTAGCCAGAGTTAGCCAGATTCTGTCCACTGGAAAAGTGCAAATTGTGTCTTCATTAATCCTGCCCTGTTAGCAAAAATTGAACCCAACTTTGATTGCCTCTATCTTCCTCATCCAGACTCAGATTGGAGTGTCGTTTTCACCATTGAAATCAAGGCGATGAGCACTTCGATATGATGTCAAGTTAATCATCTTTTTTCAACTTTGAATTTTGAGCCTTTTCCATGCCACTAGCATCTGGAGATCCACCTAGATCATACGTATACACTTCTTTTGTTCCATGAGCCCATGTGTATATGTTACTTGGATAAGGTGAACCATTTTATACTTATTAAACCATTCTCTTTCTTCAATTTTTGATTCTAATCTGTAGTCCTTTGTTCCTTCATCCTATTCTTTTGTACCATTACTTTGTTCCCTTTGAATAGACTTGTTATAATGTGATTCTCCATATTACTTCTAAAATGATTCCTTTGAACCGCCCTGCATTTTGTCACATCTGTAAACATAACTGCCATGCATTCTGTCATATCTGATATCTCTCCTATAGATTCATCTAGTTAACATATGTAAGTAAGTTGTTTTGCTACAAGTGGGTTTCCATCAAATATAATACATATATCATAATTCCAACAATCTCCCCCTTTGGGCTTGATGACAACCATGTTGGTGTTTATTACTGCAAGCCGTAGAAACTATTAGAGATAACAAGCAACACCAAAATATTCTCCCCCTTTGACATCAAGGGAAAAAGGTGGACCAAGATACTCTCCTCCTTTGATATGAAGGGAAAAGGGATGAACAAATGAAAACTTTCATATTTGAATAGCTAAATATGAACATTGATCATGCTCCCCCTAGGCACATGATGAATTCTCTGATTAAACTTGTTGGCTTATATGGGCCTGACCCAGGTTTGGAGGAGTTATTTAGCCAAATAAATCCCTCAACTACCAGCCCTTTTGGCAATAGTCTGCGGAGCACAAACTGAGTTCTCACCCGAGGTAGCAGGGGAGAGTGCTAGAACTAGGTTTCCACACCCTAGGGATGTCTTGGTGTGGTCTAGAGGTTTCGCACACTGGTTTATAGCTCCATGCTACTCGGTACTTCCAAAGATCCAAATTTAGTATGTCTTTCTTATTAGTGTGCTATTCTATTAGATGATGTGGTTATCAATTACCAAGGTCTTTAAGCAAAAATTTAACCAACACAATTGATTTGCATATTAAAATAAACCCAGATTTATACTTATTCCAACCATAAGCAGATAAGATTAAATAGATATTATGACAGTTCAAAAGAAACACAGAATTCCAAAAGAAACTTATCTTTATTTCCACTTTGTCCTTAATACATCCAGATTCGCCTTGCGCACTTAACTGCAGGGGTCCATGCACACAGCTGCGGACTTTCCAAGCTTCTTTGCACATCGCTGTAGAGCCTCTACCTACTACCCCAATCCCTCGACTCAGACTTACATATGCTTTCCCAATATCTTTTTCACGAACCCATTACATTTCATATTCTTCCACGTCTACCCTCTCTACCCATAGAGCCTCACTCTATTTATACCCTTCTTTGACCCGCGATCTCTACACGGGCCGACTCTATTTATATATCTTTACATTATTTTCGGGTGGACTACCCTTTGACTCAATCCTACTATAATCCACACTCCGCACACTTCGGAGTTTTTACAATAACTTAATCCTACTTTTTGGGCTTTCTGCCCCAAAATTGTTTCGCAGGACCTCCGCTACCCAACAGTCCCCCAACACAATCATCGTGACTCGTCCTAAGTCACTCGCTGGTGTGGCTAGAAACTCTGCCTTGGCTTCACAGTTTGCCTCCCTATGAGTGGCGCTCATCGTCATGCTGCTCCTTCATTGTTTCCTACAACGCTTCATCTGGCTCCTGCTTTGGTGTTTCTACCACGTTTCTCAACCGATGATGCTCATCCTTCTCTGCTCGGTTAACATAGAACACCGCTCATAGTATTTTAACATGAGCAGGGGAGCCACATATGGGACCTCCTAGTACCACCGTATCCACTTCTGACCTTCGTATCTTCCCTTCACACTATCTGCCGCAGCTTGTGTTGCAATTTTGCAAGATCCTGGCTGTTGTCTGCAAGATCCCAACTTTCGAGAGACATCAAAGATGATTTATTAATTGCATATCTACCTGTGGTCGCCGTTTGTCTATCCTTTCATTGTTTAGTTGTAGTGCGTCATCCTACCCCTAGGTGAGGTGACGACATCTAGACCAATTCTACTTTGTATTCCTGCTTTTTCCAATACATCCCCTACTAGTGATGCTGCAACCTGTAGGATGCCCACAGTTGTCACGCCCATACTTCTTAGAACGTCTTGCTACTCTATTGGCTAGATTACTACCTGTGGGCACATACCTTGTGCAAAGATAATGAACAGCTCCATCTGTGTTTCCCAAGTGTAGGCCACCCAGTGAATTCCCCTTGGTGATTTATAAGCCATGCAAATTTTGAATGCACTGATTGCCATCTCTTCCAGTTTGTGTAAACTTTTTGTGTAAAACTTGTGGTAGCTCATTCCACATCTTGTTTGTACTATTTCTCTTAATTGCCCGCCGCCTGCTCCCTTTTGCCATGATGAAAACATCTTATCATGAATAGTGATATCAACGGTCATCATTCCTTTTATTAGCGCATCCACGTGAGCCTTCTCGTGCGACCATGACCCTTGTGTGTGGTCAAATGTACGCTATACTGTAGTACTCGTGCATCTGTCCCCCAGGCTGCTTTATCATCCCCCACTCTCTTGCAACTGGGTGGAGTGGTGAGACTATCTTCTGAATGGCTAGTCAAACAGTTGGGCCACCTGTGTAGAGCTTGAGGCGATTGCCATTAACTCTTCCTGGGAAGGGGTCTCCATTGAGTTTATCCAGCTGAACCATGCCCCCATCGATGACTTCTTTGATGACATAGCGTCTCAACTAGTACATGCGAGTTTTCTTGGGAATTTTTTGAACTTACTATCATAAAGCAATACTCGATAGTTCTCTTCGAAGGTGCGCACCTTGATATGGTGATCATGCCACACTTTCTTGCATTGTTTCTGTACCTGCTGATGGAATCTAGCCAAAAATCATTCCTCCTCCAATTCTTCTAGCTGTGCAAGCCTCTCTTCCACGGCCCTGCGGTCTGCCATACCTGTGATTGCCACGATCCGCAGACTAGGCACAATATATTCCATAGGCCTAACAACCTCCTTGCCATAGACTAAGTGAAATGGTGTCTGTCCTATCAACTTCTTGCATGTTGTTTGGTATGCCCATAGCACAGCATGGATGAGCAAGTCCCAATCAATGCATTGCGCATTACAGACCTTAGTCGATGCAGTCTCCAAAATTTTGTTGAAGGCCTCGACAGTCCCAGTTGCTTGCGGATGGTAGGGCATACTTTGTTGGTGATATATCTGAAATTCCTCCACAAGTGCGCTGATCGTTTCATTCAGAAAATGAGTTCCCCTATCACTCATGAGAATTTTGGGGCAGCCAAACCTGGTCAGGACGTTATCGAACAAAAATTTTGCTGTTGTCGCAGTTGTGCAATCCTTAACTAGCTGTGCCTCAGCCCATCAAGTTAAATATTTAGTTGCAGTGATGATATAACACGCGCCCCTCTTTCCTCATGGTTTAATAGGCCCGACGAAGTCAATCGCCCATTTCTCAAATGGTTGTAGTGTTATCTGTGGCTAAAGTGGCATTTCATCCCTTCGTGATGGTTTGCTCATCCATTGACATACATCGCAGGCCCAACAGTATGCTTTTGAATCTTGATGTAGAGTAGTCCACCATAATCTGGCGCAAAGAATCTTCTGGGCTATGGCTCGGCATGCATAATGTCTGCCAGCAACTCCTCCATGTGCTTCGGCCAAGATTTGTTCATGCTCAAATTCCAGTACATATTGATGCAATATTTCATCACTGCCCATCTTGTAGAGGTGGCCTGCAATTACAATAAAATATGTTGCGTGTATCACTAATTCCTTCTTTTGCTGGATAGAATACCCCTGTGGTGCAGTGCTTGTAGTTAAAAAGTGGATAATATCTTCAAAGTGGCATCTGTAATGTGCACGACATATAACTGGGCATCCGAGAGTCCCTCCTCTAGATTTGTTGATTCTTTGCTAGTCTCAACTCAGGACAGGTGATCTAGGCCTACATTCAGATGTCCCAGCTTTACAACAACCTCAAAGTAATATTCTTGAAATAGTAGTAATCATCAACACATGCACGCCCCAAAACACAGGCTTATTCACTAGGTATTTGAGCACAGAGTGATTAGTATACATCTTAAAATGTCCACCGAGCAGATAGTGGTGGAACTTTTGGAGCACGTATACCATCTCCAATCCTTCTCACTTAATGGTAGAGTAATTTTTTCCTGCTTTGGACAACCTGCGACTTGCAAACACAATTGGGTGATTAATTCCTTCCGCACCTTCTTGAGTGAGTACCACACCCAATGTGATACATGACGCATCGACATGTTCATGAAATTCAACGTCCCACTTTGGAAAGACCAAAATAGGGGCAGTTGCCATCTTTTCCTTAAGCATCTCCAAGTTTTTGTTACATTCCTCATTCCAACAATACGTAGAATCCTTCTTCAATAACTATTCCATTGGAGCTATGATCTTGGTGTAGTTTTTTATAAACTTCCAGTAGTAGCCCATGTGTCCCAATGTAGTGCGTAGCTACTTTACACTTTGCAGTGCTTGCAAATTTAGTATGACAACAATTTTTGCCAGATCCACCATCAGTCCTTTCTTACAAACCACATGGCATAGCAAGTTCCCGAAATGGATGAGGAAAGTACACTTCTTTAGGTTGAGCACAATATGGTGCCGGCGACAAGTATCCAACATCAATCGTAAACTCATGACATGTTTCTTAACCAAGCCAAATACGGTCCAGTCATCTAGGTAGAATTCTAAGAACTTGTAGATAAATTATTTGAATGTAGCTACCACAATATGGGAAAATATCATTGGTGCATTCTTTAGCCCAAAAGGCATTACCGTATATTGAGAACAACCCCATTCGGTAGCAAATGTTGTCTTGCTTCGATCCTCTGGTGCGATCTTGATCTAATGGTACCCAAAGAATCTATCCATGAAGAAGTAGGCTTCCTGCCCACCCACATTTTCTAGTACCTCATCTGTAAAGGTTGTTGGAAATGGATCATTAACACAAGCATCATTGAGCTTTCGCAGATCTATGCAGATGTGGATCTCACCCTTTTTTTTCTTCTCTTGCATGACCATAGGACTTACCCAATCAGACTCCTAGACTAGTTCAATAATTCCTGCTGCCAGCATTTTGTCCAATTCTTTGTGGACCTTTGCTTTGTATTTTGGATTCAGTCGGTAGGGTCACTGTTTCACTGGTTTTGCATCTGGCTTCAAATTTATTTTCATCATCCCTAAGTCTCCTAGAATCCCTTTCAGCTCCATAATTTTTGTAGGGAATAAATCTCGATATTCGCAGAGCAACTCGACAACCTTTTCCACTGCAGTGTCATCCCAATAATCCCCAAGCGTAGCATACTTCGACTCTTCCTCTATTCTGATTTTCACTTGCTTTGTTTTCAATGGCACCGTGATGTCTGGATCTTCTATCTCGGGGCCGCACACCTCATGAATGCCTTCAGATTCATTTATATTGATGTTACTTGGATCATCCTCATCATCTTCTACTTGTACATTGTAACATGCTAAGGCCTGGCTCAATTGTCGCACCCAATCTGACATCATGACTTCTTCCGGTTCTGGTGGTGTTCTGGAGATGGTGGTTTTTACTAACTGTAATGCGTCATCCATGGTATCCATCCATTGATCTTCAAAGAGAAATGTCGACAAAAACCCTTTGCGTAGGATATCCCACTCACCGGTGCCATGTCGGAGCTCTGTTTTTGTATACCAATTCCTAGGAATGACATCCAGGTTATGATCAAATAAGTGCACCCATTCTGGTTGAGGCTTCGTACCATAAGCTTTGGTCCATTTGCTCAGGTGTATGCACGGATTCTCTCTTCCATCACATTTCTCTGTTATTCATAGCATTGGCTTCCCAAATCTTATCTGCATCACAAACTTGCAGCTTTGCCAACCTTTGAAGGTTTCTTCATGGGTACCTCACCATCCCGTTGGTGTACCCTGCAATGCCCATTTTAGCGCATCAAACCATTAGTAATCTGGTACCATGCTTTCGAATTTAACCAAGAATTCATCCACTGTTGTCAGTCCATCATACATTGGCAGTTCACGAGTCTAAGCTTTAATGCAATACAAGGATGTTGTCATCATATTACAGTGTAGTGTGGTTACCCCATTCATCTTGTTTCACCCTTGCTCGTCTTCTTCATCTGAATCGCTGGTGCATGAGATGGCATAGCCCCACGAGGATCTCCTCTCCTCCTTTGGCCTATGTGCAGCAATCTCGTAGATACAATCCAATGCATCGTCCCTTTCATCATTGCGCATAGGTTTGGTGTAGCGTGGTCCTTTTGTTGGATCTAGTAGAACGACTATAAGGAGTGACTTCTCAAATATCATCTTCCTCTATTTTAGGTCAATAACTCCATTCATGTCAGTAGCCCAGTCGACCCGTAGCAATGTAGGGTACGGGCTATTTTCATCCACCATTTCAATAACTTTGAAGTCTGTCTGGGTACTTGTGGCATCAATATCTACTGTAATTCCTTATAGCCTTCCCATGGGCAAGATCTTTTGTTGATTGGCCGTCCGCAATTGGATAGGAGACCATTGTAGTGCAGTCTTACCCATGCACTCCCAAGTCTATTTATGTAATACATTTGCATCTGAGCCTAGGTCCAGAATGACCTGATCCATCTCATAGTCACCAATCTGTGCTGTTAACCGCATCTCCTAACCCATCCGTGATGCGTGTCTTCCTACTTTCCAGATTACGTGAGGTTCACCCCACCTCATGCACCTATTAATCACTTCCTGTAACCCTCTAACTACCTTGTTGTCGTGAAGAAATTTTATGCATCTCTCTAAAAAGGTAGCCAACATCGAGGGATGCCTATCTAGCTCAGGCCGATCCCTACTACCTCGGGTAGATATGCCCATGAAGCTTTCCCTAGCTTCCATATTGGTTTTCCCATTGACCTCTCCTATAACTGCGCTACTTCACACTACCATGTTTACCATGGGTTCATCGTCACGTGGTACATATCTCATCATTTGTACGGTTTGCATGGTTGTAGGAGGTGCTGCCTTTTTTTCACGAATCTCGACTATCAGCATGGGGCAATCTAGTAGCTCATGATCGAATTTATCACAATACAAACATGATACTCTAGTTGGATTGGTACAATCCCATGCATAATGTCCTGATCCTCCATAGTTGTAATAGATTAGCTGTCCACGACCCCTTCCTGGTCCCATTCTGCCCCATCCTTGATCGCGTCTCAGGAACCCACTGCGTGCAAATGCCGTAGCTAGATCCTAACTTCGCACCTCAGTCTACATTCTATAGGTAGGTGCTTGGTCCACCAACATTTGATAGCTACAACAATCTCTTTCTTCGTGACCCACCAATCTACAAAAGTTGCAAAAGAGCTGCTCTGGGATCTGGTTGTATTTAGGCAATAGATGGCAGTTGTTAGTGTTGTGCTTCCCTCCTACCTAACATATTGCACACTAGAGCGGGGCAATCACGCTTGGCCCTACCTGTACCTTTGGTCGCAATGGTGTGGGTCCCCCTGTTACCACAAAATTCATTGAGACCAGACAGTGATCTTTATCGTGTCTCTGGCTCCTGCACTTTATACACCATACTTCCTCCTACACTCCTGGGTGCGGTGTTTGTTCTTGTTTTAACCTCTGTAATTCCAAACACAAATTTTGGACCTACACTTGGATTTTCTAAACTCCCAACCCTGGATCTTGTACTGGGGTTTCGTGCAGCCTCATTGCTACCTCCAACGCTTCTCGTTGGGTTGAGATATTCTATTGTGACAAGGCCGACTTCAGATATGGTGTTAGTGATGTGATGAAACACGTGTGGTGCTGTGAATCCGTCAAGGTCATGTCGGCCTCGCGAATGGTGCTTTTCAACCTCTGATCCAAATCCAATGGAGTCTCACCAGGCATCATCATGATCTCTTTGGATCCAACAACCGATTGTACTTCTGAATTTCGCCGGCTAAACCCCTTTGTTAATTCAGTATAGATGTCCGCTATCCCCTCCATTGGGTTCATGGTTGAATACTTCATGTACCATGTCAGCGCTCGATCCTGTAGTGCACTAACTAAGATGGCTTTCTTGATATTATCATCCACGACCTGCAGCACATTCCATACTGACGTTAGTACAAATCAAAATTGTTCTAGGTCTTCAGCTCTTGCTCCTTTGAACGCTAGTAACTGAATCATGTTTTCCATAGTTAACCTTGTTCTACTCTCGTCCCTAATTTTCTTGTTTTATTAACATTATTTTCTATCAAGTCCTCGCGCTTCACACCAGACACTCCTTATGTAGATCCTGGTCTCGGCAATGGAACCATTTGTTGGCTTATATGGGCTTGACCCAAGTTTGGAGGAGTTATTTATCCAAACAAATCCCATAGCTACCGGCCCTTTTGGCAATAGCTCGCGGAGCGCGGACTGAGGTTTCACCCAAGGTAGTAGGGGAGGGTGCTAAAACTAGGTTTTTGCACCCTAGGGATGTCTTGGTGTGGTTTGTAGGTTTTGCGCATTGGTTTACAACTCTGCGTTGCTCGGTACTCACACAGATCCAGCTTCAGTATGTCTTTCTTATTAGTGAACTATTCTATTAGATGATGTGGTTATTAATTACCAAAGTATTTAAGCAAACATTTAACCAACACAATTTATTCGAATATTAAAATAAACCCATATTTATACTCATTCCAACCATAAGCAGATAATATTAAACATATATTATGACAGTTTAGAAGAAACATAGAATTCCAGAAGAAACTTATGTTTATTTCCACTTTGTCCTTAATACATCCAGATTCACCCTGAGAACTCAATTGCAGGGGTCCACGCATATAGTTGCGGACTTTCTAGGCCTCTGCGCACATAGCTGTAGAGCCTCTACCTACTACCCCAATCCCTTGACTTGGACTTACAGACGCTTTCCCAATATCTTTTTCACGAACCCATTACATTTCATATTCTTCCACCTCTACCATCTCTACCCATAGAGCCTCACTCTATTTATACCCTTCTTTGGCCCGCGATCCCTACGCGGGCCGACTCTATTTATATATCTTTACATTATTTTCGAGCAGACTACCCTTTGACTCAATCTTAATAAAATTCGTGCTCCACATGCTTCGGAGTCTTTACAATAATTTAATCCTACTTTTTGGGCTTTCTGTCTCAAAACTCGTTTCACAGGACCTTCGCTACCCAACAAAACTCCCCCTTTGTACATGTTGATATTCACTATACCATCCATGCTCTCCCATAGCACATGGAGAGTCTGCAAATATATTTTCTAAAAGAATAACATGACTCTATAACTCAACTATGTGATTATGACCTCCCTATCACCAATGGCCCATACATACATCAATCTCCCAACCAAGTGGGGATATACCAAATGTTTATACATGACTGAAAAATAGAAATTATTACATCATGGGCCTTTATATGACCTTTTCATCGAGTGATATACACGACATTTATAACAAAGACCAAAGATATAAACAAAACTATGATAGTCATCAGCAACTATCATACACCATATATGATCTACACCATAAGCATCTGTCTCACTTCTTTTTCATCAAACCAACATATATGCCACTGTGCAGGTTCAAACTCATGTATATACGTGACTTGTCTTCATGATAATTGATATGAGAATTAGAACACTGAAATTTCATACTTTCAATTCCTCCTGAGTTTGTTTTGTCTATATACTGAGCTATGCCACATATTTCTAGTTATACTTCCTTCTTCTTCCATACCTTGGAGTGTGATGATGTTTGCTCCTTTTGGTATGTTGGCCAAAATTTGCTCCTACATTCTCTTGCTATATGCCCAAACTTGTTACAAGCATAACATCTTATATGTTTCATATTCCCTCTATAGTAGTTAATGGCTTTGTGACCAAAAATATTGCAAGAAAAACAATATCCCTTAAACTACCTGGAAGTTGATGATCTTTCTGTGTGACTATTATTAGCTTGAACCATTCTACTTTTGCATTTGGCTACAACATGTCCAAAATTATCACATATAAAACTATCAACATTATCCATCAGAGGAAAGAATCGATTAACACTTTGATGGAAGGAGACCTTTGACTACTAAGAATATCATCCAAAATCTTAGTACTATCTTGAAATCGTAAAAGTTTATCCTTTTCTTCTAATTTACCTTTTAGGACATTTATGTCAACCTGATATTGCTCTTCCTTTTCAAGATACTGCTTCTTCATGATTTCTTTAGCCTTTCTTCCTTCTTCCACTTGTTGCCTTAATTCGACAACTTCATTTTCTTTTTCTTCAAATGCTAGGAGTATTTCTTCATTTTGCTTATTTGAATTTTTGAGATCTTCTTTTAGAGAAATTATCACACCTTCAAGACCTTCACACTGGTTGGTTCTTTCTAAAAGTTCCTTGGTTGTTGTGTCATTTTCATTCACTTCAATTCTCAATGATGTCACTTCAACCTGCAAGCTTTGACATTGGTCTTCCTTTTCCTTGTATTGCTTCCTTACTTTGTTTCCTTCCTCTAACTGGGATTTTACTCTAGTAACTTCTCCTTTGTAGGAACATTCCCTTTTATCAATTAGATCGTTTTGATATCTAATTGTGTATGTGAGATTTTTAAATTCTACCTCTATTTAATTTCTTTCTCTTTCACCCATAACAACAAATTCATTTGTTTCACTGTCACATTCATTATCTTCAAATGAATAGAGAAATGTATCACCAAAGGACAACAAATTCATACCTGATAATTCTTTTTCTTATTCATCTTCATTCTGAGGTGATCTTAAATCTAAGGAATTGCTTCCACTATCACTGTTCCCTTGATATGTCTTCTTCTTTTGAGGTGCTTTCTTCTTTTGCTTCTTTCCCATTTTTTCTAAGGATCTCCTTCAAGCGATCAAGATTCTGGCAAAGGACTTGCTCTGAAACCAGTTGTTGGAAATAATACTGAGAGGGGGGGTGAATAAGTATTTTCAAATCAATAACTTTTTCATTTCCATAATCATATTCATATACGCTACTTCAAAGAAGGGAAATCGCATGTGCATGCAACTATTCTTAAGTCAACCAGTGAATATCCAGTGAACTTGTGATTCAGTTAATTAATCATATGTTGATATTTAATCAGTGCATCAGTACTTTATTAGGCATTAAACAATAACCATGTGCAGTAATAACATAATAAACCATCACACATAAGAAACACACATGAACACCAAGATTTAAGGTGGAAACCCAATGTGGGTGAAAACCACCTGCTGTTGTCGTCTTTATCTTCTTTTAATAAAAAGAAAATGTGTTTACAATCTTGTACTAATGCAGACTCATACCAATACGTAGTCACCCACTTGGAGAAGGCTACAACATTCTTTCATTCTCCAACTTCTACTAGAAGGGAGCTACAACCCCCTAGTTCTTGTACTAGCCGATATGTTTACTAGTACGTAGGCTCTGACCTACAGAATGCTACAACCTTCACTCATTTTCTAGCTGCTACTAGAAGGGAGCTCCAACCCCTTGATCAAATCACCAGCCACTACTGGCAAGAAGCTTCAACTTACTCACTAAAGGCTCCAACCCTCAGTATCCTCCAGGGACCACGTTTCATAAATTTTCACACTGGATACTCCTGGCACACAATACTTCACCAAAGCGAACCAATGTATAGATCTACAAATAATTACTTATAACCTTGCTGCAATTCTCTACTTCTGACACACCCAGATCATCACATATAAAGGATAAAACACGTGTTAGCAATTAGATCTAGCCCATCCATTATTAGATCACATAATGATAAGTCATTATGATCCTGATCCATCATTATATCTCATCCATCATCAAACGCTTAGGTGAATATTTAGTCTAGATCAAGCAAAGCATCAGAAACCCATAACATGCATATTTTCTTTTGATCTAACACTTCATAAGATATTCATTACTTGTCCACTTATCCCTTTGATCTTCTCCTCCTTATATAGTTTTAGGCCTTTCTCAATACCTTGGACCAAAACCACTTAGGACCAATACCTCAGACCAAATACCTCGGACCAATACCTCGGACCAAATACCTCAAACCAATACCTCGAACCAAATACCTTGGACCAATATCTTGGACCAAAACCTTGGACCAAAACCTTGAACCAAATACCTCGAACCAATACCTTGGACCAAATACCTTTGACCAATACCTTGGACCAAAACCTCATACTAAAACCTCAGAACAATACCTTGGACCAAATACCTTGAACTGAATACCTTGGACCAAAACCTCGAACCAATACCTAAAAAAAAACCTTGTTTTTCCATCCCATACGCGCTTTTCCTTTTGTGAAAGTGCATGCATATGTATATGCCTATTTTGTTCCATGAGCCCGTGTGTATACGCTACTTGTACAAGGTGAACCAGTGTATACTTCTTAAACCATTCTCTTTCTTCAGTTTCTTGATTCTGATCTGTAGTCCTTTGTTTGTTCATCCTATTCTTTTGTACCATTGCTTTGTTCCCTCTAAATGGACTTGTTATAATGTGATTTTCCATATTACTTCTGAAATGATTCCTTTGAACTGCACTGCATTTTTTCACATCTGTAAACACAATTGCCATGCATTCTGTCACATCTGATATCTCTCCTGTAGATTCATCTAGTTACCATATACAAGTGAGTTGTTCTGCTACAAGTGGGTTGCCATCAAGTACAACACATGTATCATAATGCCAACACTCCTAATCCATGGGACTCTTGGATCTACTGGCTCAAGCGATATATGTTGTGGCCTAAGCATTGGCATCTGCTCTAAGGTAAAATAAATCAATATAGAACCATAGTTAAAGTTCTTTAACCATCCATATTTTGCCTTGGTCGGTAGTTCCTTCATGTTTACCACTACTCCCTCGCTCCAGTTGAGTATGACCGACTCCATAGACTCTAGATCATACTACATATGGGACTTATTGGCCACATGTAGAGTTGCACTACAGACCAATCTCACAATGATAAAAAATATCATTCTTAGAGGCAAGCGGACCACATCGTTGATGTCAATTTTCCCATCTTTAGTTGGTTGGGATCTCGGTCTATAGTGTGCACTGATGTAATTCTTGACTATCTCTCCACCACTCCTCGAGCCATATAAAGAGATGGGGGCACCTCAGCTTCATATACATGCCAAGAAATATATATATTCCACCTGTATTTATATCATATGTGTACTGAGTCTAAATTCTTGTTCCTAAACATCCCATTCTTAGACAAGATACCTCAACAATTCCATTTTTTGCCTCATACCAGGAAGCTAGAAGAATCTCAAGAGCCCACAATCTCTCAAATACTAGATAGTGGCAAGATCATTAGCTATAGTTAAATATTTTTCCTCATGTTTTCTTCCCCTCCATATTAAAGCCATTGTGTTCCAATAGACACATAAAACATCATAATAAGGATCATTAGGGCAATCTTCATGCAAAACACTAGAGAAATTTTGAGTAAAAAAGGGAAAACAAGTTTGGGAATTGTGCTTAGTGCACCCCCTAAGGGTAGACAGTGCATTTCTTCACCCTCCTCAATGTATTTTCTTCCTGTTCAACACTCCTTTTGACATTGGACCTAGGGCAAAAAATTAGAGCCCTAGGGCCTTAAAAATATGAAAAAACTTGCATGAAATGACAAAATGAATGTGTGGATAGAAAGAGGAAGGTTATATATCATACATGGAAGTGACGATGCTTGAAATGATCCAGTTGATTGGTCGTAATCATCTATAGAATATTGGGCGAAAAAAGACTTAGAACTCACTCTCTAGGAGGTAAAATTTGAAATGGTAAAAATGAATTACCTTTTGCCTATTTTATGGTCATGTTCATTATTATTTTATTAATATTTTAACATTTTGACCTAAAATATGATTCAATTTTATCATAAAATAGGTATTTTTAATCATTTGGTGGTGTTTTGAGCAAATTGGCTTTGATGATGTTTGAATTGAAACATATCATTTTGACCAAAAAATATACTTTTATGACTTTTTTAGGCTCTGTAAACCTACAAAAAAGGAACCCCATGGAGTCCTCTTTTAGCTCTTTTCAGACTCCCAAATATGAAAATATTATCGAGCACTTGTCTTTGTGAACTCATTAAAGTAAATGAAAAAACCTCCACTCAGTATAAGTTTAACCCTTTTCCATACTGAGCTAGGTTATCTATGAAAAAGGAATACCTTAGTCGAACATGTCTATTAGGTTCTCTTTAGTATTTTTTTCTACCTTTTCAAACTCAAGATACCATTTACGAATAGGAAAAGTTGGAGTTTTATTTTTTGCCTCTTTTTCAAACTCTCTAAACATGAAAAAGGAGTCGAGTTAGAGCTTTGTTGGACTTACAAAAGCATCAAACAACGATGGACTCATCGAAGATGATGGGTCTGAACCATTCCTTCTCATGGTTCATTTAAATAATTAGAGGGATTAATCCGAACGATGAACTTACAAATCAAGCATATGTTATCCTCCTCAATCTTGCTAAAAAAATAAAGAGGTATTAAATAGAAATGGTTGGGGAAATTGGGAAAATAGGGTACTCCACATATTAATGCTAGTGAGTTTCTCTTGAACATGAAAATCTTCCACTTCAACTCCATGGCTATTGGGTTGGGAAATATGTTTGTATTTTTGGTTCATCACACCATTTCAAAGCCTCTGCTTTCAGTTTTGGGTCAATAATTCCAACTCCATTCAGTGCCTCTGATGCGTTCAAGAGAAGTCGTTCAGTCCATATCTTCTATGATAATATTAAGCTTTCGTTCCATGTCCGCCATTCTTAAAGGAGTTTCACATCAATATGATTCTGTCTCAAATCATGACACCCGTTTCATGTCATTGATGGGGGATACATCAAGGCCCTCCTACGATGGTTCAATTCCTATCGACATCAGATCAGTAGACAAGAATTTGACTTATAAACTCTTCATTCATTACCTTAGGGCTTGCGTACATCAATGGCAAGTTTCCTCTTTCTTGGTGACAGGTTTACATCATTGGCCTTTGCCCTACAAATTCTTTGTGGTGTTTGACTTCAAGTCATTCATTCACACCATACAGATTGTACAGTTGTACCTTGAGATCCATTAACATCACTAGTGGTTTCTCTCACATATGTTAACATCTTACATCATTGGTCGGTTAGATGGTGTCTACCATGTTCAACTTCAGTTCCTTTATTCACATGTTTAGACTCATACATTAGATGATCGAATGAACGAGATAGAAGACCCTAGATCTATTTCCATCCATTCGATCTACATTTTCAGGATTAATGCAATATCACAAAGCATGATGGTGATGATCATACAGACAATCATCCAATCATGTATCCATAATTTGTCATCAGTGAACATGACTTTTTGATCATTATACATGTAATTTCAGCTTATGTGTTGATCATGGGTATGCCTCCCTCAGCAAAGATGTCATGATGAAATGTATTGGAACAGATGATGGTTTTGACCAGTTGTTCTTGATCCAAATTTTTCACAAGGTAAAGCACTTCAGTCATCAACCACTATTTCTGACTTTGTGCTTTAGTGGGGAATTTATTATAGGCCATTTTTTTGCATATGATCAATAGATCTGCAAACTAAATTAATCAACGTATGTGAACACCTTGTCATCATACATACACAAATCCCTAAGGATGACCCTCCAAAATCCGTGAGTTTCTAGGTCTAACTACCTCAAATCAAGGCTTTTAAGACCCAATGTACCTTGGCCCTTTAGGCACCCGCATTCAGTATCAAGATGATCCATTCTGCACCAGTGATAATAAACAATAGGTTGTCACTTGTTGTGGATGCGTTGATTCTATAAATTCAGGAAAATTAAAAAGAATCATAAAGCTTCCTCTTCTAGAAGCTTCCAGGAGTTGTTTCAACCATTTATCTTGGATAAGAAATTGAAATAGTATCATATCCTACCTTCGACATTTCACCTCTTATCCCTTGAGCTCATCCTCCCATCTCAAGTGGATCTCAATCTTAGATTGGTAAATGGATAATAATTCCTGAACTATCACACTCTCCTATAAATTTGTAGACATCTACAACATCAGGGTTAGCTTTTGGAGACTAATCATACCCTCATGTTGTTTCCTTGAATCCAAGAGAGTCATCAACTTCCTGAATTTGCGTGACATTGAGGTGTGCTTTGTGATAAGGAAGTATAAGTCAACTTGGGGAGATCTATAAAAGATCAGCTACTATTCTTGGTTGTAAAATCTCTCCTATTCATATCAATACAAAGAGTATATTGTTTTCCTATATGTGTTATGTTATGTTTACATTCATGTATTTCAATGCTTTGTTGATCCATTCAATAGAGTAATTGGATAATGCTACATATATGTTGTAGATATTTCCCTTTTTATTATTGTATGTGCAGGTTAAAATTATAGAAATTAGAGCTACGATTGGAACTTACAAGCTGAGAAGAGAGTAAATCTTGTGACGAATTCCAAGTAAGCCTCTTTAAATTCTTTAATTTCTCTACGGGAAACTTTATATTCTTTGATTTCTATTGTTCTAGACCAATCCACTAGGTCTAGGGAAGATACATTTGTTTGTAGTCATAAATTCCATATAACATGACCCATAACCTGTAAGTTCACAAAGGATATCAAATTGATTCTTGGAGCACATAATCTTCCTTATTTTCCAAAGAAGAAAGTTACCACTCCTACTAGGATAATGGTTTCTACAGTGGAATATTTGGTTTTCACTACCCTTGAAGAGTTAATAGAGTATGCAAACAATACAAAAAAACCAAAACAGCCTCCATATTTTAATGGGGATAATAGGGACAACTTTGTGCTTTCATACGACACTTTTTGCAAGTTAGGTGAACACAAAGAAGAGGAAGAAGATCCCTCAGATTCTAAAGAAGAGGAGGAGGATAGAGATGATGACATGGTAGAACAAGGTCTTGATTGGATGACCCAGGGTCAACTTTCCCTTCTAGGTATCTTACATAAGGTGCCAAGACACCTGGAAAAGTTATTAACGAAATATGACCCTCACAAGGTGATCAAAGTAGAAGACCATTTGGATCATTTCTATCTACACTTGTAGACACTTAAGGTACATTACACCAATGTTGCATGCCTAATTTTTCCTTTTACCTAAGTAAGGCGACTGCTTGGTGTCATAGTCTTCCTACAAATTCAATTCAGAATTGGAGGGGGTTTAAAAAAAATATCTTCGAAATGTTTGTTCAGGAAAAAACCCCAGCCATGTTATTAAAAGAGTTAGGGAACAAGACGGGATCAAAAGAAAAGGCCAAGGATTTTAATCAAAGGTTCAATTGGGTATTGAACTGATTCCCTCCGGGTATGACACCTCATGCCTCCATCACAATTTATTATTATACTTATGCCTCACTGACAAGCATCATGCAATTCGTAAAGAAAACTACAAAAGAAACTTTGGCTCATAACTTCGAAGTGTTAGATTTTTGTAGCATCGGCTGCGTTGTAGCCATGAAATTTTGTGGAGAAGCTAGAATACATGAGATCTCAAAAACCTAGAAATCGTTTATGGAAATTCCACCTATACATGTCTTAACTATATTATTAACAGATTTTAAAATATTTCCGAAGTCTAAACTTAGGGAATATGGTTAATTAATCAATATTAATTGAGATCAGGGGAAAATCATCTAGAAACTCACATGGATTGACCTAGAAATGATCCTAGCCATTGATTAAGTTTTAATTTTGGAATTTCGTGCTCCAACAATGGATTATAAAATAAATTCAATGTGGTGATGAAGATCATCCAGTACAGATACTCAGTTTCCCAGGAAGTTCGATTTTTCAGGGGAAACAGCTCAACAGACAAGATAGAGCCAGAGGGTGAGTAGCAGGTGGAAGAGGATAGTAGTAGCATCCCGGAAGGAAGATTTTCAGTTCTCAAAACAGTCGAAGGAAGGAAGGTCAAAATCTTTAGAGGGCCAGCATAGGCACTACACAGAGGGCGACATACGCATCTCAACGCAGAGTCTGGGGAAGCTATTTCGGAGGCAGAAAATAACAGTGGTGTGAGAGAAAATTATCACAATATTTTTGCCAGTATTCTCTTCAAATTAGATTTCCAACTAGGCATCTAAATTTTTATACTCAAAATTGTTGCCAAACATTAATAATAAAACCCTCATCTACTGCACCGATTTTTCTAAGTTGGGTTTTTTTGGGGACATTTGTTCAAAAATAATCGTGTTAATTTTTATGTGCATGTTAGAATTTTCTCAGCGTGCATGTGGTGAAGTAAAATTCTAAGTGCGGACACAAACAATTCCTCTATCCCAACATCGGGTCTAACCACAAACAAGACATTCTATGGAATATTTCCTTAAGTTAGAACCAATTAAGAGGTCCTACCTCTTAGTATGCGTATCCCATTTGGTGATGACCTAGCTTGCTTGCTCCAGCTATCTCCCGTTTCCTTTTTCGAACACCTAAAACAAGTAAACAACAACAAAAAACAACCGTGATAATAGAAAAATTGTAATTCAACCTACTTAACAAGTCAAGAAACATTAAGCCATAAACATGTGAGATGACACATTATGTAGGAAATCAATTGATAATTGCATATATATTAAATCAAGAAGATATTACAACCATTGTCTTGACGTTGTTGTTCTATTCCAACAAAACCAGGTTCCCCCACACTTCCATTAGCATTCCATGATGGCTCCAACAATGATAGTTTTAAGGCTCTTCCCTTTAGTCTTCACACTAAACCAAATTCACACTTCTCCCTCACACACAACTAGAGAGCTACAACTATGAATAGCTTGTTATTTACTCCAAACTTAATTAGTACTAACACACCAACGTTAACACTAGCTTGTGCGTGGGAAAAAGGGAGGTTTATATAGCATGAATGGATGGGAGATGGTTCCTCTTCTCATGGGAGAAGGTCTTATCTCTTGAGGTAGCTCCATCCTTATAGTAGAAAGGAGTCCAAACTGACATCCTCAACTCCATCCGATGCAACCATTTACCAGACTTTCGTTACAAAGATTCTAGAGCTGGAAGCTTCGGCTCCTTATTTAAAAAACTTTCCAAAAGAGGATCAGCATGACTGGAATAAGGCTCAGTCGCTCCGGTCGGTGCTAGGTACAGTTCTAACCCCTGCATCTTAGTGCGAGGAGAACAAGGGTCATTAACTTCAGTCTTGTAAACTGGGAAAAACATAAGATTTTTGGGAAATGATGCAAAAGGGAATTGTTCTGCTCATGAAGAGGGACATAATGGGAGTTTCTTCACAAAGGGGAAGCACGTAGGGTTCATTATATAGGTCCTCCAGGATCAAGGAATGGGGAGTACAGGGACAATGAAAAAATGATGTGCAACAAATTCCCCCTAAAGTGTGAAGGCAGAAGTAGAGTGAGGGATGAAATGCTTTATGAATCAGTGTGGGGAACCGGAGTTTGTCATCGGAAAACCTACAAGCAAGTACAGATACATATACATAACTAAAAACTCTGTCAAATGATACATGAATCGTGGTATGGATGCAACCATCAAGAGAATGATCATGCAAATTGATCCAGGCATAGGCGCAACCATCCAGTAAAGAGGATCATATCGAAACCAAGGTATGGTTGTAGCCATCCAATAATGAGAAGGGTCACATGTGATAACTTATGGTATGGTCACAACCATTCAGTGAAGAGAGACATGTATATCAACATAATCAAGTCACACCATCTTGCAACCTATACTTTTGTAATATGAGCCTAGGGTCTTGCACTCCAACACGACTTGATCAAAGTACAAATTCTAACATGTGAATAGATGTGTTGATATCGACATGCTAGAAAATTGCTTGACTACCAGCCGATGATGTAAACTGTTAACAAGTGCAAGAGAAACCACCAATAATGACAATGGTCCTCAAGGTACTATCAACACAATTCACAAAATGTGAATAAAGGAACTATAGTCGAACACCCATGAAATCACCCGATCGAAAGCCAAATGTGAACTTGTCGTCGAGTATGAAGAACTTGCCATTAGGGCATGCAAGCTCTAAGGTACTGGAAGGGAGTCTCTTGGTCAACTTCCTAGATAATAAGCTGAAGTTGACAAGAAGCAACCCTATCAAAGGAGGGACATGATGTATCCCACATCATCGACATGAGACAGAGGGATGCAAAATTATTTTGGATGATATAGAGAATCAGAGGTATTTGTAACTACAGAAGGACAACTCTTGAACATATCGGCGACACGACTTAGAAGTTTGGCAGCTTTTGGATCCATAGGATCAATTGTCATGATGATGTGGCAGAGATCAAATGGAAGGAAAAAATGAATGGCCCAACCAAGGAAGGTCAACGATAAAAAGGAGTATATCCCATCTTGACACGAAGTAGAAAGTGTCATGTTCAAGAGTGAGCTGCCGACACAACTAATTATATTTCCAAATTTTCCCCCACCATTCCTGGAAGGTACCCCAATTATTTTTTAATCACAATCTTGAAGGGGATAGCATATTCTTGCACTGTAAGTTCATCCTTCAGATGAATACAACCTAGTAACTTTAACGAGCCCTTGGAAGGAGAAGCTCATGCTTGTCATGGTGATGAATATGATATCGTTTAATATTTTAACGAGTCCAACAAAGGTGTCACTCGGTATCTTTTTCATGTTTAGAGAGTTTGAAAAAGACATGGAAAATAAAACTCCACATGGCCCCTTTTCATACACTTGTGTCTCTCGAGCCCAAAAAGGTAGAAAATGATGCTTGAGGGAACAGCTTGACCACTTTAGTCAAGGAGTACCTTTTTCGTAAATAGTGCATCCCAGCAGGAAAAAGGGGTGAAGGTATACTGAGCGCACGACATTTCGCATCCGTTAACAAGTTTGAAATGACAAGGGCTTGACTATATTTTCATGTTTAAAGGGTCAGAAAAGAGCTTGAAAGTAGACCCACCATTTTATTCTCTTTTACGAGTCAAAAGGGAGAAACTTGGCAATCTTTTCATTTGAATTTTACAAGTCGAGAAAAAAGCTGAAACATCATTTGGCATCCTCGTCGAACATCCATCCCCTGTTGCTATGCAAATAGGTAAAGTGAATTATCTAATTCTTGAGGAAAAATAGGTTAAAATACTAAAGAAACCCTAATATTTCATGAAAAAGGGAATAAAAGGAGGGAAAAGTAAACATTTTTTACCATTCACCATTTTACCTTGCTGTGAAAAACTTTTCACCCACTTTTGCCCTAATTTTTTTGGAGCAGATTGCAGGAGATCCGAGAGGTCATTCGCCAAGCCACCAGCCGTAGGTAAGAGCCAAGTCCCTAAGCTCCATTTCCATATTGTTTATTCTCTTTTTCATCGATTTCTTGGATTTCTATGGGAGATTTTGGCAAAAACATTTTTCCCTCAGTTGGCGCAAGTTCTGAGCACGTAATCATGCCGACTGAGGGTAATTAAAATTCCCAACTGCACCATCGGCACAACTATTTTTAAAACAGGTGCATCGGTGCTGTGAACAAGGAAAAAGCCATTTTCCTCTCAAAACGACTGTTTGAATCCCAATTTTCCTTGCCAAAAATTATTATTGACTTGAATACATGGTTTTTGTAGGAAAGAATCATTGTAAATGGTAGACTAGAAAGAACGTGAGCAGGAAGATGTGGACATCGAGGCACTGAATGATCCAAATTGCCTAAATCCTTTGAGGAATTGTGGGCTCCTCAATTTCTTTCTCACACTAGGGATTCGGGCTCAACCTGAGCTACTTCGATACCTAATTAGTCTCTGGGACATAAATTGGGAAATATTCATCATTGGTGACCAGGAGTTGGAGTTAGAAACTTCAGACATATATTTCATCACAAGAATATCCCGGAGAGGGAAACCAGTCAACCTATATGGGTCACCACTGATTAGGGCAAGCATATCCATGCTACTTTCCAAGCATTGCCCAGAAGCCCTCAAATCCAAGAGCAACAAGATTGAGATTGCCACCGTGCGAGATTTGACACTAAGAGTGCTAGTGCTGACTATCAATAGAGTGGCAGGGTCCCAAGTAGAGCATGAGACTAACAAGTTAAAATTTCTATATGCCATCGACTGTACAACACAAAAGATCTCCAATTGGGTGGAAGCCATGAAGATCAACATAAAACACTAGCTAACAAAAGCTAAGGTAGGGAATATGAAGCAATTTTCCTTCGGATCTGTGTTAGTGACCTCTTTCTTGGAACGGGTGCCACTATTCCAGTACCAGCTCACTGAGGTAGATCCGTTGATGCCATGAGACCCACGGATGGCTCGTTGGAGTCGTTTAATGCCTAGGATCACTGGGGGCCATCATATGTCCTACAGACCCATCTTCTTTTCATGGCTACGACAACAACTAATCGTAGTGGAGGACTGACCATACAGTAGTACCAACTTTTGCGAAGATCTGGACATGCGGCTGCCAGATGGGGAGGATTTAGACAATGAAGGTAAAAAATCAATTTTTAATTTTATAATTTTATAAATCTTTTTGATAAATATGTGTTTATAACATTTTGTTTTATCAATGCAGATGTTGGACTAGAGCATCCTACCAGGATGTCCTCAATAGCCAGGTGCGTCACTCACCAGTTTGATGTTGCTCCTTATTAGGAGGGAAGTGACAATGAGGAAGATATCACAAGGAACCTGAAGGGGTTGACTCATGGTATCCCAGAGTATGCTCGGGTGGGAGACATCTCACGCGAGAGAGGCATACATGGGAGTATCAGACCGGATCCGCCAATTGTTGACTCGTGTTACACGAGCAGTTTCATGCTACCATGATCAGCATGCTGATTAGTTCCTAGGTCTATCATTTTACCTTTTTTAGGCCTATGTTACATGGATATAAGAGGCTTGCATGCCACCGATGTTATTTGAACACACATATTATTTTTTGGGGTTTTGATGTATCAAACATTATCACCATATATATATGTTGTATTTTCTTGCTTACTATAGTACAAATGATTTGTTTTGGCTTTTCACATATTTCATAAATGTCTATCCAACACACAATTAGCTAATGCATCTATCAATGTATTCATGCGTCTAGGAATATGATGATATGTAATGTAATCAAAATTTCTTTCGAGTAGATGAATACATAGATACATTCTCAATATCTGAGGGTTTCTGATGAAATATTTCCCATTGAGTTGAAGGACAACAAGCTATGTATCCAAGTTGACAACCAACTCCCGAATGTCAAGAGCAATGGCTTCTGACAACAATTCGATGACTCCACTATATTCAACAATGTTATTATTTATGTGACCTAAATAAATACCTTGAAAATCAATCAACTCACCATGAGGGTCATAAATGGCCCATGCCGTGGAGGATAGATTCCGAGTACTATGACAAGCACCATCAGCGAAACCAATGTGAGGAGTCACAAACATCTACAAAGCAGGGAAAACATAGTAAACAGGAAAGTTGTTTGAAAACTAACACACCAAACCACACTGCACAAAAATGAATGACACACTAATGTACACAAGTAACAATGCAAGATGACCTAAGCATAGTACTTTTTGAGATAAAGCTTTTTTCGAGGCTTGTCCAAAGGATTGCCTTCATAATCGATCAGCTCATAGGCCCCTTTTTGCAACACTCATTTAACAATGTATGGCACTTGCCACATGGGTTCAAACTTGCCTGCCCCCAACTTATCATTAGGTTGATCATATAGTAAAACCAAATCACCCTCAGAGAATGTGCGGAGGGAGACCAACCGATCGAAACGGGACTTGACTCGCTTCTTTTTTTCTTCGATGACCAAAGTAGTGAGAAGGTGAGTCTCATCCAGCAATTTTAAATACAAGAGGCACTTTTCTTGAGGTGAGGTTGCGGGGAGAAGTTTGATAGCTAGCTAGAGTGAAGGAATTTCACATTTAATCGGTAACGTTGCTTCGAGACCATAAACAGGCTAGAATCGTGTGAAACTAGTCACGTCATTGGTTGAGGTTCAGTAAGCCCATAGAGCTGAAAAAACCATGAGATGCCAATTAGACTTGTGCATCCTAATAGTACATTGAAGCATTGTAACCAAAACTTTGTTCACATCTTCAACTTGACCGTTGGCCTGAGGGTAATATGGGATTGAGCCATCATGGCACAAACCCAACGTAGAGGTTAGATCATCCATCATGTAATCTCGGAAATGGGAGCCACGGTTTGTGACAATGGCTTGAGGTACACCGAACATGGAAATAACATGATTGAAAAGAAATTGAGTCGTTGTTTTATCATCTACAGATTATGTAGGCATCGCTTCAGCCCATTTGTTATAGACATTTTTGTGCCCTACAACCCCAAGCATGAAATGCCCATAAACCAAGGGCTCCTAAGTCCCTAAAAGTGTTGTTCTAACCCCTAAAGGAACAAGGTCAACAGGTTACAGCTTCTCCCAGAAGTTCTCCATGAGAAACTGCTCAGAATTGGTCAAAACAGGGTCATTGCAGCTGCTCCACTAGCTAAGTGCGTTGCATCTCACCTAAATACACTGTGAGGGTGCGTTGCATTTCAAAAGTCCCTTCTGTGGGGTGCGATGGGCGAGAAATGACAAATGGCAGTGTCATTCCACGAGGTGGAGAGGCAATGGAAGCTTCCAGAATCTTCTCCTGTGACACTTCCCTCACTGAATTCGACCAAGGATGAGTAAGAGGCCCTCAGTCTCTAAGTGAAAGCAAGAACTATCAGAGAGAAGACACTAATCAAATCACAAGCTGACTCATCCCCCTTGCAGATATCTATATATGGATCCCTCATCCCAGAGATCCAGAGGTTGGAATTTTGCATATTGTAAGGATTTGTCGTTGGTTTCTAGAGACAAACATCAGATTGTTGGGTGATCTAAGCTTTGTTTGAGGTGAAGAGGGGCTTCTTTGCTGGGAGGTTGATGCTGGGTCGGAACAACTGGTTGTAACTCCTCCTGGCTCTTTTCTTGTTTATCAATAAAAGCTATTTGAGTTTTCCTCCATACTTTTGTATCATTGATGCTTGTTACATTTGTATGGTCAATTTACATCTGATCCTAGATTGTTTATGGTTATAGATCCATGTCTTTGTATAGTGCTATGCTTCTGTGATCTTACAGGTACTTTGTAAAGCTGGGTGTGCAAGGGAGCAGGTAGCTGAGGACTATCAAAGAAGAGAGGGATCGAATCGAAGGATTAGCGCAAGACAGAGGTTGGTCTTTCTGTTCCTCTCTATCTATAATTCATAAAGGAAAAACATAAGTAGCTTTTCTCTGTTTGTTTCTAAGGCAGCTGTCACACCTTAGTGGGATAAAGCAGTTCTATATAGACACTTTCCCCTGTAACACCATTTGGTGAAATAATTCACAGCAATGATAATATAACCATGCCCCCTGGCTGAACGAGGGTTAAATTTCATATAGCCAATGCCCCATTTGGCAAAAGGACCAATGGTAATAACAAGGTGTAGGTGAGAGGATGGAGCGCGCATCTTGCACCGGTAAATTTAGCATTTATGGCACTTGCGAATAGCAAGGATGCAATCCTTAAAAATGGGTGACCAGAAATAACTGACGCAAAGGATTTTTTGAGCAGTTACATAGCCAGAAATATGACCACCACATGCCCTTGAATGGAAATCATTGAGAACTGTCTCAGCCTCCTTGACAGTAAGACATCGGCAAAGAACTGAATCGACATCGACACGGTATAAAGTATCTCCTATAATACAATAAGTTTAGGAGTGATGTCGGATTCGTTGGCGATCATCCTTAGTCAACGCAGACTAGAACATGGATGTCTGTAGATACATTATGATATCACCATACCATGGGTCAAGGATGCTGATTAGGGAAAGCGTCTCATCTGCAAATTGTTCATCTGCACTAGTGAGGAGAGACGTAGAAGGAAGGGAGCAAATTAACTTGGCAAAAACTAGTGATTTCTTAGATTTGGAAGTGGTAAACACCATATTGCATTCTTGTAGGATGACAATCCATTTAGAATACTTGCCCCCCAACAACTGAAGAGTCAAGATGTAGGTCATGGGGTTGCATTCACAAATCACAGTAGTAGTGCATAAGAGAATGTAGTGTCGAAAGCGTTGAGTAGCCTGAATGGTAGGCAAAGCCGACTTCTCAACATGGGCATGACACATTTTGGTGTCAAGGAGATTATGACTAAGGTGGTAGATAACATGTTCATTGCCTTTGGCATCATCTTATACCAATAGCATGGCAATGGTACTAGGAGCTGTAGCTAGGTAAAGGAATTAATCATGATGATAATCTGGGGGATGTGGCAAAGTATAATTTACGAGGAAAACCCTAAGGTCATCGAAATACTTTTGGGCAACCTCATCCCAGACAAAGGGCGTTCCTTTCTTGAGCAACTGGGTAAATCCTAAAGCTATCCCAACATAATTGGGTATGAAACAATGAAGGAAATTTGATTTTCCCTACAGGCTTTAGAGTTGGTGCAATGAAGATGGGAGGGGGGGGAGGGGGGCAAATTAACAATGGCCTCGACTTTAAGCGGATCAAGGAAAATACCATCCTTGGAAACGATAAAGCCAAGGAGTCATACGGATTCAATGCAGCAAACACATTTATGCGAGTTTAACCAAATGTTGTAGTGTCTACAACGAAGAAAAATCTGTCGAAGATGGTCAATGTGATATTGGCACTTACAAGAATGAGCGAGAAGGTCATCTGAGTAAGGCTAAATGATGTTGTGAATGTCATGAAACGCATAGGATATCACCCACTAAAATGTAGCTCCAACATTTTTGAGGCTGAAAGGGAGCTTTTTGTACGTGAAGGTACCCCACAGATAGACAAAAGTTGTCTTTTCTTGGTCGGTCGGTGCAATGTTAATTTGGTTGTAACCAAAAAAACTGTCCATAAAGGAAAAAGTTTTGCTCCAAGCACATTCATCAATGATCTGATCAATGAAGGGAGTAGGGTAGTTATCCTTAGGATAGGCACAATTGAGATCATGGTAATCAATGCAAACATGGATCATGCCTTGTTTCTTTATCACCGGTACAATATTTGACACCCAATCTATATGAGGGATTAGATAAATGAATCCATCTTTGAGAATTTTTTCAACTTCACCCTTGATAGCAGCCGCTTTCCTAGGGTGTACTGGGCAGAGCCGTTGGCGAACAGCCTTCGCATGAGGATAAGTTGATATTTCATACACAACGATGCTAGGATCAATGCCAGGCATTTCTTCATATGGCCATGTAAACACATCACAAAACTATTGAAATAGACGAGTATAGATCTTGATCTTATCCAGAGAACAAGTTACCCTGATATGGACATGTTCAATGAGACAAGGTCTGACAGAAATATCAATTGGCATCATTTGGGTAATATTACCCAGATTTCCTTTCGACCATACTTCATGAGTTAGGATCAGTGCCAGAAGTGGTAAGGAAGGAAACTGAGAAGAGAACTCCTCGAGACTAGTAGACATGAACACCGGGCGAGGCAGGAACAAGGAACGATGATGAGTATCATTCCAAGGTGGTTCGTTGAGATACATTACTTCCATGATACTCTCATTGGCAAGAAAAGAATCGGCTAAGGGATCAGGAGATTCCAAAGCACTAAGCCATGGGGATTGAGAATATGTATCAAGAGAAATCTTCGAAACAGGAAAATTAAAGGATACAAAACTTGAGGCCGAAACAATTTCCATGTAATTGGTTTCAGCAGGACTAAGTGGCATAACCTCGTCCTAGGTATCAACAAGATTTGGTGAAGGTATGACCCAAGGATCAGATTTGATCGAGATCATGTTGACAGAGGCAACATGAGGCAGTGGGAGTGGAAAAAATCCTAGCAAGGAAGGGTCTTTAAAAAGACTTGCCCCCACACTCTCATAAGGAGCACCAGTGTGCTTAACATACAAAAGATTTCCATCCAAGGAGGAAGAGGCAAAGAAGGACAGTTGGTCAACTATGACGATATTCTCTTGATGGGGAAAACAAATCACACGGAATAGGGAGGAGGCTACAACATGCATGGAATGGGTCGAGCTCCGTTTGAGTAGAAGATTATAATTGAGATTTGTGTCAACAATCTCTACCTCAAGATGTATTGTCTTGCCCTCCAAAGTAATGGCAAGGTTGGACAAGACATCGAAGGGTCATGAATCACGCCTGTCGAAAGCTTCCAAAGTGTTAGGGGATTGGTTCAAAGTAGGAGAACCAATTTCCTTCCAACAAGCGACTAACATGATGCATTTGGAAGCACCTTCATCGATGATGGTTCTATGAATGGTTTTCTCATTGATGATTACATGAATGAGAAAGGAAATCTAATGAGGGAGGCGTGGAATGTGGTTTTCAATATCAAAACATATCAAATTGGAATTGGTAGGATCAATGCCCCCAATAGTCGACAACAAAGATTTCCATTAAGACAAACATATTGGAGTACCTCGAGAGCAGACATAGGTGATGACGCCTGAGCTAAATCCTCAACAATATTATAGTGATGAGTGGCTCGAGCGTTGGGAATCTACAAGGATTTCCTTCACACACCACGAGAGGGTGGATGAATAGTAGAATTAGGGTTAGGGTGCTCGATATGAAGAGGGCTAGAACTTGAGGCAAAAGAAGGGGTGGCCTCTTTCTCTTTCCTGGCTATCAGAGCAGGAGTTTGATAATATTTTGATCTAGCAGCAACATTGATAGGTGTACTCATCATGAACACTTGAGATCCTGGGGAAGAAGAAGATTGAGGTTAGTCTACCATTTGAGTCTACTGAGACAGAAATAGCTCTTTCAGGACAACTGGGGTCCCTTTGAGAAAACGACTAACTTCATACCATTGTGGACAATCCTTAGTATAGTGATCCTCCTCGCAAATGAGGCATGGATACTTAGGATTCCGTTGTGAAGAATCACTAGCAGACGACTTAGGAGGACACTGTTTTGGGGCATCAACTTTACCCTTTCCTTTGCCTTTATTCTTACCTTTCAAGGATTTGTTCGCTGTGGTAGACTAGACAGCATGGACCTCTAAGGTTTTACTAGGGCTAGGTGGATTTTTGGAGGAACTATTGGAGGTAGTGTTCGAGAACGACTTTTGTTTGGAAGAAGATTTGGCAGGGGTTTGGGACACTGAACCAATTACTCCATCAATAAGAGGTGTAGACTGTGACTTCGATGTCGTGGGATTGGATGATGGCTGTGGAGAATTGGGTAACAACACATACAAAGGGCTAGACTGAGAATAAATAAGATCTAAGTACTAGGCATAAGAAATGGCTTGTTCTTCGGTAACGCATCCACCCATAGCTATAGTGTGAGCAATTGGTGTAGGTTTTAACCCCCTACAAAAATTACCTGCATACGAATTCTAAAACACAGAAAATAAACAATGCGAGAGCATAACACATATACACGGATATTTTCCCCTCAATCACAAAACCGGGACTACCAACTTGATTTTTCATTATGTTCCTTTCAATGTTATAATACATATTTATACATGCCAAAGCATTCAATACCATGGACTGAAAAACCATCGTGTCCAAAAACATGTGCGAAAATAATGCACAAAACCATAGGTGGGTCCGCCCATCCTAACATAGGGTCCAAAACCAAAATTTTCCGAGGTGCTGCCCTGGACCCTATGAAGTGGGGTTATGGGTATGCCTCAAACCCCCTGTGACCCCCCGCCCTCCCCCCGCTCCCCACCCCCCTGCTACACAATCGGCGCAATGAAAGGGGGCTCCACCCCCCCTCTAACCCCCCAGTTAACTATGTGGGCTAGTCATGGAAAGAATATAACACAACCCAACATTCTCCCACTTGTTGTTTTCTTTCCATAGGGGGGCACAAGAGAGCTTAGTCATTTATCTAGCCCTGTAATGCCCATTTTTTCTCTACACCAAGAGAACTTTTCAGAGCTCACAGATTTTGTCAATGCATCTGTAGTATTCTTCAAAGTGTCCACCTTTACCAGCAACACCTTTTTGTCTTCTATCATATCCCTCACAATGTGATACTAAACATCAATGTGCTTTGTCTTTGAATGATATTCAAGGTTCTTTGCCAAGAAAATTGCACTTTGGCTATCACAGTCTATCCTTATAGCTCCCTGTACTAACCCCATACTTTAACACAATCTTTGCAACCAAACTGCTTCCTTACTTGCATGAGTGGCTACCATGTATTCTACCTCTGTAGTTGATAGTGCCACTACAGATTATTCCTTACTCATCCAACTAACTGCACCTCCAAATAGGTTAAATACATATCCACTTGTAGATCTTCTCTGATCCAGATCTCTAGCCCATTCTGCATCAACAAAGCCATGAATATCCAACACTCTATCTAATCCTAGTCTTCTTTGGTAGCACAAACCATAATCACTAGTGCCAGGCAAATACCTGAAAACCCGCTTCACTACTATCCAGTGCTCCTTCCCTAGTTTTGACATAAACCTGCTCAATACTCCCACTGCATGTGCAATGTCTGGTCTAGTACAAACCATTTCATACATCAAGCTACCGACTGCACTTGCATATGGAACCCGGGACATGTCCTCTTCCTCTTCTTGTGTCTTGGGACATTGTTCAGCAGATAAAATCACACCTACCTGAATAGGAACCTTCACCGGTTTACTCTCCTGCATATTAAACCTCTGCAGTATTGTCTCAACATACTTCCTCTAGTTTAACCAGAGCTTCTTCTTTACTCAATCTCTTTTAATTTCCATGCCCAAAATATAGTTTTCAGCACCAAGATCTTTCATGTCGAATTTGAAGGACAATTGGGTCTTCAAATCCTGGATAATTTCTTTGTCATTTCCAACCAGCAACATATCATCCACATACAAGACCAGATAAATAACATGGTCACCAATTAATTTAAAATATACACAGTGATCTACTTTACTTTTGGTGAAGCCAAGTCCCCCTATAAATGTATCACATTTCTGATACCACATCCTTGGTGACTGTTTTAACCCATATAGAGACTTCTTTAACTTGCATACTAGTTCTTTCTTACCCTTCACCGTAAAGCCTTCAGGTTGCTTCATGTAGATTTCATCTTCCGTATCCCCGTGAAGAAATGTTGTCTTCACATCCATCTGTTCTACCTCAAAATCAAAAGCAACAACAATAGATAAAAGTAATCTAATAGAAGTTACCTTGGCAACAGGAGAAAAAATATCACCAAAATCAATTCCTGGCACATGGGAATAACCTTTTGCTACCAACCAAGCTTTGTATTTCTCCATATTTCCTTCTGCATTTGTCTTCTTCTTGAACACCCATTTGTTGCCAGTGGGTTTCCTTCCAGCCGGCAACTCGACCAGATCCTAAACCTCATTTTTGTGCAAAGATGCCATTTCATCAACGATGGCCTCTTTCCAGAGTTTTCCATCTTCTGAATCTACTGCTTCTTTCACAGTTCTTGGATCATCATCAATAATAGATAAAGCAAAATTTGAATAGAAAGTAGATGGAATATACCTTTCTAGCTGCCTTCTTTCTCAAACTGATCTTCTCACACTTGGAGTTTGTGGCTCTTCATCTTTTGATTCCTCCTCTACTGTAGAGTTTGATTCTTCCTCTTTAGGTCAAACTCTATCTTCTCAGGTTCCTTTGGTTGAATTTCATGTTTAATAACATCTCTCACCTCTCTGAACACCACATTTCAGCTATACACAACCTTCGTTGTTACTGGGTTCCTGTTATAGGGAAAAGTGTCTATATAGAACTGCTCTATCCCACTAAGGTGCGACAGCTGCCTTAGAAAAAAACAGAGAAAAGCTACTTTCGTTTTTCCTTTATGAATTATAAATAGAGAAGAATAAGAAGACCAACCTCTGTCTTGCGCTAATCTCCTGATTCGATTCCTCTCTTCTTTGATAGTCTTTCGCTACCTGCTCCCTTGCACACCCAGCTTCACAAGGTACCTGTAAGATCACAGTAGCGTAACACTATACAAAGACATGGATCTATAATCATAAACAATCTAGGATCAGATGTAAATTGACCATACAAATGCAACAAACATAAATGACACAAGAGTATGGAGGAAAACTTGAATAACTTTTATTGATAAACAAGAAAGAGCCAAGAGGAGTTACAACCAGTTGTTCTGACCTAGCATCAACCTCTCAGCAAGGAAGCCCCTCTTCACCTCATACAAAGCTTAGATCACCCAACAATCTGATGTTTGTCTCAAGAAACCAACAGCAATTCCTTACAATATGCAAAATTCCAGCCTCTGGATCTCTGGGATGAGGGATCCATATATAGATATTTGTAAAGGGGATGAGTCAGCTTGTGATTTGATTAGTGTCTTCCCTCTAATAGTTCTTGCTTCCACTTCGAGATTGATGCTCTCTTACTCATCCTTGGTCGAATTCAGTGAGGCAAGTGTCACAGGAGAAGATTCTGGAAGCTTCCATTGCCTCTCCACCTCGCAGAATGACACTTCCATTTGTCATTTCTCGCCCATCACACCCCATAGAATGGCTTTTTGAAATGCAACGCACCCACACAGTGTATTTAGGTGAGATGCAATGCACTTAGCCAGTGGAGCGGCTGAAATGATCCTGTTTTGACCAATTATGAGTAGTTTTTCATGGAGAACTTCTGGGAGAAGCCGTAATCTATTGACCTTGTTCCTTTAGGGGTTAGAACAACACTTTTAGGGACTTAGGAGCCCTTGATTTATGGACATTTCATGCTTGGGGTTGTAGGGCCCAAAAATGTCTATAACAGTTGCCCCCTAAAGCATGAGGTCGTTAATCTTTTGATGTCGAGTGAAATGCTTTATTATGAGGATCCGAAGTTCTTTCAAGTTGGGAGGAGACCTGTAATAAGATACAATACAATACATTATCTTCATAATATTTTCATGATCTAGCTGAGGCGGGCATTCCCATGCTCAGCTTTATAAATTCATTTTCATGTACATAGGACAGACAATCGTCTGAGTGTAGACTGATGATTCTGATAGAGCCATCATCCTTTTGATTGGATGATTATCTGTGCGGCAATGATATACATTTGATGTCTTTATTTCCCTGAATATATATCGCAACCTGGATGGATGAAACTAGATCCGGGGTCTTCAATCTCGTTTGATCTTCACTCGAAGTACAAGTCGATCCATGTGAGAAATGTTCTGAAGTCGAACATGGAAAGACATCGCTTGATTACCAGCCAATGATGTAAATTGTTAACAAGCGCGAGAGGAATCACCGATAATGATAATGACCCTCAAGGTACTACAGTACAATTCACGTGGTGTGAATAAAGGACTTGGCGTTGAACACCACGCAAAATCTTTCGGTCAAAGGCTAATGATGTAAACCTATCTCCGAAAGTGAGAAACTTGCCATTGAGGCATGCAAGCTTCAAAGTACTGAATGGGGTGTTCCTAGATCAACTTCTCGGATAATGAGCTGATGTCGACAAGAAGTGATCCGTCACAGGAGGGCCTTAATGAATCCCACATCAATGACATGGAACGGAGCAAATGATTTTAATGGAGGTGAAAACGATCTGGTGATATAAGGTTCAGGGTGGCGGTCATGAAAGAATGGAGTATAAATGTATTGTAGTGGGTGAGACACAGGTGAACTCTCTGAATGACTTCTCTTGAACATATCAGCGACACTGACATGATGGATTGGTAGCATTAACCCCAAATGTGGATGGTATGATGGGACCATGGTGATGTGACCGGTGAATGAAACAACCCAACCCGACTCGAACACAGAGCGGAAGTGTCATGTTCAAGAGCGACTTGCTACCAACAAAGTTTCTTCAAGTTTTCTTCCCAATTTTTCCCCAGTCATTGCTGACCAGTACCTCTTTATTTTTATCAAGCTTGAGGAGGATAACATATGCTTGTTCTATAATTTTCCCTTCGGGCAAACCCATCGCTATGTTTTAACGAGCCTAGCGATAGTGAAACTCGTTCTCGTCTACAGAAAAGTTTGTCGCTATTTAAAATTTTAACGAGTTTAACGACAAAGATAACTTGGTCTTTTTCAATTTTAGAGAGTCTAAAAAGGAATGTAAAGGTAACTCCAAAATTCCTTTTTCATCATCTAATCTCTTAAGTCTGAAAAAGTATAAAACAATACAAAAGGGATGAATTTTTGATCCTTTTAACGAGCCGAACAAATCGAGCGCTCGATCTTTTTGTGTAATAATCCCTCAGGTCCAAAAAGATTAAAATTTAGAGGAGGGATACCACTTCCTGTCCCTTTAATGAGTTGGAGAGGCCAATGGCTGGGCAATCTTTTCATATTTTACGAGTCAGTTGAAAAGAGCTTAAAGGAGACTCGTATTTTGAGGAACGAGTGATAAATTGGGTAGCTACTGATTCCAGGTAAGGCTTGGAATTTTCCAATCATGGCAGTGTTACAAAGATGGCTAGTGAAATCACTCTTCGCAGCTGTTCCTCAAAATGGGTAAACAATCAAATGGAGGTGAATGATCGGCCAATGTAAAAGTGGAGGTGACGGTGCAAACACGACCAAGGTTTTAATGGCTGAAGTACTACATTCACGATGGTTATTTACCAGGGAATAGTTCATTTTTTAACGAGCTTAAACGCGGGAGGAAACATTTTCTCATGGCTTATGTTTAATTTTTAACGAGCTTGAACTATGTGCTAAAACTGCTCGATTAATCCAGTCATATGATAAGAAAGTCTTATATAAAAATGGCAATTTTTAGAGTTTTGCCCCACATCCTTCCTTAATGCAAGTTAGGAAACGACCAATCCAAAAAACAGATAAATGATCGTTCTTTGCTTGCATGCCAAAAGGTTTGCATGCCCCTAGGTATAAAACAGAGTTTCAAGGTTACCCCTTCTTCTTTCCGCCAAAACATTTGTTTTACCGAGAGAGGCCTACCTCTTATAGGTTACCAAAGAAATCACTTCTTCGGCGATATCTACCGAAATAGACAAAGGTGAGTGGCGATGCCCGCCAACTCACATAACTTTGACAAGAGAATCTTATTCCAGTCCAACTCCCTCTTCCAATCACAGACGGGAGTACGGAGGTCATATTCTCTCGCGGAAACCTACCCTATACCTGAAGTTTTCCTGCCGAAGCAGACCAGGGTGCATGCCCCCTGGGTTTCAGTCATGTCCCCCGAATCACTCGCGCTCATCAGGTGGATGGACTGGGGATTGAGACATTTCTTGCGTGAAAAGACCATTCAGGGATGGTATATGACTATTTGCTATGCGTGAACCAGGGAATGAAAGCTGGTCTACGAGCTTGACCACTCTTCCTTCGTGCGGAAAACACATTACTCTAAAGAGTGAGGAGACAATCGCTCCCATGCAATAAATATAGTCTCGTCCGAGGAGTAGATTATAATCCAGGGGTCCTTGGACTACCATTATGTTCATTTGAATGGTTTTCCCTCTCAATGTCATGGGCACATTGGGAAGGATCCCTAACGGCCGATTGGTTCCTTTATCAAAGCCTGTTAGATTTCTCATCTCAGGCAAAAGCGATGGCGAACCAAGCGCTTTCCAAGCAGTCGAGGAAAGGATACTCACAAAAGCCCCTTCATCTATGATGGTACCAGCCATAACCATTCTATATATTTGAACAATAATTCGGAATGGTACACTAGCTGGTAAACAAGGTCTGCCTAGTTGATTCCAATCAAAGGAGACAACTAGGTTGCTTGGAGGTGGGACCGAATAGACGGCCGGGTACGACTCTGACGAACTTCCTTCCTGCGGTAAAGGAACGGGTAAATTGCCCCCATGTTCATTGGAGTCTGTGCTTATGAAAAGAATTTGGATGGTTTCATCCTTGTTCTCTTCGGTGACTATATCATCTGAAGATGGAACCTCTGAAGGCAAGACCAGGTCAACTACCGCCTCGACCTTTTGACTTTCGTCTGGTATGGGTTCAGATGGTTTGTCTTCAATGATAGATGCTTCAGCCAACCACTTGAGCGGGCCAGCCAGATTTTCAACTAGTGACGGACTCGACAAGAGTTTTTTATATGCAGGAGGAAGTCGTAACGGTGAAACCAGACAATCATCCAAAACTCTTTTAGCTTCTTCTAAGAAGGAACAACGGTGGATGGCATGATCGCCTTCGCACAGTTTACAAGGAAATCTATATTTTCCTTTTTGTCCTGGGGCTTCACTTTCACTAGTCGACGGTGTGTTTTCAACATGATCATCAAAGGTTGACGACACCGGGTTGTGCAAACGAGGAGACCAGTCCCTTAAGATCTGAGGGATGCAAGGACAATCTCTGTGATAGTGGTCTCCTTTGCAAATGACACATGGCGATTTAGGCCTGGTCGGTGTAGTGTGTGGATTTTCACTAGACGACGCTTGTTTGCCCCCATTTGCTTTTGGCTCCTTCTTCTTTTTCTCTTTCTTCTTCTTTTCCTTCTTCTTCTCAAGTACTTGACTTTTGGCTTTACCAACCCCATCAAGCGAAGAGGAAGGAGGAGAGGAAGAATTAGAGGAAGTAGAAGGTTGGTGGGTAACTTTAGACTCGGCAGTTGTTGACTCGATTGTTCAGGAATTGCGGTGTTCTAAACGACAGAGGTTGAGAAGAGCCATACAGGCAAGCCGATTGTCAGTCCTAGAAGCGAAAATGTGGCCATATGGGGTGCACCAACATCTCCCCAAGAGGAGAAGGGACTAGGATTTCCCCCAAGGGGAATTCCTTACTTGGTGGATTCCATTTTCTCAACCCAAGATCAACGTAGGAAAGGGTAATGAATTTTCCGTTTAAAATAAATTTTAGACGCTTTGACACAACTTGTTTTTTCAATTTTTAAGAGTCGAGAAAAAACAAAAGATGACTCTAGTCACCTTCGATTTTTAATGAGCCTGAAGTGACAAGTGCTCAGATGGACCTTTTCTGTTAAAGAGTCTGAAAAGGAACGAAAGGGACTGCTCTGGAAATCTAGGTAGAGGGATTACCAAACCAATCGCAAAACTGCAGAATAATTTTTATGGTACAACAGTCAATCTTCTCGAATGCTGTGTTCAGTGCATTGCGATCGATAAGGCGACAGACACAGCTTCCTATGGATAAAGGATTAAGCCTATTGTGGTCTCCCAAAATATACACGACGGTACGTGGGAGCACAAGTCCGTACTGGCACTTATCGCCTCAAAGTGGAGGAATCACCCAACCAACAGTGAGAACAACAGTTACCAGGCTTTACGACGCTGGAATACGTCTCTAGCCTAGACTTCTAGATGTTGTGTGTTAGGTTCCAAAGCGTTGTTAGATTCATTGAATTTATTTTATAGTTGATCTTGTTTATGAAGTTTTCCTTTTAGGTTCACCGCGAGATGTATATACACAATTCCTAAAATGCAATCTAAGATGATAAACAATCTTTTTATCTTCTTTGTGCCATGAAAATCCTAGCTACTAAGGAAAAGAAAGACAGAATTTTTTCACAAAGAGCAAAGAGCACACTCTAAATGCACTTTCCTAAATCAAGCCAATCAGACTGTCTATATGCAAATGCACATGCATGTATTTGTTTTCGACTTTCTTAGTATATGAATGATAAGAAGAAAGTTGATGCACAAATCTGAATTTCTTTTCAAGCGACAAATATCAAAAAGTTCCTTTTCAAAATCAAAAATGGAGACGATCACAACACCTTACGATTTTGAAATGAATACTTGTTTTTGACACTAGCAAATTACAAATTCAGAACAAAAACAATAGTAACAGGATAATCGACTATCATCAGTAATCAAACTCTTTCCTATGATCGAAATCGACACTTGCGACAGTTTCAAATCAAAGGACGACAGTATGATTATGCTACTTTTGCAAAGGAGAACTGAAAATGACTCAACAAACACACAAAAACATTTACAGTTCTTTTGTACAAAGGAGTCAGAATAACAGCAAGGAAAAGGGGTTTCAAATAGACATATACTGATCATAGTCAGCAAAATTCAGGAATAGAACTGGAAAGAATGAATCACAGAAACCAAAACTGCACAGAGCCTACTCTGATCAGCGCACCTGTAATGCAGAGAATTTGAAATGTAGCGCAGCTTGTCCACTTGGGAAGTGCACTAAAGTTTAGATCCTCTGAACAGTAGCTGCACTGGGCCAAAAACGAGACTCTGTTTGGGTTCCGGGTCACAGTTTGCAGTTCAGTTCTTGGGTTTTGGCCGAGCAAAAAGCAATCAGTAATGCAACAATCAGGGGTAGATCTAAGGAGGATCTAAGAGCTATCACAAGGGCAATTAGATAGTTTGTGAATCAGTTGTTTAAATCATAAACAGATCCCGGAGATTGACTGAAGCACAATTTATCTACTTTGCATTTGCAGAGCAAATGCAGTTCGAAAGCTACTTGGCACAACTTCAGGCTCCGTCTATAAGTTTATAAAATAGACAACAAGGAAGATAAACAAACAAACTAATTCGTCCCTAGTGGAGTCACCATTTTGTTACAGGGAAAAGTGTCTATATAGAACTGCTCTATCCCACTAAGGTGTGACAACTGCCTTAGAAACAAACAGAGAAAAGCTACTTTCATTTTTCCTTTATGAATTATAAATAGAGAAGAATAAGAAGACCAACCTCTGTCTTGTGCTAATCTCCTGATTCGATTCCTCTCTTCTTTGATAGTCTTTCGCTACCTGCTCCCTTGCACGCCCAGCTTCACAAGGTACCTATAAGATCACAGTAGAGTAACACTATACAAAGACATGGATCTATAATCATAAACAATCTAGGATCAGATGTAAATTGACCATACAAATGCAGCAAACATAAATGACACAAGAGTATGGAGGAAAACTTGAATAACTTTTATTGATAAACAAGAAAGAGCCAAGAGGAGTTACAACTAGTTGTTCTGACCCAGCATCAACCTCTCAGCAAGGAAGCCCCTCTTCACCTCATACAAAGCTCAGATCACCCAACAATCTAATGTTTGTCTCAAGAAACCAACAGCAATTCCTTACAATATGCAAAATTCCAGCCTCTGGATCTCTGCGATGAGGGATCCATATATAGATATCTGTAAGGGAGATGAGTCAGCTTGTGATTTGATTAGTGTCTTCCCTCTGATAGTTCTTGCTTCCACTTGGAGATTGATGCTCTCTTACTCATCCTTGGTCGAATTCAGTGAGGCAAGTGTCACAGGAGAAGATTCTGGAAGCTTCCATTGCCTCTCCACCTCGCGGAATGACACTGCCATTTGTCCTTTCTCGCCCATCACACCCCATAGAAGGGCTTTTTGAAATGCAACGCACCCACACAGTGTATTTAGGTGAGATGCAACGCACTTAGCCAGTGGAGCAGCTGAAATGATCCTGTTTTGACCAATTCTGAGTAGTTTTTCAAGGAGAACTTCTGGGAGAAGCTATAATCTGTTGACCTTGTTCCTTTAGGGGTTAGAACAACACTTTTAGGGACTTAGGAGCCCTTGATTTATGGACATTTCATGCTTGGGGTTGTAGGGCCCAAAAATGTCTATAACGGTTCCAAAGCTTATAACCCTTTAAACCATCCTTATACCCAATAAAGATGCACCTTTCAGATTTACTATCCAACTTGCTTCATTTCTCCTTTGGAACATGTACATATGCATCACACCCAAATACCCTCAGATGTGAAAGAGAGGGTTTCTTACCAGTACATACCTCTTGTGGAGTCTTATCCTCCAACGCTGATGAAGGTGACCTGTTGACCAGGTAACATGCAGTATCCACCGCCTCTGCCCAGAATTCCTGTGCTAACCTAGCACCACTGAGCATGCTTCTTGCCCTTTCCGTCAACGTCTTATTCATTCTTTCTGCAACTCCATTTTTCTGAGGTGTATATGGAGTAGTCTTTTGTCATGCTATAACACACTTCTTACAGAATTCTTCAAATTCCTTGCTGCAAAACTCTCCACCATTATCTGTCCTCAACACCTTTATCTTCTTCTATGTCTGATTTCCCACGAGAAACTCAAATTCTTTAAACTTTTCAAAGGCTTTAGATTCTTTCTTAAGGAAATATATCCATGTATTCCTTGAGAATTCATCTATAAATGATACATAATATGCAGACTTACCTAGTGATGGAACCTTCACAGGTCCAAACACATCATTGTGCACAAGTTCTAATATCTATTTTGCCCTCTTACTACAAGAGAGGAAACTTACTCGATTCTACTTCCCATATACACAATTTTCACATAAATCAAAATCCATAGAGCCATTACTCATACCTTCTACCATACATTTACCATGAAGTATTCGAAGGCCCTTCTCTCCAATATGTCTAAGCCTTTGATGCCACAACATGGTATTCTCTCCAGAGACCACTAGATTTTTTGCTCCACTTTCAAGAACCATAGAACTGTTGCACCCATCAACAATAGTTCTACCTTGTAGCTTGTACAGAGTTCCAGTCTAAACTCCCCGCATCAATACCAATGCTCCCTAAACCATCTTGCAAGTATCATTCTCAAACATTGTTATTACACCTGCATCATCCAACTTGCTTACAGAAATTAGATTTCTGGCCAATGCAGGAATATTCAGAACACCCAGAAGTTTTCTAACCCTTCCACCTTGCAACTTCAACTTTACTTTTCCATGACCAATGATTCTAGCCTTCCTATTATTCCTGAAGAAGACATCACCACCATCGTATTTTTCATACTCGCAGAACCACTCTTTATGGGGAGTGAAGTGAAAGGATGCACCTGAGTCAATTAACCATGCCTCGTGATCTACATTTGTACTTGAAGAAGCCAAGTACACATCCCCACCTTCATCTGAGGTGGTTTTCACCTTTACAAAAGGAGCATCATTAGATCCCTTTCCTTTATCAGGAGCTTTAGATTTACAGTCCCTTTTGAAGTGCCCTTCCTTTCCGCATTTCTAGCACACCACCTTTACAGGTTTTCCTGGAGATTTAGATCTCCCACTCGATGACTTATTTTTGTTTCTGTTCTAGGACCGTCTTCGTATAGACAAGGCATCACCATTCCGGCTCTCCATATTTTTCCATCTCATCTCCTCTGTTGGCAAGGCTGAGACTATTTCAACAAACTGCAAGGTAGTTGCATTGCTACCTATTGCAATAACTAGACTATCCCACAAATCTGGTAGAGAACACAACAAATTGATGCACTTATCTTCATCTGAAATTTTAATATCAACAGATGCTAACTGACTTACCATAGTATTAAATGCATTGAGATGCTCTATCACCAAGTCTCCATCTTTCATCCTCATGTTATACAACTTTTTCCGCAGGAACAATTTATTCACCAGAGACTTAGATTGGTACAAAGTCCCTAACTTGTCCAACAAAGCCTTTGTTGTAGCTTCCCCTGATACATTCAACAATACTAAATTTGAGAGACACAAATGTATTGTGCTCTTTGCCTTCCAATCCAACTTCTTCCATTCTTCATCAGACACTCTCGTTGGTTTAGTACCCGGATCTACCACGATCCACTGATCTTTATCCACCAACAGATCCTCCATCTTAAGTTTCCACAACTCAAAACTTTGACCATTAAATTTCTCGATCTATATCTTTCCATTGCTCGCCATCTTCTTTCACCAACATAATCGATCTCACAGATCTCCCATCGAACAGCGTCTACCACAGGCCCGAGTGAAACCCATCAGCAACAAAGGTGTCCCCTTGAAGCTAAAACAACTCTAATACCCAATGTATGTTTTAACCCTGTACAAAAATTACCAGCATATGAATTCTAAAACATGGAAAATAAACAAGGCAAGAGCATAACACATAAAACACATATACATAGAGTTTTTCCCCTGGATCCCAAAATCGGGACTACTAGCTTGATTTTTCATTATGTTCCTTTCAATGTTATAATACATATTTATACATGACGAAGCATCCAATACCGTGGACCAAAAAACCATCGCATCTAAAAACATGTGTGAAAATCATGCATAAAACCATAGGTGGGTCCGCCCATCCTAACATAGCTTCCAAAACCAAAATTTTCCAGGGCGCTGCCCCAAACTCCACAAAGTGGGGTTACAGGTACACCTCAAACCCCCTGTGACCGGCCCCCCTGCTACACAATTGGCACAACGAAGGGGGGCTCTGCCGCCCCTCTAACCCCCCAATTAACTACGTGGGCTAGTCATGGAAAGAATATAACACAACCCAGCAATTGGAGCGATGAATGACTTGGTAAACTATTTAGTGAGAAACTGATCGGCAATCTCAAATTTTATCACACGATGCCTATGTCTCCATTCATGGATGTGATTGAAGATGTGTGTCACAGTATCTTGCTTAAGTGATGTGAGCAAATAGGTGCCAATTTCATAGTGAACCGGAAACTGGAAATGCATGAGGAAAGCCATGGCTAAGGATTTGAAGTCATGGTAAGTACTTCGAGGAAGCTCGATGTACCACTTGGCTGCAACACTTGTGAGGGCTTGTTGGAAAAGATGGAGACAAATAGAATCATCAATGTAGGAATTTGAAGAGAAATAGAGGTGATATGTCATTACATGGGCTTGGGGATCTTCTTTTGCTTTCCCATTGAACTTAGGACAATCTCTCGAGATCTTGGACAGAACTGGAGGCCAGTATGGTGAATGAAGAATTGGATCATTCATGAGACAAGACACATCTAGCAATGCTAGTGTGGCCAAGAACAACAATTGAGTATTGAAAGGCATTAGAAGTTGATAAGCGGTTCCAACTGAAGGAGCCCATCCCTAATGGTAAGGATTTTGGCCCCATAGTGGAGGGTTTTGGCCATAGTGCATTTGATTCTGCCCCCACTGTAGGTTACCTTGGTCGTAGGGAGGATTTTGACCTTGAACACCATGGAATTGTCTAGTTATAGGTTGTTGATAAGCAACATACGGGTTAATATGTTGTTGAGCTTATTGACCTTGGACATATGGATATTGCACCTATTGTCCTTGAACATACGGGTTTTGAACCTGTTTCCCCTAAAGAAGAGGATTTTGGACTTGCTGTCCTTGGACATAAGGATTGTGCACTTGCTACCCTTGGAAATAGCGATTCTAGACCTTTTGCCCTTGGACAAAAGGATTTTGTACCTATTTCCCTAGGATATTAGGATTTTGGGTCTGCTATTGCAGGACTTGACCTTGGCCTTGTCCTTGCAAGGGCTGACCCTATTGATATGTATATAAGGGTTGCTGCTACCCGGGTTGGCCCTACTGCTGCAAGGATTGACCTTGCAATTGTAAAGGTTGTCCCTACACCTGCAGAGGTTGGTCCTGTGAAGACATAGGCTGGGAGGTTTGTAGAGCATACTACATTTGTTGTTGCATGGTTTGCTGCAACTATTACGAGGGTTGCCCCTGTGGTTGTTGCAGTTGTCCTTACTGCAGTATCATCTTCCCTTGCTGTTGCGTGGACGACCCTTTCTGCAACAAAGGTTTCCCTTGTTGCTACATAAGTTGTCCTTGCTACTCCAAGGGTACTTGCATAGTTCCTAGAAAATTTCCAAATTGAATCTAGCCATAGCCACCCTAAAAAGTGGATGGGCTAGGCTGAACGTACTACCCAGACTAAAGGACGTAAGGAGGATTGAACATTCCATGAGAACCATATGGAATGTAAGGAGTTTGGTACTAAACCTGAGCCTCATAAGGCTATTGATACTAGAAATTTCTTGACCCAGATGGACCAACGGGATTTTGAACCTATTGGTACTAGACATTACTTGATCCAATAGGACCAACAGGGTTTTGGATAACACCAAAAGAAGGCTAGTTCATGCCAACCATGTGAGCCTGTGAGCTACTCACAATCATGGTGCCTGACACCATAGAATCACTCAGATTCTTCCCCCTAGGCGGTGGCACAGCTTGTCCACTTACTGGAGGGATCAAAGAACTGACAGTAACATTCTTCGAGACCGTTAGTTGAACTGGATGGGTGACTAGGACGGATAGGACAAGAGGGTTCAGAATAGTGGGTTGCACTAGCACTGAGGTAACGGCCTATTGGGAGGTCAAGTTTGCAATGAATGGACATGTAGTAGGCCGAGACAGGGTTGTGATAAAGGGATGAGGCACTAGGTGTACCTGAGACCAATTGTGCTAAAGTCACATAGTTAGGTGGCAAATCTTGATACACATTGATGGGAATACTCCCCGTATAGGGGAAACTTTTAGGAGGAAATTGATGTTCTTCCTCTTTGACAAGGTGTGGAGTATAAACTTCCGATTGATCCGGAGAGGTAACTGGAGCGTCGCCTTCGAGTTCCATAGCTGGGAGCAAATGATGACGAACGACCAAAGATGTACGAGGGGGTAATTCCAAAAGAACACCTGGATAATAGTACAGACTGTATGGATGTTGCAGTGATATCACAATAGGGTCGAACAAAGGGTTCAGCGGATATATAACTAGTCCAAGTCGACCATCAGTAGTTGGTGAACTCTCAGGAGTCTGAACGGGATTGTCCAGAGATTCTAGACCAATATCAGCAAGTGACCCAGTATCTGAAGTAGGTGGAGGATGTGATGACAAAGGTTGAATGCTTAGAACAATTCCAAGTTTAACACCTTGGTCCTCAAGTGACTCTAGTAATTCAGGAAAAGGCTCCTCAAAAAATCTTTCAGATGAAGGAGAGGAAGAGGAACTAGGTGAACCAGATGGTTCAGCTAGAATGACCTTGTCTTAGTTAACATGAAAAGAGAGATAAATTTCAAGGCTTTAAAATGTACTTTGGGGAAAACTCCCGATTTGGTCTAGAGAAGACTAACAGGATGTTATAAGATCGTGGGCAATCAATTTTTAAGATGCATAAATAAATTGCTTCTCTTTCATGTTTTAAGAGTCGAGAAAGAAATAAAGATGACTCTATCACTTTTGATTGGAGGCGAGCTCGAAAGGACAAGCACTTGAATGATATTTTAAGTATAATGAGTCAAAAATATCAAATGACTATTCTGGATGATCTAGGTAAAGAGGATTACCAAGCAAACATGAATTGCAGAATACCTCCCGGCGAACTGAGAAGTACGGGTAGATGCTCTCCCTAAATGTTGTGTTCGGTGTATCACATTTGCAAGGTGGCAGACTCGACTTCCTATGGATAAATGATTGCAGCCTAGAGGGGTCTCCCATTATATACTCGATGGTACAGGGAGCACAAATCTATACTAGCATTGTCTAGTGCTAAATCTAATGACAACCGCTAGGTTTAAGGACGTTAAAACACGTCTCTAGCCTAGACCTTCTAGATGTGATCATTAGGTTTCAAATGCACCTTAGGTTAATTGAGTTCATTTTAAAGTTTATCTTGAATTATGTCTATGTTTCCAGGCCTTAGTGATGTGACTCGAAAATCCCTAAATGTATCTAAATGAGACAAGACCCTTTCAATTCGATGAATTGTCTACAATAGAGAGGGTAGAAAACAGAATCAAATGCAAACAACCAAGCAACCGAAACAAAAATTATTTTTCACTACACTTTTCAACAAAATAAACTAATGAATAATACATTCCAATTCCTAATTTCCTAAAAAGTACACTTGAATAGTCCTTTCAAAAGAAAAGAGGATTATTTTTTCTTTTCAAATTCCAATGCAATCCTAGTTTTCACTGATGTTAACTACTGTAACATATTAATGCAGCAAACTAGAATTTTTTATTTTTCATGAAATGACAATGAATTTCTCATAGAACACTTTAATGAAAATGTTTTGAGGCAATCGATTCTCAAACAAATGAAAAACACAAAAAGAGAATCTCTTTCAAACTAATGACATAACAAATTTACCAAAAACAAGATAAGAAATGTGATCTATGTCGAAAAACAGACATTTAGACAAGCAAATGGAAACTCTTCAAGCTTTTGTAATGGAGGTCAAAGTCGTAGAAGGACCATAAATGAAACTCAAGGAGTAAATGCACCAACGACTTGACTCATTGAATTCACATTCAGCTGAATGGATGACAATCTAGATGCCATAGTGCCACTAAGCATCGAATGACCCAAGAAATCAAGCAAAAAGATGGAAAATCAACAAGCAAATAGACTAAATGAAAAGCAGCTTTCTAGTTAGGGAGAAGATGGTCTAAATAACCTACAAGGTAGAAATCATGAGAGCAAAACACACTGGCCAAGATTTGGGGTGAACCCTAATCTTCACTTACAGGCATTAGCATGACTATCTAACTGACAACAAGCACTAGAAGGGGATCAGCATGACTGTTTCTTAGCATATAGCACTGATCAGCGTGACTGTCAGCAAAATAAGTGCAATGATAGAGAATGTAAGGAAAAAAAAAAAAATCAAAAGTTGGGACCAGACTTGTTACCATGAATTTCAAACCTGGAGCAGTAAACAAAGGAAAGAAAATAGAACTAAAGGGAAATGGTGAAACTAGAAAAGTTCACACTGTTATCACTAAGATTTTCCTTGAAGTTGTTAGAAGAAGGAAAGGGGTCTTAGGTAACTACAAACCAACTTTTAAGTACAGAATCTAACCAATCTGTACTCAGAGAGGGTTCTCTCTTTAAGATTTAGCTTTTTTATATAGGATATTAGGCTAGTTATGAATACTTGGGGGTTTTGATTGTGTTTGGTGGTGAAATTCAGGAGCAGATGGATAAAACACAATATTTCAGGCCATTGGCCTGTGGAATCAACTGAGGATGGCTTAACTGAATCAATTTTTTTCAACAAAAGAGGGCTTCACAAGGCAAGATAGTCAAACAAGAGACAAATGGTAACTTGAAAGGGTGAAATGGACTTAAAAGGGAAGAAGGGAAATTAAAAAACCTTCAACAAGTTTTAAGAGGAGAGAAATTGGGTGATCACTAATAAAAAGAAATTAAGAATTTCTTATTAAATGACCACAATGATAAACTAAGAAGCAAGGAGCAGTTAAGAATTCGCTGCGTATGATAGCTTAGAAGAAAACATTTAGAATAAAAATGATTTTAAAGACAGAATGCAGTAAATCACTTTCCGAAATATACTTTTTTGTTTATTATTCAGATATGAAACACATGTAAAATATTAAACCAGAAAACAATAACACATTAGATATAGAATACTTATTTGTCAAACATTTGACACACGAATCCTGTAAAAATTCCTTTGCTTTATTTCTTCATCTAGCCAGCCATACAAGAGTTGTTCAATAGCACTTTACTCCAAAATAATAAGTCTACAAAAATGTTTAAGAATCCACCCTAAGTACTTTGAATGGGGAAGTACTTATACAAAAATTTACAACAAAATGTCTCATAACTGAGAGAGATATAATCTAGGAAGACTAACTATATGTTACATAAAAGTAGAGACAGATGGTCTCAAAGATAGAAGCTAAAAGTGAACTGATGGCTTGTTGTCCCTGTTTTTGTGAATGCGCTGGAGGCAGGCCCTATGTTTGAGCATCTTGTTGTCTTGCCCGTAATTCTGTGTTGGCTATTTACTTTTCATCTTCTTACTGATACTCTTTGACCTATTCTGATACTCTTTACCTGCTTTATCCCTATTCACCTTCTTTTACCAAAATTTACTATGGTGAATATTTCAATTTTACTTTTTACCAAGGTAAATCATAAAATGTTTGTCATATCTGTCCACCAATCATCCCTTGGTATCTTGTTCCTTTGTAGCTTCCTGAAGATTTCATCAACTTCTTTGTGTTTTACAAAATTAGCCTGCACAGGAAACAAATGTTTCAATTCATGCTCCACATAAAAGAGGTTCTCCAGACTGTCATAGAGAACTCTGCCTATAGGAAGTGCCTTGGGTGAAGATGCACTAGCTGATGAACTAGCCTGGTTATTTGCATATTGACCCAATTTTTCAATATAATCCTCATGCCTCATCAATTTATCATTAATAACTAAAGGACTGGGAAGTCCTTTACTTTGTAAAATGCCAAACTTTTCCATAAATTCATCAATGTCCTCCTGCATGTTCTGACATTTTATTTCTAAGTTCTGCATTAGAGACCTTTTGGTTAATACTTTCTTGATTTCCAGGATAGTTCCAGTTCTATCCTCAATATTCAGCTGTTCCAACTCGTACTTATTTCTGTTTTTCAAAAAGTTTATTAGCCTAATAGCTTCATCAGGCTTCCCTCCTAGCTCTTCCTTTGTTTTCTGAATCTCTTGAAGAGACACTTTCACCAGGTCAATCTGTTCAAAATTAATTCATATGGATGACCAAACATCATTTATTGATTGAGTGATGTTGGTCTAAAGAATTTTCTTGATATTTGTTAAAGGATTTTCAAAGGTGAGGTCCTTTTCCAATGTTTTCACTTGTTGAGCCAAGCCTTTATTTTTACTTACTTCTTCAACAAAATTAATCTTTGAAACATCATACTTCTGCTTTAAGGTAACAAATTTTTCCTTTACCTTTTATAATTCAAAGACTTTGAGTTTCATCTCCTCCATGGACTCGATTAGTTCTTTAGTGCTCTGACTTGAAGTTCCCACCTGTTCTGTACCTGTACTTATACTTGTGATAGCTTCTGCTATGGCCAAAGGGATGTTTGGTGCAACGACTGTAGCCAATGTTGAAGGGACTGCCATGGAGACTACTGGTACTACATTTTGAGGCTGAAAGGTCAACTCACTCTGCCTGCTTTTTACTGATTTCTCCAATTCCTACTCAGTCTCCTTCAATTGTTCATTTAGCTTGAGGACTAGGTCCATAAGCTCTTCTTCAGCCTTCTTTTCAATAACTCCAGTAGTTTTTGGATGCCTTGATGGGGGAAACTTTAACAGCTTTCTCAAGGCAACTATGTCTTCATCTTTCTTCTTTATCAAGGCCTCTGCAGCTTTTACATCTTTTGGGTTATGACCCAATCCAATAATCAACTCCTCCAGTGATTTAATTCTATTGTCCTTAGCATGTGAGGAGGCTCTTTCTAACTGTAACTGAACAGTAGTGTTGTTCAATGAATTCTCTAGTCTATGGGCCATCATGGCTTTACTTTTCAAGGTGGAATACACCATTTCCCCTGTCTTCTTATGTAATTCAATTTGATCTAGGGGATGAATGTCCTTGGCCATGACCTCAAAATTAGTTTTGAGGTAGTATGCAAGTGACAGAGGCTGTTGTACTTTGGGCTTTAAGAAGCTCATCTGCATCTTGCCTTCCTAAGTTGATGTGATAAGTTGACATCAACCTAATCTAATTTGTAGGAGCCATCTTCATATATTGATTGTAGACTTGGGCCCTTAATGGTTAATTTTTGGCCTTTATCTCTTTGAATTTTTCTTTGATGTCTATGGACTTGTTAGATGAAGGCCTGAAGGATGAAACTTCAGTGCTTTACTGTCTCTCCAACTCCTGTCTCTGTGAACTAGAAGGTGTCCCACTGGATGGGAATGTATGTTGAATGTCTACACCTTCTCTTCTCAAACTCCCTATAGTTTCTTCAAAAAATTCTTCCTCTAAATGAGGATTTAGCCTATGCCTCTTAGCACTAGGCTGGTCTGAGGGACCATTGGCAGGGGTAGCTACTTCCCTGTCTCTCTTTAAGCTCTTTTCCTCATTTAGAGGAGTCTGTAAAATAGGTGGATCTCCCATGTTAATCTGAGTTGGATGGGGCTGTGTTTGAGCCTGCTCTTGAGAGGTTTCAAGATGCTTTGACATGCTTGATTTCCCTGTTGCTGGAGTGTTGGTTTCTTGTTCTTTTCCCTATTATGGTTCTGCAAGTGGTACACAAGTCTCTTGTGAGTGCATTTGAGAGGTATCAGTTGTTGAGGCACTAGTCCCTGATGCTGGCTTGTGAGAAGTCTCAACTGACACCTGTTCAAAAGAATCCAGGTCAAGTGTCTTTTCTAGGTCTTCCATTACATTTTCTACATTGACTTGATCACTATCGATCTCTACAAGAGTTCCTTCTCCCCATTCATCCATATTAGTATATTGCTCAATCTCTGGAATTCTGTGATGAAAATATGGTGATATTCTATTTTTCATTCTCCTATCACAAATGAAACTGTGTGGGTCATATTTCCAACTAAAACTTTTGTTTAATTTCATGTGGTCTTCTAGGATTTGTTATGTTGCTTTCCATGCTTCCCTATTGTTGTAGACAAATGGGCCTAAGTGATCCTTGATTCTCAACTATGCTTTCTTCTTGGCCTTGGTAAAGTGGATCAGATCTGAGTATATCATTTTTTGTAATACTCCAATGCAAACAACCTTATTGGAACATATTTTGGTAGCTTGAATGGGGAAAGCTCACAGCCATATATCCTGATCTCTGTGTGATTCTAGTACAAGTACCAATCACCTACCTTGTACTATTTGGATAGTTGAAGGATCCTTTGATTTAATCACTGAATAGCGGAAAGCAAAATAATGGTGGAAGATTGAATTCCAAAAAATGACTGACCTTGGATTACCCTTTGTATCAAGTTTATTGACAGAAAATGGGAACCTGTCAGACTGATAGTAGAGGATAAGGTGATAGATGAATGTGGAATACTTGAACACCTTTTCATTTTCCAGCCTCATGAACTGGTCATGGATCTTTTCAGCAATAAATGCTACATAATTGTACTTGATAATAGGGGGCTGACATGGGGTAAATATGGTCATCAAGACTAGGGTCAATTCATCTACATATTCACTAGTATTAAATCCCATGACTGCAACTATCATATCAACTATAATTCTGCCTATTTCTATGAAGAAAACGGACATATATGGAGGGGGATTATTGGTTGGATGCTTCTTATAGATGAAATTCTGGCATAGGCGACTAAGTTTAGACTGGGACAATTTAGATGATTTTTCAAGTAAATCTCCAAGCGAAATGGGGGTGAGGGCTTGACTAGGTTAAAATTGAAGCATCTAATTGATGGAGTCTACAACAATTGTGAAGAGGACTATTTGATTTGGGGACATTACTACTCTAAGGTTGGGATCATAGTTGGCATGGCACTGATGGATAATGTCAGGAAAAATGTGCACGAAGGGGAAAAAGTACATTGGGAGATTGGATTCCCACAATCCTATGGTATCATTGCCATTCAAGTGATTATCTTGACATTGGCAAAAGACTTTCAGATGGTCTTTATCAGTGCTTAAGTCTTTTATTTGAAAATCCTTATCTGCAAGGGGTAGATAGTCTAAATCACGGTGAGGGGTGGTAATGGGTGCAATATTTAGGGCAACGGGGGTTTCCATTCCGATTCTTGTGGATTTAGATAGGAAACTGAGGTTTTTATGGGAAATTTGTGAAAACAAAGGGTCTGGGGAAATTGAATTTCAAGTGTGGTAACTGAATTATGGTTAAATTTAGGGTTTTTTTCAATTAATTTGCAAATAAAGCAAGTATTCAAAGGGTTTCTTGACAGGAATTGGTAAATACCTGCTTTTAGGGATGAGCAATGGAATGCAGGTTCACTACGTAACTGGCAAACTCTGAGCGGCATTGTCTACAAATTCTGGAGGTGGTTGGAGGTTGGGTGTACGAGTTGGTTGACCTCAACATTCAATTTGCATGGATATATGCATTCTTAGAATAGAACGACAAAATGATTTCTTTTGTTTTTTATACAAAGTTAAGAATTTGGCAGGTTTCGGGATTTGGATAGGTGGCGTCAGTGGAAGAATTTGATGTTTTGTCATTAGCAGGAGGCGGTAAGTGGTTTTTATTGCACCGCTAATGGAGGGAGGGGCAGTATTTGGGCTCATCCACATGATACCATATGATGAGCGATGCATGGCAAGGGTACTGTTTGCAAAACCGCTCCCGATCGTGCGCTAACATTCAGTTGCAAAGGGTTGTGCGATATGCACGACAGTCATCAGATCGGGAAGGCTTGATCAGATGGCTACTGGGGAGGTGAGGTGGCAGGAGTTTAATGAGGGCAGGCCCAACATAATTAGGGGTTTTTTAATTATATCGGGAGCAGCGGGATTGGTCATTTAAGTTATTAATTAACCGTGGGGGTTAATTAATCCTTCTTCAATGTGGCAGGGGTTGAGGTTCTTAATTAGTTTATAGATTAACTAATTAATCCCAATTAAGAGTGTATTACGTTTATATTTTAACCGAGGGGCGAGATATATAAGTATTTTGGGGTTTTCACATAATTAAAATAATACGGGAATGGGTAAATTTCTATAGGGGAACTATATTATTACATAAATCAGTGGTTAATATAATTATGTGAAGTGTGTGCTAAGTTTGAAACATTTCTATGTGTATATTTAAAACTTAGGCTAAATGAAAAATGAGGGTTTTTATGAAAATGTTTTAATTTCCCTAAGTAAAATAGGATTTTACTTAAGAAAAACCTTATAAAGGGAATGAATGACTTATGAATGGGTGTGATCATTGATGAATGGGCTAAAGTACTTAGGCATTATAAATTATTGGGCCTAGGGTCCATCCCTCAAAAAGTCAGAGAAATGCTCGAGCCCCTATAATTTGATAGATACCTCGGCACTTAGGGGAAATTAGTGAAAATTTAGGGGAAATGAGTAGGGAAGTTAATTATTTTTGACTTTGCTTGCTTGATGTGCCTTCCATGTCTTTGCCTTTGCTTTTTGATGAAACTAAAATGATTTACACATTTAGACTTATCATTCACCACATATTATTCTGCAACCATCATCTACCTACCCTACCTACTTAACCTAGCATTTTCACTTCTTTATTAGGCTGCACTTAGACTGGAAAACCCTTATCAAACTTTCTCTTCTTTTACATGGTAATGCCTATCTAAGTCTACACTTATTACATCCAAGGGCTCAGATTAAACTGTTGATCTCTTTTTTCACTCTACCTATCTACTCATCTGCCAAAATTACACTGTTTGGTCAGATCTTTATTCTCTATTTCTACAACATGAAATTGAAAATATGAACTGGCCAAGTTTAAACTATTTGACTATTCATGAATTGTGGCATAGGTGACAAGCTGCACACAATTGTTTATCATACAAAAAGATAAAAAGTAGTGGCATTTAGACTTGCACACTTTCCTGGTCTTTCTTTTTGTTGGGGTTCATTTTCTTTCCTTTTTTTGACCATCTTTTATTCTTTTCACCCTTTGATTTTTCTTTTAGGGTATACCCTCTTTACATTTAAAAAAAAAAATTATTTCTTACAAATATGGAAAAACTTTGCAGCAGGTAAAGGTATGAACATATTACATAGCTCATCAAGTCAATCATGATATATGACACCTATTGGTATAGGGGCATAACAGTGGCTCCACTTGGGGATGGCTTTCCCTGGTGGAAAGTGAAGAACAGTATATCAGAGGCCTCTGAATGACTTTGACTATGCTCTGCAACCTTCTTATGCTTGCTGCTTTATTGTAAGTATGAAAGTAATACCTCTAAAGCTTAGGGCCTTTTCTTCGGGCTTCAACTCCAAAATCTTACTGTCCAATCAAAACTTGTGACATTACAAAGGATATAATATGTACATGAAGAACATGATAACATTAGTAAGTAGGATCAAATTAATGCTTTAACATCTGACCATTAACTGGTCCTTCTTCTGCTTCTCTACCATCTAACTCTTTGAGAAAATATGCATTATTTCCTTTGAAAGCATAGATGATGTAGGGTCCTTTCCATAGGAAGTCAAACTTCCCATGTTTCCCCTTGTCCTCTCTTCTAGAATCCCATCTTAACACTTTGTCTCCAAGGTAGAAATCTTCTGCCTTGGTTCTTCTATCAAATATCTTCTTAAGCTTTTCCTACAACACTTCGGATCTTTGGTACACCTCCTCTCTGGTCTGTTGTAAATTGATGGTCTGGTTTATCCTTCTTTGAATATCATTAGGTTCCACTTGAGCTTCTTGGAGTATTTTCATGACAGGAACTCCTAATGATGAAGGAAATACAACCTCCATGCCATATACTAACGCAGAAGGACTGGTTCCAATGGAATTTTTGGTTGTAAGCCTGTATGCCCATAATGCATTTATCATTTTTTTGTTCCAAGTTTTCTTGTTTTCTTCCAACAGTTTTTGGATGATATTAATGAGACTCTTGTTGGAAGATTCAGCCAGTCCATTCCCTTGCGGGTAGTAAGTTGTGGAATGGCCCAGTGTAATGTGATACTTGTAACAGAAACTCAACATTTTCTTTGATTTGAAAGCTGCAGCATTATCAGTAATGATTTTAATGGGGCAACCAAACCTTGAAAATATAGTGCTCTCTAGGAAACCTATGATCACTGTGTCATTGGCCTGTCTGGAAGGAATGGCCTCTATCCATTTAGTGAAATAGTCAACGGCAGTGAGTATCCATTTGTGTTGACCCGAAGAGCAGGGGTGGATTTCTCCAATGAAGTCAAGACCCCATTGTTGGAAAGGCTTCTTGGTTGAAATGGGTTTTAAGGGTAAAGGTAACAACTTTCTCTTGCCTTCAAAAATTTGACATTTATGGCAAGAAGTTACAAATTTCTTCACATCTACAAACAAGGTTGGCCACTAGAATCTAGCCCTTAGGATTTTATCTGCAGTTGACTTCCAATAGAGGTGTCGATCATAGTCTCCTGCATGAAATTCTTGGAGAGCCTTGTCACCTTCATCTTTTAATAAACAATTCAATAAAATTCCTTCATGATTTTTCCAAAAAAGGGTATTACCTAAGATACAAAACTTTGAAGCTTTCATTTTTAAAAACCTATTCTTGGTTCTGGATAACCCTGGAGGAGCTTGCAGGTTTTGTAAAACATAAATTACATCAGCATACCAAGGTGATTCTAAAAAGGCCTGGCTGATTTGTGGAGTCACCATCTCCTGCTCGTTATCTAGTTCATTTATGTCCAGGGCTTGACAATTATTTTTTGCCATGAGTTTGGCCAATACCTGTCCCTTTATCAGTTTTGTAGGTTTTATCTCTATATCATACTCTAAGATGGTAGAAATCCATTTACCTCTTTTGCCATCAATTCCACCCTAAGTTAGGATGTCTTTGACATCTGCATTAGGCACATAAGCTATTACATGAGAGTATGATATGTAGACTCTAAATTCTTTAATGGCTTTTACAAGTGTAAAAGCTTGTTTCTCCATGAATTTGTATTTTAATGATGCATCTCTAAGTGCTTTACTAAAAAAGGCTATAGGTTTTTCACATCTATGGTCATCCTTTTGTAATAAAATAACTGCTATAGTGTGTTCTGATGCAAAAGAAAAAATGATGAAGTCTCTATCAAATTGTGGGCTGGTGAGGACCGGTGTTCTAGTTAAGGCCATTTTGATTTCTTCAAATGATTGCTTGGCCTCTATTGTCCATTTGATACCTGAATCCTTTTTTAGAATGTTATTTAGTAATCTAATGAGTTCTGCTAAGTTAGAAATGAATCTTCTCAAAATGTTTATCTTCCCTAGGAAAGCTTGAAGTTCTTTAATACTTCTTGGATGAGGTATCTGTAGTATAGCTTCGATCTTGGAAGGGTCAATTCAAATGCCATCCTTGGAAATAATATGACCTTAAAGTTTACCTTCCTCCATACCAAACAAGGACTTCTTTGGATTCAAAGAAATACCATATTTTCTGCATTTTAAAAAGACTTGTCTGAGATGGTCCAAGTTCCATTGATCTGATTTAGAAAAAATAGTTAGATCATCTAGATATATAACAAGAAAATCATGAATTTATTTGGCGAAGGAAATTTCCATTGCCCTTTGGAAGGTTGCTACTGCGTTTTTTAGTCCAAATGGAATTTTGATGTACATAAAAGTGCCCCATGGTGTTGTAAAAGTAGTTTTCTCTTGGTCATCAGGATGGACCATGATTTGGTTATATCCTGAAAACCCATCTAAAAGTGAAATTCTACGAGAACCCACTACCCTTTGCAAAATATGATCCATTTTGGGTAAAGGATAGTTATCTTTAAGAGAGACCTTATTTACATTCCTCAGATCAACGCATAACCTTATTTCCCTAGTTTTCTTGCTAATATGTACCAAGTTAGTCACCCACTCTGAAAATCTAATAGGGTCAATAATCCCTGCTTCATACATGCATTTAATTTCTTTTTCAATTAATGGTAAGAACACAGGGTTAATTCTTTTGAGTTTTTGTTTAAAGGGCTTTTGATTTTCTTTCAAAGGTATAGTATGCTGGATAATGGAGGTGTCATATGACTTCAAATCTTCATAACTCTAGGCAAAGACATCCTAGAATTCCCTCATAAGTTCAACATATTTTAGCTTCTAGTTAGGAGGTAAAGACTTTGACAGTTTTATCATTTTTGGATTGTCCTGAATCCCTAAATTGTATTCTTCAATATCTGCTTTTAATGGTTCCATTTTAGGTTTCTTAGGAATGTCATTGGAATCAAACAGATCTTCTCGAAGAGTCAATCCTTTAGGTAAATGATTGTGTTTTAGGTTAATAACATCTATTTCCTCATCAATTATTTCATCTAGGTCCATTTGTTTCAGGTCTTGAACTTCTTTTTGTGTGAATTTTGTGGGATGAAGCATATTAATTGAACTTTCCTCTAAAATATTTGTTTCTACCTCATCTGTCTGATTAGAATTAATAATTGTATCAACATCTATGTAACTGTTAGAAAACTCTTCATCTAAAGTTAAAAATTTATTGATCTACTCATCACTATCAAAAACCTGCCAGTTCTTCAGATTATCAGGTATGGCTGGTCTATGCCTAATTTCAGTAGTAAAGTGATGTTTAGGTTCAAAAGGTAATTTGCTGGTGCTGGTAAACATTGACAGGCTATGGGATTGCAAGTTGTGTTTTCTAGAGATTGTAGCAAGCTGAGTTTCCAAAAAAGTGTTGAGAATTTCTATGACTGTTCCTCTATAATACCCTAATCTAGGATCCCTAGTTAAATATTTTCCTTTAATCTATTTGATTATTAATTCTGAATCTCCTATGACAGACACTCTGATTGCTCCTAATCTTTTGACAAGTTTAAGACCCAGCAAAAGAGCCTCATACTTCGCCATATTGTTGGAGCACTTAAAATTTAATCTGTAGGCATGGCCTTCAGCGTGATCGTTTTCTAAATTGTACACCCAAACTCCTACTCCTACCCCTAGTTTATTGACTGAGCCATCAAATTCTAAATGCCAAAGAATTTCATGCTCATAATTGGTGTCAGGGGTGGTAGGAATTTGTTTAACAGTGGGATCTGGTTTTTCATTCTCATCTGGCTTTTCTTTGTTATTTGATATTTCCTGCATGTGAGCACTTGACTTTTCTCTTTTAATTTCTTTTGGTTCTACTGCTAAAACTTCTAAAGTGTTGGGAGGATTGGTTTTTGCATTGTAAAGAAAGAATGAGTCCATATCAAAGTGTATTGAGTAGATGGGCAAATTTTGGGGGTTTTCCTGACTACTTACTACATATTTCATCAATGTTTCTCTGTATAGTTTCTTTGGTTGTCCAAAAATCGAGATATGACATATCCAATTGAAGAGATTCCTGAAGCTTAGCACCCCAGGACCTAGATAATAACATGTCATATTTGGGTGGTATATCTACTACCACTATATCCATTAAGATTTTTTTTGTAGGGTATTGAACCAATGAGACACACAAGTCTTTTATCAATCATAAACATCTCACCTGACTAGAATAAAAAAAAACAAATCTTTGTATGGTCTAGTGATATCTAGGTCTAGCTTTTCCATTACAGACTTGGGCATGAGGTTATGAGATGCCCCATAGTCGAACATGATATTGTGAAGAATTTTATCATGTATGTTTAAGCTCACATAGAAGAGAGGAATTCCTCCTTCTAATGGTTTTCAATTCACTTCTGGGCCAAATACTAATTCGGGATGGTCATCAAAAACACTAACTGAGTCTTCAATTCCAGTAATTTTTAGTGATCTATTGATTTGAGTTCAATAGGCATCATGTTTAGCTAATTTGGATAATGGGACAACAATTTTTAGCTTACCTACTTCAATTTCCAGATTAAAGGGTTTTTCTGTTTGGGATTTTGGATTTCGAATAGCAGTATTCTCTCTGTTTTCTGTATTTTCTGTGTTTTTCTCCTTTTCAGGTGTGGGATCATGATTATCTAGTTCTCCTAAATCAACTTCTGGAGGTTCTTCCACATTTCCCTTAGAAGGAAGATAAGTGGATGGTTGTTTATTGTTTGGTTGATTATCAGAGACATCTTCAATTATGGGGTTAGTAGGATTAGTGTTTGTTCTAGAAAGAATATGTACATGTGTAGTGATTGTCTTACCTTTTATGGGTTGTTTTGGAACCTTTTGTTTGTTTGCTTTAGGAACATCAATTCTCCTACTTCTTAAGTTGTATTTCTTATGCACCTCAAAGATGGCTGTGTCATATCCTTCCCTAAAGTCGAATGATTCACCTGACTGAGTTTGAAACTGTTTAAGAATGTGGGCCTCTTGATCCTCTTGGGTCAAGAAAACTTCTCCTTCATTACTGAGTCCCATCAGATTTATTTGAGTATCTTCTATTGGATCTTCAGAGTTGGAAGCTTCTGCATAATTCTCCTCGAAAGGGGGTCTAATATTTTGGTCTAGACTAGTCTTCCCAGTGTTTTAGTTTTTATTTTTTCTGAAATTAGGATTTCTCCCTGTGTCGGTTGGCTAACCATCCAAGGGAGCTTTCCTTTCAATTGTTTCCACTCTATCTCCTAGTCTATCCATCCCTTTAATTATGGCATTTAGATTCTGTTCAAAGAGTGAGGTTTCCTCCTTTAATGTATCCTCCTTTCACTCCTAGCCTTAGCTCTTTTAGACATCAGGTTAGCTTCAACACTGACTGCTATGCTTTGCATATCTTCCAAAGTACGAGGGGCTCGTTCTCTTAGATGGAAAGCCATATTAGAATCAAATCCATCTAGGAATTTAATTAAGGCTAAATCAGGTGGGGGTCTGAGATTTTGAGGGATGGCTTTGTTAGTGACTAAATCTACCTCCGGCTGAGAACGGTAGGTCTAGGGTAACATCAAACCACGCTTAACTTGGTAGCTAGCCCTACCAGGTCGGGAGAGGGCTTTCTCCTTGTTAATCTCAATGAAAATTTATCAAGAAAGGCTTGAGATGACTGATATAAAAACTAATTTTAGTCTAGGTATGTTTTCTCAGAGGAATTTTGATTGATTTTAATGGTTGGTTGCTAGATCAGATGGGGAAGGCAGCATTGGGTCTGGGAAATCAACATAGATTTGTAGGGGTTTTTGTGGGGCGAGGTAGGAAAGTGTTTTATCACTTTGAAATGAGTGTAATGGTGAGTCTAAATACTGGTGAGGATCTGGAGAGGGCATGCAAGTGTTATAATTCCTCTTCAGATAGTAGAAAACATGCAAAACTAAATAAACCCCAAGGCAGAGCACTAAAACACCAATGGATTCTACCTTTTACACTTGATTCATTTAGTTATCCAAAATAAGGGAGATGATGGCACACATAAACATAAGATCAACTGAATTATAGAGAAGAAAAAAATGTTAATTCACATTACCACAAGAATCCGACAAAATGCTACAAAACCCTGGTTTATTTCCTTACCAAACTGCAGAAATGATGTACAAAATAGCTCAATGCATCCACAAGAGTCCAACCTTGACAAATGACTAAGAAAGTACAAGATATAGGCATAAAAACACCTATGCTAGCCATCAGCGGTTGAATCCATGAGTCAAAGAGCTGTTTCAACAAGATCTAAACTAGGAGCTGAAAATAGGCAGTGGAACAACTTGCCTCTAAAACTATGAAAACTGATTCATTCAGCTCAAAACCACCTAAAACTAATGTATCTACCTCCTTAAGTCATTCTTCATCATTTTTACATCATAATACATCAATTTTCATCATATTACATCATGAATTATACCATGGGATAAGAAAAAGTCAAACTGGTAGAAAACTAGGCGAAAATCTGAGTTTTTGAGCAAAATTGGCAAATGCTTGCCTGATGTTCAACGCCTTTTCCAAGCTAAGTTTGAAGGCCTTCCCCTTCACCAAATTAACTCCAAGATGGCTTGTTGAAAAGGTATGTCTATATAATTTCTAGGATAAGTGGAATTTTTGGATTTGGTTTCCATTTTCCCCTTCAAAACTCAGTTCTCCCAAGATTGCTTCCTATGGGTCCAAAAAGTGGCAGAGAGGGCATTTTTGAGGTGTTTTTTGCCCTTTAGGTGACCCAGATCTCCTCCAAACTTCATGAAACAATATGTGTTTTAGTAATTTTTCACAAGGAATCCAAAAATGGAAGCCATTCTTCAAAATTCCCAACCAGCTCAATGCGTAGAGCCAGTGGCGCTGCGCATCAGATGAGATTTCCTGTGTTTTGCAAAAATTTGATGTGCAATGCCCTTTTTCAGACCGATTTTGGAGGCCTTTCTGGTGTCCAAATTGGGTGCAAGATAGCGTGTTAGAAATATTATTGAGTCTAATTTCCAAAAAATCTTGAATTTTTCAATTTGGAGTTCATTTGCCATGTCAAAAGTCAAATCGCCAATGACTGGTCAAAATGTGAAAAATGAGGCTGCCTAAATGTAGAGTGTTGTTGCAATCAACTTTTGAAGGTATTCCTCAACTCCAAATTGAGCTCATGATAGCTCATTGAAAATATCTTCATGTATAGTTATCATTTCACTCATCAAGCAAGTCATTTGGCCAACCAGACTAGGAGAAATCTTGATTTTCCCAAGGTCACTCCAGAGGTGCAACAATTCTCCTGAGGCAACTATATTTTGACATTTCTCTAAAACCATGACACCTGTGTAAAAAATGAAGGAGGTTTTTTTTCATTGGCCTATTTTGGAAAAAAACCCTCTCACTTTTTCCAAATTCCTTTTTCCTTGCTCAGAAACATCATTTGAGTAAAACCTATCCCGATGTGCGGAACAGGGGATTTGTCGAAATGAAGTGAAATGAAGGGGATAAGGGGCTTCTAAATTCTTGAGAAAGTTTTGGGAAGTAGGGAGGGATGTTAGGAAATAGGGAAAATTTCAATTTCAAATATTGAGTGAGGGGAAGGGGGCCAAAAGGGAAAAACATAGGGCTAGCCTAGAAAATTGTCAAATTGTAGCAAGAAGCTAGGGTTTGTGGGAAAATGATGAATTTGAGGGATATCAGTGATGGGAAGTGTTTAATAAGGTACATTAAGGATAGGGGAAGGTGTATGAATATTAGGATACAATTTTTGTTGATGATTTGACCATACAAGATAAATTACCTTCAAAACCCTAGGAGAGGGAAATGGGCCTTACCCGAGCACAACTGAAACATGAGGTAGCAAGGGGGCAAGCAAGGAGTTCAAAAATGCTAATAGGCTCCTCTTTGATTAATTTCCCACCCTTGTGAGGTATCCTAGGCTGTACATTTCTGTCTCTTGAACTGTCACTTTGTGTTTCTTCTTCATAGCTTGAGTCACTGTTTCTTGCCATGATGCTTGATGTTTATCTTAGGAAAATGATGTGATGAAGGTATGGTGAAAAATGGTAATGAAGGAGGACAATGGTGATGAGTATGAAGATATTTTACTCTTGGGAAATGGAATTGGGGAATGAATGGATTAGTTTTGGGAAACTAGGGTTTAGTGAGGGATTTAGGGTTTGGTAAAGGGATTAGTTGTTTTAGGGGAGTGGGATATGGGAAAATGGGATAAATGGAGTGATTTAGGGTAATGAAAGAGTGAAAAGGGTTTAAGGATTTTTTTAGTGATCGTGGAGTGAAAATTGCACAATAGAATGGCAAACAGACATTGATGACAAGCTAGGGTTCCATTTTCCACATGCAAAATTTATGAAGAACACAAGAGTGGACTCAAATTCAACTGTAGGATGTTGTTTACTTACTTGTAGAATGAAAATGTAGCAATTTTTAGGGTTATGGCATGATTTGGGATAATTTAGGAAGATCTGGACTGATGCGCAGCGCATTGGGCCCAATCCGCAGTCTCCTCCTGATGCACAACGCCCGTTCAAAATAACACTGCAGGAAAGGCTCTGATGCACAGCACTAGCTTGATGCACAGTGCACTGCCTCTGATGCGCAGCACCAGGCCAAGTTGCTTGAAAAATAGGGGTTTTTGTCTCCTTGGCTCCAAATCATGATTTTTGACTCTCCAAAGGATTTTTGCTCAATGAAATGATAAATAGGACCCCTTTCACTTTAAATATGGATGACCTTTAATTTTCACTTATCTCAAACCGACTTTTGTAATGTCAAAGTCACTTTTGGTCTTGAGCTCTGTTTTTCCATTGAAATTGACTTTTCTTAATCATTTGGTAAACTGATGCATTGATGCTTTGTTTTTTGTCTGCATTGGTTGGAGTTGGCAAGGTGGGCAAGGGCAGTAGCTCTGAACTTATTACATATAGAAAATATTGAAATTACATAAAGTTTTTGTACATAGAAATAAAAACTTTGTTTTCACCTCAAAATAGAGGTTTGAGGTAAAAACCACTTATTAAGCATAACATCATTGAAATTTAGATTTTCTGAATTTATTAGACCTCCTCATGTGCCTCCTCACCCTTTATTGAGTTTTTGCTAACCATGGTGACAAACCCTAGACCTAATGAGACCTAAAACCCTAAAAATGATTTTTGCAAATGTAATGACAAAAAATGACTGTAAATGACCTAAACATGTGAAAATAGGCTAGTAGGTAAATAGCATGAGGGAAATTAAAAATGAACCACTACCATCAGTTGATCCATGACCTAATGGAATGCAACTGATTAGATGGGACACCTAATATGCATGCAAAAGAGAAATTTTGATCACTGATGGAGGGATGAAGATACTAACACTAACAGGCTTTATAGACATTGTTGAATCTAGTGCAATAATCCTGCACAGTTTCTTGTGTTCCTCTCTTTAGGTTTTCATACTCAGATAGAATCTGAAGAGGATCTTTCTTTTTCTCCCATCGGTTCAGGAATTGTCTATAGAGAGTTTCTAGGCTGTCTATACTATTTGCTGCTAAACCTCTGAACCAAGTTCTAACTTCCCCAGTTAAACTCTGAACAAATATTCTCATTTTCACATCATCAGCATCTATTTCATAAATTTCAAAGTAATCAATCATCTTCTTGGTGTGTTGTTGGGTTGTATAGGTACCAGTACCATCAAACTGAGTGATCTTACTTTGGTAATCCTAGGGCATGGCACCTAAGTTTCCTGGTAGTACCAGGGGGGTATACCTATTTGCCATTGCTATAGGTAATGATGAAACAATAGCTAGGGTTGGAATAACATTGGGTGTTTGAGTTGTGAATGGAGGGCTAGAAGGGGTGGTCTGATGTGCAGTGGTTTGAGGTTGAGATGTATGAGGAAATGCTGATGAGATTGCAGAGGTAGAAGTGATTATAGAGGGATTAGGTGTTCTTTCACTGGTAAGACCAGATTGTAGTGAGTTCTAAAAATGTCTATCAATTGAAAAATTGACAACTTGAAGCTATAATTCTTCGATGAACACTGGGTCTGGGACCAGGTCAAATAATTTAGAATCAGATGAAGTCCTAAACAAAGAGGTCTCAAAGTATTCGTCAAACAGTTGGTATTTAAGGTAAATTCACCTAACAGGACAGGATGATGATCTGAAGGTGGGCCTAGGACTAACAAAACTTTCTTGTCTCCTAAGAATTCTAGGGATTAGATTGGGGTTCTCAAACAATTGTGGTGGATCGGGATCAAGATTAGCTCTAGTGTAATGAGTCCTTTCTGAATCCAGGTTTTTAGGTTTTGTTTTTTATTTTCTTAACTGATTTCAAACAAACAACTTCTATTGATTCCTTAAGATGCTTTAGATTAAGATTTCAAATATTCTTAAAGATTTGTTTTGACTGAGGAATTGTCTTCTCCAGTGGAGTCGCCAATATGTTATCACTCAGATTTTCCTTGACATTGTCAGAAGAAGGAAAGGGGTCCGAGGTAACCAAAAACCAATTTTTAAGTACAGAATCTAGCCAATCTATACTCAAAGAGGGATCTCTCTTTAAGAATTAGCTTTGTTTTATAGGATATTAGGCTAGTTATGAAAGCTTGGGGGTTTTGATTGTGTTTGGTGGTGAAATTCAGGAGCAGATGGATAGAACAGAGTATTTCAGGCCATTGGCCTATGGAGTCAACTGAGGATGGCTTAACTAAATCAATTTTTTCAACAAAAGAGGGCTTCACAGGGCAAGATAGTCAAACAAGAGACAAATGGTAACTTGAAAGGGTGAAATGGACTTAAAAGGGAAGAAGGGTAATTAAGAATCCTTCAACAAGTTTTAAGAGGAGGGAAATTGGGTGATCACTAATAAAAAGCAATTAAGAATTTCTTATTAAATGACCACAATGATAAACTAAGAAGCAAGGAGCAGTTAATAATTCCCTGCCTATGATAGTTTAGAAGAAAACATTTATAATAAAAATGATTTTAAAGACAGAATGCAGTAAAGCACTTTCTGAAATAAACTTTTTCGTTTATTATTCAGTTATGAAACACATGTCAAATATTAAGCCAAAAAACAATAACACATAAGATATAGAATACTTATTTGTCAAACATTTGACACATGAATCCTGTAAAAAGTCCTTTGCTTTATTTCTTCATCCAGCTAGCCATGCAAGAGTTGTTCAACAACACTTTATTCCAAACTAATAAGTTTATAGAAATGTCTAAGAATCCACCCTAAATACTTCGAATGGGGAAGTACTTATACAAAAATTTACAACGAAATATCTCATAACTGAGAGAGATATAATCTAGGAAGACTAACCATATGTTACATAAAAGTAGAGACAGATGGTCTCAAAGATAGAAGCTAAAAGTGAACTGATGGGTTGTTGTCCCTGTTTTTGTGAATGAGCTAGAGGTAGGCCCTATGTTTGAGCATCTTGCTTTCTTGCCTGTAATTCTGTGTTGGCTGTTTTCTTTTCATCTTCTTACTGATACTCTTTGACCTGTTCTGATACTCTTTACCTGCTTTATCCCTATTCACCTTCTTTTACAAAATTTGACTATGGTGAATATTTCAATTTTATTTTTTACCAAGGTAAATCATAAAATGTTTATCATATCTGTCCACCAATCATCCCTTGGTATCCTAGCCCTTTGCAGCTTCCTGAAGATTTCATCAGCTTCTGTGTATTTTACAAAATTAGGCTGTAGAGGAAACAAATGTTTCAATTCATGCTCCACATAAAACAGTTTCTCCAGACTGTCATATAGAACTCTGCTTATAGGAAGTGCCTTGGGTGTAGATGCATTAGCTGATGAATTGACCTGATTATTTGCATATTGACCCAATTTTTCAATATAATCCTCATGCCTCATCAATTTATCATTAATAACTAAAGGACTGGGAAGTCCTTTACTCTGTAAAATGCCAAACTTTTCCATAAATTCATCAATGTCCTCCTGCATATTCTGACATTTTCTTTCTAAGTTTTGCATTAGGGACCTTTTGGTTAAGACTTTCTTGATTTCCAGGATAGTTCCAACTGTATCCTCAATATTCAGTTGTTCCAACTGGCACTTATTTCTGTTGTTCAAAACGTTTATTGGCCTGATAACTTCCTCAACATTCCCTCCTAGCTCTTCCTTTGTTTTCTGAATCTCTTGAAGAGCCAATTTCACCAAGTCAATCTGTTCAAAAACAATTTGTATGGATGATCAAACATCATTTATTGTTTGAGTGATGTTGGTGCAAAGAATTTTCTTGATATCTGTTAAAGGCTTGTCAAAGGTGAGGTACTTTTCCAATTTTTTCACTTGTTGAGCCAAGCCTTTATTTTTCCTTACTTCTTCAGCAAAATTAATATTTGAAACATCATACTTATGCTCTAAGGTAACAAATTTTTCCTTTACCTTCTGCAATTCAAAGACTCGGAGTTTCATCTCCTCCATGGACTTGATTAGTTCTTCAGTGCTCTGACCTGAAGTTGCCACCTATTCTGTACCTGTGCTTATACCTGTGATAGCTTCTATTGTGGCCAAAGGGACATTTGGTGCAAGGGATGTAGCCAATGTTGAAGGAACTGCCATGGAGACTACTGGTACTACATTTTGACGCTGAGAGGTCGACTCACTCTGCTTGCTTTTTACTGATTTCTCCAATTCCTGCTCAGTCTCCTTCAATTGTTCATTTAGCTTGAGGACTAGGTCCATAGGCTCTTATTCAGCCTTCTTTTTAATAACTCCAACAGTTTGTGGATACCTTAATGGAGGCAACTTTAACTGCTTTCTCAAGGCAGCTATGTCTTCATCTTTCTTCTTTATCAAGGCCTCTACAGCTTTTACATCTTTTGGGTTATGACCCAATCCAATAATCAACTCCTCCAGTGATTTAATTCTATTGTCCTTAGCCTGTGAGGAGGCTCTTTCTAACTATAATTGAGCAGTAGTGTTGTTCAATGAATTCTCTAATCTATGGGCCATCATGGCTTTACTTGTCAAGGTGGAATACACCATTTCCCCTGTCTGCTTATGTAATTCAATCTTATCTAGGGGGTGAATGTCCTTGGCCATGACCTCAAAATCAGTTTTGAGGTAGTTTGCAAGTGACTAAGGCTGTTGTACTTTGGGCTTTAAGAAGCTCATCTGCATCTTGCCTTCCTTGATGTCATAAGCTGATATCAACCTAGTCTGATTGGTAGGAGCCATCTTCATATATCGATTATAGACTTGGGCCCTTAATGGTTCATTTCTTGCCTTTATCTCTTTGAATTTTTCTTTGATGTCTAAGGACTTGTTAGATGAAGGCCTGAAGGATGAAACTTCAATGCTTTGCTATCTCTCCAGCTCCTGTCTCTATGAACTAGAAGGTGTCCCACCAGCTGGGAATGTATGCTAACTGTCTGCACCTTCTCTTTTCAAACTCCCTGTAGTTTCTTCAAAAAAATTTTCCTTTGAATGAGGATTTAGCCTATGCCTCTTAGCACCAGGCTAGTCTGAGGGACCACTAGCAGGGGTAGCTACTTCCCTGTCTCTCTTTGAGCTCTTTTCCTCATTTAGAGGAGTCTGTAAAACAGGTGGATCTCCAATGTTAATCTGAGTTGGATGGGACTGTGTTTGAGCCTTCTCTTGAGAGGTTTCAGGCTGCCTTGACATGCTTGATTGCCCTGTTGCTGGAGTGTTATTTTACCTATGATGGTTCTGCAAGTGGTGCACTATTCTCCTGTGAGTGCCTTTGAGAGGTATCAGTTGTTGAGGCACTAGTCCCTGATGCTGGCTTGTGAGAAGTCTCAACTGGCACCTGTTCAAAAGAATCTAGGTCAATGTCTTTTCTAGGTCTTTCATTACATTTTCTACATTGATATGATCACTATCCATCCCTACAAGAATTCCTTCTCTCCATTCATCTATATTAGCATGTTGCTTAATCTCTGGAATTCTGTGACGAAAATATGGTGATAGTCTATTTTTCATTCTCCTATCACAAATGAAAATGCATGGGTCATTTTTCCAACTAAAACTTTTGTTTAATTTCATGTGGTCTTCTAGGATTTGTTCTACTGCTTTCCATGCTTCCCTATTGTTGCAGACAAATGGGCCTAAGTGATCTTTGATTCTCAACTGTGCTTTCTTCTTGGCCTTAGTAAAGTGGATCAGATATGAGTATATCATTTGTCTGTAATACTCCAATGCAAACAAGCTCATTGGAACATATTTTGGTAGCTTTAATGGGGGAAGTTCACAGCCATATATCCTAATCTCTATGTGATTCCGGTACAAGTACCAGTCACCTACCTTGTATTGTTTGGATAGTTGAAGGATCCTTTTGATTTCATCACTGACCCTAGGAGGAGTATTTCCTGTTTGCATGGTGGTTATTAGGTGGACAAATTGGTCAATGAACTCATTATATGAATAGGGACAAGCAAAAGAATGGTGGAAGATTGAAGTCCAAAAAATGACTAACCTTATATTACCCTTTGTATCAAGTTTATTGACAGAAAATGGGAACCTGTTAAACGGATAGTAGAGGATAAGGTGATAGATGAATGTGGAATACTTGAACACTTTTTCATTTTCTAGCCTCATGAACTGGTCATGGATCTTTTCATCAATAAATGTTGCATAATTGCACTTGACAGCAAGGGGCTGACCTGGGGTAAATATGGACATCAAGACTAGGGCCAATTCATCTACATATTCGCTAGTATTAAATCCCATGACTGCGGCTATCATATCAACTATAATTCTACATGTTTTTGTGAAGAAAACAGACATATAGGGAGGGGGATTATTGGTTTGATGCTCCTTATAGATGAAAGTCTGGCATAGGTGACTAAGTTCAGACTAGGACAATTTAGATGATTTTTCAAGCAAATCTCCAAGGGAAATGGGGGTGAGGGCTTGACTAGGTTGAAATTGAAGCATATCATTAATGGAGTCTACAATAATGGTGAAGAGGACTGTTTGATTTGGGGACATTACTGCTCTGAGGTTGGGATCATAGTTGGCATGGCACTGATGGATAATGTCAGGAAAAATGTGCACAGAGGGGAGAAAGTACATTGGGAGATTGGATTCCCATATTCTGATGGTATCATTTTCATTCAAGTGATTATCTCAGCATTAGCAAAAGACTTTCAGATGGTCTTTATCAGTGCTTAAGTCTTTTATTTGAAAATCCTTATCTGCAAGGGGCAGATAGTCTAAATCACGGTGAGGGGTGGTAATGGGTGGAATATTTAGGGCAACGGGGGTTTCCATTCTGGTTCTTGTGGATGTAGATAGGAAACTGGGGTTTTTATGGGAAATTAGTGAAAACAGAGGGTCTAGGGAAGTTGAATTTCAAGTGTGGTAACTGAATTATGATTAAATTTAGGGTTCTTTTCAATTAATTTGCAGAGAAAGAAAGTATTCAGAGGGTTTCTTGATAGGAATAGGTAAATACCTACTTTTAGGGACGGGCAATGGAATGCAGGTTCACTAGGTAACTGGCGGACTCTGAGTGGCACCGTCTGCAAATTTTGGAGGTGGTTCGAGATTGGGTGTATGGGCTGGTTGACCTCGACGTTTAGTTTGCATGGATATATGCGTTTGCAGAATAGAATGACAAAATGATTTCTTTTGTTTTTCATACAAAGTCAAGAATTTGGTGGGTTTTGGGTTTTGGACGAGTGGCATCAGCGGGAGGATTTGATGTTTTTTCATTAGCGAGAGGCGGTAAGCAGTTTTTATCGCATTGCTAATGGGGGGGGGGAGGGGGGGGGTGGTATTTGGGCTCATCCGCGTGATACCATATGATGAGCGACACGCGACAAGGACACTGTTTACAAAACTGCTCACGATCGTGCGCTAACGTTCGGTCGCGGAGGGCTATACGATATGCACAATAGTTGTCGGATCTGGGAGGCTTGATTGGATGGCTATCAGGGAGGTGAGGTGGTGGGAGTTTAATGAGGGTAGGCCCAACATAATTAAGGGTTTTTTAATTATATCGGGAGCAGTGGGATTGGTCATTTAAGTTATTAATTAACCATGAGGATTAATTAATCCTTTTTTAATGTGGCAGGGGTCGAGGTTCTTAATTAGTTATAGATTAACCAATTAATCCCAATTAATAGTATATTATGGTTATATTTTAATCGAGGGGCAGAATATATAAGTATTTTGGGGTTTTCACATAATTAAAATAATATGGGAATGGGTAAATTTCTATAGGGGAGCTATATTATTACATAAATCAGTGGTTAATATGATTATGTGAAGTGCGCGCTAAGTTTGAAACATTTCTATGTGTATATTTAAAACTTAGGCTAAATGAAAAATTAGGGTTTTTATGAAAATGTTTTAATTTCCCTAAGTAAAATAGGATTTTACTTAGGAAAAACCTTATAAAGGGAATGAATTATTTATGAATGGGTGTGATCATTGATGAATGGGCTAAAGTATTTAGGCATTATAAATTATTGGGCCGAGGTTCTGGTCCCTCCAAAAGTCAGAGAAATGCTCCAAGCCCCTCTAATTTGATAGATGCCTTGGCACTTAGGGGAAATTAGTGAAAATTTAGGGGAAATGAGTAGGGAAGTGAATTATTTTTGACTTTCTTTGCTTGATGTGCCTTCCATGTCTTTGCCTTTGCTTTGTGATGAAAGTAAAAAGATTTACACATTTAGACTTATCATTCACCACATATTATTCTGCAACCATCATCTACCTACCCTACCTACTTAACCTAGCATTTTCACTTCTTTATTAGGGTGCACTTAGACTGGAAAACCTTTATCAAACTTTCTTTTCTTTTACATGGTAATGCCTATATAAGTCTACACTTATTACATCCAAGGGCTCAAATTAAATTGTTGAGCTCCTTTTTCACTCTACCCATCTACTCATTTGCCAAGATTACACTGTTTGGTCAGATCTTTATTCTCTATTTCTACAACCTGAAATTGAAAATATGAACTAGCCAAGTTTAAACTATTTGACTATTCATGAATTGTGGCATAGGTGACAAGATGCACATAATTGTTTATCATACAAAAAAATAAAAAGTAGTGGCATTTAGACTTGCAGACTTTCCTAGTTTTTCTTTTTGTTGGGGTTCATTTTCTTTCATTTTTTTGACCATCTTTTATTGTTTCCTTTGATTTTTCTTTTAGGGTACACCCTCTTTACATTTTTAATTTTTTTTTTTACCTTTTACAAATATGGAAAACCTTTGCAATAGGTAAAGGTATGAACATATTATCTCATCAAGTCAATCATGATATATTACACCTATTGGCATAGGGGCATAACACACACAAAACCATGAAATTCCAACGAAAACAAACAGAAGGATTGGATTCCCAAGGGAGTCGCCAATTTGTGGTGAAGTAAAACTCTAAGTGCGGACACAAACAATTCCTCTAGCCCGACAGTGGGTCTAGCCACAAACAAGACATTCTATGGAAGATTTCCGTAGGTTAGAACCAATTAAGAGGGCCTACCTCTTAGTAAACTTATCTCATTTGGTGATGACCTTGCTTGCTTGCTCTAACTATCTCATGTTTCCTTCTTTGAACACCTTAAACAAGTAAACAACAACAACAAAAAAACCATGATAAGAGACAAATTGTAATTCAACCTACTTAACAAGTCAAGAAATATTAAGCCATAAACATATGAGATGACACATTATGTAGGAAATCAATTGATAGTTGCATATATATTAAATCAAGAAGAGATTACAAACATTGTCTTGACATTGTTGTTCTCCTCCGACAAAACCAGGTTCCCACACACTTCTGTTATCATTCCATGATGGCCTCAAAAATGATAGTTTTAAGGCTATTCCCTTTAGTCTTCACAGTAAACAAAATTCACACTTCTCCCTCACACACAACTAAATAGCTACAACTATGAATAGCTTGTTGTTTACTCCAAACTTAATTAGCACTAGCACACCAACATTAACACTAGCTTGTGCTTTGGAAAAAGGGAGGTTTATATAGCATGAATGGATGGGAGATGGTTCCTCTTCTCATGGGAGAAGGTATTACATCTTGAGGTAGTTCCATCCTTATAGGGGAAAGGAGCCCAAACTGACATCCTCAACTCGATCTGGCCTAGCCATTTACCATACTTCCGTTACGAAGCTTCTAGAGCTGGAAGCTTCGGTTCCTTATTTAAAAACTTTCCAAAAGAGGATCAGCACGATTGGAACAAGGCTTAGTTTCTCCGATTGGCACTAGGGACAGTTCTAACCCTTGCATATCGGTGTGAGGAGAACAAGGGTCATTAGCACTGGCCTTGTAAACTGGGAAAAACATAAGATTTTTGGGAAATGATGCAAAAAGGAATTGTTCTGCTCATGAAGAGGGACACAATGGGAGTTTCTTCATGAAGGGGAAGCATGTAGGGTTCACTGTAGAGGTTCTCCAGGATCAAGGAATAGGGAGTACAGGTACAGTGACAAAATGTTGTGTAACAGTGCAGCACTATTTTTCTTCCACAATTTCGTTTGTGAAGGTTGTAGTGTGAATTATTTGGTATTTTTCACAGTAGATAAATTGTTAAATTAATTAACAATTAGAAAAATAATTTCCAGTTGTTGCAATAGGATTTCAGTAGTTGAAATTTTCACACGAATAGGCTATTGTTGTTAAGGAATTTCATAAAATTAGAGTCATTGTCGATGATGAATCATCCAAATACTCCAAGGAGACAGGAAAAAGGTCCCCAACCTCTTCAAACAAGGTGAAAGATAAAGAAACTACTAGTTTGAGAAAGCTTGACTTGAACTATCAAGACTCTCTCCAACGCGTTGGAAGAACTGAAATAGAGGACAAGTGAGACCACTATCAGCACCAAGTCCTTGAAGTTCAACTTCTTAAATAATTTCAATAACAACAATAAGAAGAGTAATCAGCCAGCTAAGTGTGCACAAAGTTCTAATATCATGCTGGATGTCGAGAGTATGGGCAAGGATCAATATTGTTATTTTCATCAATAATATCATTTAGAAAATACAAGCCTATATTGTAATCATGACATGAACGCTCTAGATGCATACATTATTGACTCAATGCATACAGATGAGAAGACTGAACAAACCAAGGAAAAGGAAGAATCTGAGGTGGCTGAAGAAATCAAAAGTATCAAACACGAAGTTGATACTTTCAGTTATGGGTTCAACATTGAGAAGAAAAAAACTCAAGAACTGCCACCGAATGAGGCCCTGAATTAGAACAAAAACAACCTATATAAATTGAGAAGTCAAGGGCCTATTTTTGAACAAGAACTGACAGGGAAAAAGTTGAAGGAACATCTATTAAGGAAGTTCACTCCACCTGTCATGCAATCTCTAAACAAATCTAGAGATGCTACCATAGCAAAGAACACTTCCTCTAACACTAAAAGTATGACCATAACACTGGAATTCCCAAGAAAAGCCACTCCTCCAAACACTTTAACAATCCCTACTACACTTGACTACAACATAGTTGAGTATAAGAAGAAATCACATGAAAATATTTCAATCTTTGAGCTCACAACAATAGCAAGCCATCGGGAACTGCTTTTCCGAGCCCTTGATCAGGTCTCAATAGTTAATAATGCTTCTTCTTCCCCTGCAACATTAGAAGCTAATATACTTTGCCCTTTGCTTCTATCGATTTTTGAAATTTTCAATTACAATGTTCGTGATTTTTTAGTGGATTGTAGTTCATCTGTCAATGTAAATCCATTATCTGTTGCAGAGTAAAAAAATTCTAGATGGGATAAAATTGATGCACATATTATTTAGCTGGAAAAATCTCTGGTCTAGGCTATTGGTGAACTTAGAAATGTGCTTATTAGGTTATCTAACTACGATCAAGTTCACCAATGTACAAATATCATAATTGTGGACAGACCAAAAGTGTATAGTTTACTCCTTAATAGAGACTGGTCAAGAAAATTACAAGGGTATTTTGCAACTAACTGGTCACATTTGTGGATTCTGTATAGGGGTAAGAACAATCAGATATAGATAGAATCAAAACCTTACATGAAATACATGATTACATCCTTCGAAGGGAAAAATGAGCTGGTCTCTTTCGTCGACATAATTTTTGGTAATTGCTTTTTGGAAATTTACCTTGGGTGTTATCTCGCACGGTCATCACCGATTCCATTAGATACATAGCTGATGCTCCTTCCTTGTTCATTGGCTAGTGCAAATGATTTATGTAATAGAGATGTACATAATATTTCTATTAATAATAATAGTGATTCTATAGGAAATAACGTAATAGGTTGTAAATTTTTTACTCTTTACTTTGATGATTCTAAGACATAGGATGGTTTGGGAATCAGTAGTGTTCTTACAGACCCAGATAACAAGAAACTTGTACTTCATTCCTTCTAGATTTTGAGTGCACTAATAAAACTACAGAATACAAATCACTTGTACTTGGATTGAAGAAACCCATAGACCTAAAGGTAGAGTTGTTGAAGGTAGTCAGTGACTCAAGGTTAGTCACTCATGAGGTAAGAGATAATATAAATTGTGTTTCACCTCATCTCAAAAACTACCAGCATGAGGTATGGCATTTGATAAATCATTTTAAAGCTTTTAATATTGTTTATGTTCCAAGAGTTAGAAATGCAGAAACAAATACATTAGAAAATGATACTACTGGGATGTCTCCATTGAAAAATGGTTTTTCTATTGAAATTTTATATAAACCATCTTTGCCTGAAAATGTTACTAATTTACACATTTTCAATGACGACCTACAGATACTACAATTTATGGAAAATGTTGATGTATTAAAAGACACTGCCATAGAGGAGGATGAGCATGAGTAGGCTTTGCAAGAAGCATCTCAAGTACTAAAAGAAAACACTATGTCAAAAGGTGTGGTGTCCCTAGAGAATTTATATGACTTGCAAAACTGGTTTAGAGGGCCAACAAACACAAAGACTCAAAGTTCAAATCTCACATATGAACATGTCAATTTGGGAACCCCTTAAGATCCAAGGTATGTCAATCTCGGTACATGTTGTTCCCCATATGAGTGAAAATAATTTATTTGTTTATTCAAGCAGTATCATGATGTGTTTTCTTGGACATATGACGATTTAAATACTTATGATACCCACATCATACAACACGTGATTCCTATAAAATAAGGGGTGAAACCGTTCTAGCAGAAACTATGAAAATTTCATCAGACACTGGAGCTCTTTATTCAAAAGAAATTGAGAAAGTTGTTGGTTGTTGGGATCATCTTTAAAGTCAGACATTCCACGTGGGTGTCCAACTTGGTCCTAGTAACAAAGAAGTATGGTGAAATATGCCTATGTGTTGATTTCTGAAATCTTAACCAAGCTTCTAATATAGAAAACTATCTAGTGCCATCCATGGAGCATATACTCCAGATAGTATTTTGGTTTGAATTTTTTTCGCTAATAGATGAAGTTTTAGGCTATAATCAAGGGCTCGCAGTGGAACTAGACATGTTGAAAACTACATTCCAGACTAAATGGGGAACACTCACGTTCAAGAGAATGTCATTTGAACTAATCAATGCTGGTGCAAATTTTCAAAGAGTGATGGACATTGCCTTTTTTTTTCTTATAGGCCAGAGCATTATTGTCTAATTAGATGATGTCACCATATTTTCTAAGAAAATGTCAAATCATCTAATGTAGATATTCGAGTGGTGTCAAAAGTACAAAATTTCTCTGAATCCCAAGAAGAGAATCTTTGGTGTGTCTGAAGGGATCCTACTAGGGCAGATCATAGAAAAGAGTAGTATAAAGATTGACCCTAAGAGGGTCACGGCTATCACAAGGATCCCATTCTCGGTGAATAAGAAAGCCATGTAGTCTTTCTTAGGGAAAGTCAATTTCCTAAATAAAAAATCATCTCTGATTATGCACAGATAGTCAAACCCATACAGGAGATGGTTAAGAAAGATGCAATATATAATTGGGATAAATGAGCGAAAAGTGCTTATGCTCGGATTAAACAAGTTATCACTGATACACCCACACTCTTCAATCTAGATTACAGTAAGGATTTTTTACTCTACACATTTTCTTTAGATTTATCAATTGTCATTTTATTAACTCAAAAGGACAATTAAGGGAATGAGAGACATATCTCCTTTCTAAGGGCTAGTCTATAGGGACCAAAATTAAATTATCCCACCATTGATAAAAAAAAGTGTATGCAATATAAAAGGGAGTAAAGAATTTTAGGCCCTACTTATTGAAATCTCATGCCACTATATTCATACCTCACCCATTCATGAGAATGTTTCTTGTGCAACAAGAACTAGGTGAGAAAATAGCTTATTAGGTGACCTGTCTTTAAGAATATGATCTAGAGTTCAAACTAGTTTATATTATAAATGGTGAGAACCTATTTAGACTAGCAACCAAAGAAAAGGATGTTCCCAAACAAGATCTCTTAGGATGGGAGCATGAAATTAAAATGTACAATGTTGATCGCATTTCTCAGTCCACGTCGACAATGCCTTGGTATGCAGAGTTATGATAATTTTTGGAACATGGCACCTTGCCCCTGCACTTATTAAGTAACCAAAAAAGGGAAATCCTCTTAAAGGTTCTCTTATATCAACTAGTCCATGGAGTGCTTTTCCTAAATCACAACAATGGAGTTTTTCTATGGTGCCTTAAGCCACAAGATACAGAGAAGGTTCTAAAGGATTTACATGATGGATTGATAGGTGGCCATAATGTAGGTGACATCATAGCACACAAATTTTCAAGGGCTCGTTACTATTGGCCCACTCTTTTTAAGGATGATCACACTTATATTTGCAAGTTCCAAGCTTGTATGAAATGTGTCGATCGTGATCAAAGGTCTACCACCCTGCTGCTCTTAGTAGCAGTTGAAGAACCATTCCAGCTGTGGGGCCTTGATGTTATCATAGATATTCTTCTACGCTTGTAAAATCAACACCAATATATCCTCACAACTACAAATTATTTCACCTGGTGGTCGGAAGCAGTTCCACCTAGACAAGTAAATGACCAAGAAGTCATTCACTTTATACAATATAACATCATGACTAGGTTTGGTGTTACTATGCCACATATATTTGATAATGAAACTTTCTCATCATTAAAACTTTATGAGTTCGAATTCAAAAATGGGTTTGTCCTCAATCACGTGTCTACTTATTATCCTCGGGGAAATCGTCTAGCTGAATCCACAAATAAAAATATTATTCACATCATTAAGAAGACCATTTTCTCTAAAAAGAAGAGCTAGAATACTGCTTTGACTAATGCACTTTGGGTCAACTATGTTACCCCTAAGCATTGTCTGAGAATGTTGCCTTAGTTTTTGGTGTATGGTAGATAAGTTATCTTGCCTCTGAACCTATACCTCACAACCTTGCAACTCTCTTAATAGTCACAAGGTAAACCTTGACCATTGGTTCAGAATATTATAAACACTTTACTAAAACTTGAGTAAGAGCTACTCAAAGCTAATGACTGATTTGTCATGCATTAGAACCATATCAAGCTTTGGTTTGATAGAAAATATGCTGGGGAAAAGAGCTTTGATGTGGGTGACCTAGTTCTGAAGTGGGATAAACACCATGAAGTCAAACCTAAATATACAAAATTCCAACCATTGTGGATTGGACTATTCACAATTGAAGAGAAACTCAGCCACAACACTTTCAAGCTCAAATATTTAGATGCGAGGATTGACCGCTACCTATTAATGAATGATATTTAAAGAATTATTTTCAATAGAAACTACAGGTTGCAGTTCTTGTATATATTATTTTACGTCTTTTGTTTGTTTCTTTGTTTTATGCTGTTAAGTTCTAAGTTTCATGTCCTTTTATGTTCTGTTCTGTTGGTCACTCTACATAAATAAGATGTGTGTGTGAAAGTGCATGGCCTAAAGGACTTAGTGGTGTACTAAAAATGAATGTGACAACTTCAATGCTTGGCTATATGCTTATTCTCCTTCTTTGTTTTGGAAAAATCCATAGGTTGAGCTAAGGTCAGATCGAAAATATGATTCATTCAATAGGAGAACCTTGGGAGAACCTATTAGACCTATTAGCCCTGAGGTGAAATACTGCTATTTTGATGACTAAAGGAGGGAAATGGTCTATTCTACTGTCGAGGAAAGGTTACCATACGTTCCATCACCTCACTTTTCTCACTCATCCACTCCCATCCACGTTCACTCATGTCCTAACCCAACCCTTACATCATAACAAAACTCACTTTCACCTTGGCCCTACATGAATTAATCCATTTTTCCCCCCTATGTATTTTTCTATTTCAGAGCGCATGAAAATATGCACTAATGCGCAAAAAGCCCTGAAAACCTTGCCTTTTCATCCATATGCACCCCTTTGCACATTTCTCGAGGTCATCCCATACCTTCGTGTCCCCCGCCATCGATCTTCCCACTGATCTGATGGTCCACACTTCATCCGACCGATGTCATACGCTCACCCACTTCAACCAATCGCCACTGTCAGATCATTCTGCCAGATCTAATGGCTATCACACATATCGCTCAGGCAACAAGAGAGGAGGATACCTTCCTGATAAAGCGGTTTCCTCTCTCTCCTCCGCTGCTACATGGCACCTGATGAATGGAATCAAGTGGGTTTCGACATTTGCCACTTACTGCCTGATGATCACCCAATATAAATGACTTCCGCTTGATTAAATCACTCCCAGGTGTTATCCTTCAAGCACCTCCTCTACCCAATAGTTGTTCGATCTGCCCATTTGAGATCTGACAGCTCAGACTTATTACACTCTCGCCATGACTTCAAGCCTCCGGCGATTGATCTCCACCGTCGATCCACACCATCCAACAGCCCATGTGCCCCCGTACCCCACTTGCGATCAGTCACCCAGGGAGAAAATTTGTTGGCTTTGTCAGTTTTTTTCACAGTCGGACAGTTGAACTGAAATAACAGAATGTGTGGATGAAAGCAAAAAAACAACAGCACGATGCAGCCGAACCAACAGAAATGATCATGGAACATCACTGGCACGAGCGAGCCACCTAACACTGTGGTGAAATTACCAAAATTTGATTACCGTGTTTGTTAGAAACAGAGCTCTCTGAGCTCATGTTAGTCTAGTCATGGCATCAAGTAGTTAGGAGACAGAGGGGATAGATTAAGACATCTCAATCCTCAGAGAGTTCGAGAATAATGTAAAAAATCCTATAAATGGCTAAAAGTTTGAAGTAATAAGGGTTCAACTTTTGGAGACTGTGGATGCTCTGTTCCTCCCAGCGTCTCATCTTCATTCTAGTAATACAAGCTTCTTTTGCTATTACATGTTCAATTGCCATCTTCTCCTCTGTTCTAAGCTTGCACTTGAATAGGTTATTCATGTTTTCTTCTGTGTCTAATGCCAGATAACTGTCATCTTATCTCTACATTGATAAATTTGATTTGCAAGCTTCATTTACTTTCTGTAGATATCCATTCATATGTGTTTATGTATGTATCTACTGGTACAGTCAGGATTCTCCATCTATTCATTAAATCTATAAACTATTGAGAATTAGTGGTCGAAAGCCTTTTCAAGTTGAGGGTGTTCATGCATGTCTTGAGTGGAAACAGAGTTGAAACAGTCATCTGACTTGATCTAAACCCCAAACCATTCCAATAGTTTAGAGAACGACATTGAAGATTTATATGTTACCAAGCATCTCCGAGCTACAACCTAGGAGAGTTTCCTAGAGTGCTAACATAACTGGCATTGTTGTCAGGGAGAGAAGACTGAAGCTCAGCTTCCTTGGGGGATGATACAGATCCAACTTTGATGATAGACAAAGCCTGGACACTATTTGGGTTGTAATCATCTATCTGGCAACTCTACTGGAGGCCGAACCTCTTGCTAACTATTAACACTCAGGTTGTTCCCTTTGACTCCTAAGGGAATACAGCCGAGGTAACCACAAACCAACTTTTGACTGCAGGTCCTAGCCTACCAGCAGTCAGAGAGGGCTCTCTCTTTATGATTTAGCTTTGTTTAAGGGATGATTTTAGGCTAGATATGATGCACATGGGTTTTGTTTGAGTTTGGTGGGATGGTTGATCTATTCAAGCAGAGTTGGCATGCAAAGTGTAAGAAGTTCAAACCATTGGGCATGGAGTCTATGAATGTGAGTTGATGGATGTGTTTTCCTTGGCAGAAGAGGGGAATATGGAGCAAGATAGCTACACATGACAGAATGATTAATGCTGGAATAAGGATGAAATGGAGGTCAGGGGATGAGAGGCAATTAAGGATCTCTCATCCAGCCAAAGAGGGAAAGTGGATGAAGGCTAACTAGGAGCAATGAAGAATTCCTAGACAACATTCATATGTGAATGAAATAGCTTAAACATGATCATTTAAGTATGCATATTCATCACTACTTCAGAGGAAAAAATAGAAAAGTTACAAGAATTGAGCACAGAGGGCATGAAACTAGTTCTAAACTATTCTTTCTTCCTGCAACTCAGATTATGATAAATAGATGATACTGATACATATAAACTGATAAAGAGAGGGAGGAAAGACTTATTGGACCATGAGCAAGCATGGGAATTCCATATCAAGCTCTTCAGCCATTGAGAGCACAACCAGCCATTTCAGATGCAAACATCCAACAATCTTTGATTACAGAGTTTCTTAAGCTTACAGTGCAATGTCTAGAATGAGAGAAACAACCAACCAACCCTTTTCACAATACAGAGGGTGGTATAAATAGAAAAAATATCCAAGAATTATGTACAAATACAGATCTGATGGCAGATCTAGAGAAATGAATAATTCTAACCTAACATCTATTGAAATAAATGCTAAAAATATCTCTATGAGCTGCGCTAGAAGCAACAGCCGAAAGAATGAATAAATAAGGGTCCTTTGCTACCATGCACTGGCAGTTTTTCCTTAATTGTGCTTCAGATACTGAACCGCTGCTCTCACAATGTGGCTTGATACATTGCTTTTGCAATAACTGGGCTTTTAAATCTCCTATCTGCTCCCTTTAGGCGGTTCTGCTGCTGCGAGGTGGCTTTAATGCTCATGACTACGTTCCGGCGGGCTTTGATGGCTCTGAACTACTTTATTGACTTTGCTAGGGGCACTTTAATGTTCACCTACTTTGGGCTGCTGATATTTTCGACCTGATACTCTTTGCCACTTCACTGATGGCTTTAACACTGAATCGGGCCTCTTTTCTGCCTCTGAAGTACTTGAGACTATCCAATCACCCTTTATGGCCACTGTTCGGCCCAAGTATCTACTGCAAGGCCCTTTTCCGTCTTTGGGAGGCTATCAGTGCTTGGCCGATCAAACAATGCTTCACAAATGCTAAATAATTGCAAATTGGCTTAAGGTTGAGCTCCAGAGGTATGTTGAGGCCAAATCATGCCCTTTGGAAGTGTTTCGGGCTTGGAGCGATTGAAAATGGCTAAGGAAAGCCATGCCTTCCTTGCACCTGGGCAGGTGCGGGCACCGCACACAAAACATTGAAAAATGGCCTTTTCTCTTTAAAACAGGTGGAAAGCCCGAACACATGAAAATTCATTGAAAAATTGGTGCTGGTGGGCACTGTTCAAAACATTAAATCGTGGCCGTTGGATCCGGCGCGGGCCAATCCAACGGCCCAGATCTCATTGCTATATCGGTATCGGGGTGGACCGGGGGACGGCGCTTTTATTGTTGGAGTGATGCGATATGGTAACATATGTGATAGACAACAAATATCGCTATCGGTAAAATGGCAGGGCATTGTTATAATATATGATATGCGATACGCCGACTGCCGATGCGATATCGCAATCGGCGATCGGCGACCCACCATGGCATATGTATTATTCCACAGCCTTTGCGATACGCCGATAGGCAAAATCACATCGGCGCTTATGACTCGTACCTCCCGCGTATGCTTTGTTTTAGTTCATGACCTCCCTCCCGACTACGATATCGCATCGGAGGGGATCCCAAAAAAACTTTTGTGCAATCGGACCAAGGTTTTTAGAAAAAAGCCAGGCCTTATGAGATCAGAGGAGGGATTTATGCCTTGCAAAAGGTAAAAGGGAATTGGAGGAAGGCTTTTATAATAACAAGGGGGCCTAGCATGATTGGAAGGGTTGCTAATGCATCGGAAGAGGTCCGATGGCATAAAAAGAGGGTTTTTATGGAGGGATAAGGGAAATGTGAAATCGGAGGGGTTGAATAAGATTGGAAGATGGATTTTTGTGCATTTGGAAGGGGTTTTTATGCGTAGGAAGGAATCCTTTGCATTTGGAAGATGATTTGAGAGGCAAAAACTTCAAATATGGAACATTGCAACATGCAAAGTATGACATATTTGGTATGTAAAAATGTCGATCATGAAAGATGAATACCTGCTGTAGCAGGAGGCTAACAGTGGCTCCACTTGGGGTTGGCTTTTCCTTGTGAAAAGCCAAGAACAGCAGGTCAGATGGCCTTGTATTCAGTTGTTGTTGTATTCTACAAAATTCCCTTTGTTGGCTGCCTTATTAATCCTACCTACCTACCCTAATCAGCACTTACTTTTCTGTTAGGTGAAATGAAATAGCCAGCACAGCCACTTAAGTATTGTAAACATGAATGATATTTGTTGCTTATGTTCGCTGGTCCTCGAAATGGAGATCTTGCAATCAAATGTGGCTTTGTTGATCCTTGCAAAGACAAAGACAACCTTGATCTCCTTTGCTGAAACAAGAAACTGTACAAAAGGGTCCTGCAACAAATATATACAATTGTTGGGCTGAAATAAAGAACTGTACAAAAGTTTGGGACAGCTATCATGCTTTGGAATTGGGAGATCATCAGCAACTTGACATTGAGCCTCGCAGTCTTCTAATGGAGAAGAGCACTGATTCATTTCATCACACAACTTGCATCTGATGGATTGCATAGCACATGGAATAATACATGCAATTCATTATAAACAGGCTCATATGGCAGTTGACTAATCTGCGCTTGCTGTTCTTCTTCTTCTTGAAATACCTGAGATGGTTGAAAACTAAGAGGTAGGGGATCCACTTGGTTCATTTGATCACATGCTACTGCTTCTAAGTCTTCCTCAATCTGATATTCGATGGCTGTTTGGGGCTGCAAAACTAGAGGCAATACATTTTGAACAATGGTTTGATTATCCTCCAGACGGTCAATATCGACACTTGCTGACACTTGATTATACACAGCATGATGGTTATCCTTAAAAAATTGAAAAGACTCAAAACAGAAAGGCAAAGTTCCTTTGCTGAAATGAAAACACTCTGCATTTTCCTCCTTTTCTTCATAGCTGAAATGGGCACACTGATCATTGTATTCAAGTTGCTGATCCTGAACTATGCTTTCTGCCAAAATAAGCTCTGACTCCTCTGCAAGGCTGATTTGGTCGTTAGGCTCATAATCATCATCATACTCATCGTATTTTGGCATAAAGCTGAAAGAAGAAAAGCTATTATATTCATATAGTATATCAGGAGATTGCTCCTTCACATATGGCTGTATGAATATGTCATCTATTTTGTGGCCGGTTTGTTCGTGAATGTCACTACTTTCCTTTTGCAAAACAGATCTGTTCTTGTGCTCTAAACATTCAACTTGCTTTGTGATCAACTACATCATTTCCTATGACTTTTGTAACACAGTATGAAGTCTTTCTTCTTGCTCTGCTTTGTGCATCTCATCTCTCCTCTTCAAATTTGCCTCCACGTCCACAGCTGTGTCCTGCATCTGTTTCATGGTGGACGGTCTCCTTTCTCTTAAACGGAATTCTATTTCTACATCAAAAGCTCTAGGATACTGCAATAGAGCTAGATCAGGGGGAGGTCTTATATTCAAAGGCATAGAATGATAGACACGATTGAATCTATCTGAAAATTGCTGGACTGATTCATCTGGATGCCTTTTCAATTGATTATATTCTTCAATGAGCAACAGGAAATTAACTTTGATCATCCATCTATCAAGGAAGAGCTTGGAAAATTGCTGCAGATTTGAGATGCTGGCCTCGGGAAATGCTTTAAACCAAGTCCTAACTTTGCTTTGCAGGGAAAGGGCAAACAGTATAATACTAACATCCTCATCTTCTACTTCAAATAAATTAAGATAGTCTTCAAAAGCTTGGACATGCTTTTGCGCAGTAATGCCATTCTCTCCATCAAATCTTGGGAGATACTCAGGATGATCTTTGGGCAAAGGATTAAGCACGGGAGGAAAAATGAATGGCTTATATCTATCAGGAACTTTCTGAGGCATAGGAATATGTACAGGGATTGGAAGATTGGGCTCGATTTTTTTTTCCTCCTTGACTGTATGATGATCATCAACAGCATTTGAAGACTGTTGTTCTAATGCGCAAGGAGGCTTTTCATCAACCTTTTTCAAAGGAACATTATAAAAATTATCTCTACAATACAATATACACAGAAAAATCTTATGGATGAGAAAGAACATGATCTCTTGGATAACAATCCAGGCCAAAAACCTGATCTGCTCATACAGTTCTTTCGGGTTCATTCCTCTAGTGGAGTCTTGATTGAAAAATGATGTGGAGTCACCAGGTGGATGAAATGACTTTAAAATGCCTGATCGCTATCCACCGCCACAGATCAGAGCCAAACATGAAATAAATCTGGAAATGATTCGTTCCCCAGCAGAGTCTTTTGGAATTTTCTGAAGATTTTCCCCAGCGGAGTCGCCATTATGTTAACACTCAGGTTGTTCCCTTTGACTCCTAAGGGAATACGGTCGAGGTAACCACAAACCAACTTTGGATTGCAGGTCCTAGCCTACCAGCAGTCAGAGAGGGCTCTCTCTTTATGATTTAGCTTTGTTTAAGGGATGATTTTAGGCTAGATATGATGCACATGGGTTTTGTTTGAGTTTGGTGGGATGGTTGATCTATTCAAGCAGAATTGGCATGCAAAGTGTAAGAAGTTCAAACCATTGGGCATGGAGTCTATGAATGTGAGTTGATGGATGTGTTTTCCTTGGCAGAAGAGGGGAATATGGAGCAGGATAGCTACACATGACACAATGATTAATGCTGGAACAAGGATGAAATGGAGGTCAGGGGATGAGAGGAAATTAAGGATCTCTCATCCAACCAAAGAGGGAAAGTGGATGAAGGCTAACTAGGAGCAATGAAGAATTCCTAGACAGCATTCATATGTGAAGGAAATAGCTTAAACATGATCATTTAAGTATGCATATTCATCACTACTTCAGAGGAAAACATAGAAAAGTTACAAGAATTGAGCACAGAGGGCATGAAACCAGTTCTGAACTATTCTTTCTTCCTGCAACTCAGATTATGATAAATAGATGATACTGATACATATAAACTGATAAATAGAGGGAGGAAAGACTTATTGGACCATGAGCAAGCACGAGAATTCCATATCAAGCTCTTTAGCCATTGAGAGCACAACCAGCCATTTCAGATGCAAACATCCAGCAATCTTTGATTACAGAGTTTCTTAAGCTTACAGCGCAATGTCTAGAATGAGAGAAACAACCAACCAACCCTTTTCACAATACGGAGGGTGGTATAAATAGAAAAAATATCCAAGAAATATGTACAAATACAGATCTGATGGCAGATCTGGAGAAATGAATAATTCTAACCTAACATCTATTGAAATAAATGCTAAAAATATCTCTATGAGCTGCGCTGGAAGCAACAGCCGAAAGAATGAATAAATAAGGGTCCTTTGCTGCCATGCGCTGGCAGTTTTGCCTTAACTGCGCTTCGGATACTGAACCGCTGCTCTCACAATGTGGCTTGATACATTGCTTTTGCAATAACTGGGCTTTTAAATCTCCTATCTGCTCCCTTTAGGTGGTTCTACCGCTGCGAGGTGGCTTTAATGCTCATGACTACGTTCCGGTGGGCTTTGATGGCTCTGAACTGCTTTATTGACTTTGCTGGGGGCACTTTAATGTTCACCTGCTTTGGGCTGCTGATATTTTCGACCTGATACTCTTTGCCACTTCACTAATGGCTTTAACACTGAATCGGGCCTCTTTTCTACCTCTAAAGTACTTGAAACTGTCCAATTGCCCTTTATGGCCGCTGTTCGGCCCAAATATCTACTGCTAGGCCATTTGCCGTCTTTGGGAAGCTATCAGTGCTTGGCCGATCAAACAATGCTTCACAAATGCTAAATAATTGCAAACTGGCTGAAGGTTTAGCTCCAGAGGTATGTTGAGGCCAAATCATGCCCTTTGGAAGTGTTTCGGGCCTGGAGCGATTGAAAATGGCTAAGGAAAGCCATGCCTTCCTTGCACCTTGGCGGGCATGGGCACCGCACACAAAACATTGAAAAATGGCCTTTTCTCTTTAAAACAGGCGGAAAGCCCGAACACATGAAAATTCATTGAAAAATTGGCGTTGGCAGGCACTGTTCAAAACATTAAATCGTGGCCGTTGGATCTGGTGTGGGCCGATCCAACGGCCCAGATCTCATCGCTATATCGGCATCGGGGCGGACCGGGGGACGGCGTTTTTATTTTTGGAGTGATGCGATATGGTAACATATGCGATATACAACAAATATCGCTATCAGTAAAATGGCGGGGCATTGTTATAATATATGATATGCAATACGCCAACTGCCAATGCGATATCACAATCGACGATCGGCGACCCACCATGGCATATGTATTATTCCACAGCCTTTGCGATACACCGACAGGCGAAATCGCATCGGCACTTATGACTCGGGCCTCCCGCGTATGCTTTGTTTTAGTTCATGACCTCCCTCCCGACTGCGATATTGCATCGGAGGGGATCCCAAAGGAACTTTTGTGCAATCGGACCAAGGTTTTTAGAAAAAATCCAAGCCTTATGAGATCGAAGGAGGGATTTATGCCTTGCAAAAGGTAAAAGGGAATCAGAGGAAGGCTTTTATAATAACAAGGGGGCCTATCATGATCGGAAGGGTTGCTATTGCATCGGAAGAGGTCCGATGGCATAAAAAGAGGGTTTTAATGGAAGGGTAAGGGAAATATGAAATCAGAGGGGTTGAATAAAATTGGAAGATGGCTTTTTGTGCATTTGGAAGGGGTTTTTATGCATAGGAAGGAGTCCTTTGCATTTGGAAGATGATTTGAGAGGCAAAAACTTCAAATATGGAACATTGCAGCATGCAAAGTATGACATATTTGGCATGTAAAAATGTCGATCATGAAAGATGAATACCTGCTGCAGCAGGAGGCTAACAATAACTCCACTCTATAGTTCTGGCTCAGTTTGTGAAGCATACTTGGAGAAATCCTCACAAGCCATGAGCTAACCCAGTACCTGACCCTAAAAAAATCATCAAAGAAAGAAAGGCATTGTAGAAAGGAGCATCAGGTTCAGGTAGCTCTAAACATTATTCTATATCTCTTCAAGAAAATCCTGTAATAGAACAAATACATGTTGAGAGTATAGCATCTAATACTAGCAGTGAAGAAAAAATCTCAGAGATTCATAGAGCTCCTTATTCTTCAAGTTCTTCTTTCATTTTAAGCCCAAAGGAAGCCTCTCCTCCTATCCATCATATTCCTTTAGTCCTATCAGTCACTCCTCAACCCTCCTTCATTCAAACTTCTAGTACCCTTATAACCACCACTACTATGGCAGCACGATAAGCACCTACCAAAATGGAAAGAGTCACTTTTGCTAGGTATGGATGTCTAATACTACCCACTCCTTTGAATGCCATGACTACTGGAGAATATCATAAGTATATGCCTAAGTTCACTGGGACTGTAGGTGTTACAGCTGAGGAACATCCTGAATCATTCTATAGCTATGTTGATAACCTAGACATTAGTGAAGCTCATGTATGGATGAGAGTCTTTGTCCAAACTCTAGATGGAGAGGCTAGAAAATGGTTCAAAGAACTGACCCCAAGGTCTATAGTAGATATTGAGGCTTTAGATGATGCATTCCTAAAGAATTGGGGGGATAATAAGGATTTTCTCTACTACCACACCGAGTTTCGGAACCTAAAGAGGGAAAATGGTGAGTTGTTGTCTGATTTTAATAAGAGGTTTAACTGCATGTACAACAAGATACCAGCTAAAGTAAAACCCACAACTACCTCTGCTAAACTCACCTATGCTAGTGCCTTTGATTCTAACTTTTGTCTATTGTTGAGGGAGAGACAATGTGTTACCCTGGCTGATATGCAGGATGCAGCCTTGGAAGTAGAATCAAACATCATGGCTACAGAGAAGCTCAAGGGGAATGTTGATAGAAGGAGACAAAGGTGTGAACGTTCATCATCTTCAAATCCCAAGATAGATAAAATGACCAAGATGATAGAGTCATTAACCTCTAAAATCTCCAAAATAAAGGTTAAGCAGCACCCTCGGAAAGGAAGAGTTCCTAATACCTTTGCTCCTGGAAATCCAAATCCATATAGAAGAGCTAATGAGCAGTTGCAGATTCTGCAAAGAAGAAAATATGCCAATGAAGACCAACGGGTGAAGACCCCTTTCCAAAATGTAGTCATGGAAGAAGAAAAGTTTGAAGAAGATGATGAGATCCATTGTCTGGATGACAAAGGCAGTGCTTCCTTTTTTGCCTTAACTTCCTATGAAAAGTCATTATTCAATGACTAGATCATCCAAGAGTGGGATGGTCGACCTATTCTACAAACTGATGATCAACACAAATATGAGTTGAGGTCAAAGATGAATAATGCCAAGGAAACTCCTATTCAGAAAGTTGTTGCCCCTACAATACAACAAGCTAATAAGTAGAAATAACCGGCAATTGATCCCATCATCCTCAAAGCTCCAGCTCACAAGGTAAGAGGCCTTGACAAGTCTCCTTCTCCTTTTAGCTTTGAATCAGAAATTCAGAAGCTAAGAATACATATATCTCTGATTAAACTGGTGAAAAATGAGTCCTTCAAGAGATTTATCCTCGAGGTCCTTGAGCCTAAAGCCATCTGAGCATCCATTGACTATGTAAATCTGCAAGATGAAAAACCAGCTGTTGTTCTTAGCTCAATGATAGAAAATTATGATGACAACTCCCCATCATTCTATGTCTCTTTGACTATTCATGATAAGATCCTTCACAACTGCCTTCTAGACACATGAGCTAGCCATGATCTAATTCCCAAGGGTGTCATGGAGGAGTTGGGTCTTGACATTACCAAGTCTTATCATGACCTGTTTCCTTTTGACTCTAGAAAAGTGAAATGTTTGGGACTAATCAAAGACCTAGCAATCACCTTGTCTCAGCTTTCCATGAAGAGAATGATCATGGATATTGTGGTAGCAGATGTACCCCCCAAGTTTGGCATGTTGCTTTCCAGAGTTTGGATCAAGAGATTAGGTGGAACATTGCAAAATGATCTGTCCTATGCTATTGTCCCAGTTTTTGGAGGTGAGAGTACAAGATTATACAGAGAAGCTCAGATGGCTTATATCATCAGTGATGAAAGGAATCCCACTAATCATCCCATCTATGTTGTCAACACTGATTTTGGAGCCTGTATTCCTTAGATTGAAGAATCCCAGTTGGCCTCCATGCAGCTTAGGAAACTAGTTTTCCAGATCACAAAGGAATAAGGCCCACAAATTTGGGACATGTTCTTTGATGGAGCTTGCTCTAAGGAAGCTGCAGGGGTAGGTGTAGTCCTTGTGTCCCCCACACAAGAATGCATTCATTTATCTTTCAAGTTAACTTTTCAGGTCACAAAGAACATAGCAGAGTATGAAGCCTTGATATTGAGCTTAAACGCTGCTAAAGAAATGGGCATCAAAGGTTTGAAGGTGTTTGGAGATGCAGACCTTATCATTTAGCGGGTGAACAAAACTTTCCAAGCAAAGCATCCAAGGCTAAAAGCATACAGAGATGAGGTATAGAATCTCAAGGGTTCTTTTAATATTTTTATCATTTCTTACATCCCTAGAATGAAGAACCAACTTGTTGATTCCCTTGCTGTGTTTGCTAGCATGCTTATTCCTCTTTTGCCTCCTAAATTGACTTACGAAGTTCAAGTGAAATATAGACCATCTCTGCCTGACAACGTCAAATACTGGAAAGTTTTTGAAGATGATGATGAAATTAATAGGTTTTTACAAGTCATTGGTGAATTTTTTGAAATGCACATTGACCAAGAAAACGAAACCATTGAAGAATGCAACCAGTCCAAGCTAAAGGACAAGACTGGCTAGGATAGAATTGTTCAGTTGCCTAGTAACCATATACCCAAAGGATTGGTGCCCCTAGAGAAGTTTCTTGATCATAATGATGTACCTTATAAGCCTGCCAAAAAAGAAAATGATTCTGCAGTTCATAGACATAATGTAGGGAGTCCAGACCATCCAAAGTACATAAATCTGTCCACTCACTTGTCTTCTACCCAAAGTGCCGAGTATTGCACCTTGATGGAACAATTTACTGATATTTTTGCTTGGGAGTATAGTGATCTTAAGACCTATGACACCAACATCATTCAGCGTAAGATTCCAATGGATAAAAACACCATCCCTTTTAAGCAGAAATTAAGACCTATCAGCCCTCTCTTATTGCCTTTGATTGAAAAGGAAATCAAGAAGTTGTTGGATGCCAAGATCATAGTTCCCCTAAGGTATTCAAAGTGGATATCTAACCTTGTGGTAGTAAGAAAGAAGAATGGAGAAATCAGGCTTTGTGTTGACTTTAGGAATCTGAACAAATGCTCTAAAAAAGACAACTACCTCTGGCCTAAGATGGAACACTTGCTACAAAATGTTTCAGGGGCTAGAGTCATGTCTTTCTTAGATGGATTTTCAGGTTACAATCAGATTGTTGTACATCCATAACATCAAGAAAACACTGCCTTCACTACTCCTTGGGGCACTTTCATGTACTCCAAGATGCTTTTTGGACTGATGAATGCTGGGGCTACTTTTCAGAGGGCCATGGGCATAGCCTTTGTGGGAGAGAAGGACAAGTTTGTCGTTATTTACCTCGATGACATAACAGTCTTTTCCAACAGTCACAAGGACCATTTGCAGCATTTGAAGAAGGTGTTTCTAAAGTGCAAACGGTTTGGAATTTCTATGAACCCAAAGAAGTCACAGTTTTCTCTAGAATAAGGCAAACTTCTAGGACATATTGTTTCTGTTGAAGGTGTGAAGATCGATCTAGCAAGAGTTCAAGCAATTCAGACATTATCCATCTCAAGGTCAAAAAGGGATATTCAATTTTTCCTGGGTAAGATTAACTCTGTCAGGAGGTTATTCCAAACTTTGCAGAGCTATTGAAGCACATCACTTGCATACTAAAGAAAGGATCAGAAATAAAATGGACAGATGGTGCAAGAAGCTCTTTTAAAGCCATCAAACAAGCTATAATGGAAGCTCCCACTCTGATCAGTCCAGACTATACCAGGTAGTTTTATATCTTCTCTTTTGCCTCTTATGACACACTTGTAGCAGTTCTATTGCAAAAAAATGATGAAGGTGCAGAGCACCCTGTTGCCCTTTTTAGCAAAACTCTGAGGGATGTTGAACTAAGGTATGACCTTATTGAAAAACAAGCTTATGCTCTCATAAAATATTTAAAGGCATTCAGAATTTATATTCTACATTCCAAAGTGGTTGCGTATGTACCTTTAGCCTCAATAAAAGATGTCCTAACTCAGCCAGATATTGATGGAAAGAGAGTTAAATGGATTTCAAAATTCATAGAGTTCAACATAGAGGTGAAGCCCACCAAGCTTGTCAAAGCCCATGGCTTGGCTAAGCTTATGGCTTAGGAAAATTGTAGTTTGTTAGGCATCAATTACATGGGTTCAAATTCAGGTGGTGAGCGGACAAAGGAAACAGCAGAAGAGCAAGAGCAGAATCAGTCTTTGGCTAAAAATCTAGCCACCTATGAATGGTATTCCGGTGTAGTTCATCTTTTGCAAAAGCTAGAAGTCCCTCTAGGGCATAGGTCAAGTCAAGCCTAGGCCATTATGTTCAGATTAGCCAAATTATGCATTAATAAAAACTTGCTTCATTGGAGAGACCCATCAGGGATCCTCTTGAGATGTATAGACAAAGGACAATCTGTGGAAGTCATGCACCAGTTCCATTCTAGCATTTGTGGAGAGAATCATTGTTGGAAAACCATAGCCCACAAGATCCTGAGAGTTGGGTATTATTGGCCTACTCTGTTCTCTGATGTGTTTTCTTTTGTGAAGTCTTGTGACAAATGTCAGAGGTTTGCAGGAAGACAACAACTAAAATCTCTTCCCTTGAAGCCAGTACACTCCAATGGTCCCTTCTAGTAGTGGGGCTTGGACTTCATAGGTGAGATCAATACACATTCCAGTGGCCAAAAAAAATGGATCTTGGTAGCCACTCATTATTTCACCAAATGGATTGAGGCTATACCCACTACAAATGCTAATCATCAGGTTACCATAAAGTTGTTGAATGGGAATATTTTCACTAGATTTGGTTACCCAACCAAAATAGTCACTGATAATGCAGCAACTTTCAAGGCAGAAGAATTGGTGGACATGTGTGAACCAATGGGAATTCAATTGGTACATTCTACCTCATATTATCCTCAAGGAAATGGCTTGGCAGAATCATCTAACAAGAGCCTTGTAAGGATAATCAAAAAACTATTGGAGGACAACAAAAAGAGATGGGATTCCAAGTTGAAGTTTGCATTGTGGGTTGAAAGAGTTACCAACATGAAGTCCATAGGAAATTCTCCATTTAAGTTGGTTTATGGTGCTAATGTTGTTTTACCTATTGAGCTGATTCTCCCTGTGGCCAAATTATTGCAAGAAGAACAGGATGAAGTGAATGAAAGGGCGAGGAGAATGAGTAACTTGGTTGAATTACAACAGATCAGAGAACAACTGGCTGAGAAGTCAATAATTCATCAAAAGAAGATCAAAGAAACCTTTGATAGAAAGGAAAAAATAGACAGTTTTCATGTTGGTGATTGGGTTCTCAAATGGGATGCATTGATGGAAAAGAAGGGAAACCATGGTAAATTTGATGCCTTATGGATGGGACGATTTGTCATTGTCAAGTTCAGATGAACAATACTTTCATTCTGGACAATTTGGAGGGGGAAGGTGTTTTTGATGGCCTAGTCAATGGCCAGTTTTTGAAACTTTACTTCATGTGAGGCTTTAAGGCCTTAATATTGTAATAGGTTTTTTCAGTTTTTGTTTTCTATGCAAATAAACTCCATGCCCAATGGAACACTAGGAGATAATTTTGTTTTGGTTGTTACTGGAAAGGCAGTAGTCTGCAGTTCTTGAAACCTCACAGGGAGGCTTACATCCCTAGAAGGAGCCAATGGTAGCCCTGAGGTGCAGTGCTGCTATTTTGAAGACTAAAGGAGGGAAATGGTCTATTCTGCTATCGAGGAGAGGTTCCCATATGGTCCATCACCTCACTTTTCTCACTCATCTGCTCCCATCCACGTTCACTCATGTCCTAACCCAACCCTCACATCATAGCAAAACTCACTTTCACCTTGGCCCTTTGTGAATTAATCCATTTTTTCCCCATATGTATAATTATTTTTCAGAGCGCATGAAAACATGCACTAATGTGCAAAAAGCCCCGAAAACCTTACCTTTCCATCCATATGCGCCCCTTTACACATTTCGTGAGGTCGTCCCATACCTTCGTGTCCCCCACTATTGATCTTCCCACTGATCTGACGGTCCACACTTCATCCGACCGACATCATACACTCACTAGCTTCGACTAATCACCACCGTTAGATCATTTTTGCCAGATCTAACGGCTATCGTGCATATCGCTCGGGCAACAAGAGAGGAGGATAGCCACCCAATAAAGTGGTTTCCTCTCTCTCCTTTGCTGATACATGGTGCCTGATGAATGGAATCGAGTGGGCTCCAACCTTTACCACTTACTGCCCGATATAAACCGCTTTCGCTTGATTAAAATTCTCCTGGGCATTATCCTTCGAGCACCTCCTCCGCCCGATAGCTGTTCGATCTACCCATCCAAGATCTGATGGTTCAGACTTATTCCACTCCCACCACGACTTCAAGCCTTCGGCAATTGATCTCCACCGTCGATCCACACCATCCAATAGCCCACGTGCCCCCGTACCCCACTTCCCATCTGTCACCCGGGGAGGAAATTTGTTGGCTTTGTTAGTATTTTTCATAGTTGGACAGTTGAACTGAAATAATGGAATGCATGGCTGAAAGGGGAAAAAACAACAGCATGATGCAGATGAACCAACATAAATGATCATGGAACATCACTGGCACGAGCGAGCTACCGGACAGCGTGGTGAAATAACCAGAATTTGATTACCGTGTTTGTTAGAAACAAAGCTCTCTAAGCTCATGTTTGTCTAGTTATGGCATCAAGTAGTTAGGAGACAGAGGGGATAGATTAAGACATCTCAAGCCTCAAAGAGTTCAAAAATATTGTAAAAAAGCATATAAATGGCTGAAAGTTTGAAGTAATAATGGTTCAACTTTTGGACACTATGGATACTCTGTTCCTCCAGGCATCTCATCTTCATTCCATTAATACAAGCTTCTTTTGTTGTTACATGTTCAATTGCCATCTTCTCCTCTATTCTAAGCTTGCACTTGAATAGGTTATTCATGTTTTCTTCTATATATAATGCTAAATAACTGTCATCTTATCTATGTGTTGATAAATTTGATTTGCAAGCTTTATTTACTTTCTGTAGCTAGCCATTCATATGATTTTATGTATCTATCTACTGGTATAGTCAGGATTCTCCATCTATTGATTAAATCTATAAACTATTGAGCACTAGTGGTCGAAATCCTTGTCAAGCTGAGGGTGTTCATGCATGTCTTGAGTGGAAACAGAGTTGAAACAATCATCTGACTTTATCCAAACCCCAATCCATTCTAATAGTTTAGAGAATGACATTGAAGATTTATATGTTACCAGGCATCTCCGAGCTACAACCAAGGAGAGTTTTCTGGAGTGCTAATAAGACCTATTATTATGCTATTGTTTGAACCACTCCACTTTGTATATTTCTACTTGTATTTTAACGCTTGTCCAATCTAGTAGAAAAGGGATAAGGGGAAAATCTAAAGTGAGAAAATCAATATTAGAGGTATTAAATACTTCTTTAAAAGGAATCCTCCTCAGCTCTCAATAAGTAGGGATCCCTATTTTTCCTATCAAAATAATAAGTGTTGATGCACATTTATTCTAAATAAATAAATAAAGGGTGAAAGAAGAGAAAGGCTTCCTGTGTAGGGAGGTGAAGCAAGTGCCTTTGTCGAGGTATTGTCTAGGCTCGTTGGCAGTGAAGCAATGTTTGTGCCTCTGAAGTGATTCCATTAGGGGTATGGTCCAAGCATGATGGAAACAAAGCAACACCAAAGACGAAAACTCATTCTCTGAATATCATAAACTCGCAGCACACATTACCCTTCCTCGATTGAAATGATCATGATACAACATATCTTATGTGTGTTCAATCAAGTATAGAAAAGTAAGATGCTATGTGCAAAGACAAGTCGAAAAAGTAACTTAGGGAAATCAATACTTCCTGAAGGTCCAACCCTTAGCTAAAATCTATTCTTAGATAGAGAAGCTCAAGTCCTCCTAGTGTGTCGCAAAATGTTCTCACTGCTACAACACCCTCTAAAATTTCACTACATTTGAATTTTGGAGCCTACCTCATTATCATATCGAGTATCTCCTTGGTTGTAAAGTGTCATTTGGAGTTGATTCATATGTCTTGGATATTCTTGAGTGTTATTAAGTTCCATCTCATTGATTGGAATATCCTTATATGCATTTCGTGGTCACAACACCTTTCTTGCTGTAAAACAACACTTTTGGGTCACAATCACACACAATTCGCAGTTTATAATGGGGAATGTACATAAAGCATCCTTTTTATGTATATTTGTCACACAGAATGAGTCGATCTTGTGGACAAGATAGACCTTCCTAGAAATCTAAGGATGTCTAATGACAAGCAAGCCGATCAAAAACTATCTTTCTCTAAATATGCTTTTATAAACAAAGGCAATCAAGTGTTTAGGCCTACCTTGGGTCCAACGCTAGTTTGTGGAAGCCTTGCTCCTTTGATCCAAAAGATGAGCTCCCTTGTTGCACACCTGCAAACACAAACAAGCAAACAAATTAAATAGCACCTGAAAAACCAATATCACAAAACATATTTAACATGAAGATCAAGGAATTCATGAAACAATGACATAGGACACATTGTTGAGAAAAATGAATTTGATTGCATTAATTAAAATCAAAGAAGAACTTTACAACCTATGCCTTGATGCTGTACAAGCTCCTCCCAGGGTCCAGCAAGAGTTCTCCCCTACTTTGACAAGCTTCACTGACTTCCAAATGGAACCAAGAGGTGTGTGATCTCTCCTCTCAAGCTCAACTAAGAAGTCCTAATTTCACCAGCATTTACCCTCAAAATGTTCATCTTCTAACCTCTCTAGTCCTCACCCCAATGCCTTAATTTATAGTGCAATGGAGGGAAGTTACTAGGTCCTCCTACAACGGGATAGCTCCTCTCATCAAGGGATGAGCTCCTTCTCTTTTGGGATGCATGAACCACCTCAGAGCGAACAATCCACGTCAAAATTCCTTCTAGAATCCTCTAGAATTAACCCAAAGTGAGTTTTTTAAGATAAAACTTGTGCCTTTTGACTTTCACAGGGGTTCGCACCTACTCCTTTAGGGACAGAGCGGGCAGGTCCGCAGTTTTTATGAACAGTACGTGCGGGACCGCAGGTGCCAATGAGAGAAAGTGCGGAACCAGAGCTTTTATTGATTTTCAATGTCTTTCTCTCATTCTCAAAGCTTGACTTGAAGAGCTGAGGTCTGAGACTTGCTTAGGAGGACAGTACAAGTGATGACAGACTCATACTAACTGCAAATAATCATGGTGACGATATTTTTGTGTAACAGATTGCCCCCTAAAGTGCGAAGTCTGTAGTAGATGAGGATTTCATTTATCATTTAAGAAGAGTGAAGTACTTTATCATTTCAAGGATCACCTTGTGGAGAGCCTAGTCGGAACCTGTAAAAACATTCAATGTAAGATATATATATGAGATCATATCATCGCTGAGGTAGGCATTCCCATACTCAGATCAAAACTGACTAGAAAACTAACTACTGCTCTGATACAGGAATGATCTTGTAATACATCACAAGTATAGACACATGTAGACACAGTATGGATGCATCCATCTGTTTATGAATAGTCCACAATATAATGAATACAAAATTCCTCGCAGCCTGGATGGCAGAAACTAGATCCAGGGTCTTCATTTCTACTTCTCGAAACAGTACGATTCTATCCATGCGAATGAATGTGTTGAAGTCGAACATGGTAGAAACCACTTGATTACCAGTCAATGATGTAAACTGTTAACAAGTGTGAGAGAAACCACCAGTGATGTCAATGGCTCTCAAAGTACTTAGTACAATCCATGAGATGTGAATAGATGTGTTGATGTTGAACATGTCATAGAATCCTTTGATCGAAGGTCAATGATGCAACCTATCGTCAAAGGCGAGAAACCTGCCATTGAGGCATGCAGATCTCAAGGTACTAACGATTTCTAGATCATATTTCTAGATAATGAGCTGAAGTTGATAGAAAGCGATCCATCGCAGGCAAGCCCACAACACGAAATCATAGATCAAGTTGAAGAAATTTAGTTGCAAGGACTGACTCAAGGATGGTCAAGATGGATGACAGATATTTTGCAGATGAATGGCTTATTGGCAGTGACCTCTTGAACACATAACAACACGACAGATGGCTTGGTGACAATTGACCGAAAGTTAATACCCAGAAACCGGCTGAAGACTTTCAATGTGGTTTGATCAACTGTTAGGCAAAGGATTTCCCAACCCAAGTGAATAAAAGTGTCGTGTTCAAGAGTGGTTACAAAGTATGACAAACAGGCTCATTTTTCTCTCTTTTCCCCCACCATTTCTGGCAAGTACCTCTTTATTTTTGACAAGCTTGAGGAGGATAACATTTGCTTGATTATAAGCTCATCCTTCGGATGAGTCCAACTTAGTTTAAATTCGAACCCTAAGAAGGAGTGGTTCGTTCCTATTTGTAATTGAACAGGTCCTTTACTGTGAAATTTTAACGAGTCTAGTATAGGAGAAACTCAGTGTTTTTCAATTTTAGAGAGTCTGAAAAACTTAAGAAGACTCCAGGATTGACCTTTTTCATAAATTTGTGTCTCCCAAGCCTGAAAAAGTATAAAATAATACTTGAGAGAACCGCTTGATCTTTACGACCAAGGAGTACTTTTCGTAATTAGTGTCCCTGATCCGAAAAAGTAAAAAAGCGATCAATGACATGTCGTTTTATAACCAATATCGAATTTGAAACGACAAAAATTCGGCAATCTTTTCATGTTTTTACAGTCAGAAAAGAGCTGTAAGTGGACCGTCTTTTAGTTCCGTTTTAACAAATTTAAAAGAAAAACTCGGCAATCTTTTCATGTTTCAAGAGTTAGAAAAGAGCTTAAAGGTGACTCTAAGGTTTCACTTTTTCGTAAGTTTTAACGAGTTCAAAAAAATGATAAAAATGTACTCATGGTTTTCACTTTTTCGTAAGTTTTAATGAGTTCGAAAAAAAATGATAAAAATGTACTCATATGGCCGACTTTCAATTTAATTTACGAGTAGGAAAAGACGGAAAGGACTCATCATTTTCATTTGTTTTACGAGAATGAAAGATAGCAAAATAATCTCGAGATTTTCATGAGTTTAACGAGTCTTGAAAATAACTGAAATTGACTCGAGATAGGTTTCATTTTTACAAAAGCTTGAAACAGATAAAAACTATGCTTCAAAGTAGTTTCATTTTTACACAAGCTTGAAACAGATAGAAAACTGTGCTTGATGCCCCCTAAGCATAACTACTAGAGCGCATACCCCCCCAGCTTCATTTCATTCAACTAAGTACACTGCTAGTAATTATTAGCTGGATGGAATGAAGGTTCAGTTACGAGATCATTTGAAAGACTCGACCTAAAACTGTAAGAAAATTATGCAAAAAACTGAAATAACTAACCTAAATATACAACTTAACATTTATGAGATCTAGTCAAACTCTCGACTCAATTAGAGGAGCATTTGTTTCATTTTTTAACGAGCTTGACACAGGAAAAGAACTATGCTCGGATCCAATTTCATGTTTACGCAAGCTTCAAACGAAAAGCTATGCTTGTTATAAGTTTGCATGCCCCCAGCATAATGACGCAAATCGAGGTACATGCCCCCCAAGCTTCATTGCATTCAACCAGATGGATGAAATGAAGGTTTACTTTCAAAATCTTGGAAAGACTCGTGGGAGTTGTTTCATTTTTTAATGAGGTTGACACAGGAAAAGAACTATCCTCAAAACCCTTGTTTCATTTTTTAAACGAGCTTGACACAAGATAAGGAACTATGCTCATAACTACTCTCTACAATCTACCTAACAAGGAACTATACTCTAAAAACCTTGATTCATTTTTTAACGAGCTTGACACAAGACAAGGAACTATGCTCTAAAATCCTTGATTCATTTTTTAACGAGCTTGACACAAGACAAGGAACTATGCTCATAACTACTCTTTGCAATCTACCTACATAACCTACCCTTGTTTCATTTTTTAACGAGCTTGACACAAGACAAGGAACTATGCTCAAGAAGTTTGCATGCCCCCAGCATAACGATTCAAAGCAAGGTACATGCCCCCCAAGCTTCATTCCATTCAACCAGGTGGATGGAATGAAGGTTTACTTTCAAGACTCAACTCGAAAAGGGAGTTGTTTCATTTTTTTTCTAATGAGGTTGACACAAGAAAAGAACTATCCTCATACCTGATTCATTTTTTTAGTGAGGTTGACTCAGTAAAAGGAACTTTCCTCGAAACATCCTGTTTCATTTTTTAACGAGGTTGGCACAAGAAAAGAACTATCCTCAAACCTTATTCATTTTTTTAATGAGGTTGACTCAATAAAAGGAACTTTCCTCGAAACATCCTGTTTCATTTTTTAACGAGGTTGGCACAAGAAAAGAACTATCCTCAAAACCCTATTTCATTTTTTAACGAGGTTGACACAGGAAAAGAACTATCCTCACCTAACTGATTCATTTTTTAACGAGGTTGACACAGGAAAAGAACTGTCCTCATGACAGCCTGTTTCATTTTTTAACGAGGTTGATACAGGAAAAAAATTATCCTCGTAGCTCACTAATCATAGCTTCCAACTGGAAGAAAAACATGTCAATGGACACACCTTGATCATGGCTTCCAAGAGGTCTTCATCAGAAGGAAGAATAGTTCTCTGGAAGGAACACATGTCAAGGGACTCAAAAGGGATAAGAACATCACGTTCAAGTAATCCCATAGAGTTTTCCATGTCAATTACCGGATCTAAATCAAAGGAAGATAAGCAAACAGTGGGAGGCTCACGTACATCGGTAACTGAAAACATGGGACCAGTTGCCACATAATTAACCCATGGAAGGGTAGATACCACTTTAGAATCAGGAACAATTAGGGGTGTCATATTATTGGTAGTTGAAACAAGACTAGGGAACGAAAGTTGGTCTACAGTCACAATACTGCCATTGTGAGGGAAAGACATCACGCGAAAGAGTGTCGATACGACAGCTTTCATTGCATAAACATAGTCTTGCCCAAGGAGTAAATTGAAATCCAAGGGACCTCGAACTACCATAAGATCAATACAGACAGTTTTACCTTCCAAGTTAATAGAAAACTTAGGAAGGATCCCTAAAGGTTCACTAATGGTTCTGTTAAAAGCTTTCAGATTCTGCGTAATAGGTGCAAGCTGAGGGGAACCCAAAGCTTTCCAAGCAATTGAGGATAAAATACTAACAAAAGAACCTTCATCTACCTGTGTGCGATGCATGTCCCTACCACCAGCCTTGACAATGATTTGGAAAGGGATGGAGGAAGGAAGACGAGTTTCTGTCAGTCTATTCCAATCAAAGGAAAAGACCTCAGCACTTGGAGGGGTTTCTTTAGAAACAGGTGAAATGCCACCTGGCATAGAAGAATCTGATGTAACAAGAAGAACATGAGTGGTATGGAATTCACTCTCGAAATGGAAAGTGGGGTCGACCGAATGTTAAATTGAATTGACCACTTGATCAACTAATGGATCATCAACCTGAGTGACATGAGTTTCACTCTCCAATGGAAGAGCGGGATCGACTATACTTGAAATTAGTTCAATCACTCCGTCAGTTGACGGTAGGTTGGGAGAAAGTTTACGGTAACCAGTTGGAAATTCTTGCTGTGGAATAGTAAGGTTTTCCAACAATTTTGAGGCTTCATCCATGTGAGGGAAAATGTGAGTTTGATGACTCCCTTTGCATAACTTACAAGGAAACCTAACTTTACCCTTTTTCCCAAGAACCTAACTATCACTGGTTGATGGATCAATGGAAAGTTGATGAGATTTTTCTGACCATACTTCCAAAACCTTTGGAATACCAGGACAATTGACAAGGAAGTGGTCACCCTTACAAAGCCTGCAAGGGTATTTGGGTTTACGATGCATGTTGGAGGTTTCCTCAACACAACTAACACTTACAGCGATGGTTGGTTGGTTGACTTTTTTCTTATCTTGGTTCTTCTTCTTCTTCTTCTTCCCTTTCTTCTTCTTCTTAGCCACCTGGTTACTAGCATCAAGGCTTTTACCAAGCGAAGAGGAAGAAATGGAGGAAGAAAAATTAGGCGAAGAAGGTAAAGGGTCAACAGAAGGTTGGTGATGTTGAGATGGTGAACTCTGTTGAGGTGAAGCATTCGGTTGAGGTGGAACAATTGGAGTATTTGGGGCCAACGAAGTTGAAAATAATCATATCGGTAAACCTATTGTAAATCCAGCTAATGACAAAGTAGCCATATAAGGAGGACCAACATTTCCAAAGAAAGGAAAAGTACTAGGATCCTCATTAAGAGGGGTTCCTTGGTTGGTAAATTCCGGAACATTTGCCATTATATTCGACTTCAGTGAATTTTATTAACAATTTAAAACTAAAATTAACAATTTAGAATTCACACCTAACAATTAAAATTCACAATTCACACCTATGGTCTCTAAAAATAAAAAACAAACAAATTAACATGCACTATCAAAACTAGGAGTCAAACCACACACAAACAATAACTTTCCATACTGAAAACACTAGTTGGTGATGAAATCCAACGTCACAGAGTTCAATACAGGAATGGAAGTTGGAACAGTTACCCCGGCAACCTGCTTAATGAATAGACTTGCACAAGTTTCTCCACTAAACCATCTCGAGTGAAGAGAACCCCCCAGAAAATCCAAGTGAGTCTAGCCGACGTCTGCTCCAGCTACAGTGGGATCTTCCCACCACTGTCACCTTAGGAAGAATCCTAAATAATATGGCCACTAAGGTTACCAACTAAAACAAATATACCTAGGGGAACAGTCTACGATCCAATACGCACGCAAGGGCAGAGTAGCAAGCTCAATCCCCTTGAAGGCTCCTTGACATAATCCAAGGTTTACCAACAAGTGACCCCAGGCTCCTCGACAATGGTTAATCCGAGGTTTACCATTTTTAATACGTGAATATCTGGTGTCATTCCCAATGAGGAAGGATTGATTCCCACACTGGTTCGGACATGATCTCGTGTTTCTCCTTTAAGAGGAGCTTTCCCAGAGCATAGATGCAACAATTGGATTTTTCTCCTACCGCAAGATATAGCTACTTGTTTGTTTTACTGTCTTGGAGAGTTAACTAAAACCTATTCCAAGACACTAGCCTAAGCTAGATTGGTGGAAAGAGCCCTAAAAATGTAAAAATTACTAGATGAATTTTAATTAAGCACTGTGTTATTTAGGCTGTTATTACTCAAAGGGGTAAATGGATACGAAACCAATGGTGTTATGACCCGACTCAAAACTGAATGCAATCGAATATGATAATGTAATCTTTTCAATTCGATGAATCCTAACTAAAGTAAGGAGAGAGTTTCCATCCACTTCCAACAATGCAAATAATTGATCACTAAGAGAAAATATAGCAAATTCTCTAATGCACTAATTTCATCAAGAAAACTAATGCAAATCAATTCCAAAACATTTTTTATTTTTATTTTTGTGTGTTAAAAACAAGAATAAAAATATGTAAATTCAAATCAAAGAAAGCTGATCTAAATCTACGATTGATTTTTCAGAATCTAAACTATGCAATTGTAATCTATGCACAATTCACTTGAAAAGTATGCAAATGTAATCTATGCACATTTTTCATTCATATTCTGAAAACGAGAATTCTAATTATGCAAATGTGATCTATGCAAGAGAATTCTCAAACACAAGATGATTCTAATGTAATCTAAGAACCAATCAAGTGCAAATCAAGAAAATTGGGTGAGAGTTCCAAAGATCAAAAAATAAAAACACTCAAAGGTGATTAACACTCACACACAATTTAGTCCCCCCAAAATTGTGAAAAGACCGAGACAAACCTCCAAGTAATGACCAAAGGAAATCAAATCAAGAATTTCTCAAAAAGAGACTCAAAACACCCAATTGATAAAAGCTTAAAGCAGGAATGCCAATGGAATTAACCTAAGGAAAGCTTCTAACAGGTTATATGCAGGTCTGGGCAGGGGATAATAACATCTAAATAAAAAACTAAGCTGACTAACAGAGAAAATCTTAGGTTTTCCAAAATTTTGACAGGGTCCGCAGGCCCACAGTTGACACAGGTGCGGTACCGCTCTGTGCTAAAAGCTAGAGTGCGAATAAGTACGCACTGTGTCAAAAGGATAGGGTGCGGTCCTCTCCCAAAGTTATGAAAAACAAAAAACATACCTGGATCTACTAATTCTACCCAATTCCACACACAACAAGCCAAAAACAGAAACAAAAACACAGTTTCTCAGGTCAAAGTACAAACAAGGAAAAAATCAAGTCCCCAGTGGAGTCGCCATTTTGTCACACGGAATGAGTCAATCTTGCGGACAAGATAGACCTTCCTAGAATCTAAAGAAGACCTAATGACAAGCAATTCAACCAGACACTATCTTTCTCTAAATATGCTTTAATAAACAAAGGCAATCAAGTGTTTAGGCCTACCTTAGGTCCAACGCAAGTTTGTGGATTCCCTCGCTCCTTCGATCCAAATGAGTTCCTTTGTCGCGAATCTGCAAACACAAACAAGGCAAACAAATTAAATTCCCCAGCGGAGTCGCCATTTTGTCACACGGAATGAGTCGATCTTGCGGACAAGATAGACCTTCCTAGAAATCTAAGGATGTCTAATGACAAGCAAGCTAATCAAAAACTATCTTTCTCTAAATATGCTTTTATAAACAAAGGTAATCAAGTGTTTAGGCCTACCTTGGGTCCAACACTAGTTTGTGGAAGCCTTGCTCCTTTGATCCAAAAGATGAGCTCCCTTGTTGCACAACTACAAACACAAACAAGCAAACAAATTAAATAGCACCTGAAAAACCAATATCACAAAACATATTTAACATGAAGATCAAGGAATTCATGAAACAATGACATAGGACACATTGTTGAGAAAAATGAATCTGATTGCATTAATTAAAATCAAAGAAGAACTTTACAACCTGTGCCTTGATGCTGTACAAGCTCCTCCCAGGGTCCAGCAAGAGGTCTCCCCTACTTTGACAAGCTTCACTCACTTCCCAATGGAACCAAGAGGTGTGTGATCTCTCCTCTCAAGCTCAACTAAGAAGTCCTAATTTCACCAACATTTACCCTCAAAATGTTCAGCTTCTAACCTCTCTAGTCCTCACCCCAATGCCTTAATTTATAGTGCAATGGAGGGAAGTTACTAGGTCCTCCTTCAAAGGGATAAAGCCCTCCTTCAAAGGGATAGCTCCTCTCATCAAGGGATTAGCTCCTTCTCTTTTGGGATGCATGAACCACCTCAGAGCGAACAATCCACGTCAAAATTCCTTCTAGAATCCTCTAGAATTAACCCAAAGTGAGTTTTTTAAGATAAAACTTGCACCTTTTGACTTTCACAGGGGTCTGCACCTACTCCTTTAGGGACAGAGCGGGCAGGGTCGCAGTTTTTATGAACAGGAGGTGCGGGACCGTAGGTGCCAATGAGAGAAAGTGCGGAACCAGAGCTTTTATTGATTTTCAATGTCTTTCTCTCATTCTCAAAGCTTGACTTGAAGAGCTGAGGTCTGAGACTTGCTTAGGAGGACAGTACAAGTGATGACAGACTCATACTGACTGCAAATAATCATGGTGACAATATTTTTGTGTAACAATATTCATTGTCGGTTACATTTGTACAAGTTTTCTTGATGATTTAATATGTCCCACACTTGGTTTTATGTCTAGAACTCATCCCATTCATCCCTTAGCCAATCATCCAGACTTAGACAAATTTTGGTTGCAAAATGAGCCCATTAAGGCCAAGAGTACATGAGCACACTCTAAAGCCTTGATGGGAAATCCTTCATTCTTCAAAAGCATGCCCTGTTCCCTCCCTGAGAGTTGGGTGCACTCTGAAAGCACGAACTCCCTTCGTTTTTCCAAATTGCATCCTTCAAAAGTGACTAAAACTTCCTTGAGTTCACTCCTTTGACTCGAAGAAGTATGCCCTCCTTGAGCACATTGGCCCATCCCGATGACCAAAAGCTCATCCCTTCAACCTTCATCCATTCACCATGCACCCTCCTGAACTGATTGAGCACTCTATCGCACCCTGAAGGCACAAATCCCCAACCTTCAGCCTTCAAGAGTGCGCCCTGTGCCCTCCATGATTCCTCTTGATCACAAGAGAGCACCCCAAAGGCATGATGATTTAGCCTTTAGGAGTGTGCCTTTCACCCTCCCTCCCTCGCTTAAGCACATAGCACAGTTAGGAAGCCCTGAGATTTTTCCTTCATCGTTCAGGATTGTAACATGTTCCCTACCTTGAATGCCTTCCTTTCTAGGGTGCATGAGCACATCCCAAAGCCTTGAAGCTCCTCCTTCTTATCCCTTCAGCCTTTCGAAGTGTGCCCTTGCACCTTGTAGGTTCCTTGAATTTGTTTAGCACACCGAAAAGGCATGAAGAGTAAAATAGGCATAAAATAAAGTAGAGTAGGAAATTTCAGACTAATGGTTGCATGTCACAAGTGATTTCATAAACATATATTCCAGGGACCTCATGGAAAGATGTTGGCTTTTTGGGGCCAGAACCAAGTGCAGAGTTAATTAGACAAACAAATCCTTGTACTACTAGCCCTTTCGGCAATAGTCCATGGTGCACAGAATGAGGTCTCACCCAAAGTAGTATGGGGGGGTGCTAGAAACAGGTTTTTGCACCCTTGAGATGTCTAAGGGTTTGATTCAGTCCAACTGCTCATCCCTACGTGGAGATTGCTTTGCGCACTTCCCTAGCCTTCGTACCCTGATATACTTGCCTTCGTGTAGCCTTAATCAGGGGCTGTGGGGCTACCATGTTGTTGGAGCAACACTTTGCACTATTTCCCTAAATTCCACTTGACATCTTACCTATCTTCCTTCACTAGTTAGTTACCGTCACGTAAATAGAAGCCTTGTGTTATATTTATTTATACAAAACACACATATAAGTTCACACGGCAAATAAACAGTACACTTGCAATTTATACCCGATAATACATTAAACAGGAAAAGATACACAGAAATATGGTAAACTTCTCTGTATTAATTCTTCCAATGGTTACAGACTCGACCTTCCCTGTGGACTCAGCTGCAAGGGTCTGTCCACTTAACTGGGAACTACTAGGCCTTTGCGCACTCAGCTGCAAATCCTTCTCCTACTCTACAACCTAAAGACACACTTTACGCTTTGACTCAATCACTTAGACTCATCATGCTTCTATTCTTCCTTCTATTCTATTATATCTTCTACAGTTAAAGCCTTGCTCTATTTATACAATCCCATGGTCCACAAACCATGGGTAGGTCTATCAAGCCGACATTTCATTACAAAACACAAGGGCGAGAAGCCCTATGACTCTATTCTAAATTTGTGCTCCGTGCCCACAATTTGTGGAGCTTTTACAAAGGACTTTGTCAAAACTTAGGTGTTAAGCCCCAAAACATGCCTTGGGGGATTCCATGCCCAACAGGCCCCTAACATAAACATTATGACTCACCCTCGAGTCACTCTATCGGTGCAAAGATCTTTGTGTGGAGTCCCTCCAACTCTACTCGAACTACTGCAAGGTTGGAAATGCACTAAGTGGCTTCCTGCTAGATCTCCTGTACACGTTCTTCCTAGGCCACACTGTCGGAACTGCTACCCTGGACTTGTTCTTGCGTCCCCTACATTTGTGTGAGCTTGCCTTCAAATGCTGCTGTGATTGTGAAGGCCTCATCTATCCAAGGCTAAACACACACCTTCAAGACTGCTTCTTTATGCCGTGCTGCCTCCACCTATTCTTTTAGCACTTTGGCCTATTACATCCATGCGAGCCTCTGAGTGAGGGCCACTATCTGTGCAGTTCCTTTGATGTTGTCATACTATTGCTGGAGTTCACACACATCTATCTCTAAGTGCTAGATGTTGGGGTCCTCCTAAAGATTCGTGAGGACCTGAAATGACTCCTCCAACATTCTGGTGCAGTCCCTTACTGCACTGCCAATCTCTTCCAACCCTGATGCAATAGCACTGGTGCACTATTCTCTTACTTTGGGAGGGGTGGACAGCTGCACCTTCAACTATAGCTCTGTCATTCTTCTCACGCCTCGCACACCCTTGTTGCTAGCCTATGGATGCGCGCCTCTGTTGGTGTGTTTGTTGGGATGGCCAGCTCAGGAACACTTTGACAGGCTTCTTCCAATACCTGTACTAGCTGTAGATTCTGTGACACGACTTCCTCACGCTGCAAGCTCAACTATTCCATGTTGATATTTTGCTCGCTTAGTACTTGTAGCATGCAGATCTCCCTAGCCTGCAGTTCTGCAGTAATCCCATCCTGCAGAATGTATAATGTCTCTCGCGGGAGCGCAGACATGTTGATCCAAATACCTTTCTCTGCGCTAATCGTAGGCCTATCGGCCTCATTTGTTGTCACTAGTGCCCCTTCCGGTAGCACTATTGTATTTGTCTTCTGAGCGTGCAGCATCTGTTCTGTGGTAGTTGTTCCTAGTGCGAGGCTAGTCGAAAGGGTACCAGGCTGAGGAGTGCGCACCTGCAACTCATGCATCTATGCTCTGAGGGCCCCCAACACAATCTGGTTCTCTTGCACAAAATTCTGGAGGGCCTAGGAGGTGACATCGCGGCCCTGTCTGCTTGCTCGGGCGCTAGCACTTTAGCTATGTTGACATGGTTTGTGGGTCTGCACCTCCCTCCTCTTCCTCTGCTTCTTGCCCATGCGAAGGTAACTTTTGGCCCTCGCGCGCCTTCTCAGCTGCCTCCTATGCTGTTGCTGCAGTGGCCTTTTTCTATTCTGCTACTGTCTATGCAGTGTCTTGTGCCTCCTGTGCTTTTGCCGTCTCTACCTCCTTCCTTCTATTCTCTACCAACTACACCATGTGCAGTTTGGCCTCCTCTTTCTTCCTTTGTGTTGCAGACTTCTCCATTGTCGCGATGTCTGGGGCACGCCACTCCGATGGCCATGTCTCCAGTACATCAAAGATTACATCGTCTGTGGCTACAAAGGGTAGATCTCTCCATTGCTTGGCTAGGTCCTTGCACACTATGATGTATATGTTGTGGAAGTCAGCTTTAAACTCTACACAAATTTACAGGCTATTGTAGATAGTGGGTGATAACCGCAGCTTGCGATTAATCCCCATTATGAGGTTCATTTCCATGAACACTCAGAATATCTTGTTGTCGCAGATCTGGTTTGCATCCTTTGTGGCCTAGAGCGAAGGGTAGTTCGCGGCCTCCGGCAAATCCCTGTCAATTGTGGGGAACTAACTGTCCTCCGAGAATTCCCCTGCCACAAGCACTATGGATAGCAAAAGCCATGCATAGTGGAACGTTTTGCCTTCTTCTTGAGCCTCACAACAATTCTCCAAGAATTCCTTGCCAAGGAACTCAGACGAGTTAAACTGGACCCCCTCCGTGCATTGCTCAGCAAGTGCTACCACCGGCACGGGTACCTCATCTGCACAACACTTGTGCATAACCTTACTTGCCAGTATTTGGGTCACCACTCTTACACCTTTTTTGTTGAGGCTAGATATGGTGTAGCCCCTTTTCTTCTTCTCCAATTTATATTCCTTCTTCATGGCCTTCGTGATGGCCAAGTCACTGTTTTTCCCCTCCGAGATATCTGCGGGGTCCTCTCCTTTGCATGGAAGCCAGGTAATGTGGTGAATCAAGTGTTTCGTGATGGGGATGGGCTCCTCCAGCCACAAACACCCACCATGCACTAGGAAGAGCAGCTACCTGATGACAAAAATTGTTATTGGGGCACAGTGGAAATGCGGCACCCAAAGCAGGTTTGGTAACCCTGCCTTTTCCACTCCGCGCAACCACTTTTACGGCTCTAATTTGGTAACCCCCACCATAGTGTTCTTCTTAGGCTTCGTGAGTTGCGCGGTCTCTAGGTGAGGGAACTTCTCGTGGTCAACAAGATCCCAATCTTCAAATTTCAAGCTAGGCACCTGTCCCAGGTGCATGCCCTCAAAAATGATGTCGTCTAGGAGGAGCGGGGTATAGAGAGAGCTCTTGCTCTTGTCAAGATCCTTAGGCACTTTAGCCTTCCCCTTCCGTAGGGGGATATAGGCAGGAAGCTTTGCTAGAGGTTGCGCAAGCTCAGTTTCCTCCTCCATGCCTTCATCCTTGTCTTCTTCGATGATAAGGTCCTCCAGGTCTTCCTCCTCTTCAGTGGTTTCTATGTTAACGACTTTCCCCTTCTCCTCCATCGTCAGCTTGGTGCATAGCGATCTCATCATCATGTTACAGTTCAGTGTGGTTACCTCGTGTAACCAGTTTTGCCATTATTCTATTTCTTCATCCAAATCTGATGTGCAATAGATTTCACACTCCCATGATATTCGTCCATTCGTGATCAGATTCACCCAGTCTTGCTCTCGCATGGTTATCTTGTAGATGCATTCCAAGTCATCATTGTTGTCGTAGTCGCACACCGACTCTGTGTAGCACGATCCTTCTGCAGGATCCAAAGGTACAAGTACGCATAGAGACTTTTTCTCAAAAATCATCTTGTGCTTCCTCAGATTTATCACCCCATTCATGTCAGTGGCCCAATCTATTCCTAATAGCATGGGGTAGGGATTGTTGTCATCAACGATCTTTATGACTTTGAAATCTACTGGCACGCTTTCTCCTTCGACATCTACTGTGATTCCCTATAATCTCCCCATAGGTAGGATATTTTACTGGTTCGCCATTCGCAACTGGATAGGATACCATTGTAGCGTAGGCCTTCCCATGCGCTACCATGTCTACTTCGATAGGACATTCGCATCCAATCCTAGATCCAGAATCACTTGGTCCATCTCATGTTGCCCAATTTGCGTGGTTAATCTCATCTCCCTTCCCATTCGCATCGTGTTCTTTCCGAGCTTCCACACTATGCATCGTTCTCCTGGTGTGGTCCCAACGCATCTATTTATGAGTTCCTGCAACCCCTTTACAGCCTTACTATCACGCATCATCTTCATGCATGTTTCTAGGAACATTGTGAGCATCGATGGGTCCATTTCTGACTCCGGCCTGTCTTTACTTCCTGAAGTGGAGGCATCAGCGAAGCTCTTCTTGGCTTCCATGAAGGTTTCCTTAGCACACTCCAAATCAAACTTTGGTTCCTTTGGTGGAGCCTTGTGAACCCAAGTACTTTCTTTGAGCTACTTGCCTTTGTCATCCCTTGTCGTAATTCCACTTCAGAGCACAATATTTACATTTGGGTCTTCCTTGCATGGCTCATACCTCATCATTTGTAGGTTCTGAGTCTGGGGAGGTTGGAGTGCTCCTTTATCGTGCAACCTCACTATCAGTGTGGGATAATCCTTTGTCTCATCATCAAATAATGCACAATACAAGCATGATGGTTGCGTTGGATTCATACAATCATGGGAATAATGTCCTGGCCCTCTACAATTGTAACATATCAGTTGTCTGTGACCTCTTCCAGGGCCTCCTCCACCTTGGCCTCGTCTATGCCCCTGAAATCTAGTTCATGCCATCCTTACATTCTGGTCAAGGGCCAGCATTTCGGCCTGAACTCTGTAGGTAGGAGTCTGATCCATCATCAACTCATTACTTATATAGGTGCACTCATCATGTCCCACTGATCTACAGAAATTACAAAATAATTGTTGTGAATTCTACGTGTACTTTTGTAATAAATGGCAGTTATATGTAGTATGAAATCGTCCTATCTGAAAAATTGCACACCATAATGCAGGCGTCGTGCTTGGTCCTTCTTGTGTCTCCTATCTCAATGGCATTGGTCCTCCTCCCGTGAGGTAATTTGCAAACACCGGGTAGTGGTCCTTGTCATGTCCCTAACCCTTGCACTTTACACACCATATGCCATTGCACACTTCTAGGCAAGCTGTCCTATCTTGTTTGAAACTCTACATCTCAAGGCACAAATTTTTCAACTGCGTGTGAATTTGCTAAACTCCCAAGTTGGGATCTTGTATGGAGTCTCATGCAATCTCATCATGACCTCCAAGGTCTCAGCCTAAGTTGTTAGCCTCTGCTATGACAACGCCTTCCTTAGATGCAGCGTTAATGATGCTACGAACCTTTCATGGTGTTGTCCATCTATCAGCGTCATGTTAGCTTCGTGAATTATGCACTTCAGTCTCTGATCCAACTCCCAAGGGGTCTCGCCTAGTAGCATTGTGATTTCCTTGAACCCAATGATCGACTGCACCTCTGACTTCGGCCTGCTAAATTCCTTGTTTAGTGCAGTTTGAATATCTATGATCCCCACATTCGGATTGTCATTTGAATGCTTAATGTACCAGGTCAGCGTGCGATCCTGCAGAGCGCTGACCAATTTTGCTTTCTTTACATTGTCATCTGTGACTCCCTACGCTTCCCATACATCTTTTATCACAAACCAAAACCGGTTTGGATGTTCATTCCCTACTCCTTTGAACACTGGAAAATTTATCGCACTTGCCATATTGATTCATGGTGGTGGCAGAGGTGGTATGGGTGAAGATGGGGGTGAAGACGGTGAAACTGGTGGCGGTGTGGGTGGAGGTGTGGGTATGGGTGTGGTATGCGTGGAATCCTCTGCCTTATCAAATTGATCGCACTTCTTGGTGAGACCTTCACGAGCTCTTCCTTGCCCCCTTGCAGAGGTGAAATCAAGGGGCTAGTTTCTAGTTCTGTATTACCTTCGTTTCTATAGATTCTGCCACTTCGCGTAGCCCCAAACATCAATTTATTCGCATAACCCATTTTTCACATAGCAACATTTTAATCCAAGTGTTCAAAAATTTAACGTACTTACCTTGCGACCCTTTGAGGAAGCGTTGTTTTACCTCGCTATAGCTGACTGAAGTATCTACCGCGCACTTGGTGATGAATCCTCCTATAATTCGATCGAGTCAGTGATCAACAATGCATGCGATCTTATCCTCCAATGCTTCTAATCTACGCACTAATTCTAGAGTCCACAAAATAGTTCTGTCGAGCTTACACCTTCCTTGGCTATCTGCTAGATTCATGATCCACTCGTATAGCTTAGTAGAGAAATATGCGAAGAAAATTTCATGGATATCTGTGTATAAGTAACAGTCTAACCACTGTTCCTTTGATAGTCACGGGTTCCTGTTTTCCTGTGCCATGAACTCATGAATCTTCCTATCCAACCAATCTTCAATTCCTTTCTTTGTCAGATTCTAGTGATATGACATCAGACATCTCTATGTAGATCCCGGTCCCAACAATGGAACCATTTGTTGGCTTGTTGGGGCCTAACCTAGTTTCAGAGTTAATTAGACAAACAAATCCCTGTACTAGTAGCCATTTTGGCAACAGTCCATAGAGCATGGACTGAGGTCTCACCCGAAGTAGTATGGGGGGGTGCTGGAACCAGGTTTCCACACCCTTGAGATGTCTGAGGGTTTTATTCAGTCCAACTACTCATCCTTGCATGCAGGTTGCTTTGTTCACTTCCCTAGCCTTCACGCCCTAATATACTTGCCTTTGCGTAGCCCTAACCAGGGGTCATGGGGCTACTATGCTGCTGGAGCAACACTCTGCACTATTTCCCTAAGCTTCACCTGAGATCTTACCTATCTTCCTTCACTAGTTAGTTACCTTCACGTAAATATAAGCCTTGTGTTATATTTATTTATACAACACACACACATATAAGTTCGTGCAACAAATAAATAGTACACTTGCAATTTATATCGAAGATTAGAATAATACATTAAACAGGAAAAGATACACAGAAATATGGTAAACTTCTCTTTATTAATTCTTCCAATGGTTACAGACTCAACCTGCACTGCACACTCAGCTGCAAGGGTCCACGCACTTAGCTACAGACTATTAGGCCTCTGTGAACTAAGTTGTAGAGCCTTCTCCTACTCTACAACCCAAAGACACACTTTACACTTCGAGTCAATCTCTTAGATTCATCATGCTTCTATTCTTCCTTCTATTCTATGCTATCTTCTACACTTAGAGCCTCACTCTATTTATACATTCCCATGGTCTGCGGACCATGGGTAGCACTATCAGGCCGACATTTCATTACAAAACATATGGGCAGGCAGCCTTGTGACTCTATTCTGACTTCATGCTCTATGCCCACAATTCGCAGAGCTTTTACAAAGGACTTGGTCAAAACTTAGGCTTTAAGCCCCAAAACATGCCTTGGGGTGATTCTGTACCCAACAAAAGAACACACAAGGAATATTGGGAAAAGAGGATAAGAAAAGGAAGAACAAGAAGAACCAAGAACAAACCTGAAACTTGATGATCAAAGTGCCTTGAAGACTCCAAGATTGCAGACCCTTCAGAGGGCAGAGGCACCAAGAGCAGAAGATGATAAATAATAGACATAGTGGCAGACATGTCACCACTAAAGCAAGTCGACTTCATCAGTCACTGCCAGTCCCAATCATCCCAAATAATGACATGTCAAGTTTCATTATATGATGATATGGAAGAAAAAAAATATTAATGTAATCATTGTAAAGGACAAACAAGTATAATTCCAAGAGTCATGTATGAACTCAAGAGTTATCGAAGTCCACAGAACATGTAATAACAAAAGTCATATGTAATTCGAAAAGTCATTTGGAACTTAAAAAGTTGTAGAAATCCAAAGGTCACTAGAAATTAGAAATTCAAGAGTCATGAGGATATGAAAGGTCACTCCTCAAGTTATAAATAGATCCTCATTTCTCATGTAAAGGACATTTTACCTTGGCTTATCCATAAGGCATAAGAGAGATACGTTAGTACTTTTGGGAGTAGGCAGTGTCTCTAATGCTCCACTATTGTACAAAGTGATATTCATTGTATTCATGCATCTTGGGACTTTTACTTAATATTTGAAGCCTTGATGGCCAACACATTTTCGTAGATGGATTATGGATGTTTCTAAGACTATTATGTGAATGTTCATGGTTCATCTTTTCTTTCACCAGTACTAAGGTAGTTGATCTATTTCAGTTATATTAGTGCTTATTCAATTGAGAATATGTTGTAATGGTTATAGAATTCATCGCATTTGTGTGGACTATTCTGCTGGATGTTAGACAAAACATTCATGTTTGTGTGTGTCTTTATTAGGGTGGTACTATTACCTCTCTCCTAGAGGCTCACTTCCCCCCCCCCCCCAACACTTGTAGTAGAAGAACCTTGATGCACTTGCAACTGAACACTCAACAGGCACACTTACTTGCTTTTCAAAGGCACATATGTGATTCTTTCTCTTGCTGACAGTTAAATCCAAGGCACATCTTTAGGAGAATCACAGTCGGGTTGTATTCCGGATGAGACTCCTATACCAAACATTGTGAGGTCTATTTGGGACCTTATATCAGGGAGATCCCCTTAATGTTGGCAGGTCGAACACTATTAACATGTATATATATATATATATAGGTTTGGGTTATTAGACACACGAGACTATGATTTTTTCACTTTTTTATAAGCGCATTTGTTCCCATCTATGTGGACATATGCACATCATTTTCGCACAAAGGATGCCGATGAGGGATGCATGACACAAGACTATGGAGTGGAAGTCAAGTTCAACCAATCTAGTTGTGCTAGCCACTATGATTAAAACCTAATTCAGGGAACATTAGGTTATGTTGGAAAGATACAAGAGATCATTCAAGTGAACTTCTCTTTGTTTGAATGTGTTATTTTTAGGTGCAATTGGTGGGAAACCTTCGATCAAAATAATGTAAAGGAATATCACAATAGTGGGATGATATTTATCAACTCTACAAAGATGCGGCATGAAGTTAGGGAGCCTTATGTCTTCCCAAAACACTAAAACCAAGTGTTTTTTCACCCAGATGTGTTGAATAGGGATTCGTGGTTCATATTAAGACATGACCCTAGATCAAAACATACTTTTGAGACAACAATCTTATCATGCAAAGTGAGGAAGATAATCAAGGTGATGACAATGACAAGTGAGAGTGATATGTACTTTTGTTATTACATCATTTATACTATTGATGTATATTTTTGTTTTCTTTATTTCACTAATTATATTTCTTTTTAATTTGTCTTGTTGGCATTTTATATAATTGGTAAGGTTCATAAACGTTTTTACACATTTTTTTGCAGTGGAAACATTTTTACACTTAAAATTAAGTATTTCCAATTGTGTAGAATATATATGATAATAAAGGTTCAAGGTCACAATCCTTCTCAAATGGGAAAATGAGAAGAATATAAACAAAATCAGAAAATAATCAATTTAGAAATAACATTGAAGATTTATTCTCGATTTCGATACTTATTGGTTTATTAATCATTCACATACTTTTTCTTCTTGTTTAGTTCAAAATAAATACAAATCATGTAGTGATAACTCTATGAATTTAACAATGAAAAAATTGTGTATTAATATGTAAGATTCAATTCTTGACATGAGAGGTAAAGTCATGTTTACTATATTTAAATTATATAGTTCTTGCAACATTATGTAAACTAAAAGGAGGTCTTATGCATGTATAAAATGTTGATTACATATTTTTATGAATCATAAGAGAAACAAATGGGCTTACATGGATGCATGAGAGGTTTTCATTTTTTCTTCATGGATAATGGAAAAATTATGACTTTTCTTTTCAATGGTGATAATAAATCAAAGTTGAATTCATAAATATTTTATGGATAAGAATTAAATGATAAATAATGTGATGGTGATTAAGAGGCATTTGTTTGACTTTCTAATAGACTTGGTGATGCATTTTTCTTTCCTATTTAGATTATGTAAAATAAATATCTATTTTTATGTACTTACAAGTAAATTATTTATAGTAGACATGTTTTTATTATTGTGAATATGATGTAATATTAGCTAGGACAAATGTGAAAACATGACTTTTAGTGACTATCTCGTGATAAGTATGTGGAAAAAATAATATTTCTTGAGTTTCTCATTAAGAAATAACTAAATATATTATTTGTCAAAGTTTAAATCTAATATAGTATGATTTTTGTATTATTTAACTCATTGCTCTCCAGCACATTATGGTAGTAGTGTTGTAATGTAATGTTGAACATTTTGACTAAGTCAAATTACATAAAAATAAAGATTAAATTAAATTACAAAAACAAAATTAAATAAAAAGATTAATGTAATGTAATGTCAACATTTTAACTTGGTCAAAATAAAATAGAAATAAATAAAAATTTAAAATATAAAAAATAAAAATAACCCTATAAAAATAAAAATGACCTATGGCATTGACCCATGGTATTTATGTGGAATGTAGCCTATTTAAAGGGAGAAATTAAACCAGCCTAGATCCATATTAACTATCTACCAAGTGTCAAGATGGATCAAATCTCTTTGATATGCAAACTCTTTTTACAGTGAAAAGATTGATCTGACTCGGTACTTGGTAGATCCGGAGTTAAGATGGATCTAGAATGGTTTATATTTATTATTAAAGATGATTTACTTTAAATCAATACAATAGCAAATAAAGAACCAAAATAGCACCAAAATGTTATATCTTTATTACTAGGAAAAAATTCACTTGCCTCTTTAAGGGAGAACTTCCAATAGAGCAAATCCCCAACTACAAGTAACTTCACAAGCCTTATTTTATATTTCTTGATCCTCATCTTTATTAAGAGAAATTTCTAATTTAAATTGGTAAGAGTTCGTATAAATATTAAATTTAAATTGCTTGAAAATCTCATAACTTTAGTAATAAATTAAATTTTATAAAAATAGAATTTTTTAAGTTATATTAAATCTAAATTAATTATATAAAAAAATTTGAATTAAGTTTTTTAAATTTAACAATAGATTTAGTTTTGTAAACCAATATTGAATTGGTTAAATTGTATTTTTTAATAATTTATTGTTATTAATATTTTATATTAAAAATTGAATGAGTTACACATTTTTGTCTTATTAAGAACTAACTAAATTATTTTACCATTAATTATTTTTTGCTTGTGAGTATTGAAATATTTTACTAATTAAGTTAGAATGAATATGAATGAGCTATATGAGCAATAGAAAAATATTTATCTTAATTTTATAATCATAGTTTCAACCATACTAAACTTTGTAATTTATAAATATCTTTGCTTTTTTTTAAAGTAAATTGGTTTCCATGCAATTTCATATATAAAAATTTGATATAAGTTCACCAATACATAATCTATAATAAATATTATTTCATAAAAATAAACATCATGATGATAACCATCTAACAAACATAAGTATCATCTAAGATACACATTCAAATTCACTACCATCATTTAATTATATACACCTCTAGCACATATCAATGTCATTAGCTAGCACACAAATCAAATAATCTAACAGGGCAACATCATTGTGATCACATCTAACAAAACACAAACATTGTAATCTAACAACATCACCACACACATCCTCAAATTAATATACTACTCATGTCAAATAACTGCTATCACATACACATCTATCTGCGAGCACATTAAGTGAACATATCTAACATGACCTACCAATATACACATCAACACCAACATCTAAATTAAGTACATAAACATGAACAAAAAAAATGCAATACAAGTCAAATAAATGTAATAAAATATGTGATACAATAGACATAGTAGTGCCAACCTGGTCTACAATAGAAGATGATGGATGGTAAACTACTTCCTTAACAATTGTCGAAATATGAGGTGGAGAAGGGGGTGGTTGATCTGCAACAGAAGATGATGGGAGGGAAACTACTACCTCAACATTTGTTAAACTCTACGGTGGAGGAGGAGGTGGTTGGTATGCTCTCTCAGGAGAAACATAAGGCACATTCTTTAGCTCTAGCGTTTGATCATCAGGCAACTAAGAAGGAGGTGTACTACGAGAAAGATCACCGACACCCTGATGATGACTTGATGAGGTATTACTACCAGAAGCATCATGACCACCACCCTCATCATCATGATCTAATGGGGTAGCACTGTGAAGGCTCATCTAACCTATCTTCCACTACATGTTCTACATCCCTCATCATTGCCAATAGTCTACTAGCTCTAACAATATGATGCATAAGATACATAATCTCGCACAGATAGTCTATGTAGAGATCCACGAATCTAGGATCTACGATGATGTCTCGAGCCCTCATAGGGAAAACTCCCTCCTCAACAAAAACTATGGACAATCTATTGCAATTGTCCATCTGAAATTTTGGACCAAGCCTATAGGCTTGGATGCCCATGCCCCCATGACGATGTGCCTCACCCTCGTGGGGCTCACACATCTCCTCATTTGCTCGATATGGTGAGGGAGGAGGCATGTCCCCATGGAATGTGCCGATATCTACAAAATATATAGTACACAACAATAATTAGACAATTAAATTAAACAATTTAATAAAGCAAGCTAAAGAATGTGCTAAAATAAATTTTATTCTAGTTAATTAAAACAATAAAATAAAACTAAATTAATTTAAAGAAAACACTAATATTACCTCTATCATCTGGAGGCTCAATCAGTGTGAAGAGGATTTTGGGACATTGTATCCAATCAATCCCTGTGTATGGAAATGACAACAAGATAAATACATGGTCAAACTCACTAGCCAGTAGCACCAGTGCTTTGGTGGAAATCTCAATCGGATACGCTCGCATGCCCCTCTTAGGCATCATTTGACCCCACATGCGCATCCATACCTCAGTCATCTACCTAGGAGGGTGAAGGTAAAAATGTAGGCCTCTTCTCAGGAAACCTGTCAAAAAATAAAGAAAAAATATTTCAAGTGAAAGGGAAGCTTTCCCTTGCATTTATCATCGCATGACATCTATCTAAAGCCATACAAAATTGCCTCAAAAAAATGGTAGATCATCAGATACATCAGGACGCTTGAATAAAAAAATTGACATAATACAAAAGAGGGAAACTAATGTGTTGCCCATCACTACTAACGTGTTCAATGTTGGTGACTAATAACAAGGGGTACCTAACCTCATGTGCAACAAAAGAAGAAATATGTAGTTATCCACCATGCACCTAAAAATCTATTAGATGGACTGCATGAGGCCCAACATATCTTTGAGAGTAGGAAAGTTGACTCTCTGCTGCAAACCCATGGAGGACATTAGGGAAATGGGAAAAACCCTCCCCTCTCCTGGATAGGGCAATAATAAAATATATGTCCTCCTCAAAGGGTCTATAACATGCCTCAGGACAGACATGGAAAACCTGCTCTTGGACACTCCACTGTTGGATCAGATGTGCCAACAAGACAAAGTGCACCTAAAGGGATGTAGCCTCCTCATAGTACTTGAGGATTCCTACATTCCTTAAGAGCGTTTGGGTTGTTGCGCTAATAGGGTGAAGGTATAAATCCCTCTCCCTCTCTCTGGTCTCCTATGGTTAGACCATATCGTATTGGTCCATCATTTGCTCCTACTCCTGTTGCTGCTCCATCTACTAATGTCTCTGCTATGTGATTGACTGATAAAATATATCAGAATCACACATAAAATAACTTTTTTTTATTAAACGAAAAATGTATTTAAAATATTGAAACATAACTTTCAATTAGAAAAAAAAAATTCTCCGATGCACCCAAAAAATAGTAATGCATTGGCTCCACTGCACTATAAAACATAATTGTACCAGAATCAATGCACACAGACATATGATGCACCACTATTGGTTCACATATAAAAATTTCGTCACGATGCATCTCACTTATGCACAATGTCCACTTATAACCTTTCGCACTGGTATGAAACATTCATGTTATTCAACACACCGAGCTATATTTTTTAAATATTTTTGCAGTATGCTTAGTAAATATAAATGCCTCGGCTTAAAAATGTGCACACCGACGAACATTTTATATATTTTCCTAGTGCATTTTCATTTATGAATTACACCGCAAAAATAGTGTTGCACTAGGTTCACGCACATAATTGCAATGCACCCTATATATTTACAATGTGCACCACTAATCAAGGAAAATTTTAAGGATGGAAAATTTTCTTGAAGTTTAAAACATTGGCGAATCTCACTAATCCCTAATATGCAAATTATAAATGTTTATTGATATATTTGTAAAATTAATCAAATTTATAATTATTTTATATATAGTCTCTCTATAATGTTGGCGATTTTTAAGGTAAAATAATTTTATATTCTAAAATTTGGGCGAATCGTCTTTTATAAAATTGGAAATTGGCGAATCTTTTTTGTGGAAAAATCATGGAAAATTAGCCCACTCGGCGAACATTAGCCCCTAAAATTTTCCATGCCACTAATGGTGCGAGCCAAACATATCAAGCGCACCGCTTGAGATTTTTTTTTCTTCAAAAATAGTGGAATTTTTTAGCTAATTTGAAACTCTAATCCACTAAAAATTTAAATTAAAGAGAAATATATACATTACCTAGACATTTTCCTGTCGAGGAAGCATTATTGACACGTAATTGATAAAAACAAATTTCAGCACCATTTGAGAAAATTGGAAAGCCACGCATTGAGCACAATATGGAAGGATGGTGAGAAAGAGAAGCACTAATGTCATGGTTTTTAAATGGGCCAATAGTGGCATTGGTGCTTCAGAGCTCTACAACACTGTAGATGGTAAAAGTGAAATTTACAACCAAAAGGTCTTTTTTCTATTGAACCCTATTTCGGTACATTATTATAACAAAACCAATGCATCAGAAATCCAAAAGCAACACTTTTTTTCAAATTTAAAAAACCTATAGCGATGCTTATGTTAAGACGCCCTAGGGTGTACTAATACATGTACCACACCAGTTCTTTGTTTGACTATTGCACTGCATGTTATTAAAAGTTTTAAACTGCCTAGTGGTGCTCTTTAGAAGATGCATTGAGGTGTATCAATACATGAATCACACCAGTCCTTTGTTGGAATATAACACAATTATTTTTTGAAAATTAAAAACTATATTTGTGCTCCTTATAAGTATGCACCTATGCTTGTATGGATAGTAAAGCACCAGTGCGTTTGTATATTGTTGATGCACCATAAAAAAAAACATCCACTAAAACATCCTCCCGCCCACCTCCACTACAAAAATATTTTTGGGCTATTTTTATTTGGGGCTACCACAAAAAATTCTACTAGAAGGTCTTTTCCTTGTAGTGTATAACTCAATACTCCTGGTAGTATGAAGAGCTAGTTCCCTCTTGTAGTTTTCATTGCTGTTACAACTGAACTTGCTATATGAATAGATGGGACTCAACATGTGACTTGATGTCGCCCATAAAAATAATTTATTTCCACAATTTTCTAAATCAATTCATCATCAAGGAAATCCATTCTGACCAAGAGATTCAATTCAAAACCTGTTCTGAATTGGGTGTCATTTAAATATAATGCATGAATGCTAAAGGCTTTATTCCAGGTAATTAATGGAGAGTGTAGCTTATTCGTTGCACTTATCCATGTATGTCCTTTCCCTAGCTATCTGGTTTGCTAGCTCACCCTTTGATTATTGTAGTGAATGCCAATGATCCTTTTGTACACATTCCCGTTGTGCGATATTAAATACCAAGGCTTGTTGCTAAATGGAGCACTAACATAAACTCTAATATATGATGTTTAATATTCTTCAGGCCCCCCAATCCCTTCTCAATGGCTTGTTTTACATTTTTGATGGTTGGAATGACCATCTTTGACAACCATAAACCATTTTGGACTCCTCATGGAAGAGGGAAAAATATAATTTGTGAATAATATAGCTCCATTATGCATTGATCCAGAATCTTTACTTTATTAGGTAGGTTATCTATTTATAAATTCAAATGCATGTATACATGATATAACTCTATCACCTCAAATTTATTCAACTGCAATGAAATCCTTTGGAATGTTGCAGCATTGGCATCTCCCCCCATCGTTAGCTTGTTGACTTATTTTATTATGATTAGCTGGTCTCTAAAAACCAACAACCTCCTGATGCCTTTTATAATTTCTAATTTCAATCCTTTCCAGAGAGCCAAACATTCATCCTGATTATATGTTGATCTATCCAATCCCCAGGAAAATTGAATCACTCTTTGATCACCGGGGCAAAGAATGACCCCTCCCTCTCCTGCCAACTTGGAATTTCAAAAGATTTCATCAATACTTAACCATGTAGTGATATATCATAAAAATAACAATGAATGAAATAATGCATCAAGAATCCATCATCACATCAACAAAAGAGAACACAATATTTTACATGAAACCCTTCAGGAAGAAAACCATAAATCCTTTTTATTTCTTCTTCATTTCATTTAAATAGAGTTGCATGCATCCCCCTACTGGCAACACCCACCCCCAATATGTGCAAACAACTACTTGTAGTAGGCTACAACTTGATTGGGGCACCAACCTTAGAAACATGCAAAAAGCCACTTGCAATAGGCTATAACCTGATCGAGGCACCAACCTCAGAAATGTGCAAGCACCAACTTGCAATAGGATACAACTTGATTGAGGTACCAACCTCGGTGGAGACACCCACCTCACTCTTCAACTAAGTGTGGACCACTTTTCACAATATTTCATAATGGATCCACATGCTCTTCAACATAGATCTTCAAAATTCATCATTATGACATCATCATAATGTTGTCATAAATATCACATAGACAACTAAGCTGATCAAAACAATTTGTTCATCAATATGGTACCATGACACCTTTACATGACCCTCATTTGGTCATACATATACTGTTTGCTCAAGAATCCTGGTACCTATTCATAATCCTAAGAAACAAGAAGCATAATTTTACCATATAAAAAATACACCTTCATGGCTCTTCATAACCTTCAGATGAATAAACTTTGATTTTGATAATTTCCCCTCTCCCAAAACTCACTTTGGCTCAAAAAACATTGCAAACACCCATACAAAACTATATAAAAAATAATTGTTCGAAAAAATAGTAGAAACAGGGTGCATTGTACAATATGGCCTTTCACGGGTTCAATAAAATGTCACTTTAAGGGTTCAACAAAATGTAAAAACTAGTGTTCTAATAACCTTATAAATCAAATATTCGACATGCATGTAAAAGCTCAAATCACCAACCTCATGTGCATAAAAAATGCAATATACCAATCTTGCTTCTCATTTTCTTCGTTCCAAATAATATACATACTTCTTCAAATGGGTTCATTAATCAAAGTGAATGTCAAAAAGGTTGGCCTGATCTTGCCATGTAGATAAGTCACCAAAATACCAAACAACTCTCGACCATGGTCACATTAAATCAAAGCAACACCAAATAATAACTTGACCACTCGTTCATGCATATGCCAAAATCAATGGCTCAATTTTCCATGCATACAAATCACAATGAGACCAAAAAAATTCTCAACCTTAGATGTAAGCTTATCCATCCATATCATGCACATGACAAAAGGGTTGGCCTTATATTTCATGATGGAAGTCACAACAAGTCCAAACAACAATTCGACCATAGAATCTCAAACGTGTACTTGTTCACGCATCTCACGTAGATGTCAAAAATGGTGGCTTGATCTACCTTGCATACAAGTCACATTTGAAATAGAGCAAGATCAAAAAAATACACAACCTTAGACATGAGCTCATTTACCCATCTCACATAGGTGCCAAAAGTGGTGGCATGATCTTTCATGCATACAAGTCACATTTAAAACAAATTGAGACTAAACAACAACTCGACCACAATACCATAGACAAGAGCTCATTCACTTATCACCATGTAGCCAATGAACTATTCGTTTTTTGGATGTCATGAATAGACTTTGGTCACGCACACACACATGGATATACATACATACATATACATTTCCATTGTGGACATGTATATACTAGTCCTAATAGCTATAGCTATTTACATTAACAACCATTATGGCATTCCACATCATCCTTTGTTGGCATCCTTTAGCCATCCACCACATGTCACGATATTGACATGTCATTATCATTTCCACATATTTTCTTCCAACCAACTAGAATTCACAATGTGAATGCCCACTAGGTGTATGCCATGTTTCACTTCTTTATTTTTCCAAAGAAAAGGGTTAAAATTTGTGCATGTTGAAATACAATCTTCCTTTCATTTCCGCATATGACTGTTGGATCGATCAGATCTGTGGATAGGTACCCGACCTTTAGAAAAATTAAACATCATGTAAGTTAGGGCATTATTGGCCATCAATTTGCAAAGGAGCCTTGATCTACTCTTCAACATGTGTGATGCTTAAAAAATTAGGGGTTTGTGGGGTTTTCCCCATAGTTTAGGTATTTTACCCAACACTAATATTCAAATGGCCATAACTTCTCATCCACGAGGAGTTTTTTCTAGTGTAATATATTGTTGGAAAGGTCTTCGAGATCGGAGAATACTATACAAATATACCATCCATAGACCCATTAGGACATCATAACTTCAACAAAAACTTAGTAAAATTAAAACCTTTTTGACTTCACTTAATGAGGGCATGCAAGATATTAGGCTATCATACCACTTCCTTTGATTCATGAATGACATTGTTTCTTCATTAGGCATCGCCTTTGACATCAATGACATTAGTTATCATCAATGAATATGCTATGTGCAACAATAGTCACAATTATTATTACAAGGAACATGGGTATAATAGGGGGATTCAACAATCCCCACCCCCTTAAAGGAACACCATCCTTGATGTTCTATATAACAAATAACATAAAAAATAAATTTAAGCCTTATAGATATTTCTATTTACATTAATGACATTTTTTTATGTCTTGAATTATACTTTCTAGGCATGTCATTCATTGTCCTCAAGGATTCCATAGGGAACAAACACAACCCATGGCTTCTAGGGACACACCCAATGCATTTTTGATCCCATGAGTATGCACATGACTCTTTGAAAACTAATTCACTTAGGTTTTCTCTACCTTACATTCACACACCTTCCAAGTTCAGGTATCCCCTTCTCTACCTCACTAGTCCCTCGGTCGATCTATTCCTTGGCAAAGCTTCCTTGCATAGGAAGAGTTTTGATGGAATCTTATAGCCAAGGCATCCCTCTAGCTTGTTCTAATAAAAATACACATTTTTCACAACATACATCATGGTGATCAATGCATATCATAGGGTTCCAGTGTTACCATGATGGCCTTGTCCCTAAGGTATTCAAATCCATTATGTTTCTATCACACCACTCTAATATTACCATGCTAATACCACTCTAATATTGCCTGTGATCAACATCATATATTTGTGATGGATTGTTTGACAACTCATCTATATCATAAGCATACATTTCTTAAGATGTTAATCATAAACTTTTTAAATCCAATTAAACAAAAATTGCAACATAAACTTCTTTATATTGATACCTATCTCTATCTTTACTCCTGGCTTCCTTTGGCTCCATAGGTAATTAATCTAGCTCATAGCCTTTATCAAACAAGCTCCATATTTACTGAATAAAATTTGTATTTACGAAATAAGCTTCCTCATGCTCATATCCCAATGAGTATGGGACATGTTTCTTATTCGATCAATGACTCACATTTATAGGCCCAGGAAACCCCCATTCAGGGTAGTCTACATATCCAAAGTTTTTCTTACATGGGCTTCCATTAGCTGCTCACCTTTACAAGCCTAGGAAACCGCCATTTTGGGTAGTCTACTTGTCCATTGATTTTCCTACATAGGCCCCCATCAAGTACACACACGTTTAGGCCCGTGCATCCCTCATTATAGGAATTCTACATATCCCAGTGATTTCCTACATGGGGTAATCATTAGATTCTTATATCTAGTACTAGTCTAACATGCTCTAATGTCATGAGTAAGGAGTCGTATGGTGAAGTGAAAGTATGGAATGTTCCACTACACTTCTCATAGATTCTTATAGTTAGGGTATTGGTTATGACTTTATCCCATGAGGTAAATAAAGTTTCACAGGGTTTCTATGTCCCCACAACAATATTCTTCTCAAGATTCATGCTCCATTGCTTCACCGATGTCACAACATTTAATTTCCAAGAGATATACTCAAAATTTTCATTTTCCCGACCTTTCATTCAGAATCCCAATCTCGTAATCATGAGAATTTTAATCATGCCTTTGGGCTCCCTTGTAGGTGATGTTATCCTGCCATGGTGATTTCTATCTCACACCCCATTCCAACATTTTTGTTGCAACATAATCTTTCAATCGGCAAAACAACTGCCAATATTCATACATACATACTTTTCATTTCAATGATTCACAACATCCTAAAGTGATATGATAATAATTGCACATATAAAAATTCTATCAGTCCATTTGATTTCAATTAGATTGAAATGAAATTATCATAGCATCATATATGTGCATCACATTTATTCTAAGAATTTCATAACGCAATCAAACATTTATTCCAATAGCCCAAAGATCCAAAACTAAGAGCTACATATCTTTAAATTCGTAAGTAAACAATTTCCACTTTGGTTTTGCATGCATTGAAAAAGTCATTGAAATATTTTTGTATATAAAAATGCGTGCCTTAACCATACCTCAACCTGGGCATCCATACAAACATGCACTAATTTTGAAATAACATATATCAAATTTAGCTGAAAGGAATTCTTACCCAATTCCTCTCCTTTACCTTCTTACCTTGGCTTACTACTTGCCTCACTTTGTTACCATTACCAACACTTTAAACTAAAGCCTTTCAAAGGGTTCCAACTGTCTTGTATCATATCTGTTGTTGCAATATTCAAAAATTCTTGAAATGATATCAGCCTCACATATTAGTAATAACTTTATCAATTCAAATATTTCATAAAGGCATTTTCATTATGTATCCAAATCAATCATGTCTTCATCCATGCTCCCAAATTTGATAAGCATGTGTCATACATGCACATATTCCATGCTATTCACATGTTATTATTTTTAGAGTCAACTTGCAGCTGTTATTGTTTTCATTTCTTCACACAACTAATGTCATAAGCATAAGCACATTAATAGTGGTAGCTAGCCACAAGAAAATTGGTCTGGAAATATTTCATGATGGGCATTCCACGTGACATGGAATCCATTATATAAATTCACTATATTGCTCAAAACATAGCAAGTGATATTCCATTCACATGGTCATAATATTTTAAAATCTTAAATCACTTATTTTCATACTATGATGGTTCTCAACAAACTATCTTTCCAATTTAATGGCTTCATTATATGTTCATACGCTTTTCTCATTTTTCACATAAAATTAAAATTATTTATATATATATATCTATATATATATATATATATATATATATATATATATATATATATATATATATATATATATATATATATATATATATTAGACAAGCACAAATTCAGTTAATGAAACTTCTTTCTTATTCAATTTTCATAGTTTTCACATTGTTGTCTATTTTTCTCATGTGGACCCAGCCAAGCCTCCTTGGGTGATCAATTACCCTCATCTACCCACTAATGTCATTTATGATATGCACAAAATTTCATTAGGGTCTTAAAATTCTAGTTGGTTTTCATTCAACTCTTCTCCATGAGCTTGCTTCCTCTCCCACACCAAAAAAATCAAACCAATACCAAACCACAAAAGGAATGAAGAGAAAAATGAAAAATAAGGAAAAAATAAAAACGACACATGATAGACAACAAAAATCATAGCCATGCTCAATTTCAACAAAATAAAAACATGTAGGCAACAATAGACAAAGAACTTCAAAACATCTTGATTCACAACACATGCAACATTCTATATTTACTTCAATAAGAGTGCTTAATACATGCACAAAATTTTAATCAGATTCTTCCCCAAGGTCCGCAAAAACTTGAAGATCCCAAAAATATTTCTAAATAGTTCAATAGGAACCTTTAATATTTCAAAGATATTTTAAGGATGATCCATCATATCGCTTCCTCTTTGAGTTACTTCAATCAATATTATTTGATCTAGTTCACATGTCTGATGTTTACATTGGCTATCCTTCTTTTGTTGTTTGCAAGATAACTCATTAATCAAGTGTTCTCCTTCACAACCCCAACATGTCAATGAAATTTTCTTCTTCCCAAATTTATGAGGTTTCTCTCTAATGTTGTCACTGTGATACTTTTCCATATCTCAAGAGGTTTATGCATGTTGAAACAACCCTTTCATGTATAAAAGATGTTGTAGTATCATTATGTTTAGCTTGTCTCAACCTTCTAGTTATTTGATGAGCCCGTCAACTTTTTCTTTACAACTCTTCAACTCAGCACACATACTCCTATGAGTAGTCATTTCATTAGGGGATATCTCCTCTTCTTATTCATGATATTTTTGGTCCATGATGTGTTGTAGTATAAAATTTTCCATTTCTCTATTTCTTTTCGCAATGGTATCTTCTTTTGTCTTGTCTCTTTCTCTCTCACACACATAGCTGTTAGTTATATCAATCATAGACATAATAATGTGTTGCCTTGTCATGCCAACTAAGCATGCTAACATGACGTTGTTCATACATCTAAAGTCCATGTTAGTTACATAAATCAAAGACATGTAAACATTGTATCAAGGTTAGCAATCCCATTAGCTGTAAATCTAAGGAAAATTAATATATGCAATAATTAGACAATTGTATTAAATTTGCATGTGAGCCTCTTCAGGTCAAATGTTTGAATCTTTGTTACGATAATACCACTCTATATCCGATCTTCTAACTTTCTCTTTCAAGGCCCATCTAGTCCAAGTGTTAAACTTTCTCTCTAATACCAACCTATAATACTCCCTCCCAACCCCTTGAAATGTCTCAAGTTGTGAGATGTATTACTTATAACTCTAAACCAACCTCCAATATTTTATATGAATATGGGATTATAAAAATCCTCTGTTTCGAAATTCATCAAAAGTTAAAACAAATGCTACCATTGTATTCATCTCATTGAGAGCTCTCAAGTGATATAAATTTTATCTCAATTAAACTCCTATATTTAAAGTTATTCTCTTTTGAATTTTAGACAAACATATTAGGCCATGTAAACATTGAGCTACCACATTGAATTTTCATGTCAGAATGACATGTATCCATGTTATTGCAGTACTATCACGTGTGGAATTTCCATGTCATCATAGTATGAATCCACATCATCATACATTTCCTACATGGTGTCCATGTTGTCCTTATTAGATCTCCATGGCATTGATATGTCGCCCCCCGACCCTTACCCATCATGTTTTGCAACTTTTTCTTGTTATATATGGTTCTAGACCAATCCGGGACAATAAGAAATTATCCATTATTTACACATCCATGTACCCCTGAACCAACGGATCACTTTGTTACATTGAGTGAGATCTACGTAAATGGACATCCGAGTCTCCACAAGGGTGTGCACCACTCACCACCCCTTGGTATGGGGATATTTTATTATATCTGCAAACTAAAAAATTCATCCTAGGTTGTCCCATGATGATCATCAACACATATACCAAAAATCCGAACAATACCTCATCATAGATGATACCCGTTATCATCACGGGATTGATTTAGTCTTACATGTATGTCTAACTCATGAAGAGGCTAAACATATTATAAATTACTTCCATGTTGGAGCTTGTGGAAATAATCTCTCTAGGTTGGCCATTGCTTATAAAATCTTAAATGATGGTTACTTTTGGTCATTGATATTCAAGGATTTCATGAATGTGGTCCAAATGTGTCATGCTTATTATATTTTTACTCGTAAAATGCACACGTATCATGCTCCCCTTCATCAAGTGGTTTTCATCGGCCTTGTCACACGGAATGAGTTGTTCTTGTGGACAAGACCAAACTCCCTAGTATCTAATGATATCTAGTGACAAGCAAGCCAATCAAATCCTATCTTTCTCTAAGTATGCAATTTATAAACAAAGGCAAGCAAGTGTTTTAGGCCTACCTTGGGTCCAATGCAAGTTTGTGGAAGCCTCACTCCGTTGATCCAAATGAGCTCCCTTTGGTGAGAATCTACAAACACAAACAAGCATACAAATTAAATAACACCTGAAAAGCCAATATCATAAAGCATACTTATCATGATGATCAAGGAATTCATGAAAAAAAATCACATAAGACAATTTGTTGAGAAAAATGAATCTGATTGTATTAATTCAAATCAAAGAAGAACTTTACAACCTGTGCCTTGATGCTGTACAAGCTCCTCCCAGGGTCCAACAAGAAGTCTCCTCTACTTTGACAAGTTTCACTCTCTTCCCAATGAAGCCAAAAGGTATGTGATCTCTCCTCTCAAGCTTAACTAGGAAGTCTCAATTCCACCAGCATTTACCCTCAAAAATGTTTAGCTTCTAACCTCCTTAGCAACTAGCCCAATGCCTTAATTTATAGTGCAATGGGGGGAAGTTACTAGGTCCTCCTTCAAAGGGATAAATCCCTCCTTCAAAGAGATAGCTCCTCTCATCAAGGGATTAGCTCCTTCTCTTTTGGAATGCATGAACCACCTAAGAGCGAACCATCCACGTCAAAATTCCTTCTAGAATCATCTAGAATTAACCCAAAGTGAGTTTTTTAGAATAAACTTGTGCCTTTTTGACTTTCACAGTGGTCCGCACCCACTCCTTTAGAGACAGAGCGGGCAGGTCCGCAAGTAACATGAACAGGGGGTGTGGGACTGCAGGAAGTAGTGAGAGAAAGTGCGGAACCAGAGGTTTATTGATTTTTAAAGTCTTTCTCTCATTTTCAAAGCTTGACATGAAGAGCTGAGGTTTGAGACTTGCTTAGGAGGATAGTATGAATGATGATAGACCCATATTGACTGCAAATAGTCATGGTGACAATATTTTGTGTAACAGATTGCCCCCTAAAGTGCGAAGTCTGTAGCAGATGAGGATTTCATTTATTATCTAAGAAGAGTGAAGTACTTTATCATTTCGAGGATCATCTTGTGGAGAGTTTAGTTGGAACCTGTAAAAACATTCAATGCAAAATATATATATGAGATCATATCATCGCTGAATTAGGCATTCCCATACTCAGATCAAAACTGACTAGAAAACTAACTACTACTCTGATATAGGAATGATCTTGTAATACATCACAAGTATAGACACATGTAGACATAGTTATGGATGTAGCCATCTGTTTATGAATAGTCCACTGTAAAATGAATACAAAATTCCTTGCAGCCTGGATGGTGGAAACTAGATCCAGGGTCTTCATTTCTACTTCCCGAAATAGTACGATTCTATCCATGCGAATGAATGTGTTGAAGTCGAACATGGTAGAAACCACTTGATTACCAGTTAATGATGTAAACTGTTAACAAGTGTGAGAGAAACCACCAGTAATGTCAATGGCTCTCAAAGTACTCAGTACAATCCATGAGATGTGAATAGATGTGTTGATGTCGAACATGTCACAGAATCCTTTGATCGAAGGTCAATGATGCGACCTATTGTCGAAGGCGAGAAACCTGCCATTGAGGCATGCAGATCCCAAGTTACTAATGATTTCTAGATCATTTTTCTAGATAATGAGCTGAAGTCGATAGAAAGTGATCTGTCGTAGGCAAGCCCACAACACGAAATCATAGATCAAGTTTGAAGAAATTTAGTTGCAAGGAATGACTCAGGGATGGTCAAGATGGATGACAGATATTTTGCAGATGAATGGCTTATTTGCACTGACCTCTTGAACACATAATGACACAGCAGATGGTTTGGTGACAATTGACCCAAAGTTAATACCTAAAAACCGGCTGAAGACTTTCAATATGGTTTGATCAACTGTTAGGCAAAGGATTTCCCAACCCAAGTGAATAAAAGTGTTGTGTTCAAGAGTGGTTACAAAGTATGACAAACAGGCTCATTTTTCTCTCTTTTCCCCCATCATTTCTGGCAAGTCCCTCTTTATTTTTGACAAGCTTGACGAGGATAACATTTGCTTGATTATAAGCTCATCCTTCGGATGAGTCCAACTTAGTTTAAATTCGAACCCTAAGAAGGAGTGGTCTGTTCCTATTTGTAATTGAACAGGTCCTTTACTGTTAAATTTTAACGAGTCCAGTATAGGAGAAACTCGGCGTTTTTCAATTTTAGACAGTCTGAAAAAACTTAAGAAAACTCCATGGTTGTCCTTTTTCGTAAATTTGTGTCTCCCAAGCCCGAAAAAGTATAAAATAATACTTGAGAGAACCGCTTGATCATTATTACCAAGGAGTACTTTTCATAATTAGTGCCTCTGATCCGAAAAAGTAAAAAAGTGATCAAAGACACGTCATTTTATAACCAATATCGAATTTGAAACAACAAAAATCCGGCAATCTTTTCATGTTTTTACGGTCAGAAAAGAGTTGTAAGTGGACTGTCTTTTTAGTTCCGTTTTAACGAGCTTAAAAAGAAAAACTCAGCGATCTTTTCATGTTTTAGGAGTTAGAAAAGAGCTTAAAGGTGACTCTAATGTTTTTTCTATCGAAAATGACCGATTTTGCCTGAAAAATCCGTTATCCTGAACAAAAACTCAAACATTACTCATACCTGTTTAAAATGGGTAAAAATGCTGCAAAAGTTACCTCTTTAAAGTGAAACATAAACAAATTAAAAACTCATTTATTCAAAAAACTTATAAAAAGGGCTTTTGTAAATTCATTTTTACCGTTTGAGTTCTGGGTGAGAAAATAGAGCTTTTGGTCAGAAACTTCCCGTGAAGATTGCGGAAAATCCATCCGTTGGAATTGAACATCGTCTCCTCTAGGTAATCCACATCATCCTACTCTTTAATTTCATCTGTTTCAAAGTTGTTTTTAGGTTTTAATTTCCTTTTTTAAGGGATTCTTAGGTTAGAAACCCATGCACGGGGGCCCGCAGGCACAGCACAGGTAACCTGCGGACCTCGACTTTTTTGTAACGGGAAAAAAGTCAGGGGTCCACACCTGCCGTGAAGGTAAGGTGCAGACCCACGCACTGTCTCTAACAGAGAGGGTGCGGTCCCCGCAGCAAGGGTTTTTAAACCTAAATTTCCCAAAATTCACCCAAAAACTTTGCTTTTAGACATTCTAATTCGCCTTATTATTGAATGTAGAGTATACATCATGCTTGATTGGCGAGAACGGGAGCATGAGGATGTAGATCTCGTCGTGATAAATCATCAACCTTCGATTGATGCATTGAAGGCATGCGGCTTATACAAATTCTGGGCCATACCTAGCATGAGGGCCCAGGTGGACTTTTTGCAGTTGCTGGTAGACAGGTGGAGCATACAGGACCAGTGCTTCTTCATTGGTGGTCACCAGCTCGAAATGGAGCATGCAGAGATTTACTTTTTGACAGGTTTGCCTAAGAGAGGTGAACACTTGACTCTATTCAGAACTAGGCCAGGTGGCCAGTCCGTCGATAGCCTCGGGCTAGAGTTTTGCAACACCCAGACTAGAGACAAAGGGATAGATATCAAAACCATATCCTTTCCTGAACTGAAAGTGATTTCATTTACTGTTACCAGACTCTGCGGGAGCGCAGAACTACATATAGCCACTGGATCCCAAATGTGGATGGCAGTAGACTGCTTTCGAGGCACCATCTTCAACTAGTGCGATGCTGTGTTGGCTAATATAAAAGGCCAACTGACTAGAGCCAAGAACGGACAACTGAAGACCTTTGGATATGGTGCTTTAGTTGTGAGCTTTGGTCTGGAGAGGGTTCCAATGTTGGTCCCACAGCACCTCACTGTTGGAGCTGGACTTCCTCGAGAGCCCAAACTGATGCGATGGGTTGCAGTTATGGCCCATCATCCTGAGGAGGGGACAGAGGTCGTTCGATTCACTCTTGAGTATTTCCATTGGTTGGAGAACCAGGTTTTTGCTATTCAAGACTTTCCTTACACTGGGGTAGATTTTCGTGGTGACCCAAACATGGCTCTTCCACCAGGAGAGCAATGGGATGACTCAGGTAAAATCATTTTCAACATTTTCCTAATTTAAATTTCTTTTGTTTTTATTTCGTCCCAAAATTGATAGTAAAAGTTTCAAATGTACATGTAGGTCCACGACGACCAGCTGCTCTCCAGCCCTATGAGAGGAAACAACCAGCTGTAGTGGCACCAGCCCCATAGGACGAATCAGCAAAGACCTTGGTCGAATTGCAGAGTCATCTAGAGCGTTTCACAGGAGACATTCTGGAGACCGGCATAGATGACATTCCTCTTAGACTTCAGTGCTATGTGATTGGGGTCCTAGGACCTTTCAGGACGTTCCTTTGTAAGGTGGCCCGTACAGTGGTTTCTCATCGAGATCATCACCAGTGATAGGATGATCGCCTGATGTAGACACATATGACATTTTTTGCTTTTTGTACTATCATTTTTGCCGATCATAGGTGTTTTTCAACCTATGATCGAAGGCGATGTATATTTTGACACACTCCTATGTTATACCATATCACTATTACTGGCTTATCTTGTAAAACATGTTATGGAATGTTTTTAAATTTACATGTATGATTATTGCAAATGTCTACTTAACATTTGAGAAGCAATTGCATCTGCTAATGTATTTAAATATCTTGGAATATGCTGATATTCAATATAATCAAATTCATGTTCCAAGAGACGAACTCTCAAAAATAATCTCAATAACACTAGATTTCTAATGGCATATACTCTATTAAGCTGTAACACAACGAGTTCAGAATCTAACCTCACCATCAAACTCCGAATCCCAAATGAAATAGATTCAGATAATAACTCAATCATTGCACTATACTCGGCAATGTTGTTTGTTGTTTGACCGAGGCTTACCCCATGCATAGATACCAACTCGTCAGAGGGCGAATAGATAACCTAAGTTGTGGAAATGTTTCGTGTATTACGACAAGCACCATCAGCAAAACCAATGTATGTTTGGAGAGGCGTCGACATCTGCAATATCAAGAGTAAAACTAAGATAAGCAGGAATAATGACGAAAAACACTCTCTAAGCTAAGCACACTTTTTAATATAAAACACACCAGCTAGAAAGAAAAACTAACCTAACTAAAAATCTCCACACCCATTTTTAAGCATAATACCTCTTCAGGTAAAGACCATTTCTGGGTTTACCTAAAGAGACCCCATCAAAGTTTACCAATTCATAGGCCCCTTTTGCCAGCTTTCGCTTGACAACATAAGGACCATGCCACATAGGTACGAATTTTCCAGCGCCTAATTTATCATTTTCTTGATCGTACAATAAGACTAGGTCTCCTTCCAAAAAATTTCGAGGGGTAACATTTCGATCATACTGAGCTTTAATACGTTTGGCATGAGTTTCGATCGCTAATGTAGCATCACGTCGATTCTCATCTAGCTGAGCCAAGTATAACAAACGTCTTTCCTCTTCGGAAGTGGCTGGAAGTAATTCGATGGCCATTTGCAATGACGGGATTTCGCATTCAATAGGTAACACAGCTTCCAGACCATAAACTAGTTGGAAAGGAGTGAAACCGGTTGACGTTTTTACTGAGGTTCAATACGCCCAAAGTGCTGAAAATAGCATGTTATGCCAATTTGACCTATGAATTCCAATGATTCGTCGAATCATGATGACTAGAACTTTATTGATGGCTTCAACCAGACCATTAGCCTGTGGATAATATGGAGTTGAACTGTCATGATGCAAGCCAAGTTGGCCTGTAAGCTCAGTCATCATAATGCTTCGAAAATGATGCCCATGATCAGTAATAATCGCTTGTGGAACACCAAACCTAGTAATTATATGATTGAACACGAAAATCGCAGCTGTTTTGCCATCTGCCTCAAATGTAGGCATCGCCTCGGCCCACTTGGTAAAATAATCTACCTAAAGGATGATATACGCATGCCCCCCAGCCGAGTGAGGGTTACATGTAATAAAATCGATACCCCATTTCGCAAAAGGACTGACGGAAATTATAGGGTGGAGAGGAGCAGGTGGAGCACGCATATTTTGATCAAAAATTTGGCTGTTGTGGCATTTTCGAACCGTGTTAATACAATCTTTAAAAAATGATGGCCAGAAGTAGCCAACGCTCAATATCTTTTGGGCTGTGGCAAACCCAGACATATGACCTCCACACGCTCCAGAGTGACAGTCATTTAGCACCCTTTCAGCTTCCTCATGTGTTAAACAACGTCGAAAAACAGAGTCCGCCCCATGACGATAAAGTGTATCTCCAATCATTTTGAATTGTTGGGACTTGGAATCGTATTTTTCGACGTTCTGACCTTGAAATTTTTGGCTGAAAGGATTGGGTATGGAGATAAATGATGATATCCCCATACCATGGATCTAAAGTGCTGATTTAAACAAGGATTCGTCCGCAATGGGCTCCTCTGCCACAGTTTCCATGTCAACACGCGGGAAGTCACACATTAACTCCGCAAAAACTAAAGATTTCTTTGACTTAGACTTTTCAAATTCCAAGTCAAACTCCTACAGGATCACAATCCATTTGGAGTACTTGCCCCCTAGCAATTGTTCGGTCAAAATATAGATCATAGGGTTGCAATCAGAAATTATTGTAGTTTTGCGTAGTAAAATGTAATGATGAAAACGTTGGACAGCTTGAACAGCTACCAATGCTAATTTCTCCACATGTGAGTATTTTAGCTCAGTTGGATTTAAGGTTCGACTAAGGTAATATATCACATGTTTAGTACCGAATTCATCTTCCTGAACTAACACCATTCCGATGGTGGAATGGGAGGCGGCGAGATATACGAAGTAGTCCTAGTTGTAGTTGGGAGGATGCAATAACAGTGCATGGGTTAACATGTGTTTTAGTGCATCGAAAGATTTATTAGCTATCTCATCCCAAAAGAATGGAGTATTCTATTTCAACAACCGGGTAAAACCCTTTGTGATCTCGGCGTAGTTAGGAATGAATCGACATAAAAAGTTTGCTTTCCCCTGCAAACTTTGGAGTTGGCGTAAACTCGAAGGAGGAGGAAATTTGGCAATAGCTTCAACCTTCGAGGGATCGACGTGAATGCTGGCTTTCGAAACAACAAACCCCAGTAACCAACCCATTTCTATACAGAAAAAACACTTGTGTGGATTCAACCTAATTCGATAATGCCTACACCTCATAAAGATTGCTTGTAAATGGATGAGATGATCAGCTCAATGTAGTGAATGAGCAGGTAAATCATCAAGATAGGGTTGCACAATGTGCTTGATGTCATGAAACGCGTAAGACATGGCTCTTTGAAAAGTTGCCCTGGCGTTCTTGACCCCAAAAGGTAATTTGCAATAAGCAAATGTCCCCCATGGACAAATGAAAGCCGTTTTTGGTTGATCAGCAGGTAGAATGTTGATTTGGTTGTATCCGGAAAAACCATCCATGAAGGAGAATATTTCACTGCCAGCACAATCATCAATGATTTGATCGATATAGGGAGTTGGGTAATTGTCTTTTGGACAGGCTCGATTAATGTCCCTATAGTTGATACATATTCTTAATGTCCCTTATTTTTTGTTAACAGGAACAATATTCGATACCCAATTCATTAACGGAATTGGATAAATGAATCCTGCTTTGAGTAATTTTTCAACTTCTGCTTTAATGGCAGTAGCTTTTCGTGGGTGGATCTGACACAAACATTGCCGGATGGGTTTAGCAGCTGGGTAAGTTTTGATTTCATGAACAACAATTGCTGGGTCGATTCCTGGCATTTCTTCATATGACCAGGCAAACATGTCACGGAATTCTTGAAATAGGGCCTTATACGTTTGAATTTCATCTTCCGTACAAGAGGCACCTATATGAATGTTTTCAACAATTCCAGGATTAACCGAAATATCAATAGGAACAGTTCGAGAAATGTTTCCCAAATTTAACTCAGAATCAAGATTTTTCATTGGATTCTGAGGTTCCTTGACATATTCAGTCGTAAAAATAGATGAAAAATCATTTTCGAAGCGATCATTCTCAGGTAAAACTGAAGATCTGTGATGAAGATCTTCCCATGGTAAATCATCGACACATAGGATTTCACGAATTTTCTCATCAGTGTGAACAAGCTCGGAAAACGTTGTTGAGTCTGTTCGATGTTGAAAATGATTCCTCATGGACCACATTCATTAAGTTGATTTTGGTTGAAGAAGGGTCAGAAAATGACTGCACGGCCTGATATGCAATTTCATATGGACTCAAAGGCATAACATCACCAAATGAGGCTATCTCAGATTCGGAAGGTACAATCCAAGGATCATCATAAACAATAGTGTCTGAAAAAATCATATGAATGGTTGCAGTAGAAGACGATGCATTGATAGGAGGAAAAGGAAAAGTTCCTAGTAAACCAGAATCTTTAACTAGTCCTACTCCAACATCCTTATATGGGATAGTGGTTTTGCCGACATGCTGAATACTTTTAGAAGAGGTTGGGTCGGATGAAAAGAAATTCAGCTGGTCTATAGTTACGATCTTTCCATTATGAGGGAACTTTATAAGCCGAAAGACCGATGAAACAACAGCTGTCATAGCGTAAGACCAACTACGACCCAAGAGAAGGTTGTAATCTAGAGGGGCATCAACCACCTCCACATCTAGATTAACAGTTTTGCCTTCAACCCCTATAGGTAAATCCTATAGAATGCCAAAAGGATGAAACCCTCGACCATCAAAGGCCTTTAGAATCGTCGGGGATTGATTTAGCGTAGGAGAACCAAGCGATCTCCAACACTATATCGACATAATACACGTTGAGGCTCCCTCATCAATCACAGTCCTATAACAAGGTTTGTTTTTTACTAACACTGGGATCTGGAAAGCCATTTGATGAGGTAAGTGTGGTGTACTATTTCCTAGATCGAAAATTATAAGGTTCGAGTCCTGAACGTCAACAGCTCCTATACCCGACAATAGCAATTTACGCTGTGCTGGACATGATTGCAGCACTTCCAAAGCCGACATTGCTGAAGGTGAAATAGCCAAATCTTCAACAATGTTATGGTTTTGAGCCACTCTCGCATGTGGATTGAAAGCTGACTTTTGAAGTATACCCTTGGCGGGCGATTTGATTACTAAGTCTGGGTTAGGTTTCTCGATCTGTAGTGGATCGGAATCGGGAGTTGAAGTTGATGGATTCAAATGAGAAGATTTTGCTTCCTTACCATCAACAAGACTTTTACTTCCATAATCTTGTGATCGAGTCGCAATCCTAACATGGGACACCATCATTATGGGTTCTTCGGAGGCATTTGAGGAAGAACCTATCATCTTACTATCTTGACTAGGAAAAGGATCCTTCAAAACAGCAGGTGTTTGGGAACCTTTGACAATTTTCGCAACCTCTGCACGATGAGGGCAGTCTCTTGTAAAATGCTCTTCGTCACAAATGAGACAAGGATAACGAGGTTTTCATTTCTCATCAGTAGATTCCGCTTTTTATGGTTTCTCTTTCGAATTTTTATCTGTTTTATTTTTCTTCTTCCCTTTCTTCTTATTGCCGGATTTTGATTTGGCTGTAGATGACTCTACAACATGAATATCGACGGAAATTTCTGCGGAAGAATCTCCTATCAGGGAATCTAGCAAGGTTATGATAGGAGAAGAATTCTTAGAAGACTTCTTCTTACTTTTGGTATTAACCATACCAATCATACCATCAGTGGCATGAGATCCTGAAGGAGCTGCAGTTATTTGATTTTGTTTAGGAAGATCAAGCATTTTCTCATGTAACGTATCTGACTGTGTATAAACTAAGTCAAGGTACTGAGCTTGAGCAATTACTTGCTCTTCAGTAACGACTCCCGCCTTAGCTACATCCTCAGTGATCTTCGATAATAAAGATTTGACAAACCATTCAGCTAAGATTTGATCCAGGATAAAAACTTTCACTAAATGCCGTCTACGTCTCCATTCATGAATATGATCTAAAATGTAAGTGGACGTTGACTATTTTAATGAAGTTAATAATTCCGTGCCATTGTCATATCGGACTGGCAACTGAAAATGAGTTAAAAATGAAGTAGCTAACTGACTAAAATTATAAAAAGTGGCTCGCAGTAACTCAATGTACCACTTGGCCGCAAGACCAATTAGAGTGCGCTGGAAAAGCCTTAAATGGATTGAATCATCTGAAATGGAGTTAGAGGCACACCAGAGGTGATAAGCCATCACATGACTCGACGGGTCCTCTCCTGATTTGCCTTCAAACTTAGGAATATCACTAGGCAAATTATTCGGCATTAGTGGCCAAAACGGAAGATAGTTAATTGGATCGCTCGTAAGGCGCGACAAGTCAGGCAAGTCCAAAGTTGCGATGAATAGTAACTGACGATTAGGGTCCCTGAAACCCTCGGTCATGAGACCAACCCCAGTAGGAGGATATCCAGGATAACTAGGAATTGGAATTGCGTTTGGGATATTATATCCTCCCAGAAAACCAGGATTAACCAGACCGTACTGGGGTTGTTGAGGTTGTTGATATGTATACCCAGGGTACGGTTGATACTGATAGACTGGCTGTTGCACAACAAGACCGAATTGGTACTATCCCTGGTACAGTTGATAAGTAAATTGAGGTTGACTTGTGACAACCGTACTTGGACTAGGTTGTCCTACAGGAATTTGAACCGAAGTCTGAATGGTGGGTCCAGACTGAGGTAAAGATGTCTGAGGAGTTGATACAGGAATAGTAGAAACTAGAGCTGTTGATACTCCAGAAGTAGGTGGGGTAGATTGAACAGATGTTGCAGCAGTTGCAGTAGTCGTTTGATGCGGAGTTCGAGGCGAACTAGGCCCAGGCTAAGAAACCACAGAAGGTGCAGAAGTTTGAATGGCAGACTGGATAGGTTGCTGGGGTGAACCAAAAACCAAGGGTTGTCCAGTTTGAGATGACAATTGCACATTCGGTTGCAAGATCTGTTGAGATTGAGATGGATCCCACACTAATTTCATTCCGGGGTACGGACCCATAATAGGTTGAGAATATTGAGGACCATAACCGGGTTGAGGGTAGGGTTGATAATTCAAAGGTACATTTCCAGCTCCTTGGACAAATGATTGACCAGAAGGTGGATGGTAACCTTGGGTTGGGTACTGACCTTGAGGTTGATAACCTTGAGGCACGTACTGATACTGGGATTGACCTTGAGGTACATACTGACACTGGGGTTGACATTGAGGTACATATTGAGTCTGGGGTTGACCTTGAGGAACGTACTATCCCGTAGGTATGTACTGTCTTTGAGGTTGCCCCCCAGGAGGATATTGGGTACCTTGAGGTTGCCCCCCAGGCGATAATTGAGAACTTTGAGGCTGCCCCCCAAGCGGTAACTGGCCACCTTGAGGTTGAGGATTAGGAATAGTACCTGACATCATAAGAATATCCTCTACACTCAACGGCTTAGTACCGTTATTACCAGTTAATAACCCTTGTTCGATAGGTTGAGGAGATGCTCCCGAAAAAGTACCAGTAAGTGACTGATACCCAGAGGGAATAGAAGGACCGTTGTATATAAAGGTTTCTGGAAATTGAGAAAACATGGATGACTGTCTTGACATATTTAACGGAGGATAGTAACCCCTAGGTGTTGGGGGAAAAGGAATGCAAGGTGGTGAAAAACTTAGTCCTGGGTTTTCCAAAAAATTGGTCAATGAAAGATACCAAGCGTCGGTCCTAGGTGGACTGTAAAAGATCGATTCACGCTCCCTAAGTTCTATAACAGGTTGATTTTCAGGGATAGGGATACCTTCTTCTTCCGGAGTAGCAAGTTCTTCAATAGCTATAAGTCCAGAAGGAAGATTTTGGGTAATTATTCTTTCTACCCTGGGTGAACCAGGACCACTAGAAGTTGGAGAGGTAAACCTCGATGTTGGAGTAGCAGCAAATTCAGTTTCAGGTTCAGATATTTTAGGTTCCTCACCTAAATCACTAGTAGATGAAACACTACCAGTAACTTCGGAAATAGAAACAGATTATGGATTATAATCTGCCACTAGAGCTTGATAATCAGGATGTACCACTAAAGAAGACTCTCCTTCTTCAGGTGACCCTACTCTACTATCTCTAGGAGTTACAAGGGCTCATAGCCCTTCAGGCTGGCTCGGTGAAAACTCAGGAGGTTGGCCCCGAAGTCTACGGGACTTCCTCGGTAATTCAGCCACGATTAAATATTTTAACTACTTCACACACAAACAAAGAAAAATCTCAATGAAAACCACCTAAAGCCTCTAAAGAACCAAACAAATTTGAATCGCATGCCTAAAGAATCTAGGAGATTAAACCACACACAAACAGTAACTTTCCGTACTGAAAACACTAGTTGGTGATGAAATCCAACGTCACAGAGTTCAATACAGAAATGGCGGTTGGAACAGTTACCCCAGCAACCTTCTTAATGAATATACTGGCACAAGTTTCTCCACTAAACCGCCTCGAGTGAAGAGAACCCCCCAGAAAATCCAAGTGAGTCTAGCCGACGTCTGCTCCAGGTACAGTGGGATCTTCCCTCCACCGTCACCTTAGGAAAGAATCCTATAGAATATGGTCACAATGATTACCAACAGAAACAAATATACCTGGGGGAACAATCTATGATCCGATACGCATGCAAGGGCAGAGTAGCAAGCTCAATCCCCTTGAAGGCTCCTTGACATAATCCAAGGTTTACCAACAAGTGACCCCAGGCTCCTCGACAATGGTTAATCCGAGGTTTACCATTTTTAATACGTGAATATCTTCTATCGTTCCTAATGAGGAAGGATTGATTCCCACACTAGTTCAGATATGATCTCGTGCTTCTCCTTTAAGAGGAGCTTTCCCAGAGCATAGATGTAACAATTGGATTTTTCTCCTACCGCAAGATACAGCTACTTGTTTGTTTTACTATCTTGGAGAGTTAATTACTCCCTACTCCAAGATACTAGCCTAAGTTATGTTGGTGTAATAGAGCCCTAGAAATAAAAAGATTACTAGATAGATTTTACTTTAAGCATTATTTTTATTGGTTTTTCTTTAAGTCAAGAGGTGCAAAGATGAAACTTATGGTGTGAAGACTCGACTCGAAATCACTAAAAAATGCACTTAAGATGATAAGAAATCTTTTCCCTTCAATGAATTTCTAGCTAGGAAAGAGTTGAGAATGCAAATGCTTGTAAAAACAAATCTTTCTTAACAAACAAATCAAAAGAAGAGCTTTTTGTCTTTTCCAATGCACTCAAAAACGAGACAACTAGTTATGCTCACAAAAAATTCCCTTTTCTTTCAAACACTCAAATGCTACAAAAACAAACTTTTTCCAAAAGAGATTTTTTTTATTTTTATAAAACACTCAAAACTATGGAAAAATCTAATATTGAGATCCATAAATTTTAAGAACTATTTGAAGTAAAAGCTTACAAGATGTCTTTTCAAAGATGTTTTACTTAGCTGTAAGAAAACTAAGAACTAATTTGTCTAGAATCACAAATCAGTCAAAAAACAACCAATTTTTGTTTTCTTTTCTAAAAATGAAATCCAAAACTTTTAACACAAGTCTTTTCAAAGTTTCGCAAAGAGAAACAAGATGGATTCCCCAACAAAGGCAAATTTTGCAAAATGGTCAGACTCATAAGAAGGCCAATAAAAACCAAGGTGATCTGAGGCTTCTAAGGCTTCTAAGCTCTAGGCTACTACAAGACCAAAATGAAAATCAAGCCCCGCAACCAAAACCTCTAGGAATTTCACCTAAAACCCTAATACCAATGGAATTAACCTAAGAAAAGTTCCTGACAAGTCACATGCAGGTTTGGGCAGAGGCAAAAACACCTAAACAAATCCTAAGCTGACTGAAAGAGAAAATCTTAAGTTTTCCAAAATTTTGACAGGGTCTGCAGGCCCGTAGTTCACACAGGTGTGGTACCGCTCTGTGTGAAAAGAAAAAGTGCGGATAGGTCCGCACTGTGTTGCAAGCTGAGGGTGCGGTCCTCTCCCAAAAGTATGAAAAACAAAAAATAATCCAAGATCTACTAAATCTACCCAAATCCACACACAACAAGCCAAAAACAAAAACAAAAACACAGTTTCTCATGTCAAAGTAAAGCAAATCAAAAAATCTTCGATCCCCAGTGGAGTCGCCATTTTGTCACACGGAATGAGTCGTTCTTGCGGACAAGACCGACCTCCATAGTATCTAATGATATCTAGTGACAAGCAAGCCAATCAAATCGTATCTTTCTCTAAGTATGCAATTTATAAACAAAGGCAAGCAAGTGTTTTAGGCTTACCTTGGGTCCAATGCAAGTTTGTGGAAGCCTCGCTCCGTTGATCCAAATGAGCTCCCTTTGGCGAGAATCTGCAAACACAAAAAGGCACACAAACTAAATAGCACCTAAAAAGCCAATATCATAAAGCATACTTATCATGATGATCAAGGAATTCATGAAACAAATCACATAAGACAATTTGTTGAGAAAAATGAATCTGATTGTATTAATTCAAATCAAAGAAGAAATTTACAACCTGTGCCTTGATGCTGTACAAGCTCCTCCCAGGGTCCAGCAAGAAGTCTCCTCTACTTTGACAAGTTTCACTCTCTTCCCAATGAAGCCAAAAGGTATGTGATCTCTCCTCTCAAGCTTAACTAGGAAGTCTCAATTCCACCAGCATTTACCCTCAAAAATGTTCAGCTTCTAACCTCCTTAGCAACCAGCCCAATGCCTTAATTTATAGTGCAATGGGGGGAAGTTACTAGGTCCTCCTTCAAAGGGATAAAGCCCTCCTTCAAAGGGATAGCTCCTCTCATGAAGGGATTAGCTCCTTCTCTTTTGGAATGCATGAACCACCTAAGAGCGAACCATCCACGTCAGAATTCCTTCTAGAATCATCTAGAATTAACCCAAAGTGAGTTTTTTAGAATAAACTTGCGCCTGTTTGACTTTCACAGGGGTCTGCACCCACTCCTTTAGAGATAGAGCGGGCAGGTCTACAGGTAACATGATTAGGGGATGCGGGACCACAGGCAATAGTGAGAAAAAGTGTGGAACCAGAGTTTTATTTATTTTTAAAGTCTTTCTCTCATTTTCAAAGCTTGACATGAAGAGCTGAGGTTTGAGACTTTCTTAGGAGGACAGTATGAATGATGATATACCCATACTAACTGCAAATAGTCATGGCGACAATATTTTGTGTAATAGGCCTCTTTTCCAAATGGCGTATTGCTTTTATGTAGTGTAAGCCTATCTCATCTAGCAGTCATAATTATTTCATTGTGATTGTAGACTATTTAACCAAATGAGTTGAGGTCCTGCCCAGTTATTCAAATTATGGCACCACCATGGCTTTGTTTTTCTTCAACCATATTATTTCTAGGTTTGGTGCACCCAAAGAGATTGTGACTAATCATGGATCTCACTTTTGCAACCATATTATTACTAAAATGGGAGCCAAATTGGGGTTTTTCAATGAGAATTCCACTCCCTACTATCCTTAAGCCAACATTCAAGTCAATGCCATCAATCATGTCTTCAAGACTATGATCCAAGGTACGGTTGGAAACCACAAAATGAATTGGAACCTACTGCTATTTTCATCCCTTTGGTCTTACCAAACCTCATCCAGAACCTCCATAGGATTCACTCATTTCCAACTCATTTATGGCATGGAAGCTAAGTAACCCATTGAATGTGTCATTTTGTCATTGAAACTTGTCGAAGAACTTCTTCCTAACACTTCAACCTGGGAAGAATACCTCCTTTATTTCGACCAGTTCAATGAATAATGTCATGGTGCTCTTCTAGCCAATGTGGCACACCAAAAAAGTGTCAAACCCCAATATGAAAAGTTCATTCGACCTCATGTTTTTCAAAAGGTGACTTGATCCTGATCTACAATTATAAACATGGTCAACTTGGTCTGGGAAAGTTAAAACTGCTTTGGCTTGGTCCACGTATTGCTAAACCCATGTTAAAGAATGGGCCATATGTGTTGGTAGACTATGATAGGAACACTCTCGTGGAGCCTCGTAATGGGCTCTATCTCAAAATTTATTATGCCTAGGTATCTAGGTGTGGTGCCATATACATAAGTAATTAGTGTATGCAGTTACATTTTTTTGCATGTGTATCATATTTGGGTTCACTACTTATCATGTTTGGCACTTGGTTTATATAAGTTCATATCTCTTTGGATCTACATCAAATAAGCTGATGGCACAGATTATAATTCCCATAATGTTACTTCTACATCTTGGGTACCTTTTTCACCCACTGATGAATTTTTGAGTTTAGTGGGCATCTTTATAGACCTTGTCACTAATACCATAGTGGAATACAATGTTATCCTTAAACTCTTAATTAAGGCCATAGCTCTAGGAATCCATCAGTAAGTGGTCACTCTGATAAGCATCAGTATTCCAACAACAATGTTGCAACTCCCAAGGCTACCAACTTTAATTACCAACCTAGGGTTCATACAAAATTAAGAGGTATCAACAATATATGTGCAGCATACAATGTTTCCTTCCTTTGTTGTCACAATGTAATGGAGTGCATGTAATAAAATCAAATCCTAAACTAATTGAAGGAAATGAAATGCTCGAAATGGAAACCTTAACTTATTGCAAGAAAGAAAATACAAGGAAAGAAACCTATCCTAATTGCATACAGTAAATATCATGAACTAAATTTCAACCATTACATTTCAAAGAGTTTAGATCCATTAATAGAGTTCATTGGATGTGGCAATCAAGAAAATCATCATTATATTATCCAATTCATAAATTTGTTCATTAACCCAAATTGCTGAGATGTTTTGCATGGGTAAAAAGGAATGTCCTAAGTGGTGTTTATCCCTCCTCAACCATTTATTTAGATCCTAGGGGTCATGATTCAACCTTTAGAGACCAAAACCAATACTTTTGAGCAAATCTGGGCAAGTATATACACGTTGGAAGAGTACAACAGGAAACTACAGGATGTTTCAGATTTACTATAGGAAGTTATAATTCATCGAATGACGAAGAAAATCAAATAAAAATTGGATGGGACAAATTTTGTTATTGACTAGGATTTATTAGGTCTCCATTCAAAGTGGAATCATTCAAAAATATCTCTGTTAACTGATGCTAAAAAATAGCAAAAAATTACTAGTCTAAAATCTAGAAATTTGAGAACTAGTGAGCTAGTAAATATATCAAATGCCTAACCTAATAAAGTGAAAACTAAATGGGGTAAATTTTGTTATTAAATATAATGTTTTTGTGATATAAATCAAGTGAAATCAACTCCATTGAATCTCATTAGCATGTTTTAAAAAATAATAGAAATTTATTGTTATTTTCCACAAGGGACTTCCATAAATTTAGATTTGCGAATGAGAAAACTAATCCAAGTAGCTCAGTGATTAATATGACCTTCAAAATCTATTCCAATGATGAAATTATTCTCCTGATCTTGAAAGATAACTTACTTCAACCATTTAACCCAATCCTATAACAAGAAATCATTAATACTAAATGCAGAAATAGAAAAAAGTCAAGAACACGAGATGCATGAGAATAAGAAGTGAAAAGAAGAAAATTGATACAAAAAGGCTTTGAGGCTCCTGGGATGGCCAAGCCCAAGGAAAATCAGAGTCCTATGAAGGGTACGAATATTTAGAAGCTTAACATGACACAAATCTTCATTATTTACATCAATAGAATTACATCCCTGCAAGAAATGAAAGTGGAGCTACAAAAATACAAGTTCCCTCCACAAGAATACTAAGAAAATCAACCCCTAGAGGAAAATTTGACTTGGAACTTATACAAAATGATTAGAAAGAATTCCCCATGAAAGGAGGAAGCTTTTCCCACCAAAATCCCTCAAATAGTGGATTTGGTTCCCAATACTTGGAATCTGCATTAAATGACAGGGAACACATTCCCAGATTTTCTAAATTATTGGAGCTCCAGAATCTGCACAATAATTTCAAAATATCTTCTTGATTTATTATTTAATATCGATCCTCCTGTAGTAGGGAAAAATTCCCTAAATTATCCCCTCCTCCAAATCTTCATAATCTGCCCAATATTCTCACAACATTCCAAAAAAATAAATAATATTAGGTACAAATATGCAATTATCCATAAACCTTCCTAAGGAACATATTAAAGTTAAAAATACATTATATAATGCAAAAATAGAGGTTTAATGTGTTGAAGGATGGTCATATGGGCCTTAATTTATGTCTAATTTGCAGGCCCATCACAATCTAGACTCTTAGCTCATGATGTCGCAACTGAATCATATCTATCATGGTTTAAATCTTGTATTATTTCATTTTTATCTCAGGGTACATCTATTTGAATATTCACTTGAGTATATCATTTTGTTAGGCCCCTATAATACTAGTGATTCCCCCATTACTATTGTCATTGTATCCCTTATTCTTATTATTGTGCCCCTATTGCCCCCATATTGTTATTAGTATGCCCCATAGAAACCCACTATTATTATTTTTGTGCCCTTATGTTATTAATATTATGTCGGGTTGATTATATTGTGACCCCTTAGACTCCTATATATAGAAGGGAGGTTTAGTCATTTGTATCATCCAAGAAGTCATTTTTGTAATGTAAAGGAGGTTGCCCCCTCAAAGAGGTCGATTTCTAAGGCATTCATCTATCTTTTCTATCTTTTTGTGAGCTAGTTTCATAACATTTGGTATCAGAGCTTTGGATTCTAGGGTTTCACTACTCCAAACAGGTCATCGTGGAATTTTCGCTATAACTATTTTTTCTGCGATGTTTCAGAAGCTACAAATAAAAGCCCATTTGAGCCGAAATCATTATGAATTTTGGGTCTGAATGTCAGAACTTTTCTCACTATATTTGTGGAGATATGATCTAAGGAATTTAGGGTTTTTGTAGACCCCAGAATTACATTCCAAACAGGTGACCTAGGGAAATTTGTCATCACTTTTGTTTTTTGCATCATATTGAAATTTCGTAAGAAGTTTCAGAAATAGGTTGGCCTGTAGTTTTCTTCGTATCAGTTTGAAGTACTAAGGTCAAAACAGTGACACGTGGAATGTCTTACAAGTTCACTCTACTGAACTAGTCTATAATAAGGTCACCGTGGGAGATTTGACATAACTCTTCCTTGGAGATTCTAGAGAATCTAATCTTTATCAGACTTGTGGGGTTAGAAAGAGGACTCAAAGGGCTACCACAGCATGAGAATTCAAATATTTGATATCTACAGTTACAGAGATACAATAGATTCAATATCGATCTCACAAAGTGAGGAAAAGGTGTGTAGTTTTCTTTTTTTTAATTTTGCATAAGATAGGTTTGAAAAATTAGTTTGAAGGAATTCAAAGGGAATAGTGAAGAATTATATGCATTAATTAATGCCCCAAAGAAATAAAATGGAAACACCTAGTAAGCAACCTAAAACCTCTAGCATGACTCATGAAGAAGAGGAAGAAATGCAACATGATAGATCAAAATTACAAGACTAAGTACAACAAATTTCACTCTCACTGAAGATAAATGAAGCCAAGATGAATGGTGTGGAAGCTAATATGAATGGCATGCAAGCTAAGATGGATGGTGTGGTAGCTAAGATGGATGGCATGGAATCTAAGATGAATGGCATAGATGCTAAGATGAATGGCATGGACGATAAGATGGAAGAATTGAAGATATATTTGAATAATTTTCTACATGAAATGGTCACTAATGGTGAAAGGGTAGTAAAGGAAACTCATGATGAGAAAAAAAGAAATGTTAATCATGATTTCATAGACTCTAATGTTGGATTGAAGACCCACCATGTTCCAAAAATCAATATGAGGAAGTTTGATGGCAAGGATCATGGAACATGGATACTACAAATGGAGCAATTTTTCGATCTCCATAATGTGAAAAACACACAAAAGGTATGTATTGCAACTTTATATTTGGAACCAAATCAGTTTGTATGGTATCGATGACTTTGCTCTCATAAACAAATTGTCACTTGGGAATTTTTTACAGAAGAAATGATAGCACATTATGAGGATACAAAAAGCAGCACTTTATTTAGCCAATTGATAAATCTCAAACAAAAGGGTTCAATGATGGAGCACATTGAGGACTTCCAAAAATTGAACATAATGGTAAATGATATTCCAGAGGAGCATAGAATTGATGTGTTCATAGGGACTTTAAAGGATAATATCCAACATGAGGTTTGCCTTTAGGAACCTGATTCATTGGAGAAGGCATTCAGGTTAGCAAGAAAAATGGAAAGAAAAATTATGGCAACCAGGAAGCCTAGCACTCACAACTATAAAGATGGAAGTGTTGTTGCCCCTAGCCTTCCACAACTTACAAGGTTGACACCACAATAATTAGAAGAAAAAAGAGCAAAAGGTCTTTGTTGCAGTTGTGATAGCAAATACACTAAAGGTCATATGTGTGTTGAGAAGAAATTGTTCTACATAGATTGTGAAGAGAAGGAAGAAAGGAACAAGAGATTTCAAAAGAAGAGGATATACTCTAGGAACAAACCCTAGATAAAAAAGAAGTGAATCTGACCATATCTTGCAATGCATTGGCTAGAATTACCACTCCTCAAACTATCAAGATCGAAGGACATATCAAGAAGAGAAAGGTAATAGTGTTGATCGATTCGGGAAGTACCCATAATTTTATTCATTGTAAGATAGCGAAGGAATTGAATTGCTTCCTATATCCAGCACTAGAGTGCCAAGTGATGGTTGCAAGTGGAGGAACCATAAATTTCTCTGGAAAGTGCCATAATATCAAGCTATCCATGGGAGAATATGTATTGAATAGCCCAATGCTTTCCATTCCAATGGGTGGCGCTGATGTTGTACTAGGAGTCCAATGGCTGCAATCCTTGGGTACAATAGCTTATAATTTTCAAGAACTTTTCATGAAATTTTGTGTGGAAGGAAAGGAAGTTGAATTAAGGGGTATTGCAGGGAAACTAGGAAAGATAATCATCTCTAACAGTATGAAAAAGCTTCTAAAGAAGGAACAACAAGGTGTAATTGCACAATTATGTTCGCTAGAGGTTCCCACATCGAAATCATCTATTCCTCTAGATCTCCAAAAAGTCTTGGACAATCATTCCAAGGTATTTGAGACTCCCAAAGGTCTCCCACCTATTCGTGATCATGATCATGCTATTCATTTGATTCCAGGAACTGTTCCTCCAAACATCAAGTCGTACAGATATCCCTATGCCCAAAAGAGTGAAGTTGAATGTATGGTTGCAGAAACGCTAGAGGCTGGTATAATTCAACCTAGTCAAAACTCTTTCTCTGATCTAGTAGTATTGGTGAACAAGAAGGATGGATCATGGTGCATGTGTCCAGATTATAGGGAGCTCAAAAAACTCACTATTAAAGATAAATTTCCCATTTTTGTCATTGATTAATTATTGGATGAATTGCATGGATCAATTTACTTCACCAAGTTGGATCTTCATTTAGGATATCATCAAATTAGAATGAAGACTAAAGACTGAAAACATTCCAAAAACAACATTTAGAACTCATGAGGGTCATTATGAATTTTTGGCCATGCCTTTTGGCCTTACCAATTCACCTTCTACATTTCAAGGTTTGATGAAGTCCATTTTCAAACACTTCCTTAGAAAATTTGTGTTAGTTTTTTCTTATGATATACTAATCTACAACAAGTCTTGGAAGGATCATGTTGAACATGTTGACAGGGTGCTCAAACTATTGGAGGAGAAATAATTATATGCAAAAAGCTCCAAATGTTTCTTTGGAGTACAAGAGGTGGAATATCTGGGTCATATTGTATCTCATGAAGGTGTTAAGGTAGAACCTAGCAAAATTAAAGCCATTAAGGAATGGAAAATCCCCACATCCATAAAGAATCTACGAGGATTTCTCGAACTGACAGGGTATTATTGCAAGTTTGTTAAGAATTATGGGAGAATAGTAGCACCTCTAATAAAATTATTGAAGAAAGATGCATTTTTATGGACTCAAGAAGTAGCAAAGGCCTTCGAACATCTTAAAGTGGAAATGTGCCAAGCATCGGTCTTATCTACGCCGGACTTCACAAAAACCTTTATTGTGGAATGTGATGCTTCAGGAAATGGAATTGGTGTTGTTTTAATGCAAGATGAAAGACCCATTGCTTTCGAAATTCATCCAATCAAGGAAAAGTATTTACAAAAAGCTATTTATGAGAAGGAAATGTTGGCAATACTACATGCACTTAAGAAATGGCAATCCTACTTAATGGGAAGACACTTCAAGGTAAAAACGGATCATGATAGTCTTAAATACTTTTTAGAACAAATATTATCCTCTAAAAAGCGACAAAAATGGGTCACAAAGATGTTGGGTTATGACTTTGAAATCATCTACAAAAAAGGGAAGCAAAATGTTGTGGCAGATGCACTCTCAAGAAAGGATGAGGATGTGGAAGCATTGTTGTGCGCCATTTCTATTATCCAACTAGATTGGATAAATGAAGCAAGGGATGAATGGAAGAATGACGAAGAAGTGTGGGCACTCATTTGAAAGTTACAACAAGATCCTTGTACATTTTATACATTTAGCTGGAGAAATGATTTTTTATGGTACAAAGATCACTTTTTCCTATGTAAGAATTCCCAACTCAAACAAAAGATTCTTATGGAATTGCACACTTCTCCCTTAGTAGGGCACTCAGGATTTTTAAAAACTTACCACAGGGTTAAGAAGGAATTTTTTTGGGATGGCATTAAATCGGATATTCAAAAGTTTGTGGCAGAATGTTTGGTTTTCCAACAAAATAAAGTTGAAACAATTAAGACCCCAGGTCTACTACAACCTTTACCCATTCCAAGCCAACATTGGGAGGAGGTTTCAATGGATTTTATCACAGGCTTACCCAAGTCCGAAGGAAAGAGTGTCATCATGGTGGTAGTTGACAGACTTACCAAGTATGCACACTTTTGTGCATTATCACATCCATTTAAAGCCAGTACAGTTTCTGCTGCATTTATGGAAACAATTCAAAAGCTACATGGAAATCCAAAGATTATTGTAAGCCATAGAGATCCCATTTTCACTGGAAATTTTCGGATAGAATTATTTTCTTGTCTCGATACTCAATTAGCTCATAGCTCATCTTATCATCCTCAATCTGATGGGAAAACTGAGATAATAAACAAATGTTTGGAAGGATATCTTCGTTGCTTTATATCTGATAAACGGACACAATGGGTCAAATGGTTGCCTCTAGCTGAATGGTGGTATAACACTTCCTTCCATACTATAGCAAAAATGACCCCATTTATGGCACTTTATGGATATCATCCACCATCCATCACATCATATTTAAGAGAAAATTCTAAGGTTCAAGCAGTGGAACATCACATCGAGCATCAACAACAAGTTCTCCAACTCTTAAAGGATAACCTCACATTGGCGTAGAATAGAATGAAACAACAAGCAAATCAACATCACAGTGAAAGAAGTTTTGAGGTAGGTGACTGGGTATTCGTACGGCTAAAACCATATAAGCAAATGTCCCTCAAGCAAGCCAAGAAGGATAATAAATTATCACCAAAGTATTATGGTCTGTACAAGGTGTTGCAAAAGATTGGTACTATGGCATACAAGTTGGAGCTTCCTACAGCTTCTCAAGTGCACCCAGTTTTCCATGTTTCATGTTTAAAGAAGGTTATAGGTGACAAGCTCCCATTTCAAACAATATTGCTAGAACTTGACGAGGAAGGAAAAATCATATTGGAAACGGAAGCAGTCACAGAAACAAGAACATGACAGCTACGAAATAGATCAATTTTGGAGTATCTCATCAAGTGGAAGAACTTATCCACTAAATATTCCACATGGGAGGATGAGAATTTTATACAGAAGCATCCAGAATTAATCAAGTGTTGAGGACAATGCTTTGGAAAGAGAGGAGCATGTTAGGCCCCTATAATACTAGTGATTCCCCCATTACTATTGTCATTGTATCCGTTACTGTTATTATTGTGCCCCTATTGTCCCCATATTGTTATTAGTATGCCCCTTAGAAACCCACTATTGTTATTTTTGTACCCTTATGTTATTACTGTTATGTCGGCTTGATTATATTGTGACCCCTTAGAGTCCTATATATGGAAGGGAGGTTTAGTCATTTGTATCATCCAAGAATTGTTCATTTGTGTAATGTAAAGGAGGTTGCCCCCCTCGAAGAGGCTGATTTCTAAGGCATTCATCTATCATTTCTATCTTTTGTGAGTTGGTTTCATAACACATTTATCAACATGTCCATAGGAGTTCTAATATATTGGTTCACTTTTTGGCCAACTATGTATTGGAATAACATCTATCACATATATAAGATAAAGATAATTGAACATCCATGTACTAAAACACAAGGTATATGTTGTATTGTCATAAATAAATCCATAAGCAATAACCAAAACACATATGTATATATGTAAAAAAGAGTTTGCATACATCATCTAAAAACACAAAAAATGTATAGTGCTAAAATTGGGCTCATATACCCAAGAATATGAGCTTGTAACTAATACACTGATGTCCACAAAAATACCCTCAAGGGAGAATACACAGTCATAACTAGTTATCTTGCATCTAATCATCATCATAGCATTGGTGTTCCCATTGACACACAAGCATCCTAGCTAGACAGTCAAGAAACCCACCCATCCTGTTGGAAACACCTATAGTGTGTTGTTGCATATCAAATCAGGTGAATGGTACACTCATCGTAAGTCCCTATAGGTTTCATTACACTTGTCTCATCTCATGGTTGGTATCCTCGTCGTCATTTGAATGCTCTCAAACTACTATTGGATCCACTTTTTTGGATTCTCCCTGACAATAATATGGATACTCACCTTCTACTCTCTAAGTGTGATATCCATGTCACCAAATATGTTCTAATTAGTTCATTGTATCACCAAAAGAAAGTCATAAAACACAAAATTTCAAAAACATTTCACTCACCTAGGTCTCCCCACTATCCACTAGGGGGAAAAATCAATTTAGGGTTTCAATGTAAATACGCTCATGCATACACATAGTATTTGAACCATATGGACTTCTCATCAAAGCAAACAATGTAATCATCATCATATTCTCAAGTTGGTGCCCCACCCCTAGTATAGACATCAAATTGGTCCACTAGTCCATCCATGGTGCCAATCTCCCTAGGCATGGTGTGGATATTTGTGGCCATAGTATTGATACTTGCTCAAAGAAGAAAGATACAATTATGTTTCCATACCCAAACATAATATATTTCCCTCTTATATACAAGTTGTTCCTTTAAGTTCACTAGTAGGCCCTTGCACCAGTTGAATATTATTGGGGCCATCCACCTCATTTCTCTTGGAGGATAATTGAGGAAATACTATACCTACCACTCGGGTCATGGTAGACAAGATAATATGAAGTGGGAGGTTCACCGCATCTCTGATAGGGATCTTACCTCTTTCCTTCCACACAATGGAAGTGTAGTACTCTACCATCCACTCCTCTATGGTCCTGTCCCCCAATAGTCTACCTCCAGATACCTTAAGCAAGGCCCTTGCTTTGACAATCCCATGAGAAAGTATGAGATTTAAGTGTTGAGATCATATCTATAGAAAGAAAGGTTATTTTAGAGATATATGAAACATGTATGAAAATTATACAACTGGTTCAATAATATTGTGTGTAAAAGCCTATGGATTTGAGTATGAAAATTTATGAAAGAGGGATATCAAATGTTGTGTAGGTAGATGGTTACCCATCATGGATTTGGTGCTTCATTTAGTTTTGTGCTTGAAAAATGAGCAAGTTGGTTTTTGTAGAGAGAAAGGAGGTTGAAGACTTCAGTAGATTGTAACCTACAAAAATTGATGTAATATGAAGTTGTAGATTTATTTTGCATCATAATTAAAATGATATTGTGGTTTTCTTAGTCATATTTCTATGTTAAAATATCATGTCTATACATTATGAGAATGGTGTGCTATTATTTATTACTATGTTTCTAATTATTTTTACTTTGAGTAAGGAATTTTTAAGAATATTAAAATACTAATTCACCCCTCCCTTTAGTATTTTCCTAGTTTGTACAACTTTCATCTCAAATAATGAGTAGGAAAATATGGAAAGAACTCGATATTTTCAAGTATTTTAATAATCTTGAAAATATTGCAAAAGAAGCTTGGGATTTCCCTTGTTTAATGAGCATGAAAAGAAGGCCAAAAAAATCTTGTTCTAGAGAAACAAGTGGCATAACAATATGCATCTAATTCTAAGGTTGACAAAACTAACCTAAGAAAAGCAAGAAGTAAGGGAAAAGCAACTAGCAATGGAAATCCACTCATTGTAGTAGTCTCTTTGAAAGGGGATATGGTTTGCAAGATGGAGGAAATGATGAGGTGAAGGAAAGAAGTAAAGCATATTGCAAGGTTGGAAGGAATTATGGAGCAAGAAACATTATGATAACAACTAACAAAACATTGAATACCATAGGAAAAAGTGACAAAAAATAAATAAACCACATTGACCTCTTTAGGATGTTGATGGCTTTGGATAGAGTCAGATAAACCTTCTCATTTCATTATTAAATTTTTTTTTAAGAGAACCTAAGAAGCTTGTAGAAAAACCATCCACACAACATGCATAGAGATGTAACAAGATGAAAAATTGCATATAAAAATACAAAGTAAGAGTGACCTACCATCTTAAGATCCCTTTTTAGACCATTCCCTTGTTGGAACATTTTTGCTAATTGATAAAATCCATTTGGTTCAAAAACATTAGATGTTGTTATAAAATACATGGAAACTACTTTAACATCTTTCTTCACAGCCATTCCGAGATTGCAATGACCATGCCCATTGTGTTTATCATTTTCTATTTCCTTTTTGAAGAATTATCTTTCTTGTAAAGATATAACCAGAAACATAAATTTACAATACATTTATAATTATGTGAAACATGTAATCTACACTTTATCATAACTAAACTCCCACTAATCTAGCATACTATTCCCCTTCAGAAATTCCCCATATCTTCTTCTACATTACACTTGAAGTAATGTGCATTCTCGGTGGGAGACAAAGAGGAAAATCACAACAACACCCCACCTTGCGTAGTGAATAGGTCATTGTCACGAGCAATGAGAGATCAGTACAAGGAATGAGAGATGCAACTGCAAAATAACAAGAAAGGTGTGGACCAATATTCCACCTCCATCCTTGTATATTTACTTAATCTATGAGGCAATCAAGCCATGACGCAAGCAAGAGAGATTGATGGGTATCCCTATGGAAGGGAAGGGTCGGGAAGTGAAGCTAAAGCATTGAGCTTAGTTGAAGATCAAAATGCAAGCAATGTTACTGTTGGACACCTAATCCTAAAGGGTTAGTGTGGAAGCCGAAAAGACTAAGCAGTCCAAGAGACCTTGGGATCTGAAACCCAAGAGTCACAACATTGTATTATAAATGTACATCTGATGTTAATAAAAAAATGTACTCATTGATTTATCTTTCACATCTCTTGTGCTGTCCATGTGTGTTTAACATGGTATCAGAGCTCAGGTCCCAGTCCCTAAAATAGTAGTAACTCCTGTCTTAAGAGCTGCTCTGGCTTGATTCCCTGGCTCTGCCTCTGCCTTTGCCTGAATTCACTGCCCCTCTTACCTGAATTCGCTGCGCTCTCTGACTGCCAGAGACTGCGCCCTCTGTCCTGAGCGCCTCTAGAGACTGCGCCCTCAGACCATGAGTAATTGATGTGCGTTTTTTACCTGAGCGTTGATGCATTCATGTATTCCCTGGAACGCTGCGTTGAAGCTCCATTTTCTGCAAACAAAATTTGCAGTCCCACTTCGGTTTCCTGGCATCATACCGCCTCACCGATTCGGCTTTCCTTCTCGCTTCGCCTCACCTTGAGAAACACTTGAAGACTGCGTTGTATTAATGTATTGAAGACTGCGTATTGAAGCTTGATATGAAGACTGCGTTGATGTATTAAAGACTGCGTTGTGTTGATGTATTGAAGACTGCGTATTGATGTATTGAAGCAACGAAAGAAGACTGCGTATTGATGTATTGAAGACTGCGTATTGATGTATTGAAGCCTGTAATGGTTACTGCGTTTTTTATAAAAATGCGACTGCGTTTTTTATTGAAGACTGACATATTTTTTGCCAGAAACCAAGATGCCATGCGAAGGAAGGAAAGCTTGTAAAGTGATGCTCTCGGCATCGGTTGTTGCCAGAAACTAATTTTTGCGAAAGTTGAATGCTCCCTTACTTTGTATGTGTAGCGGAATGTTGCATGCAGTTTTGAATGGTGTTTGGTGCATGGTTATGCGTTGGTAAAAGTTGTGTGTTGGAGACTGTGTGAGTTAATGAAGTTGAGCAATTATAAAAACCTGTCCAAACAGTGTTCTTTGAATGCGCTGTCCAAAAGACTTTATGTTTGAGTTTTTGAATGCGCTGTTCATACATTAGTTCACTATTTCAAAGTTTTTCCAGTAGTGCTCTATGAAATGTTTTAGAGCCTTTGATGTATGAAGGAAAATGGAACACCATTGAATCTGTTATCAAGTAAAAGATTGTTTTTAATAACTGATGCATTGTTACATAAAGAGGTTACATTAGGCTGTGGCATAAGATTTTTTTCCAGCAGAAGTCTTTTATCAACAGAATGCATTCAATCATTTCTATGGTCGGAATAGTTCTCACTGGCAAGGAGAACTATTCTGAATGGTCTCGGATGGTAAAACACACCCTTATCTACAATGAGCTGTGGAAAGGAGTGTGTGTCGGAGAAGAAGACAAAGACCCTGTGCAACCCACATCAGACAAAGAACTCGCCATTTGGGAAAAAAATAACAGCAAAGCCTTTGCATTGATCACAGCATCTGTAAATGAGGAAGTAAGTCGTCATATTTCATCCTATTCCAATGCCTTTGAAGCTTTACAAAAGCTGAAAGAACTCTATGATACACATTCTGCACTTGAAGTTGTTCAGCTCATGATTAAACTCTTCACTCTTGAACTAAAAAATAATGATCCTCTTGCTCTTGCATCTGAAATAAAGTCTATAATGCATGATATTAAATCCACTAAGGTTGAGCTAGATATCTCTCTTATTGCCTTTCTCAAAGCACTCTATCCTACCTACTCTAACTATCTTGAGTCTTTACAAGCAAATGGAAATCTTAAAGATATAACCTTTGACACTCTTGTGAAAAAGTTTGCTGAAAGAGAGAAAGCCTTTGGAAAGAAAACAGTCCCTGAATCTTCTGAAGAGACTGTTTGCCTTGCTCATAAAGAAAAGCATCCTGCTCAAGATTCTACAAGAGGAAGAGGTGGACGAAGAGGAAAAGGAAGATACTTCAGAGGCAGGGGGGGCAGACATCCTCAAGCAGAAAAGGCAGATATGCATTGCATTCGTTGCAAACGAAATGGATCACATGATATTCTGAAGGGTTTCAATATCGATAGAAACCATGTGGCAAATCACGCATCTGGCATTGTTTTTTCTATTTATCACTGTAGCTATTGGATCGAAATGAGAATTTTCTGGTAACATAGATAAAAGATCCTTTCACTCACAAGCCGCAACTATAATTTGAGCTGGGATATATGTATTTTACAGTGATGCTTTTGATAAAGCTCTTCTCAGGAGAAGTTGACAACCGCTGCTTGTAGCTGTCCAACGTAGGTGGTGATATCACTTAAAAATTTATGTGTTGTGTTTCAGTGGCAGAGCGCATCGAAAGAACCCAGAACCTGTTGTGTGATGCGCAGAAAGACCCGGTGAAATCTGAGAAGCCAGATCTAGATCTAGGTTAAAAAGTGTGGGTGAATTCATTGTGTGGTTGGTTCAATTGGAAGAAGCCCGCTGCATCCATTACAACCACGTGAATAGTTCTCTGCTTCAGATTGTACTGGCGCTGACATCTGAAATAATTCAGTCATTCTGTCTTCGAAATTCTTATCAATCCTGTTCTCAAATGATTTGAAGAAATTTGTTTACAATAGTACAATGATTGTGAGCCTTATATCATGTACAAACCCGAGTCATGTATTAGGTGCTGAGTGGGAATAATGTATGATGCTTGTGTTGTCAACAAGAATATAGTAGAGTTGGAATTTTGTATGTGGTCAAAGAGTTAAGTCTTATTCATATGTACGTTGGTAAGGTACCTTGCTGGAGAGTATTCTTGTACACAGTATTGCAAGCTGATTGATTTGAGTATTCTGCCATAATTCTGTAGCAGACTGCCTATACAGAAGATTGAGTTTATTTCAGTGGCGTATGCAATCAACTTATTCAATTTCTTAATAGAAGGAGCCTATACCAGGTGTACTCCTCCAATAGCCTTGTAACTTCCAGGCCTAAAGCAATCTTTCTAAAGTTGGTTCGTGACTTGCATAGGCCAACTTTGTATTTTCTACAGCGACTTCCATAAAGAATGATCTAGCCCCAAGGCTACAAACTTGTATTTTCTGTGGTTACACTTATCTACAGCCACTATTCTTCCTAACATTTGCTGAATTTAAAGAACAGAATCTCTGAAAGTCTGGTGATATTTGTACAATTTTGACAGTTTCAAGATATCTCTGGTTGATTTTTCCCTTTAAGCTATAGGGCTCTCTTGTGCAACTTGAAGATATTTAGCAGCTTACATTTTTCTGTGGGATTTGGAGATTTTTAAGGTGTAGAAAAATGGCTAAGCTTGAAAGAATATTAGAATTATTGAGAACTCTAATCATGTCCACTGCTAATAACACAGTCAAAATTAACAAAGCCTCTCTTTCAGACATTCAAACATGTCTGCAATATGCACAAGAAAAGATAGAGTTTTTGCAGCTTGAATCACAACTACAGCAGGAAGAATTACAGCAGTGGAGTCATCATTCTGAACCTATTTCTGTTCAGAAAAATGAAACAGACTCCCATGAACAGCAAGTCAATAATGGTACAGTTCATTCAAATAAAGCAGCAGTTGTATATGCAGATGCAGAAACTCAGTCTGCACTTCCCAAGCCCATCATCAGACCTTGGGAACAACTTGTCCACAACAAGCACAAAACTGGTCTTGGATATGACAAGGACTTGTCCTTTCATATTCCAGACTATGCCAAGCCCATTCAGTTTCAGATTGTTGGATTCATTTATGACAGTTCACCTGCTCCTCATGACAGTTCAGCTTCAGCTGTTCTAGACTCTGCCCCTCTTCCACAGCAACAGCAGCAACAACAACAACAACAACAGATTGTGAAATGCCAACACTGTAACCGAGTTGGCCATTTGAAAGATCACTGTTTTGATCTTCATCCATGTAAGCATTGTCATAAAACCAGTCATTCTTCACACAGATGCTTCAAAAACAAACATCCTGCAAGAACAAAGATTCATCTTGGATGGATCGTTTCTTGGCAATGGGCATCAACAGCCAAGAAGATATTCCAAACACATGTTAGAACTTGTTCCAGAATATTGAACAGTCTTGCAGTTGAGTTTCCTCCATCATCTCACCTTGTATCTGACAGGGGGGAAATGATGGTCATCTACAAGCTTCAAAGTCACATCAAGCGAGCCTGAGCCACAACCTGCCACACCAGTTTCAGAGTTGTAGCCAGAGACAAAGATGCTTGAACATGCCTTCAGTTGGCAGTCTGGGACACTTCCTCTAGCAGAAGACTCTAGCTTCTTGCCAGTTTTGGAAGAGTTCCAGGAATTACAGAGTTGTTGGTCATCCTTAAACCATCACAGATTGAGAACACTTCCTCTAGCAGAAGACACCAGCTTCTTGCCAGTTTTGGAAGAGTTCAAGGAATTGCATTAAGCATTCCAGAGTTGTTGGTTATCCTTAAACCATCACAGGTTGAGACTTCCCTTTTCAGGTTGAAGTTTTACCTTTTATGCGGGGCGAGACCTCCCTTTTATGATTGAAGGTTTCCCTCTTTAAAACAGTAGGATCACTTCCTCTAGCAGAAAACTTCAGTTTCTTGCCAGTTTTGGAAGAGTTCCGGGAACTGCACTAAGCGTTCCAGTGTTGGTGGTCATCCTTAAACCACCACCCTTTATACCAACATTTCATAGAGCACATTCAACCTAGTGCTGCCATGCATTTTTTTGCACATTTTGTATTACAGCTCTCTTCTTGGACTCATACATAACCCTTCGGATTAAGGGGGGGAATGTTGGACACCTAATCCTAAAGGGTTAGTGTGGAAGCCGAAAAGACTAAGCAGTCCAAGAGACCTTGGGATCTGAAACCCAAGAGTCACAACATTGTATTATAAATGTACATCTGATGTTAATAAAAAAATGTACTCACTGATTTATCTTTCACATCTCTTGTGCTGTCCATGTGTGTTTAATAGTTACTAGGTTGTAGTAGACATCTAAAACAATTCATACAAGCACTTCCTCAAATAGTTTGTGTGCAACTAGGTTAGCTTGTAAAATTTGATGATTTTCCTTATTATTTATCATTCAATAAAAAAGGATAGATGCTTGATTGTAAGAAAGATCATAAGGCATATCCTACATAATAATTTACAGTTAGAAATATTCCTTTAGTTTATCTTTTACACAGATTTGTGAGCGCCAAGTACCAATTCACCCTCTGAAATGTATGACTATAGTAGGAAAGAAAATTAGATAAACATGGATCTAAACGAAATGAGCTAATAAGTTCCCAAACCTATGTTTGGGCATAAAGGAGTACAAAGAGATATCTAAGGCTACAAGAAAATGAACTACTAGTGCTTTATCCAATCTCTTTGGTACATAGAGTCAAGGGTGTCTAGAAAGGGGAATAGTTGAGCAACTAGGATCAACAAAATAAATTAGAAAATAAAAGATAGAGATGGAGATGAGATTTACCAAATCCATCACCAATAGAAAAAAAAACCTGGATCTTGTGACATTACCGACGTTGACAACAGGGAGTTCCAATCCTTGAACCATGTTATCAACTTGAAATGCCTTCTCTACTGCAAAAAGAATAGCTACATTCATTCAAATACATTCTCTGCTACTAAAATAATTTCTACATTTGCAACAAGAATGATAGCCTAAGAAGATATGAAATGGCATGGATGGATAGAGACATGTCAAATGTCCCAAGGTGTTTATCCTCTAACTCCTCTCCAATAAAATAAAAAGAAATGTTAATAAAGGTGCGTTAACAAATTAAAAAATTATCATGCACTTTTAAAAATTAGATGACACATGGTAAAACTCGCACACATGGAAATATTCACCATCCCATGGGCCCATCCTCTGATCACTTTTCCACATTTACATGCTCTACTTCCTTATGTCCCTCATATTTTTCACTATCATTCTCTCTATTAAAGCTACTCCATGATTCCCTTACTTATTGCTTGCATGCTTCTCTCAAGCCTAGCATGTACCTATATGATATGGTGTTTCCCAACTCAAAGAACTTTAGTCTAGACTTTCAACCCCCCTGCTTGCATTTTTTCTTGATAAAAACACAATCAATCCCTCACTATCCAGTCTATGCAGGCTTTTCATTTATGCAACACTTTTTGTTTGTTCAAAGTTGGAAAAAAATCATGGCTAGGATTTCCAATGAAACCAAAGTTATGATGAATCTAAAACATAAATCACCTCTTTGGTTTTTGGTGAATTCAAAGTATTTTAGAATTCAAAGGACCCATTGTCTGCAAATCTTGTCCCAATATTGTGTGGAGAATACCTCATTACTGCTTCCATTCATTCATCAAGCATAAATATACCGCAATTCCAACCCACATCCCTTTAATTCTAGTCTAGGCATTTGAGCATGCTATGTTATCTTGCACACAAATCACGCCTTCCTGCACTACCCTGTAAGTAACCTAATTTATGGAAAGAAGGAAGACAACAAGAAACCTTGTGTTTGGAAAGAAAATAAAAACAAATATGGAAAATCAAGAAGTAGGTAATGACATTTATAAGGGAGAACTGATGAAAAAATATTTAGTTCCTACATATCGAACCAACCAAATTGAATGAAAACACATAGTTTTTGTTGGCCAAAACCAGTACACCATAAGAAAAAAAGACTCCTCCATATTAGAATAGATTTTTAAGATTCAAAACTTAATAAAATAGGAGGAGGGTGAGCAGTGCCAAGAATGAAACCACCAGATACTTTGAACTTCTAATATATGTGGATGTTGATCTATGGAGAATGAGTTAGGGTTTTGCCTAAACTCCTACCATAATATAGGGGGAATAACCAACCCTCTCATTTTCAGTTGATCTAAGTAAAGCGAAAAAGAATGTTCTTAAAGATCAAATTATGGATGGCCGATTGAAGAAGAGATGGATGGATGGCACATACGTTAAGCCCTATGCTACTCCAACCTGGTCAAACCACCCTGAGTTTTGGGGGTGGGGGGATTTTTTGTACCATAGTATAACTTCCATTCTAGGCATTTTAGTACAACTAATTTCCTTAAATTTTGAAATTTTGTTTCTTGTTGTTCTTTGTAGGTCCATGAATAAAAAGAAAAACTAGTGTACAGTTACACATGATAGAGTGAACAAGATTATTTATAAAGGGGAAATCCTTACTACTACCCTAATTGCCAAAGGTATTGTCTATTATGCTTGATATATAGTTTTTTGTGGTGAATTACATTAAATAATCGTCACCCTAGGAAGCGGGGAAGGCGAAGATGTTTTGAAATCCATATGCGCATATTCCAAGTAAATAATTAGTGACAAAGGCATACTATCACCAACAACTACAAATTAGCAAAAAATGCTCATAACTTGTGTTAGCCATTTAGCTTATGCTACAACCATTCTCTTCAAGCTTCAAAGCATGAACGTTCCTAAGAAAATGTAATTCCAACATGAAAGAAAGGAAATTCAAAACCTAGGTGTGGTGGTGAAGCATGAAGCATCTTTTCAAGCACCAACAATTGATCCATTGTATATTAATCCCATTGCAGATTCATTATATATTAAGTAGATTATCTTGATGTTTCAAATTTAGTAACTTACCTTGATGTGGTAGAGGAACGAAGGTAAGAGTTGATAGTAAAGAAGAGTAAAGCCCATTACGGTCTCAATGTTCTTTCCAGATAAAGGATTTTATGTAACCATCTCACAAATTATCTGGATCTTGGGGGGAGCCCACAAAGGTCTAAAACAATTATTGAAATGCCAGAAAAAATGAGAAACAGAGTATACAAAACCACCTAGAAATTTTGTTATTAAAACAAAGAATAATTGTGAAAGCTGCATTGTGGTGGACAATCTGTCCTTTTAAAAAATTTAACTTGTTACTTATATCCTTTTTTGGTTATGATACCATAGGTAAATTCCATGGGTGGGTAAATACCATGGGTGGATGCCACTTACAATACCATGGGTAAATTCCATGGAAGGATAAATACCATGGGAGGATGAATACCAAGGGTGGATGCCACTTACAATACCATAGGTAAATACCATGGGTGAATGAATACCATGGTTGGATGTCACTTACAATACCATGGGTAGATAAATACCATGGGTGGATGCCACTTACAATACCATGGGTAAATTCCATGGGTGGATGACATCTTCCATTCAAATCATTCCTCCCTCCTTAAGAAGCAATGGTCTCCATTGCATGAAGCTCCCTCATGAGAAGCCTTTGTTGAATATCAAGAGCAACTGAAGAGAAGGGTTTTGTGTGGTTAATCCATAACTGTGATGAAGAAGATCCGAGGATAGAGATACCTTGTAATACTTATGACCTTCTGTGATAATGACAATGTACGACCTAGAAAATGGACTTCGATGAAGTGTGTGTTTGTGGATGACCCATAACCATGACAAATGAAGATCCGATGATAGAGATACCCTATAATGCTTGTAACCAACTATGATACTAACAGTGTGCGACCTAGAAAATGAACTTTGATGACAAGGGTTTTGTGCGGTTGACCCATAACATTGGTTTTGTGGGTGACCCATAACCGTGATGCTTTATATTCTATTTGGTAAAAACATGGTGCCTTTTCTGTTGGATTCTCCCATCCAATGAGATGGTGTAAAGGCTTTTTTCACATTATAAGCCTCTTGTTGCAACTTTCCTGATAACTTTTGCTACAGGTGATGAAATCAAATTTTGTCAAAGACCCATTTGAGGTATTGAAGAGATACTTCCATTGATATAAGACACTAGAACGTTGATGACCCATGGAGTGAGAAAATGATTCTAGAAACTCATGGTACGCATGGCCATGCAACGTTCCAGACATGTGTAACTTCAATTGCTCATATCTCTCAAATCGGAAAATGAAATCAAATTCCATAAAAATCCATTTTGAGGTGACATAAAATAATTTTCAATGAGCTATTTTGAATGTTATAAAATGCTCTGTGGAGTTTGTAGCACTTGCACGAAGTTTGTTGAATATTGTTGCAAAACTTTGAAACTAAAATATGCTTCAAACCATCGTTCCCATGAATTCGTAACCTAAATATGATACCATTGATCCAGATCTTGGGGTGGAGGCCCCCAAGATCTAAAAAAATTATTGAAATGCAAGAAAAAGATAAGAAACACAACATACAAAACCACCAAGATTTTTTTTTATTAAAACAAAGAATAATTCTAAAAGCTAAATTGTGGTGGAAAATCTGTCTTTTTACAAAATGTGACTTGTTACTTATAGCATTTTTTTGTTATAATACCATAGCTAAATTACATGGGTAGGTAAATACCATGCGTGGATGTCACTTACAATACCATTGGTAAATTCCATGGGTGGATAAATACCATGGGAGGGTGAATACCAAGGGTGGATGCCACTTACAATACCATGGGTGTGTTATCACTTAGATTTTCCCTTAGAAGTTATCAAAAGAAGGGACACTTCGAGGTAACCACAAACCAATCTTTTAAGTACCGAATCTAACCAATCTGTACTCAGAGAGGGCTCTCTCTTTATGATTTAGCTTTGTTTTATGAGATATTAGGCTAGTTATGAAAGCTTGGGGGGTTTTGATTTTGTTTGGTGGTGGAATTCGAGAGCAGATGGATAGAACAAGGTATTTCAGGCCATTGGACTATGGAGTCAACTGAAGGATGGCTTAACTAGATTAGGTTGATTTAACAAAGGAGAAGTTTCACAGGGCAAGATAGCCAAACAAAAGACAAATGATAGTTTCAAATGGGTGAAATGGTCTTGAACAGGGAGGAAGGGCAACTAAGAGACCTTCAAACAAGGTCCAAGATGAGGGAAAGTGGGTGCTCATTAACAAAAAGCAATTAAGTATTCTTTGTTAAATGGTTGCAGTGATAAACTATGAAAGCAAGGAGCAATTAAGAATTGCCTACCTATAATAGCCTGGAAGAAAACATTAAGAATATAAATGATTTTAAAGATAGAATGCAGTAAAGCTCTTTCTGAAATATGACTTTTCGTTTATCATTCGGATATGAAACACATATGAATATTTATTAAACTAGAAAAACTGAAAAACACAAGATATAGAATACTTATTTGTTTCTCGTTTGACACACGTATGATGTAAAAGTCCTTTGTTTTATTACTTTGTTCTAGCCAGCCATACAAAAGTTGTTCAATGGCACTTCAATTCCAGAAGTAAATTGTCTACAAAAATTTCTAAGAATCCACCCTTAATACTTCGAATGAGGAAGTATTTATACAAAAGTTACATCAAAATATCTCATAACTAAATGAGATTTCTTCTAGCAAAACTAAATATCTTTTTACATGAATATAGAGACAGATGGTCTCAAATATAGTAACAGAAAGTGAATTGATTGTGCTGTCCTTGTTTTCGTTGAAGGAGTTGGCGGCAGGTCCTATGAATATGCATCTTGTTGTAGTGCTTAGTAATTCTATGATGGACATATGATTCGATCTTTTTCACTGATACTCTTTCACTTATATCTGATACTCTTTACCTGTTCACCATTGTTCACCCTTTTTACCAGACTTTACTGTGGTAAATATTTCTATTCACCTCATTCTTTACCATGGTAATTTTATAAAATGTCAGTCATGTTGGTCTACCAATCATCCATTGGTATTCTCGTTCTGGTCAGCTTTCTGTAAATCTCATCAGCCTCAGTATATTTTACAAAATTAGGCTGGACTGTGAACAAGTGTTTCACTTCATGTTCAATGTAAAAAAGGTTCTCCAAACCATCATAGAGAAATTTCCCTGTGGGCAATGCCTTGACTGTAGATGAAGTGGCCTAACTGTCAGCTTGCTGATGTAATTTGTTGATGTAATCAATCTAAACCATTAGCTTATCATTGATGACCAAAGGGCCTGGGAGCCCTTTACTTTGTAAGATGTCAAACATCCTCATGAACTCATCTATGTCTTCCTACATACTTTGACATCTTCGTTCCAGACCTTGCATTAGATTTCTCTTGGTCAATACTTTCTTTATTTCAAGGATGGTAGTAGTCCTATCCTCAATGTTTAATTTCTCCAATTGTTTCCTATTCCTACTATTTAGAAAATTGATTAACTAGATTGCCTCTTCAAGATTTCTACCCAATTCTTTGTTGGCATTATGATCCTGGTATGGCTCTATGTTACAGATGTTGTACTTGATGGCAACACCCTCAAGTGGCAATGCTCTGATCAGGCTCTCAAAATGTTGAAAAATAAGAAGTACGCAGGAGAATAGTTTAGAAGGTGCGTACACGTAGGTACACCGTGAAGGGACCGCGGCCAGATATGCAGGTCACCCGTTCAGAAGGTGCGTACCCCCAGTTCACTCACTTCAAGGTAGAAAAGCGCGCTCACGTGGGGTTTCTTATGTTTGGCCCGTGGTATTTAGCCGACGTTTTGTGTTATTATGGTTTTGGCCCATGGTATTGTGAAAGGCCTAAGGCTATAAATAGGGAAGGAGATCACTTGGCTAAGGCATCTTTTGCAAAAATTGAATATCTTAAGATCTAAAATATTGGGTTATTGTTTTAAAAGCTTGATCTATATTAAAGTGAAGTTGAAAGCAAATCTGTGAAGGGTGATCTATCGAGCGCATGATCAGATCTGGGCGTCTGACTAACTGTGGCATACTGGTGAACTGCCAATTTGGCCCTAATCAGAAGTACGCAGGTGATTAACGGTGCAAGTGCGTGGGTACGCAGAGCAGAAACAAGAGAGTTGCGTGGGTACGCAGAGCAGAAGAAGGATAACTGCGCAGGTACGCAGCGCGACAGAGGTTCAGGTGCGTACGCACAGTAAAAGTATGCGGCGCAATAGTATCTATGAGTGCGTGGCTTCAGTGGCAGTATGCGGCGCGATAGTGTATCTGGTGCATACCTACAGTAACAGTACGCAATAGGATTGAAGAAGAAGTGCGTGGATATGCGGTGAAGCAGAAGGCTCTCTGCGGGTATACGCAGGGAAGCAGAAGGTGAAGTGCGTAGTGATGCAGGCCAGTGAAAGAAAAACTGCGTATCTGTCTTAAGATCTTCTGTTGACTGAATTTTTCTGTTGATAAGGTTTTCTGGGTTTAGTTCTGTTATTGTTGATCTGGTTACTGCAGTTGACTGTGTAATTTACATGTACTTGATGATCATTTGATGTATATGGATCCAGTTTGAAAATTTATGAAAAGTGGTCCTTGAAGGAAAAGAAGTAGGGGGTTGTAGCTCCCTTCCAGGAGAGACTGGAAAACGAGAGAGAGTTGTAGCTCTCTGCAGGTTGCAGCCTGCGTACTGGTAAAGCACTGCACCAGTACAAAATCATTGTAAAAGGAGTTTCTAATTTGAAAGAAGATAGAGACATATTGCAGCAGGTGGTTTTCACCCACATTGGGTTTCCACCTTATATCTGGTGTTCTTTGGTGTGACTATCTGTTTTTCTTGTTCATGCTCATTATTTTATGATACTGACATGCTAAAATAATTCAAAGTGTAAATAAGGAAAATTTGTTAAAAGAACTTGATAATACTGATTCACCCCCCCCCTCTCAGTATTATTTTCAACAATTGGTATCAGAGCAGGTCCTTCAGAGAAGCTTGATCGCTTGAAGGAAGATCACTCATCATGAGCAACTACGAGAGGGAAGCATCAATCAGGCCACAAATTTTTGATGGGACAAACTTCAATTATTGGAAGGTAAGAGTTACTGCTTATCTTCAATCTCTTGGTACAGAAGTTTGGGATATCATAGATACAGGCTACACTTTTCCTTCAGCTACTCCTATAGATCTGGCCAAAAAGAAGAAATATGAAACAAATGCTAAAGCAGTCAATACTCTGCTAGGATGCTTATCTCAAACAGAATTCGTGAAGGTTATGCAATATAAATTAGCAAAAGAAATATGGGACAAGATTGCCTTAAGCTACGAAGGAGATGAACAGGTAAAGCGTGCTAAACTTCAAACCCTCAGGATTCAGTATGAGAATCTCAGAATGTATAATTATGAAAGTGTGGCTAACTATTTCCTTCGGGTAGACGAGATTGTTAATTGCATGAAAAATTTGGGTGAAGAAATAAAAGAGGCTATTGTGGTTGAAAAAGTTCTAAGATCATTATCCCCCAAGTTTGAATCTAAAGTGTCTGCAATAGAAGAAAAGGAAAATCTACGAACTCTTACTATGTCTCAGCTACACGGAATTCTAACTGCTTATGAAATGAGGAAAGGAGGTCCATCTGACAGGAGAGAAGCTGTCTTCAAAGGAGAGTACTATGAATCGGGACATGGGTCAGAAGAAGAAGAAGAATCAAATTTTGTCAGAAATCTTCAACGGGGTGCTGGACAGTTCAGAGGTAAGTTGCCCTTCAAATGCTTTTCTTGTGAAAGAGTAGGTCACTATGCTGCCAAATGCCCTCATAAGGATAAGATCGACAAGGGAAAGGAACCTGCTAGATGGAACAAGAAACAGCATGCAAATAAGAAAAGCTACTACACTCATGAAGATAGTGATGGCCTATCAAATAGTGATGAAGATGAACGAGGTAATGACTATAAACTTTTAATGGCATTTGAAGATGATGATTATATGGATGCTATAGATGTAGATAGCTTTCATGAAGAAATTTCTAGACTCAAGAGATGTATAGAAGAAAAGAATGTGATCATTGATACTCTACAATCTCAAATTGATGAAAAGGAAAAATATCTTGAAAAGTTAGAAGGTGAAATTGTTGGCCTTAGAAAAGAGATTGAGAAAACAAAGGCTATTAATCTTAAGTTTGTCAAAGGGTCTGAAACTCTGGATGAGATCATCAATGTGCAGCGTTCTCCACTAAATAAGACAGGTTTGGGGTATAATGGAGAAACTTCTCAAGCATCCACCTCAAAGAGTTATCTTGATGCAGCAAGAAGGAATGAGAAAAAGCACAATGGAGATCACCAGGTAAAGCAGGGATCAATTACAAACAAAGACTATCAGGCAAATCAGGGGCAATCAGTCTTAAGGATGAACAAAAGCTACAACCAGCCACAGGTAAAATCCTCTCAATTTGCTTCAAGAATGAATGACAGTAGAAATTACAATCGTATGGCCGAAAGATTTGATAACCACAGAAGTTTCTTCAATGGACAATGCTTTTCTTGCCATAACTTTGGTCACAAAGCAGCTCAATGTGTTGCATATAAAACGATCATGACTAGAGAAGCTCAAAAACAAAGAAGTATGACCGGGATTACAAAAAGGACCTATAACAACTTTTCGGTTCTTGAAAATGAAGTTGAATGTTCTATTTGCAATAACTTTGGTCATGAAGATTCTGAATGCAGGAGCAAGTTTCAGCAGACAAAGGAACAAGCCTCTAGCACCAAAACATGGAGAATAAAGGAACCACAAACAGAAAGATGTGGGATAGCATTTTATGCAGAGGGACAGGAAAATCTATGGTACATTGACAGTGGATGTTCGAAGCATATGACAGGTGATAAAGAAAAACTTGAATCATATTCTGCTTTAGAAAAGGGAAAGAAAGTTTCTTTTGGAAATGATACTCCTGCAACTATAAAAGGAAAAGGCACTGCTCAGTTAAAAGAAAAGGTCAAAGCTAGAAATGTTTTGTATGTTGATGGACTGAAACATAATCTTCTAAGTGTCAGCCAGATGTGTGATCAAGGAACCGAGGTGATATTTAGAACAAATGGATGTCTTGTTTGTGATCTTGATACAGGTAAAACGGTGATCAAAGGTAAAAGAACTCCAAATAATCTATACATATTTGAAGAAGGACAACAACAATGCTATCTAAGCAAGGATGATGAACACTTGTTATGGCACCGGAGGTTGGGGCATCTAAGCTTTTCACAAATCAGGAAAGCATGCAAATATCAGGCAGTTCGCGATCTTCCAGATATCAAAATTCCAGACAACACCATATGCAAATCATGTCAGTTTGGAAAACAAACCAGAACTAACTTTCCAGAGAAGGAAGGATCAGCCAGCATGCCTCTTAAGCTAGTACATACAGATACATGTGGTCCATTCAGGAAAAGGACACCTCGAGGAGAAGAATACTTGATATTATTCATTGACGATTTCTCCAGGTTTGTCTGGTTAGGACTTATGAAGCACAAAGATGAAGCATTTGAAAAATTCAAATCCTTCAAAGCCTTGGTTGAAAATGAATCAGGATACAAAATTAAGTGCCTCAGATCCGACAGAGGTGGGGAGTTTACCTCAAATGAATTTTTCGATTTCTGTGAAGAACATGGGATAAGAAGAGAGTTCTCTACAGCTAGAACTCCTCAGCAAAATGGAGTTGTGGAAAGAATGAACAGAACAGTCCAACAAATGGCTCGTGCTATGCTTGATGAGTCTGGAACTCCTGCAACCTTCTGGGGTGAAGCTACACATGCTGCGGTTGTTATTCTCAACAAAACAAATATCCGGGTGAACAGCACTCAAACCCCTCATGAGCTCTGGTGTGGTAAGACTCCTTTGGTAAAGCACTTCAAAATCTTTGGGAGCAAATGCTATATTAAGAATACTGATGAGAAACTTGGCAAACTTGAACCTAGAGCAGATGAAGGCATTCTTCTTGGTTATTCTCCACATAGCAAAGCATACAAGTGCTACAATAAAAGACTTGGAAGAATTGTTGACAGCATTGATGTAGTGGTTGATGAGAAGGGATACATTCCTAGGCAAGTACATCATGAAGACATCGAAGAAGATGAAGGCTACCCTCAAAGACAGAATGATGAAGAAGAAGAACCTCAAGAAGAACCAGAGAAACAGATAAAGATAGAAGAGAAGAATCCATCCAGATATGTTGAGAAGAATCATCCAGAATCTCAGATTTTGGGGCAGAAAGAAGCAGGTGTACAAACAAGAAGAACAATTGCAGAAGCTTCAAGCTATTTGGCATTACTCTCTTCCACTGAACCACAAAACGTGAAAGAGGCATGCAAAGATGAATGTTGGGTCAAGGCAATGGATGAAGAACTTGAGCAGATCGAAAAGAACAACACTTGGGAGTTGGTTCCTAGACCAAAGGATAAGAATGTTATAGGGACAAAATGGGTCTTCAAAAATAAATTGAATGAAAATGGAGAAGTAATTAGAAACAAGGCCAGACTTGTTTGTAAAGGGTATGCGCAGCAAGAAGGAATAGATTTTGAAGAAACCTTTGCTCCTGTTGCAAGACTTGAGGCCATCTGAATGTTTCTTGCTCTCTCAAGCTTTCAAAACTTCAAAGTATTTCAAATGGACGTGAAATCAGCCTTTCTAAATGGAGACTTAGAAGAAGAAGTATACATTGAGCAGCCAGATGGTTTCATTCTTGGAAATGATCTAAATCTTGTATGTAGATTGAAAAAGGCTCTCTATGGTCTCAAACAAGCTCCAAGGGCTTGGTACTATCGTTTGGACAAATATCTTCATCAACAAGGCTTTTCAAAAGGATCAGTAGATAGCAATCTTTATATAAAAGTTGAAAATGACAAATTGCTAATACTTGTTGTGTATGTAGATGACATTATCTTTGGCAGCAATGAAGAAGCTATGAGTCAAAGCTTTGCCTTGGTCATGCAGAAAGAATTTGAAATGTCCTTGCTGGGAGAACTAACATATTTCCTTGGTTTGCAAATACAACAAAAAGAAGGAGGGATCTTTCTGTCTCAAACCAAGTATCTCAAACAGATTTTGAAGAAATATGGCATGGAAGATGCAAAGCCAGTATGTACACCCATGGTCACAGGATGCAGCCTCAGTGCAAATGATGAATCTGCAGCAGTGCATCAACCAACCTACAGATCTATGATTGGAAGTCTACTTTATTTGACAGGTACCCGACCGGACATCATGCATGCAGTGGGAATAGTTGGAAGATTTCAAGCAAATCCAAAGGAGACCCATCTTCAGGCAGTAAAGAGAATTTTCAAATATCTTCAAGGGACTCAAAATTATGGCTTATGGTATCCTAGAGATACAGATCTCACACTTCATGCTTATACAGATGCAGATTGGGCTGGAAGCATGGATGACAGGAAGAGCACAAGTGGTGGTGCGTTCTTTATGGGTTCCAGATTAGTATCTTGGTTCAGCAAGAAACAGAGTTTGATCGCCTTGTCTACAGCTGAAGCAGAATATGTTGCTGCTGCATCTTGCTGCACTCAACTCCTTTGGATGATGCAGACCTTGCAGGATTTTCAAATCACTTGTACACCGCCTATCTCCATCTTATGTGATAACACAAGTGCAATCAGCATCTCAAAGAACCCAGTCATGCATTCAAAGACCAAGCACATACCAATCAAGTATCATTTTCTCCAGGAACAAGTGCTTGAACAGAAGGTCAAGTTAGAGTATGTTCCTTCTAAGGAACAAGTTGCTGATATACTCACCAAACCATTGCCCAGGGAGACTTTTGAATACCTCAGGCAAAAGCTGGGGGTTGTTGATGCATCATCTTGTTGTTGAATCTCTTCCGATTGATGGTTGTACGCAAGGTTCATTTGGGGTATATGCGTACATGTGCTGGGTTGCGGATTGGTTGAAGATCGAATGGCACAGGTTCAGGGGGAGCATATAATGCATTGTTGGCATTATGGAGGATGTACAGAAGGAGATCATGAATGCTGGTCTGAATATTGCTGCAATATGTCTCTATCTCTTTCATGATCATTTATGGTGTTTGGTGGATTATGGTTCTTCTTTGCAGATCTGGTTCATATTCAGGGGGAGCATGTTCTTAGGGGGAGCATAACCCTTTGCCCTTGATGTCAAAGGGGGAGAATGAAGCTGAAGATTTTGAGGTTGCCATCAAGTCCAAAGGGGGAGATTGTTGGCATTATGATTCTGGTATGGCTCTATGTTACAGATGTTGTACTTGATGGCAACACCCTCAAGTGGCAATGCTCTGATCAGGCTCTCAAAATGTTGAAAAATAAGAAGTACGTAGGAGAATAGTTCAGAAGGTGCGTACACGCAGGTACACCGTGAAGGGACCGCGGCCAGACACGCAGGTCACCCGTTCAGAAGGTGCGTACCCCCAGTTCACTCACTTCAAGGCAGAAAAGCGCACTCACGTGGGGTTTCTTATGTTTGGCCCATGGTATTTAGCTGACGTTTTGTGTTATTATGGTTTTGGCCTGTGGTATTGTGAAAGGCCTAAGGCTATAAATAGGGAAGGAGATCACTTGGCTAAGGCATCTTTTGCAAAAATTGAATATCTTAAGATCTGAAATATTGGGTTATTATTTTAAAAGCTTGATCTATATGAAAGTGAAGTTGAAAGCGAATCTGTGAAGGGTGATCTCTCGAGCGCATGATCAGATCTGGGCATCCGACTAACTGTGGCATACTGGTGAACTGCCAATTCGGCCCTAATCAGAAGTACGCAGGTGATTAACGGTGCAAGTGTGTGGGTATGCAGAGCAGAAACAAGAGAGTTGCGTGGGTACGCAGAGCAGAAGAAGGATAACTGCGCAGGTATGCAGCGCGACAGAGGTTCAGGTGCATATGCACAGTAAAAGTACGCGGCGCGATAGTATCTATGAGTGCGTGGCTTCAGTGGCAGTAAGCGGCGCGATAGTGTATCTGGTGCGTACCTACAGTAACAGTACGTAGCAGGATTGAAGAAGAAGTGCGTGGATACGCGGTGAAGCAGAAGGCTCTCTGCGGGTATATGCAGGGGAGCAGAAGGTGAAGTGCGTAGCGACGCAGGCCAGTGAAAGAAAAACTGCGTATCTGTCTTAAGATCTTCTGTTGATTGAATTTTTTTGTTGATAAGGTGTTCTGGGTTTAGTTCTGTTATTGTTGATCTGGTTACTGCAGTTGACTATGTAATTTACATGTACTTGATGATCATTTGATGTATATGGATCCAGTTTGAAAATTTATGAAAAGTGGTCCTTGAAGGAAAAGAAGTAGGGGGTTGTAGCTCCCTTCCAGGAGAGACTAGAAAACGAGAGAGAGTTGTAGCTCTCTGCAGGTTGCAGCCTGCGTACTAGTAAAGGACTGCACCAGTACAAAATCATTGTAAAAGGAGTTTCTAATTTGAAAGAAGATAGAGACATATTGCAGCAGGTGGTTTTCACCCACATTGGGTTTCCACCTTATATCTGGTGTTCTTTGGTGTGACTATCTGTTTTTCTTGTTCATGCTCATTATTTTATGATACTGACATGGCAAAATAATTCAAAGTGTAAATAAGGAAGATTTGTTAAAAGAACTTGATAATACTGATTCACCCCCCCCCCCCTCTCAGTATTATTTTCAACATTCTTCTCTGGTCCTTTGAACTTCTTCAAGAGCAAGCTTAACCAAATCAATTTGTTCAAAAATAATTTGAATGGATGACCAAATATCATTGATGGAATCAATGATATTGGTCCACAATGTCCTCCTAATGTCTGTCAAAGGCTTTTCAAATGTAAGGTCTTTCTGCAGTGCTTTAATCTGTTGGGTCAACCCTTTGTTTTTCCTTATCTCTTCTGCAAAATTGATTTTTGATATATCATATTTCTGTTCCATGATAGTGAATTTCTCTTTCACTTTTTGCAGTTCTATGACTTGGAGTTTCATCTCCTCCATGGATTTGATTAAATCTTCTATACTCTATGTTGATGTAGCTGCCTATGATGTACCTGTTGCCTCTATGGGTGCAATTGTTGCCAAAGGGATATTTGGTGCTAAAGCACTTGCCAATGTAGAAGGGACTGTTATTGAAACTATAGGTACTACAGTCTAGGGTTGTGTGGTCGACTCACTCTGCCTTGACTATACTAATTTCTCTAATTCCTGCTCTGTTTCTTTTAATTGCTCATTTAGCTTAAGGACCAAGTCCATAAGCTCTTCTTCATTTTTCTTCTCAATCACTTCAGCAGTCTGAGGGTGAATGAGTGGTGGAAATTTCAACTGTTTCCTAAGTGTAGCTATATCTTCATTCTTCTTTTTTATTATGCTCTCTGCAGCCTTGAAATCCTTTGGGTCAAGGCCCAACTCAATAATTAACTCCTCCAATGATTTTATTATGTTGTGTTTTACCTGTCAGGAGGCCTTTTCTAGTTGCAATTGGGCAGTAGTGTTGCTCAGTGAATTTTGCAACCTATGTGCCATCATTGTCTTGTTAGTTAGTGTAGAATAGACCATCTCCCCTGTTTGTTTGTGCAGTTCTATCTAATCTATGGGGTGGATGTATTTAGCCATGACTTCAAAGTCAGTATTGAGATAATCTGCCAAAGATTTTGGCTGTTGCACTGTGGGTTTTAGAAATCTCATTTGCATTTTGCCTTCTTTGATGTCAAAGGCTAACATCAATCTAGTTTGGGTTGAAGGGGCCATCTTTAGATACCGAGCATAGGCTTGGGCCTTTAGGTGCTCATTCTTTGTCTTGATTTCCTTAAATTTTCCTTTGATATCTATAATTTTCTCAGAAGAAGACCGGAGAGATGAAACTTCTATACTCTGTTGTCTTTCTAGCTCTTGCCTCTGTGAACTTGAGGGTGTCCCACCTGTTGGGAGTTTATGCAAACTATCCGTTCCTTCTTTTCTCATGCTTTCTTTAGTTTCATATATGAATTCCTCCTCTGAATAAGGATTCAACCTTTGCCTCTTAGCAAAGGTTTGATCTGTAGGTCTGCCAGAAGGGGTAGCTACTTCCTATCTCTTTTCAAATTATTTTCCTCATTCAAAGGAGTCTGCACAACTAGGGGATTTCCCATATTTATAGGAGCTAGGTATGGCTGTGCTGGAGCTCCTTCTTCAGAGATTTTAGGCTGCTCTGTTATCTCTCATTGTTCTGATACTTATGGTTGCCCTAATGTAGGGGCACTTGTTTCCTGTGATGGCTCTCCTGTGGGAGCACTATTTCCTGGTATTTTCTCTTCAAAAGTTTCAGCTGGCCTTTGGGAGGACTCTGTATGCACCTGTACAAAAGAGTCTAGGTCAAGTGTCTTCTCCAAATATCTCATTACATTCTCAACTTCAACTTTATCACTATCCTGCTCTATCAATGTCCCTTCTCTCCATTCATTCATATTCGCATATTGTTCTATCTCAGGGATTCTGTGATGGATATAGGGTGACAATTTATGTTTCATTCTCTTGTCACAAATGAAACCATGAGGGTCATAAATCCAAGAAAAGCTTTTCCTTAGTCTCATTGTTGTTTCTATGATTTCTTCTGCACTTTTCCCTACTTCTCTATTGTTGCACATAAATGGGCCTAAGTGGTCTTTGATCCTCAATTGGGCTTTCTTCTTTGCCTTGGTGAAATGAATTTGGTCAGAGTTTAACATTTGACTATAATATTCCAGGGCAAACAATCTCATGGGGACATATTTAGGCAGCTTGAAAGGAGGGAGTTCACAACCATAGATTCGAATCTCAATTTGATTCTAGTACAAGTACCATTCACCTATCTTTTACTGCTTTGACAGTTGAAGGATTCTCTTGATATCATCACTGATTCTTGGGGGCCTATCAGCGTGGTGGTTACAGGATAGAAAAATTGATCTATGAATTCATTATATGAATAGGGAGAAATGTATGAGAAATGGAAGATGGAAGTCCAGAAAAATGACTGATCTAGGATTACCTCTGGTATCAAGCTTATTCACAAAGAATGGGAATTTGTCAGTTTTGTAATATAGGAAAAGGTGATACAAAACTATGAAATACTTGAATACTCTCTCATTTTTCAATCTTGTGAACTAATCATGGATTTTGTTAGCTATGAATGTAGCATATTCATACTTGGCAGCACGAGGTTGGCCAGGGGTGAAGATAGTCATATAAGCAAAGGTCATTTCATCCACAAATTCATTGGTTGAGAAACCAAGAATACAGGAAATCATGGTAATAATATTCCTCCCCAAGCTTGTAAAAGCACCTGTCATGTAGGGTGGAGGGTTTTCTGAAATGTATTTTTCTAACATGAACATTTGGCAAACTCTGGCAATCTATAAGTTGGATAGTTTGGAATATTTGTCAAGTAAATCAGCAATAGATAGAAGGGTAAGGTTCTGACCAGGTTGCAACTACAATATTTCATTGATGGAGTCAGTTGTAATAGTAAAAAGGATTTTCTGGTCGGGGGACATTACAGCTCTGAGATTAGGGTTATAATTGGCATGGCACTGGTGAACAATATCTGGGAAAATGTGCACAGAAGGAAACTGGTATTTTGGGAGATTTGATTCCCATAGACCAATATTGTCAACATTATTGAGGTAAAGGTCCCTGTATTTACAATGCAGTTTCAAGGGGAGTCTTCAAATGTGAGGTCCTTAATTTGGAAGTCCCTACCAGCTGATGGAAGATAATACAAGTCTTTATGGGGAGCATTGATTGGAGCTACATTGAGGACCACGGGGGTTTCCATTTCTAGTTCTTATGGATTCAAAAAGGAAAATGGCGCTTTTGAGTAAAATTGGTGAAAACAGGGGGTCCTAGGAGTCTTTAATTTTAAGTTCCGCGACTGAATTACACTAAGTTTTGGGGTTTTCAACGTAATCACAGAGGAAATCAAGTAAATACCTGTTTATGGAGTGATTGGCAATGGAGTACTGGTTCACTAGGTGAAAATGGTGGACTGGAGCGGCATCGAACTACAGTTTTCAGGGTAGTTGATGGTTGGAGTACAAGCTGGTTGAATTCACATTCTGGTTGCATGCATGAGTTTTTAGAATAAGGATAGAAAATACATTAACTTTGTCTTTCATGCAAAGTCAAAATTTTTGGTGGGTTTCATGATACGAACTGGTGGCATGACCGGGGAGGTGACTTGACGTTTTGTCATTAGCGGGAGGCGGTAAGTGGGTTTCATCGCACCACTTTCGGAGGGTAAGTGGTATTTGGGGGGAGCAGTGTGATTCCATACACCTTTCGACATGTAGCATCGACACTGTTCATAAAAACCGCTCACATTGCACGTTAAAGGTCGACCGAAAGGCCCGCATGATATGAGAGAAGGTCATCGGATCAAAAGGATCCGATCAGACAGTGGTCGGGGTAATGACATGACTGATGGATAATGAGGCGGACCTGATATTTAATTAAAGGAGTTAATTATATCAGGGGCGATTTGATTGGTTGGGAGAGTTATTAATTAGTCAGGATGACTAAATTAATCCTCATTAAATGGTGGCAGGGTCGGGTTCTTAATTAACTATAGATTATTTAATTAATCCCATTTATTATTTGTTTTACAGTTATACTTAACCATAGGGGCGGGAAATGTAATAATTTGGTGTTTTTCATAATATAATAATATGGGCTTGGGTATTTTTCTTTTATTTGGGAATTATATAATAAAACATTAATGGTTAATATGACCAAATGAATGGGAAAGCACTAAGTCCAATCTTTTCTAAAAGTATTTCATCATATAACATATTAACTTACGCTAAAGTGTATAAAAGGGTTTTTATGAAGATTTATTTCAATTTCCCTAAGTAAAATAGGATTATACTTAGGAAAAGTTTTATCAAAGGAATGAGTGATCTTATGGGGGGGTAATGTTGATGAAAGGGACTTAAGTACTTTAGGCATTTCCAATTATTGGGCCGAGAGTCTGGTCCTTCCAAAAGTCAGAGAAATGCTCTGAGCCCCTCTAACTTTGGCAATTACCTTTACCACTTAGGGAATTAGTGAAGATTTTAGGCGAATGAGTAGGGAAGTTACTTTTTTTGACTTTGAATGTTGATGTGCCTTCCATGTGATACATGAATTTGTCTAGTGATGAAAGTAAATGATTTAAGCATTTAAACTTAACCATTCACCACACATTTATTCTACAACCACCATCTACTTACCCTACCTACTTTATCCTAGCATTTTCACTTCTTTACTAGGGTGCACTTAAACTAGCAAACCCTTTTCACACTTTCTTTTCTTTTACGGAGTGATATCTATCTAAATCTACACTTATTACATACAAGGGCTCAAATTAAACTGTTGAGCTCCTTTTTCACTCTACCTATCTACTCATCTGCCAATATTAAACTATTTGGTCAAATCTTTATTCTCTATTTCTAAAACATGAAATTGAAAATATGAAATGACCAAGTTTAGACTGTTTTCTTACCATGGATTATGGCATAAGTAACAAGTTGCACACAATCATTATTGTACCACAAGTAAAATAGTAGTGGCATTTGGACTTGCACACTTTCCTGGTCTTTTTATTTTATTGGGGTTCATTTTCTTTCATTTTTTTGACCTTTCTTTATTCTTTTTACCCTTTTATTCTTTTTCTAGGGTATACCCTCTTTACATTTTTTAATTTTTTGTTCTTTCACAAATATGAAAAACATTTGCAACAAGCAAAGGTATGAACATATTTCAGAGTTAAATCAAGTCAATCATTATATATGACACCTATTGGTATAGGGGCATAACAGTGGCTCCACTTGGGGATGGATTTCCCTGGTGGAAAGTCAAGAACAGTAGATCAATGGCCTTATGAACAGATCTTGATCATGCTCTGGAATCTTCCTTTTCCTTCTACTTTATTGTATGTATGACAATAATGCTTTTGAAGCTTAGGGCCTTCTCTTCGGGCTTCAACTTCACAATTTTACCATCCAATCAACACTGAACATTATAAAGGATATAATTTGTACAGTTAGAAATTTAATGAGAGTTAGAAACTGGGATCAAAGTAATGTTTCAACATTCGACCATTGACTGGTCCTCCTTCAAGTTATGCACCATCTAACTCTTTAAGGAAATATGCATTGTTTCCCCTGAAATCATATTACATATTGTCCTTTCCACAAGAAGTAAAACTTCCCATGTTTTCCTTTGTCCTCTCTTCTGGAATCCCATCTTAGTACTTTATCTCCCAGATAGAAATCTTTTGCTTTGGTCCTTCTGTCAAATATTTTCTTGAGTTTTTCTTGTAGCACTTGTGATCTTTAGTACACCTCCTCGCTAGTTTGCTGCAAATGGATGGTCTGGTTTATCCTTTTTTGAATATCATTTGGTTCCACTTGAGCTTCTCACAGTAATTTCATAACAGGAATCCCTAGAGATGAAGGAAAACCTTCCTCCATACCATAAAAAAGTTCATAGGGACTAGTTCTAATGGATTTCTTGGTTGTAAGTCTATGTACCCACAAAGTATTGATCAGTTTTTTGTTCCAAGTTTTCTTATTCTCTTCCAATATTTTTTTGATAATGTTAATTAGGCTTTTTTTGGAAGACTTTGCAAGTCCATTCCCTTCAGGATAGTAGGCTGTGGAATGATCGAGTGTGATATGATACTTGTTACAGAAATTAATCATTTTCTTTGACTTAAAGGTTGTAGCATTATTTGTGATGATTTTATCTGGGCAACCAAATCTGGACAGAATACTAGCCTCTAGAAATCCTATGATGACAGTGTATGTGGATTGTTGGAGGGAATAGCTTCTATACACTTAGTAAAATAGTCAATTGCAGTAAGTATCCATTTATTTTGGCTAGAAGAGGGTGGATGAATTTCTCCAATGAAGTCAAGACCCCATTTTTGAAAAGGTTTTTCACTGGAAATGGGTTTTAATGGTAAAGGTAACAATTTTCTTTTTCCTTCAAATATTGGGCATTTGTAGCAGGAAGTTACAAATTTCTTTACATATGCAAACAAGGTTGGTCAATAAAATCTAGCTCTTAGAATTTTGTCAGCAGTTGACTTCCAATAGAGGTGTCCAGCATAGTCCCCTGCATGAAATTCTTGGAGAGCCTTGTTAGCTCCTTCTTTCAATAAACAACTTAACAAAATGCCATCATGATTTTTCCAAAATAAAGAATTATCTAAGATGCAAAATTTTGAAGACTTCATTTTCAAAAATCTATTCTTAGTTCTCGATAACCCTAGAGGAGCCTGTAGGTTTTGTAACACATAAATAATATCACCATGCCAAGGTGAATCTGAAAAGGCCTGGCTGATCTATGGAGTTGCCATCTCCTATTCGTTATCTAGCTCTGCAATGAGATTTATGTCTAGGGCTTGACAATTAGTTTCTTCCATGAGTTTAGCCAATCCGTGACCTTTAATTAGTTTAGTGGGTTTTATCTCTAAGTCATATTCTAAGATAGTAGCTATCCATTTTCCTCTTTTTCCATCAACTCCATCCTGAGTTAGGATGTCTTTGACTAATGCATTAGGAACATAAGCCACTATATGAGAATACAAAATATAGACCCTGAAATCTTTAAGAGCTTTCACCAATGCAAAAGCTTGTTTCTCCACTATTTTGTATCTTAATGATGCATATCTAAGAGCTTTACTAAAAAATGCTATAGGTTTTTCACATCCTTGATCATCTTTTTGTAGTAAAACTACAGCTATGGTGTGTTCTGATGCAAAAGAAAAAATGATGAAGTCTCTATCAAACTATGGGCTTGTGAGGATTGGTGTTCTTGTTAAGGCTATTTTAATTTCTTCAAATGATTGTTTAGCCTCAATTGTCCAATTAATGGTTGAATCCTTCTTTAATATTCTATTTAATGATCTAATGAGTTCAGCTAGGTTATAGATAAACCTTCTTAAGAAATCAATCTTTCCTAAAAATGCCTGTAACTCTCTAATGTTTCTAGGATAGGGAATTTATAAAATAGCATCAATCTTGGAGTGGTCAATTCGGATGCCATCCTTAGAAATGATGTGACCCAATAGTTTTCCTTCTTCCAATCTGAACAAAGACTTCTTTGGATTCAAAGAAATACCATATTTTCTGCACTTTAAAAAGACTTGCCTAAGATGCTCCAATTGTTGTTGATCTAATTTAGAAAGAACAGTGAGATCATCAAGATATATAACAAGAAAATCATGTATTTCTTTTGCAAAGGAAATGTCCATTGTTATTTGAAAAGTTGCTTCTACATTTTTTAGTCCAAAGGGAATTTTAATGTACATAAAGGTACCCCATGGTGTTGTGAATGTTGTTTTCTCTTGATCATCGTGATGAACTAAGATTTGGTTATAACCTAAAAACCCATCTAAAAGTGAGATTCTGGAAGAACCAACTACCCTTTGCAATATATGGTCCATTTTGGGTAAAGGATAGTTATCTTTAAGAGAAACGTTGTTCACATTTCTTAGGTCAACACATAATCTTATTTCACTTGTTTTCTTTCTAGTAGGTACCAGATTAGATACTCATTCTGAGAATCTGATAGGGGCAATAATCCTTGCTTCATACATGCGTTTGATTTCTTTTTCAATTGATGGAAATAGCACAAGGTTAATTCTTCTGGGTTTTTGTTTAAAGGGCTTTTGATTTTCTTTCAAATGTATAGTGTGTTGAATGATTGAGGTGTCATAGGATTTCAAATCTTCATAACTCCAGGCAAAGACATCCTGGAATTCTCTCATAAGTTCAACATAATTTAACTTCTGATCAGGAGGTAAAGATTTTGACAATTTTATAAATTTGGGATTATCGTGTGTTCCTAAGTTATATTCTTCGATATCTGCTTTTAAAGGCTCCATTTTAGGTTTCTTTGGAATGTCATTGGAGTCAAACAAATATTCTAGAGGATTCAATCCTTTGGGTAAATGATTGTCCTTTAGGTTGATAACCTCTATTTCTTCTTCGATTATTTCATCTACGCCCATTTGTTTTAGGTCTTGAATTTCTTTTTGTGTGAATTTGGTAGGGTGAAGCATATTTATTAAATTCTCTCCTGAAATGTTACTTTCTACCTCATCTATTTGATTAGAACTAGTAATTGTATCAATATCTATTTTAAGGTTAGAAAATTCCTCATCTAAAGTTAAAAAAGTATTAATCTGCTTATCACTATCAAAAACCTGCTAGTTCTTAAGATTATCAAGGATGGCTGGTCTATGCCTAATCTCAGTAGTATATTGATGATTAGGTTGAAAAGGTAATTTGCAAGTGCTGGCAAACATGGCTAGGCTGTCGGCTTGCATGTTGTGTTTTCTAGGAATAGTTGGAAGTTTGGTTTCCAAAAATGTGTTTAGGATTTCTATGAATGTTCCTCTATAATATCCTATTCTAGAATCACTGGTTGAGTAAGTTCCTTTAATCTGTTTAACTATTAATTTTGAATCTCCCATGATGGACACCTTAATAGCTCCTAATATTTTAACAAGTTTAAGACCTAACAAGAGAGCCTCATATTCTGCCATATTATTGGTGCATCTAAAATTTAATCTATAGGCATGGCCTTCAGCATGATCATTTTCTAAATTGTACACCCAAACTCCTGCTCCTGCTCCTAGTTTATTTACTGATCCATCAAACTCTAAGTGCCAAAGGATTTCATGTTCATAATTTGTATCTGAGGTAGTGGGAACTTGTTTAACCATGGCATTTGGGTTTTTATTGTCATCTAATTTTTCTTTGTCATTTGATATTTCTTGAATATAAACAATTGATTTTTCTTTTTCAATTTCTTTTGGTTCTGCTGCTAAAACATCTAAAGTATTTGAAGGGCTGGCTTCTGCATTGTAAAGAATGAAGGAATCCATATCAGAGTGTACTGAGTGGATGGGGAAATTTTGGGGTCTTTCTTGACTACTTACTACATATTTCATTAATGTTTCTCTGTATAGTTTCTTGGGTTGTCCAAAAACTGATATAGTGGCATATGACATATCCAGTTGAAGAGATCCTTAAAGCTTAGCACCCTAGGAACTTGACAACAGCATGCCATATTTCAATGGTATATAGTCTAACACCATGTCCATTAATATTGTTTTTGCAGGATATTGAACCAATGAAACACACAAGTCTTTTATCAATCCTAAACATCTCACTTGGCTGGAATCAAAAGAAAACAAATCTTTGTATGGTCTAGTGATGTCTAGGTCTATCTTTTCCATGACAGATTTGGGCATAAGATTGTGAGATGCACCAGAGTCAAACATGGCATTGTGAAGAATCTTCTCATGTATGTTTAGGCTAACATAGAAAGGAGGAATTCCTCCTCCCAATGGTTTCCCATTCACTTCTGAGCCAAAGATTAACTCGAGTTGATCATCATAAAGATTAAATGAGTCTTCTGTTCCAATAATTTTCAGTGATCTATTGATTTGAGTTCTGTAGACCTCATGTTTAGCTAATTCAGATAATGTAACAGAAATTTTCAGCTTGCTAACTTCTGCTTCCAGATTAAAGGACTTTTCTATTTGGGCTCTTGGATTTTGAGCAGTTGTGTTTTCTATATCTTTCTCCTTTTAAGGATTAAAATTAGGATTTGTTGTTTCACCTAAATCAATCATTGGAGATTCTTCCACAGTTTCCTTGGAAGGAGGGGAGGTGGAAGGTTGTTTATTGTTTGGTTGATTATCAGAGACATCTTCAATTATGGGGTTAGGAGGATTAGTGTTTGGTCTAGAAAGAATTTGCAAAGGTTTGGTTGATGTCTTACCTCTTTTGAGCTGATTTGGGATTGTTCTCCTTTCTATTTTAGGGACATCAATTTTCCTACCTCTTAGATTGTATTGCTTGTGCACCTCAAAGACTGTTGAGTCATATCCCTGTCGAAAGTCAAAATATTCACTAGTTTTGGTTTGGAACTGTTTAAGTATATGGGCCTCTTGTTCATCTTGGGATAAGAAAATTTCTTCTTCATCATCAAGCCCCATCAAATTGATGTGAGTATCTTCTTTTGGGCTTTCAGAGTGAGAAGCTTCTGCATAGTTCTCCTAGAAAGGGGGTCTAATGTTTTGGTCTGGGCCACTCTTTCCAACATTCTGGTTTTGGTTTTTCCTAAAATTAGGATTTATCCCTGCATTAGTTTGCTAGCTATCCCAGGGAGATTTCCTTTCAATTATCTCTACTCTATCTCCTAGTCTGTTCATTCCTTTAATTATGGCATCTAGCATTTGTTTGAAGGGTGAGCTTTCTTCTTTTAATGGTATCCTTCTTTCACTCCTAGCTTTGGATCTTTTGGAGAGTAGGTTGGCTTCGACACTTACTACTATGCTTCACATATCTTCCAATGTAGGAGGGTTTCGTTCTCTTAGCTGGAAAGCCATATGAAAATCAAATCCATTAGGGAATTTGATTAAGGCTAAACCAGATGGAGGCCTAAGGTCAAGGGGAATGGCACTATACACATTGTTAAATCTAGTGCAGTAGTCCTAAACAGTGTCTTCTGGTCTCCTCTTTAGATTCTCATATTCAGATAAGATATGAAGGGGGTCTTTTCTTTTCTCTCATCTGTTTAGGAACTATTGGTAGAGGGTTCTAAGACTGTCTATACTATTGGGTGTTAAGGCTCTTAACCAGGCTCTAACATCTCCGGCAAGTCTTTGCACAAAAATTCTCATTTTCACATTAGCAGTGTCTATCTCATACATTTACAAATAATCAATCATTTTCCTAGTATGTTGTTGGGCTATATAGGTTCCAGTGCCATCAAAGGATGTGATCTTGCTTTGATATTCAGCAGGCATTTCACCTAGATTAGTTGGCAGCATAAGAGGAGCATATCTGTTAGCCACTGCTATAGATAATGTTGAAACAAAGACTAAGGTTGGGGTAAGAGTGGATGTTTGAGGTGTGGATGGAGGACTAGGGGTTGAAGTCAATTGTGGAGTGGTTTGAGGTTGAAAGGTATGAGGGATGGATGAGGAGCTTGTAGAAAAAGAAGTGACTACAGAAAGATTAGGGGTTCCTTCAGTGGTAAGATCAGATTGAGATGAGTTCTGCAAATGTCTATCAATTAATAAATTAGCTCTCTGAATTTCGATTTCTCTGATGAACTCTGGGTCCTGGACTAGATCTATTAATTCATAATCATATGAAGATCGAAACAAATAGGTTTCAAAGTACTCATCAAAGGAAATGTCTTCAAGGAACGGCCACTCAACAGGACAAGATTGAGATCTAAATATAGGTCGAGGGCTAATAGAACTTTCTTGTCTTCTAAGAATTCTGGGGATCAAATTGGGGTTCTCAAACACTAGAGGTGGATTAGGGTCAGGATTAGCCCTAGTGTATCGAGTTCTTTCTGAAGCCAGATTTTAGGTTTTTCGTTCTGAAATTTCTTATAAAGACATCAAAATAACTTTTATGAATTCTTTAGGATGCATGTAATCAAACTTTTTGTTTCTTAAAGATTTGTTTTGACTGAGGAATTGGTTTCCCCAATGGAATCGCCACTATGTTATCACTCAAATTTTCCCTTAGAAGTTATCAAAAGAAGGGACACTCTAAGGTAACCACAAACCAATCTTTTAAGTACAGAATCTTGCCAATTTGTACTCAGAGAGGGATCTCTCTTTATGATTTAGCTTTGTTTCATGAGATATTAGGCTAGTTATGAAAGCTTGGAGGGTTTTGATTTTTTTTTTGTGGTGGAATTCGAGAGTAGATGGATAGAACAAGGTATTTCAGGCCATTGGGCTCTGGAGTCAACTGAAGGATGGCTTAACTGGATTAGGTTGATTTAACAAAGGAGAAGTTTCATAGGGCAAGATAGCCAAACAAAAGACAAATGGCAATTTCAAATGGGTGAAATGGTCTTGAACAGGGAGGAAGGGCAACTAAGAATCCTTCAAACAGGGTCCAAGATGAGGAAAAAGTGGGTGCTCATTAACAAAAAGCAATTAAGTATTATTTGTTAAATGGTCACAGTGATAAACTATGAAAGCAGGGAGCAATTAAGAATTCCCTACCTATAATATCTTGGAGGAAAAGATTAAGAATATAAAGGATTTTAAAGATAGAATGCAGTAAATCTCTTTCTGAAATATAACTTTTCATTTATCATTCAAATATGAAACACATATGAATATTTATTAATCTAGAAAAACTAAAAAACACAAGATATAGAATACTTATTTGTTTCTCGTTTGACACAAGTATCCTGTAAAAGTCCTTTTCTTTATTACTTTGTTCTAGCCAGCCATACAAAAGTTGTTCAATAGCACTTCAATTCTAGAAGTAAATTGTCTACAGAAATGTCTAAGAATCCACCCCTAATACTTCGAATGAGGAAGTATTTATACAAAAGTTACATCAAAATATCCCATAACTAAATTAGATTTCTTCTAGGAAAACGAAAAATCTTTTTACATGAATATAGAGAGAGATGGTCTCAAATATAGTAACATAAAGTGAATTGATTGTGCTATCCCTGTTTTTGTTGAAGGAGCTGGAGGCAGGTCCTATGAATATGCATCTTGCTGTAGTGCTTAGTAATTTTGTGCTAGACATCTGATTTGATCTTTTTCATTGATACTCTTTCACCTATATCTGATACTCTTTACCTGTTCACCATTTCTCACCCTTTTTACCAGACTTTACTGTGGTAAATATTTCTATTCAACTCATTCTTTACCATGGTAATTTTAAAAAATGTCAGTCATGTTGGTCCACCAATCATCCCTTGGTATTCTTGTTCTGGTCAGCTTTCTGTAAATCTCATCAGCCTCAGTATATTTTAAAAAATTAGGCTGGGATGTGAACAAGTGTTTCACTTCATGTTCAATGTCAAAAAGGTTCTCCAACCCATCATAGAAAACTTTCCCTATGGGCAATACCTTGATTGCAGATGAATTGGCCTGACTGTCAGCTTGCTGATGTAATTTGTTGATGTAATCAATCTGAACCATTAGCTTATCATTGATGACCAAAGGACTTGGGAGCCCTTTACTTTGTAAGATGTCAAACTTCCTCATGAACTCATCTATGTCTTCCTGCATACTTTGACATCTTCGTTCCAGACCTTGCATCAGATTTCTCTTGGTCAATACTTTCTTTATTTCGAGGATGGTAGTAGTCCTATCCTCAATGTTTAATTGCTCCAATTGTTGCCTGTTTCTACTGTTTAGAAAATTGATTAACTAGATTGCCTCTTCAGGATTTCTACCCAATTCTTCTCTGGTCCTTTGAACTTCTTCAAGAGCAGGCTTAACCAAATCAATTTGTTCAAAAATAATTTGAATGGATGACCAAATATCATTGATGGAATCAATGATATTGGTCCACAATATCCTCCTAATGTCTGTCAAAGGCTTTTCAAATGTAAGGTCTTTCTCCAGTGCTTTAATCTGTTGGGTCAAGCCTTTGTTTTTCCTCATCTCTTCTGCAAAATTGATTTTTGATATATCATATTTCTGTTCCATGACAATGAATTTGAATTTCACTTTTTGCAGTTCTGTGACTTGGAGTTTCAACTCCTCCATGGATTTGATTAAATATTCTGTACTCTGTGTTGATGTAGCTGCCTGTGATGTACCTATTGCCTCTATGGGTGCAACTATTGCCAAAGGGATATTTGGTGCTAAAGCACTTGCCAATGTAGAAGGGACTGCTGTTGAAACTATAGGTACTACAGTCTGGGGCTGTGTGGTAGACTCACTCTGCCTTGACTATACTGCTTACTCTAATTCTTGCTCTGTTTCTTTTAATTGCTCATTTAGCTTAAGGACCAAGTGCATAAGCTCTTCTTCATTTTTCTTCTCATTCACTTCAGCAGTCTGAGGGTGAATGAGTGGTGGAAATTTCAATTGTTTCCTAAGTGCAACTATATCTTCATTCTTCTTTTTTATTAGGCTCTCTGTTGCCTTGACATCCTTTGGGTCATGACCCAACTAATTAATTAACTCCTCCAATGATTTGATTCTATTGTCTTTTGCCTGTGAGGAGGCCTTTTCTAGTTGCAATTGGGCAGTAGTGTTGCTCAGTGAATTTTGAAACCTATGTGCCATCATTTCCTTGCTAGTCAGTGTAGAATAGACCATCTCCTCTATTTGTTTGTGCAGTTCTATCTATTCTATGGGGTGTATGTCTTTAGCCATGGCTTCAAAGTCAGTCTTGAGATAATCTGCCAAAGATTTTGGCTACTGCACTGTGGGCTTTAGAAAGCTCATCTGCATTTTTCCTTCTTTGATGTCAAAGGCTGACATCAATCTAGTTTGATTTGAAGGAGCCATCATTAAATACTGAGCATAGGCTTGGGCCTTTAGTTGCTTATTCTTTGTCTTGATTTCCTTAAATTTTCCTTTAATATCTATAATTTTCTCAGAAGAAGACCTGAGAGACGAAACTTCTATACTTTGTTGCCTTTCTAGCTCTTGCCTCTGTGAACTTGAGGGTGTCCCACCTGTTTGGAAAGTATGCAAACTATCTGTTCCTTCTTTTCTCATGCTTTATGTAGTTTCATCTATGAATTCTTCCTCTGAATAAGGATTCAACTTGTGCCTCTTAGCAAAGGTTTGATCTATAGGTCTCCCAGAAGGGGTAGCTACTTCCCTATCTCTTTTCAAATTCTTTTCCTCATTCAGAGGAGTCTGCACAACTGGGGGTTTTCTCATATTTATAGGAGCTAGGTGTGGCTGTGGTGGAGCTCTTTCTTAAGAGATTTCAGGCTGCTCTGTTGTCTTTGGTTGTTCTGATACTTGTGGTTGCCCTGATGTAGGGCACTTGTTTCCTGTGATGGCTCTATTGTGGGAGCACTAGTTTCTAGTATTTTCTCTTGAGAAGTTTCAGCTGGCCTTTGGGAGGACTTTTTATGCACCTATACAAAAGAGTCCAAGTCAAGTCTCTTCTCCAAATCTATCATTACTTCAACTTTATCACTATCTTGCTCTATCAATGTCCCTTCTCTCCATTCATTCATATTCGCAGACTATTTTATCTCTTGGATTCTGTGATCAATATAGGATGACAATTTATGTTTCATTCTCATGTCACAAATGAAGCCATGAGGGTCATAAATCCAAGCAAAGATTTTCTTTAGTCTCATTCTTGTTTCTATGATTTCTTCTGCACTTTTCCCTGCTTCTGTATTGTTGCACACAAGTGGGCCTAAGTGATCTTTGATCCTCAATTCGGCTTTCTTCTTTGCCTTGGTGAAATGAATTTGGTCAGAGTTTAACATTTTCCTGTAATATTCCAGGGAAAACAATCTCATGGGGACATATTTAGGCAGCTTAAAATGAGGGAGTTCACAACCATGGATTCAAATCTCAGTGTGATTTTGGTACAAGTACCAATCACCTATCGTGTACTACTTCGACAGTTGAAGGATTCTCTTGATATCATCATTGATTCTTGGGGGAGGATGTCCTGTCAGCATGGTGGTTACAGGATAGGAAAATTGATCTATGAATTCATTATATGAATAGGGAGAAGTGTATGAGAAATGGAAGATGGAAGTCCAAAATATGACTGATCTGGGATTACCTCTGGTATCAATATTATTCATAGAGAATAGGAATTTGTTAGTTTGGTAATACAGGAAAAGGTGATACAAGACTATAGAATACTTGAATACTCTCTCATTTTCTAATCTCATGAACTGATCATGGATTTTGTCAGCTATGAATGTAGCATAGTCATACTTGGGAGCAGGGGGCTGGCCAAGGGTGAAGATAGTCATATAAGCAAAGGTCATTTCCTCCACATATTCATTGGTTGAGAAACCAAGAATACAGGCAATCATGGTAATAATATCCCTCACCAAGCTTGTAAAAGCACTTGTCATGTAGGGTGGAGGGTTTTCTAAAATGTATTGTTCTAACATGAACATTTGGAAAACTCTGGCAATCTCTAAGATGGATAGTTTGGTAGATTTGTCAAGTAAATCAGCAATAGATAGAGGGGTAAGGTTTTGACCAGGTTGCAACTGCAATATTTCATTAATGGAGTCTGTTGTAATAGTAAAAAGGATTTGCTGGTCGCGGGACCTTACAACTCTGAGATTAGGATTATAATTGGCATGGCATGGGTGAACAATGTCTGGGAAAATGTACATAGAAGGAAATTGGTATTTTGGGATATTTGATTCCCATAGACCAATATTGTCAACATTATTGAGGTAAAGGTCCCTATATTTACAATGCAATTTCAAGGGGGGAGTCTTCAAATGTGAGGTCCTTAATTTGGAAGTCCTTATCAGCTAATGGAAGATAATCCAAGTCTTTTTGGGGAGCATTGATTGGAGCCACATTGAGGACCACAGGGGTTTCCATTTCCTGTTCTTGTGGATTCAGAAAGGAAAATAGGGCTTTTGAGTAAAATTGGTGAGAATAGCGGGTCCTCGGAGTATTTAATTTTAAGTTCTACAACTGAATTACACTGAATTTTGGGGTTTTCAATGTAATCACAAAGGAAATCAAGTATTTACAAGGTTTCTGGAAGGAAATTGGTAAATACCTGTTTATGGAGTGATTGGAAATGGAGTACTGGTTCACTGGGTGCAAATGGTGGACTGGAGCAATGTCAGACTGCAATTTTCGGTGTAGTTGACGGTTGGAGTACGAGCAGGTCAAATTCATGTTCTGGTTGCATGCATGAGTTTTTAGAATAAGGACAAAAAATAGATTAACTTTGTTTTCTATGCAAAGTCAAAATTTTTGGCGAGTTTCGTGATACTAACTGGTGGTGTCAGTGGGGAGGTGACTTGACATTTTGTCGTTAGCAAGAAGCAGTAAGCGGGTTTCATCGCACCTCTTTTGGAGGGTAAGTGGTATTTGGGGGGAGAAATGCGATTCCATACACCTTTCAACACGTAGCATTGGCACTGTTCATAAAAACCGCTCACATAATGCACTAAAGGTCGATCGAAAGCCCCGCGCGATATGAGCGAAGGCCATCACATCTGAAGGATCTGATCGGATGGTGGTCGGGGTAATGACGTGACTAATGGATAACAGGGCGGGCCCGATATTTAATTAAAGGAGTTAATTATATCGGGGGCAATTTGATTGGTTGGGAGAGTTATTAATTAGTCTGGATGACTAAGTTAATCCTCATTAAATGGTGGCGGGGTCGGGTTCTTAATTAACTACAGATTAGTTAATTAATCCCATTTATTATTTGTTTTATGGTTATAATTAACCATAGGGGCGGGATATGTAATAATTGGGGTTTTGCACAATATAATAATACGGGCATGGGTAATTTTCTTTTATTTGGGAATTATATAATAAAACATTAATGCTTAATATGACCAAATGAATGGGAAAGTGCAAAGTCCAATATTTTCCTAAAGTATTTCATCATATAACATATTGACTTAGGCTAAAGTGTATAAAAGGGTTTTTATGAAGACTTATTTCAATTTCCCTAAGTAAAATAGGATTTCACTTAAGAAAAGTTTTATCAAAGGAATGAGTGATCTTATGGGGGGTAATGTTGATGAAAGGGACTTAAGTACTTAAGGCATTTCCAATTATTCAGCCGAGGGTCTAGTCCCTCCAAAAGTCAGAGAAATGCTCTGAGCCCCTCTAACTTTAGCAATTACCTTTACCACTTAGGGAATTAGTGAAGATTTTAGGGGAATGAGTAGGGAAGTTAATTTTTTTGACTTTGAATGTTGATGTGCCTTCCATGTGATACATGCCTTTGTCTAGTGATGAAAGTAAAAGATTTAAGCATTTAAACTTAGCCATTCACCACAAATTTATTCTGCAATCATCATCTACTTACCCTACCTACTTTATCCTAGCATTTTCACTTCTTTATTAGGGTGCACTTAAACTGGCAAACCCTTTTCACACTTTCTTTTCTTTTACATAATGATATCTATATAAATATACACTTATTACATACAAGGGCTCAGATTAAACTAGTGAGCTCATTTTTCACTCTACCTATCTACTTATCTACCAGGATAAAACTATTTGGTCAGATCTTTATTCTCTATTTCTAAAACATGAAATGACCAAGTTTACACTGTTTGGTTACCATGGATTGTGGCATAAGTAACAAGTTGCAGACAAACATTATTGTACCACAAGTAAAATAGTAGTGACATTTGGACTTGCACACTTTCCTGGTCTTTTTCTTTTCTTGGGGTTCATTTTCTTTCATTTTTTGACCTTTCTTTATTCTTTTTACCCTTTTATTCTTTTTCTAGGGTATACCCTCTTTACATTTTTTAATTTTTTGTTCTTTCACAAATATGAAAAACATTTGCAACAAGCAAAGATATGAACATATTTCAGAGTTAAATCAAGCCAATAATGATATATGACACCTATTGGTATAGGGGCATAGCAGAGTGAATGAATACCATGGGTAGATGCCACTTAGAATACCATGGGTAAATTCCATGGTTGGATAAAAACCATGGGTGGATGACACTTACAATAACATGGGTAAATTCTATGGGTAGATGAATACCATGGGTGGATGCCATCTTCCATTCAGATCAATAAGGCAGAAGAAAAGATATATCAACAAATTAAAAATTATCTTCTTCAAGGGGGAAACCTCCTTTACATTACATAAATGAACAATTATTGGATGATACAAATGATAAGACCTCATTGGTATATATAGGAGTCTAGGGGGTCACACTATAATCAAAGCCTACATAACAATGATAATGTAAGGGAACAACAATAAAACTAATGGGCTTCTATGGGCCATAACAATAACAACATGGGGGATACATGGGCACAACAATAACAATATGGGGCTACACTAACAATAATAATAATAATAAGGGAGATACACTAGTATGATAGGGACTTAAAATGCCCCTATCCTTCAAAAAAGTTGTGTCCTCAATGCTTGAGTGGTTTCAAATGCTTCTGTATAAAATTTGTATCTTCTATGTGGAATCTTCAATGGGTAAGTTCTTCCACTTAATGAGATACTCTGAAATTAATCGATTTCGTAGCTGTCGATTTCCTATTTCTGTGACTTCTTCAGGCTCAAATATGATTTTTCCTTCTTAGTAAATTTATGGCAACACTATTTAAAGTGGGAGCTTGTCATCGATGACCTTCTTTAAGAATGAAACATAGAAAAATGGGTGTACTCAGGAAGATGTAGACAACTCCAATCTGTATGCCACAGTACCAAACTTTTGCAACACCTTGTAATAACCATAATACTTATAACCGTAAAAATACCTAGTCACCTAAATCAAAACTTATTTCACTACGATGCTGATATACTTATTATTTCATTTGATTCTACTCTAGAGTGAGATTATCCTTTAAGAGTTTGAGAACTTGTTGTTGATTTTCGATGTGATCTTCCACTTCTTGAACCTTACAATTTTCTCTTGAAGATGATGTGATGGATGGTGGATGATATCCATAAAGTGCCATAAATAGGGTCATTTTTACTGTAGTATGGAAAGAAGTGTTATATCACCATTCAAATAGGGGTAACCACTTGACCCATTATGCTTATTTATCAGATACAAAGGAATGAAGAAATCCTTCCAAACATTTGTTCACTATCTCATTTTTCCCTTCATATTGAGGATGATAAGATGATCTATGAGCTAATTGAGTACCAAGGAAAAAAAATAATTTCATCCAAAAATTTCCAGTGAAAATGGGATCTCTGCCACGTACAATAATCTTTGGGTTTCCATGTAGCTTTTGAATTGTTTCCATAAATGCAATAGCAACTGTACTGGCTTTAAAAGGATGAGATAATGCAAAAAAGTGTGCATACGTGGTAATTCTAAAAACTACCACCATGATGACAATATTTCCCTCAGACATAGTTACCAATCAAATGGGAACTATTACCTCAAAAAAGGTACTCGAGCCCAAAAATCCCAAAAAACATGAAAAACAACCCAAGAATAAAAAGTGTTGATTCTGCATCACCATTTTTTTTCAAAGTAAATTTTCAATTTTTTTAAAAATAACAGTTGAAAACAATAAAAACCATTTTGTTTGGTGCAAGAAAGACCTTGGAATCGAAAAGTGTTGATGCCAGAATAACGTTGTTGTTGTTGTTTTTTTTTCCCAAGTTACATTTTCAACATTTTCTAATAATGACGTTAAAAATAAAATATTTTCACTCTGAAAAAATTTAAATTTCCAATGATTTTCAAGCATGACATCAATGATAAAATATCACGTCTTTGAAAGGCCTTAAAATTCCAACGATTTTTAAGCATGACATTAAATTTAAAATATCACTTCTTTGAAAAACCTTAAAATTCCAACAATTTTAAAGCATGGTGCTAAGAAAATATATTTATAATTGTTTTCAACCATAACATTAAAGATAAAATATCACGACTTAGAAAAACATTAAAATTTTGACTATTTTTCAACCATGGAATTAAAACCAAAGATTATGACTATGAAACAATCTTAAATTTTCAAAATATTTCAAGCATGACATGGTGGAGAAATTTAATGACTAAGCCTTTTAAACAAAAAGGGTTGATGCTCATCAACACTTTCCAAAATCATGATGAAAATCACTAACAAAAAGGAAATGTTCACACTTGATACATCAAAAAATTTAAAGTGTCAAAAATAAGCTCTCTAAAAAAATGTGTTGATACTACATCAACACTTTTCAAAATCAGCATGAAAATCACTAACATTTAAAAAAATTGTTCATACTGATACATAAAAAAATTTAAAGTGGCAAAAATATGCTCTAAAAAGAAAAGAGAAAAAGTGGGGGGGGGGGTGTATTCTGAATCACCATTTTCCAAAATCGAGTGAAGGTGTTTTTCAAAACCGAGTGATTTTTTGTTACCTCAAAAAAATGGGTACTAGGTCATTTTCTCGTTTGATCGATAACTATGTTTCAAACCCTATGGTAAGTTTTTAAAAATCTTGAGTGCCCTCCCAAGGGTGAGATGTGCAATTCCAAAAGAATATTTTTCTTGAGTTAGGAATTCTTACAAAGATATAAGTGATCTTTGTACCATAATGAATCATTTTTCTAGCTAAATGTATCAAATGTACTAGGATTTTGCTACAACTTTTGAATGAGTGTCCACACTTCTTTGTCATTCTTTCATTCACCCCTTGCTTCAGTTAACCAATCAGGCTGGATAATAGAAATGGCACAAAAAAATTCTTCCACATCCTCATCTTTTCTTGAGAGTGCATCTACAACAACATTTTTCTTCCCTTTTTTGTAGATGATTTCAAAGCCATAACCCAACATCTTTGTGACTCATTTTTGATGTTTTTCTTAACATAATATCTATTCCAAAAAGTATTTAAGACTATTATGATATGTTTCTACCTTGAAGTGTCTTCCCATCAGGTAAGGCCATCATTTCTTTAATGCATATAGTATTGCCAACATTTCCTTGTCATAAATAGGTTTGTGTAAACAATTTCCCTTAATTTGACGACTTTCAAAAGCAATGGGTCTTCCTTCTTAGATTAAAAAAAACCAATTCCATTTCCCGAGGCATCAAATTCCATAATAAAGGTTTTTGTGAAGTCTGGCATAGCTAAGACCAATGCTTGGCACATTGCCTCTTTAATATTGAAAGGCCTTAGTTACTTTCGGAGTCCAAAAAAATGCATTTTTCTTTAGTAATGTTGTTAGAGGTGTTGCTATTGTCCCATAATTGTTAACAAACTTGTGATAATACCCTGTCAACCCAAGAAATCCTTGAAGATGCTTTATGGTTGTGGGGATTTTCCATTCCTTAATGGATATAATTTTGTTAGGGTCTACCTTAACACCCTCATGAGAAATAATATGACTCAAATATTCCACCTCCTATACCCCAAAGAAACATTTGGAGTTTTTTCATGTAATTGTTTATCATCCAATAGTTTGAGCACCCTATCAACATGTTGAACAAGATCCTTCCAAGACTTGTTGTAGATTAGTATATCATCAAAAAATACTAACACAAATTTTCTAAGGAAGTGTTTGAAAATCGAATTCATCAAACCTTGAAATGTGAAAGGTGCATTAGTAAGGCCAAAAGGCATGACAAAAAATTAATAATGACCCCTATGAGTTCTGAATGTTGTTTTTTGAATGTCTTCAGTCTTCATTCTAATTTGATGATATTCTGAACAAAGATTCAACTTGGTGAAGTAAATTGCTCCACGTAATTCATCCAACAATTCATCAATGAAAGGAATGGCAAATTTGTCTTTAACGGTGAGATTTTTGAGTTCCCTATAATCTGGACACATACTCCATGATCCATTCTATTTGTGCACTAATACTACTGGAGCAGAGAAAGAAATTTGACTAGGTTGAATTATATTAGCTTCTAACAATTTTGTAACCATACGTTCAATTTCACTCTATAGGGCATAGGGATATCTGTAAGGTGTGATGTTTGGAGGAACACTTTCTGGAATTAAATGAATAGCATGATCATGATCATGAATATATGAGAGGCCTTTGGCAGTCTCAAATACCTTGGAATGATTATCCAAGACTTTTTGGAGATCTGGAGAAATAGATGTTTTCAATGTTTGGACTTCTAGTGAACATAATTGTGCAATTACATCTAATGTTTATTTATTCAGAAGTTTTTTCATGCCTTTAGAGATGATTATATTTCATGGTTTCCCTACGATACCCCTTAATTCAACTCCCTTTCCTTCCCGAAAAAAATTCAAGAAAAGTTCTTGAAAATTAAAAGCTATCGTCTCCAAGTATTGTCACCATTTGACTCCTAGTACAATATCAATACAACCCAGTGGAATGGAAAGTGTATTCCTCCATGGTTAGCTTGATATTATGGAACTTTCCATAGCAGTTTATAGTTCCTCCATTTGCAACCATCACTTCACACTCTGGTGCTAGATATAAAAAGCAATTCGGCTCCAAGTGTCTGCAATTTCAGCTTCTAAAACTTCGTAGAAAAAACGTTCAAGAAAAAATACCAAGTTGGACTGTTTGCAACTGGGAAATCCTAGAATCCAAACCTCTGATACCAAATGTTATGCAACCGACTCACAAAGCAGAAGACAAGATAGATCAACGACTTAAAAATTATCCTATTCGAGGGGGGAACCTTCTTTACATTACATAAATGAACAATTCTTGGATGATACAAATGATAAGATCTCCTTGGTATATATACGAGTCTAAGGGGTCACAATATAATCAGAGCCTATATAATAATAATAATGTAAGGGGGAAAAAAGAACAAAAGTGGGCTTCTATAGAGCACAACAATAACAATAGGGGGCTACACTAACAATAATAGTAAAGGGAATACATTAGTATTATACGAACCTAACAAAGGGCCAGACGTCCTAGATGTCATAAAAATTGGTGATATCAAAGACCAGATGTCCCAGATGTCATAAAAATTGGTGATATCAAAGTCTAGATGTTCCAAAGATGTCCCAAATGGTAGGGAATTATGGTTGGTTTTAATTAAAGAAACAATAAACAAACAAATATTTATTGTTAGGAAACTAATGCTAAAGTAATGTTAGCACTAGTTTAGTGAAAATGTTTGTTCATCAAATGTAATTTTCAAATGGGTCGGTTCCTCAGTAAGAAGCCAAATAAGATCTCAAACCTTAAAGCTTCGTTAAAATCATGAAAATATTGAAAAAAATTATTAAATCCATAAAAATTTAGTTTAAGGAAGTGAAATTAGTTTTGATTTCTGTGCATAGCAAATACAAAATCGAAAATTGATTATTAAAGTCCATGCAACCTGAATGATGAGGACTAATAAGATGCTCTGGACTCAAATCCTTTACAAACACATAGGTTTTAGGCAAAATATTGCTTCATTAATAGAATAATGTGGGCTCATTTTGTTTAACCTTGAACTCATGGCCATCTACGAGATCATTTACAAGCACATAGGTCCTTCGACCATTTTTGCACCAATTAGGTTAGCATATTTAAACACTAAAATCGACAGCTTAATGAGAATAGTAGGACTCCCACCATTTTGGGTTCTTTTATATACATATATATATATATACATGAAACGTAAAACAAAAAAACACTTCACCCTTAATTTGGATTGATGAAGGCTCTTTTCAAACGAAGGGTGCATTGGAATTTTCCGACATTTTATCTTAATAAGTGATTTGTCAAAAAAAATATTCCTAATTTATTAATTGTCATTTTTATAAATGGTTTTTGGTCAATTTGCATTTAAAAAATATGATTTCATATATCTACACACAACGCAAAACTTAAAAGGCACTTACAAAATAATCGTTCTATCAAAATTTGACACACACAGGTAACCTGAGATTTGAAGCATGGATGCTTAAGGCTTGCTCTCTACAACTATTGAGTTTGGTTGTTAAGGCTATTCAACCATTGAATAGGGCTGTGGAATGGTAGTTTGTTGGGATCTTTGTGACGACTTATCAACCATTAAATATGGTTGTAAAATGTCAGTTTGTTGGGACTTTTTCAAAAAAATGTACCGTGGACTTTCGCCTCGCATGTTGCTATCTCATTTAAGAAGTCTGCACCCTACTTTTCTCGTGGGTTGTTGCTATCTAATCATTTAAGTCCGAATAACGTGTAGACATTGTGTGTAATCTATCCAAATATTTTGTAACGGATAAAGCGTGACAGAGCCTTCTGGCGTGTTACAAAATGGAAACTAATATTAAAAATTATTTATCAATCTTGAAAATATTAAAATGAAAATTATATTAATTTTTACATTGGAAATAAAAAGGAAATTTCCATAAAATATTGCACTTGTCATTATTATTATAAGTTTTTGTAGGTTTGTTTCATGATCAAAAAATAATGTTCGGGCTTTTTTGCTATAATATATATATATATATATATATATATATATATATATTTTATAATAACAGAAAAAAGTATTATTAATTCAAGAATTTTATGTAATGCAATTTTATTTTTATAGAGTTTATGTATATATGTATTATTTATTTATTAGAATTACAATATAATAATGGGCATGAGTGACACTCATTTGGTATGGTTGAATTATTATTATTATTATTTAATGGGTAAATAATTAATTCTCCCTTAATTATTATAGTGGAGAATTAATAATTAATTCTCCCTTAATTATTATAGTGGAGAATTAATAATTATTATTTTAATGAAGAAAAGCAATTACAATTGGAATGAATTTTTGTATTTTTTTTGTTACTTGGATTTACAAACCATCATCTTTTACTGCTTGATGAGGCTACATGGTCTTCTCCATAGTAAAGCTTGTGATTTTGTTTGTAATATGTTATGTGCAGATTGGTTCCTCAAATACAAATGATAATTATTATTACATTCAATTTAAAAATAAATAAATTATAATCTTTAAATTTTTTCATTTAAAAAAATTAAATTCTTAATTAATTTGACTTAATTACTAATTTTGTTGACTTAATTACTAATTCCATTCCATCTTACAATACATAACTTATCAACCTAAAATGTTAAATAAATAAATTTAACTCTTCAAATTAAAATATAAACCTATTCACGAAACCTCACTCTTGTCCCTTCTAAAACTATTCTTCAAATTGAAATATAAACCTATTCACGAAACTTCACTCTTGTCCCTTCTAAAACTATTCTTCAAATTGATGGATGGGTGAAGGTGACCTCACACTTGTCCATAATTCTTTAAATTGATCGCTGAAGGGGATGATTAGTAATTAATAATTATTAATAATAAAAAATAGTAATAATTATTAATTATTAAATATTAAATATTAATAATTTTAATTTTAATAATTAATAATTATTATAGTTATGGTTTATAACGAGAAAAATATTATAAATCAAATAGATAGATATTATAAGCCATGGTTATATTAATAATGATAATAATTAGTTAATAATTATAGTTATTAATAATTAATAATAATTATTAGTAATTAATAATAATTGTAATTATTGTTTGTTAAAATGGTAAATATTACAAACCAAATAAATTGATACTATAAACCCAGGAGATACTATAATGCATTGATATATAAGTTGACGATGGATAATGGATATGGATTTAATATTTATATTAATATTAATATTAATATTATATAAATGTAATAATAATACAATAATAATAAATATATTATAAAACATTATTATCATTATATTATAAATGTGAAAATAATTATAACAATTGTAATGGAAATTTATAATAATTATTGTTATCATGTGTTTCCTCTTAAGAAGTCACAGGTTCAAAACCAGAGGGGGTAGAGTATGTATGTCTTCGTAGACTTAGCAGTCAAATCACTGCACGGAGGTGGGTCCTTTGTCCCACAAAAAAGGGGCTCTCATACACCAATTTGGTGTGTGGCTTGGCCATGACCTTATTGGATAATAATAATAATAATAATGTTATTGATATTATTCATAATATAATAAATCTTGATATTATTAACCAAAGAGATTTTTAATATTATAAACGCAAGACATTATAAACTCTAGGAAATAATATTAAATACAATGATTAATATTATAAACCAAAGGGATTATTATTGTAAACCCAACAAATTAATATTAAAAAACAAAGGGATTAATATTAAGAACCCAAGAGCTTAATATTATAAACCCTTATCAATATTATAAATGTAAGCAATTATTAATATTATAAACCCAAGGAATTTATATTATAAACCCAAGGGATTGATATTATAAACCCAAAGTAGTAATAAACCCAAGGGATTAATACTAAAAACCCAAGGGAATAAAATATAACCTAGGGGATTAATATTGTTAACCCAAGGTATATAAACACTATGATAAATTTTATAAACCCTAAAACAAACATGGATGGCCATGGTTGATTTTCATATTGACACAATATGTGTCACAATGTGACATTTGACCATGACAGACCATGGTTGATTTTCATATTGAGACAATATTTGTCACAATGCAACATTGGACCATGGCTAACCATGGTTGACCATGTTTGATTTTACTTGGGTGCACAAAATATTACAATATTTCGAATTACATAATATGGATGGTAAGAAAAAGATTCACATACAAATTTCTAACTTTGATATTAAACCCAATTAATGGTATTATTAGGTAGCTAAAAGGAATCCCCATTCCTGCCATTATATGTGAGATTAATTTACAAGAGACTTACAGCCACAATATGGCAAATCTAGGGAAACATACTACTTCAATCAATTAACAAGAATCAAGTAGTTTGGTGATATTAGAGATTATAATTCAATGTTTTGGGTTTTTTCCACAAGGGTGGATAACATAAGTGATGAAAATTTGTTGAATTCTTACATGGGTGGATTAAAATAAGAAAATTAAACAAAATATTTTTCTAATACATCCACAAATGTTATCGAAGATATGCAATCCTTTCGACATATTCAAGCCGAGAATAAGGCTACATGATAAGTTTGACGTAGAAGCATACATAAGAAAGGTAGGTTGTTTTGGGGTTCACAAGATAACGTTACCTCAACCTAGTCAAATATTTGGAAGGAAATGGAGGAAAGAAGAGAAAAAGGATTATACATTGCTGGTAACAACAAATAGTCAAAAGGGAATAAATGCCAATAAACAAAATTGTTCACCTGAGAGAATAATGATGAAGAGGATGTAGGCATATTCACAAAGAAGTGAGGAAGAAGTTGTTAACTTAAAATAGAAATAATTATAAATGGAAATTATGCACAACATTGATTCAAACAGGTATGAGATATATGTTCATGTATTGTCAAGATTGTTAGCTCCTCAAAAAATGAAGATCATTGGTTTCTTTAAGAATAAAGGGGTCATAGTGCTTATTGACTTAGGTAGTAACCATAACTTCATTGATAAACAATTGGCAGAATTCCTCAAATATTCTGTATATCTAGTCAAAAATTTCATGTTTTAGTTGCCAATGGAGAGAGTATTTATTGTGTGAGAGAAGGCCACAATATTGAATTATGTATGAAAGAATATAAATTGTAAATCATAATGTATTCCACTCTAATTAGAGCTTTAGATGTAGTCCTAGGGATTCAATGGTTAACAATGTTGGGTACAATTCTCATAAGGTAATGAATTATTCATGAGATTTGAACTAGATATAATTAAATATGAGTTGAAATGGTTCAAATCTAGAACTTCACAAGAAATCAACTCTCATAGAATGGAAAAGCTAATAATAAGGGTAGAAATTGAGTTGTGCTTAAACTATATCCTGTGGAAGTTATGTCAGAATATGAAAATGTTATCGAGCAATTATAATGCACCTTGGAAAACCAAGGGTGTTCCAAGAAATTCCCAAAAAGTTTACCCCCATCCAAATATCATGAAAATCAAATTGAATTGATAACTAATGTACATATCCTAATAATGGGCCTCATAGATAACCTCATCAACAAGAAGGTGGTATTCAAAAATTGGTACAAGATATGTTAGATTAAGGTATTATTCAACATTGTAGGAGTTCATTTTCATCCCAAAAAGTGATGGTGAGAAAAAAGATAATTTTTGGAGGATGTGTCCTGATTATACAGATCTAAACAAAATCACCACTAAAGATAACTTCGATATTCCAAATATTGATGAGCTATTATATGAGCCCCATCGACTGGATCATTTAACAAAGCTTGATCTTAAAGTAGGGTACTATTAGATCATATTAAGGAAAGAAAATATTCTGAAAGCAACTTTTAGAGGACATGAAGGGCACTATGAGTTCTTGGTCATGCATTTTGGGTTGAGTAATTCTCCTTCTACTTTTCAAAGGTTTATGAACAATATTTTTCGACCCCATATTAGAAAGTTTTCTTTCATTTTCTTTGATGATATTCTTATCTATAGGAAATCATGGGAACACCACATTAAAAACATGGATAAAATTATACAAATTGTTAGGAAAAATCAATTATATGTCAAAGGATACAAATGTGATTTTGGGATGTTGGACACCTAATCCATAAGATTTGGTGTGGAGGAATTCCAATAGCCATAGAAGTCTAAAGGACCTCTTAGAATATGAAACCAAGGGTTGGAAAAATGTATTTATATGTAAATATTATGAATAATATGCAATCACACAAGCTTATGATATATTCCCTATCAATTTTGTGTGTGATTTTAACATGGTATCAGAGCATGCTTAAGTCATGGCCTCTTTGCCCATAAAGAATAAAATCTTTTCCCTTCTACAAATCACAACATGGTTTATTCATGGTGTGCACTATCTATGTAATGTCATCCAGAAATGTGCAAAAAAACAAATATGAACTAAAATTAGTCAAATTTAGAGAGAGAAGATCATTTGGCATAAAAAGTAGTAGTATCCATAATAGATTCAATTTCTACTTTTAGTCTTATGGTGGGTCACAAAGCTATATTGCAGTGTTAAACACACATTTAATATGCTCACATGTTTGTCCATGAAAAGCAGAGAAAGCAACAATGTATAACGATAAAATGAGATTCAAAGGGATGCAATAACGATAGAGTGAAGATTGTTTTGTGACTAGTGTAAAAGGATAGGTCACTCTCAACCAAGAAGAAAAGTATCTGCAATGATGCTCATGTGGGAATATTTCTCAGTGCTCATGGACCTGATGGCAAAGTGACATCAACACTAACATTCACTCAGCCAATTCTGCATTTCCCTCTACTAAATTTGTGTTAGTTTCTTTTCTCAAAACTCTCTTTGGATGTATGTTTGTTTGGATTTATTACTCATATAAACACCTAGCTTTGCTCGAGTACTTGCTCACCTTATCAAACCTTTTTTTCATGTCTAGCAACCTCCACACAAACCATCACTGTACCTCTTGTCTGTTTTTTTTAGTATGGTTCTCGATTAGAAGTGTTTTTACCATCCTAACTCATATATTTTATATTCTCCACATTGAGTGCATAATTATGATTTTCCATGTTGAGTGTTTCCCTTAGGTCATTCTTGGAAAGTGTTTTTAACTATGATAGAGTGTAAGGACATCTGAGGGTTGTACATTGGATATTGCACCACAAAGATAATTATTATAACCCATGTGCAACTCATTATACCATGTCCACTGCCAAACTGAATGTTACTCCCAGGTTCTAAATTGCACTAGAAACCTTTGTTGGAATTTTATTGTCTTTGCATAATCCAGTTTTCTACTCATTGGAAACACAATGGATGTGAAGGAAGCCCTAATATATATCATTAATACCCTACTTAAATAAGAAAGAAACCACCATTTAGAGTCAAGATGTGAAGGTCGTGATTTGCATGTGCACACTACTTTGGCTTGTTATTTTCGGTCTAACATATTATGTAATTATTGACACAACAAGCACAAGAACCAACACATATTATTCCAAGACAAATACAGAATCGTTCCATTCTTTCTATTTTAGGGAAATCATAAGTCATTTCAAGGTGTTGATTTGAACTCTACCAAATGGAGGAAATGCAAGAAATCTATAAAAGAGAATCATTCTCATTCTCTAGTTCTCGGTAAAGGTTCTTTAGTTATTTTACTATCTCCTATAGTGGCAGTTATACGAGTCACAAGCTTATATCCACCTAAATACACGTAAAGTGTTGGATTCTAAAAGATTCAGAACCTCCTCAACTCATGGGAGGAGAAATCCTCGACTCATTTCCATGGATTGAATCTACAAACTCATAATAAATTTGGTGGAATTAACCTTGGATAACACTTACAAATTGATTCTCACATGATAGAATAGAATTTGTCAGGTTTTTTACAGGTAGAAGAAGACCACAATGGCAGGATTTCATTGGAATGTCTAGAAAACATGAGAAAAATCTTGGCATGCTAGGTGCACGAAGAAGAAGTTTCAATGAGGAGATTTCGGTTTTCTCTATGCCAATAAATATTTAAAGCATCCAAGGAAATTTTAGATGCATTGGTTGGGTTTGTATGTGATTAGATGTGCAATAGAGGTATGAGTTATCTAGCTAGAGAAGCTAAATGAGGATCTTGTAGAAGGATTCATCAATAGAAGTTCATTGGAACTCTACAAGAGAAGCCAACACATAACGCAATGAGATCCATGCAAAGGAAAACAAATCACAACGTGGGAGTATTTCTACATATTATTTAGATAGATCATGCATAAGTATAGAGGAGGGAGCACATCATAAAAGTTTTCCAATATAATAGAAAGTTTCAAGCAGTGATAAAATGGGAAGCGAAAAATAGAAGGAGCATAAAAAACTATAACATTCAGTGATATTAGATAACCACCATGGTTGTAGAAAGAATGAAAATCCACTTAATTAATGATTGCACATGATTAAACTATAATGACAAGGATTGATTCAAAGAAGTGGATCTAATGGAACGAATGTGGATAGAATATCCAATGGCCCAAGTACAAAAACTAAGACAATATACACTAAAAGAATTAAATGCAACAATAGATGAAATCAAGTTTGAAAGATTTCAAATAATGATGTAGCATGGTAGCAACTTATAAATTTTAGAGAGGTAGTCTAGCATGTTCATTGTGTTGAAGATAGATGGAGAATAGAGAGTGATGTAAGAAAGTTATAATGATCAAGAATAAGAGTTTCAGAGTTATAAATCATGGCAAAGTTCAAATGGTAGCTACCAAGAAAGAAGCATCAAAGAACAAGGCCAAAACTAAGACACCAGAAGAATTAGTATAACTTGCACAAATTGTGGAGAGCCCATTAAGATGCCAAGTATGAAAAATGCAGCGCAAGCAAAATTTTCAAAAGTATATGTACCATTGAGTAAGTCAAACACAACAACAATTCTTAGAGTTCATGAGGGCATTCCACCTGACCACGAGAAGAGTATCGTTACCAAAATGTAGTGTGAAGATGGTTGAATTTGCACTTATTACAACATTTAGAAGAATTTCATCCTTCACGCACTAAGAGGTGGAATGAAAATATTTGTGGAAAGGTTAGGCATAGTGGTTAGGGCCAAGAAGACAAGAACCTATACTTGCAACCTTGAGGGAGATTACCAAAAGGAAGAAAATTGGAAGATGTTGGAGTAGGTGCACCAAATTTTAAGCCAATGCTGAGGTTGGGGGGCATACCTATTGTGACGATGCAATTTGTAATAGAAGAAGGACTGAGTGGATAGGGATGAAGCACATGTGAGTGTTGGGGGCCTATTCGAGCAACATTTTGAGGAAGGATTTTGGAAACCGCATAAAGGAGCACTATGGAGAAGGATATTGTGTAGGAAAGTCACCTAAGGATAAACACACATAATGTAGAAATATGGATAACTGTTATGCTTAGGTTATGGGGTTTTTCCCATGGTAATAGTCACTGACCATAGTAAAATAAGATTTTTTGTTGGCTTTTCACCCTAATGTAAATCTATAAATAGATAAAGTTGTGATGTAATAGAGAGACATGTGTAGAAGAATAGGCTAGTGCAGATGTTTAGACATAGATACGTATGTTTTTTGATGATATTTTATAAGTATTTCATGCTGTAATAGTGGATCTATTGGGTTGGTGAGCCATGACAATTGGAATTTCATTGAGTCTTTACAATATTAATAAAGATCTACTTTGGGATAATTCATGTGTCGTGCATAATGTGTTGAACTATTTTTGTATTTCTTTTATAGACCTGTTGAACATAAAATGGATTTACTGTGTAGAATAGGGGTATACTTAAATTTTTTTGTTCTAAATGACTAAGTGTTTGATAAGGACTAAAGACAAGTGTAGAATCTACATCTCCTTCATCACTACAAAATTGTCCAAGTTCCTACAAACCCTTATAGATTCCTCAGGTGGCACATCACTTGCTCACGACTTATGTTGAAAGGGTCAGAGTCTAAGGGGTTTTGCTAGCTAATTCACTCCAAACTCAAGTCTACCCTTTGTGTGCCAACAATACATTTTGAAATATTCATATTCTCAAACACTTTAGATTTGTGTTTGACAAAATACACCCATGTGTATCTCATGCAATCATCTATGAATGTGAGTACATATTTAGGTTCTCCTATGGAACAATTTAGCAATGGTCTAATAATATCACTATAAACAAGCTCCATGGAAGACGAGGACCTCCATGCATGCCCCTTCCCAAAATTTTCCTATGGATGCTTTCTAAGAGCACATCCTTTACAAAATCCACCAGGAATTTATATGATAGGCAAGCCTTTCACCATGCCCTATTTTCTAAGTTGTTGCATGTCTCTGAAATTTAAGTGTCCCCACCTTTCATGCAAAATTCTACTTTTATCATTTTCATGTGTGGTTAGTAAAGTGGAATTTGAATGACGTAAAAATTTAGGCAATGTGCATAGAATAGTGATATACTTTTCTTATTTGTTCTAAATGACTAATTTTTGGATACACATTGATGACAAATGTCGAATCTAAATCTCCTTCATCAATACAAAATTGTCCAAGTTCCTGCAGTCCCTTATAAGTGCCTTAGGTGACACATCACTCGCTCATGGGTGATGTTGAAAGGACAAGTGTTTGAGGGGTCTTGTTGGCTAATTCACTCAAAACATAGGGATGCCCTCTATGCTCTAACAATACACTTTGAAAATATGCATATGCTCAAACACTTTATATTTGAGTTTGAAAATATACACCCATGTATCTTGTGCAATCATCTATGAGTGTGATTACATATTTATATTTTCCTATGGAATTGTTTAGAAATGTCTGGATAAGATCACTATGAACAAGATCTAAGGGAGAGGACCCCCTCCTTGCATGCCCTTTCACAAAATTTTCTTGTGGATTCTTTCTAAGAGCACATCCTTTACAAAATCAATAAGAAAAGTCTATGATAGGAAAGCCTTTCACCATGCCCTATTTACTAAGTTGTTGCATGTATTTGAAACTGAAGTGTCCAAACCTTTCATGCAAAATTATACTTTCATCATTCTCATGCATGAGTAGTAAATTGGAATTCGATTGAGGAAAAAAATTAAGGAAATGTGTACAAATGAGACTAATGTTTTACCTTGCAAATTGTAATTTTGGAGTTATCTTGCATGTCATATATGCTAAGTGAATATAGGGTGAATTCAAATCTGCTTTGAATGTTGGTGTTTATCATTTGATATATAGAGAGAAGATTTAGTGAAAGATTTGGAGTATGTAGGACATTCTCAAACTTCCATCTCCAAGATCGACCCTTCGTTGTCTAGTTTCCTCTATCAAAGAATCATATCCCATGAGAATAGGACCAACATATGTTTTTAAAGATGAGAGAACATATTTTTTGGCTTACATGTGATGTGAAACTCCAAAATCTATATGAATGCATTAGAAGAAGAATGAATACCAATTAATGCATGTGAATTCCCTCTTGTTTTGGGTGTTCTTTCTCCCTGCTTCTTCTTGGCACCCTCTAAAACACATTCACCAAGATTTTTTTGTTGAAGAGTCTGTGCCATGAGGTCAATTGTCATATTCATACATGATGAATCCAGATGGTAACCACAGTCATAATAGTTGCATTTTGATTTCCCCATCTCATTCTTCTTTTCCTTCTTTTTCTTCAAGCTGGTAGATTTATCTGGAGTTATGAGATTTCCTCCCTTTCTTGGATTTGGTTCATTAGCTTTCCTTTTCATTTATATTTTTGATTGGATTCCATGTTGGCCTTGCCCCTATCATGCATAGCGAGTGCATGGTCTTTGAAACTTTTCAATATGCCCATGTTTATGAGCTTATCTTGCTCATGTATCAAGGACTCAATAAAAGCTTCATGTTTGGACATCCTCTAGGTTGCACCTATTGCAATCCCGACTACTTGAAAAGTGGAGACAAATGTAACATACATTGGATGCAATTTTGACAATATTGTAAGAATTAATTGGATTTCTTGCTTGGATTTGTCGATTTTGCATTCTTTCAACTCGAGTAACAAGGATTTGAACCTTGTGAAGAAATAATTAAAAATTTCAAAACTGATTTGATCTATTGAGATAAGCTCATTTTCAAGGATGTGAACCCACATATCATCTTGTTTCCCAAAGAGTTTCTCCAAAATGGTACAAACTTGATTTGGAGTGGTGCATGCTTCAACATGAAACAACAATTATGGAGAAATTAATAAGCATAGGAGATTGAAGGCATTGTCCATGTGCTAGAAATATTTGTATTTTTCAATTGTGGATTTTGATTCAATATTTGTTTTCATGCTTCTGTGATACAAGCCTTTACTTTTGAGTTGAAGCAGAATCTTTGGCTTCCATTCGAAATAGTTATATGACACAAGAAGTGTGAAAGGTGGAAACTCCATTCTTTTCGATATCTCGAATCTTCCATTCCTGCAAATAGATTGTTTATGCCCCTTCTTCTTAGCACCCGTTGGCTCTGATACCATGCGAAGTTGTAGCTGAACCTACACAAATTGGATCTAGCTAGAAAACCATGAGCAAAAATGACAAGGAAAGAAGAAAGGAAATTGATAGAGAAAATAATTTATGAATTCTATTCATGCATGAAAAATAGAATTATGAGATAATACAATTCAATGCAATATATTTTACATGGTTGAACTAATATAATAGTGAGTCTAGCAGTGAATCTAAATTTGTGTGAAGATGATCCCAATTAACTAGCCATCTAATCATTAGATAATTATCTCATATAAATAGAAATTAATAAAGGAGTCGTCTATGGAGGTAGAGGAATTGCTCGAAAGGCCAAAAGTCGCTGGAATCTAGGGAAAAAAATTCAATTTTTTTTGTAGAGGCACTATTTAAATCATGATTTTGATGGTGGAAATGGATTCAGCACCATCAAAAACTTCTGGAGCACCTAAATTTATGAAATTTGACAGCTTTTACTTGGATTTACAAAAATCCTTACCGAATTTTTTTCAAAGTATGACCAGAATTTCTATAACTTTCAAAGCAAAAAACAATATCATGAGATTAAGACATTAATAAAACTCATACATGGAAATACTAGATTATCATACATGGTTCTATTATTAATCTCAATAAAGTACAATAAAATATATGCTAATTCCAAAAAGTTGACCAACATTACGGTAACATTGAGCTTTTTCTTTAGATTCTTATCATACATTTTGTGTAAAGTTTTTTTCCAAAACCCAATATATAATCTTTGAAGAAAGGCGCACACATTGGAGTTCATTTGCGGGACATTTTTATAAAGATTTGAGTAGAGTAGTGCTCTGTTAATTAGACGTCTCTAAATTATTTTCAATAAATTTCAATAACAAACTAAAATACTTTTAATAAATTTACTTTAAAATTATAGGGGAGGGTCGCCATTACATGTGCGCCCTCCCCGCCACATCAGAAAACCACGCGTAAAAGCACATGGAGCCGGTACGACACCTGTCCACTGTGGAGCTCCATGTGTTGGCTACCGTATCAACCCATAAAACTTTGTGTTCGCGCCATTTCACAGGTTCGTTTGGGGTCATTGCTGCAATGTTCTATTTTCCCTTTGTCTTTCTGCTCGGGGCTGGTTGTTGGGCGAAGCCCCCCGCCGAAGATGGCGCGGGACGACCCCAGAACCTATGCGCTTCGTCGTTTATTCATGTGTTGTTTGAGGCGTTTGTTCGGTTGACAGGGTTTGTGGACCTGCACGCTTCGCCTGGTATGCAGGTGTTGGTGCAAATGTTTGTTGGAGTTTTAGGGTTTGTGGTTGGCACGACGCTTCTACTTTTCTTGTGCTTTTCCGCTTGGATTTCTTGGTCATTCTGGAATGCCAGTTGTTTAGCATTTCTCTATTGCTGGTCTTAGTCAGCAATTTTGTTGTTTGGGGAGGATTCGGTCGTTGTTTTACTGAGCTCGAGGTCAAATGGTGTTTTTCTGTTAATTTTCTATTTTGTGGTGGTGTTTTTGTGGTTTTCTGTTCCCTAATATATATTTTTCTTCTCGTTGCAGGTGTGGAAAAGGTTATTGCAAGTGTGGAGAAGGTCTGTCGAGCTCCGGGGAAGGTAGGGAAGGTCAGCGACCATGTATCTGGTAGGATTTTAATCCTACCAGCATTCTCTGTGTTTTTCAACACAAGCATCTCTATTTTTGGATATTTTGTAAACTTTCTATGGCATTTTATGGCATTTTTTTGAGGATATTTTTTAGGGTTTAGGGTTTATGGGATATTTTGATGCTGTTTGTTGTTGAAGGTTTAGGGTTTATCTGAAATTTCGTTGTTTTCGTTGTTATTTTTGTTGTTTTCACTGTTATCCTAGGTCGTCTCGTGCTATCCTTGGCCGTCCTGTGCCCTCGCTGTTATTTTTGTTGTTTTCGCTGTTATCCTAGGCCGTCCCGTGCTATCCTCGGTCGTCCCGTGCCATCCTTGGCGGAGGGCTTTGCCCCACAACTGGCCCCGAGTAGAAAGACAAAGGGAAAATGGAACATCGCAGCAATGACCCCAAACAAACCCTCGAAACCCTCTATTGCTGCTCTCAATTGACTTGCATAACTTGTCTTCACCTCGTCCGTGAAAGCTTCTGTTAGGAAATTCACTCTTTGTATTTGAAATGAAGCCTCGAAACCCTCTATCGCTGCTCTCAATTAACTAATTTGAGTATATTTATAGTTTAAGCAAATTTGGGGTTTTTTTGGTTGCGCTTAAAATAACAAATTCTTTAATGGCCATATGTATGGGGCAGTATAAGTCTACCATTGCAGTTATTTAACTATGGAGGAAGAGAAGTCCTATTCGTTTCTGGAATTTGTTACTCCTGGTTATTAATTTTGGTGCTTTTTGCTATTTTCCTGAACCTGATGTATATGTTTTGCAATATGGATATCCTATATACACAATCCTTTTTGTTTCCATGCTAACGTTGCTCTCAATTGACTAATTTGAGTATATTTACAGTTTAAGCAAATTTGGGGTTTTTTTGGTTGCGCTGAAAATAACAAATTCTTTAATGGCCATATGTATGGGGCAGTATAAGTCTACCATTGCAGTTATTTAACTATGGAGGAAGAGAAGTCCTGTTCGTTTCTGGAATTTGTTACTCCTGCTTATTAATTTTTGTGCTTTTTGCTATTTTCCTGAACCTGATGTATATGTTTTGCAATATGGATATCCTGTATACACAATCCTTTTTGTTTCCATGCTGACGCTACTCTCAATTGACTAATTTGAGTATATTTACAGTTTAAGCAAATTTGGGGTTTTTTTTGTTGCGCTGAAAATAACAAATTCTTTAATTGCCATATGTATGGGGCAGTATAAGTCTACCATTGTAGTTATTTAACTATGGAGGAAGAGAAGTCCTGTTTGTTTCTAGAATTTGTTATTCCTAGTTATTAATTTTGATGCTTTTTGCTATTTTCCTAAACCTGATGTATATGTTTTGCAATATGGATATCCTGTATACACAGTCCTTTTTATTTCCATGCTGATGTATTTGTCTTTCTGTACGTGGTGCCTTTTCGGACCTCTGACATTTTCCTTTCCTCGAGATGTCTCGGACAGTGGCTGTCATATGCCACCTTTTTGTATCTTATGATGCTTTTTATACTATCCATATAATATGTGATGCTTTTTTCTCTTAAAAAAAAAGGAGTTCACACATTTTACAGTCGATTCCAAAACTAGTTACTGATGGTTACAGAGATAAGAGAATAAATATTTTTAGTAATTAATTATGTTCTCATACATAAAATGCATTTCAATAACTAACCCTTCTCGGGGTCCAACGATAAAACCTTACTGTATCAGTGACTTTTCATTTTAATTTAATTAAGGATGTGGATCATGTAAATGAGCAAATATGACTTATTCCTAGGTCCCGCTGATTCAGTTGTTTACTTCAAAGTTCTAATGTATATTAGTATATGATATAATAGTTTACTCATTGTGTGAATATATGAAGTAGTCTCTGTTTCCAACCCGTCTTGGGGTTCACTGACTAGCTATTATAGAATACAATGGGTAGAAATTGCTTTGTAACCATTATGGTTGAAGCATGAGCTATCAAGTTGAATGATGTTCCTTTAGATAACGGTCCACTTATTGGAGCCATAAGCGAGTTTAGAGCTTTGTACAGTGCTGCAAATTTGATGCCTTCAATGTTGAGATCGAAGGCATAAAAGATACATGTATAAAATGCTCTTAGAGAAAAGATCATCCAAAGATTAATGGGTTGAGTGTCAAACCCATCTCTCCTAACATCTGATGTCAAAATTTATTGACCACATGAAAAGCCATTGAGCCATTGAGGTGCGAACTGTCTAGCCATTGAGCCATTGAGGTGCGAACTGTCCACTAAGTAGAAGAACCGAGACATATTAATATGGAACCACATATAGAAATCGAAAGAATGTTCAATACGGGATGATCAAGAGTATCTGTCTCAGGGTTTCCATCTGATTGTGAGGGAGTTGAGTGGACAAAGCTATACTTCTCCCTCCTTCACTTCCAGCGAACAACGTCATCCCTCCAATTGCTCCCAAGAATGGGGCTTGCACATTCAATGGCCTTACTTTTCATTTTAATTTAATTAAGGATGTGGATCATGTAAATGAGCAAATATGACTTATTCCTAGGTCCCGCTGATTCAGTTGTTCACTTCAAAGTTCTAATGTATATTAGCATATGATATAATAGTTTAATCATTGTGTGAATATCTGAAGTAGTCTCTGTTTCCAGTCCGTCTTGGGGTTCACTGACTAGCTATTACAGAATACAATGGGTAGAAATTGCTTTGTAAGCATTATGGTTGAAGCATGAGCTATCAAGTTGAATGATGTTCCTTTAGATAACGGTCCACTTATTTAGCCTTTTTCATACTCAACTTGATAATGAAAGCAACTTGATAATGAGTGCTCTTAATCATAATAAGATTGTTTGGTCATTTGATTTCTGTATTTAGCCTTTTTCATATGCAACTTGATAATGAGTGCTCTCAATTTCTCAAGTGTCCCCTCAATCAATAAAATTATTAGTGGCTTTTTCACATTTAATAAAACTTATTATGAGGTAGATTGCCTCCTCATTCATTTCTGTATTTAGCCTTTTTCATACTCAACTTGATAATGAGTGCTCTCAATTATAATAAGACTGTCTAGTCATTTGATTTCTGTATTTAGCCTTTTTCATATGCAACTTGAAATGTTATTATTGAATTCCCAAACATCACAGCAATGACCCCAAACAAACCTGTGAAATGGCGCGAACACAAAGTTTTATGCGATGATATGATGGCCAACACATGAGCTCCACGATGGACAAGTGTCGTACCGGCTCCATGTGCTTTTATGCGTGGTTTTCTGACGTGGCGGGGAGGGCGCACATAATAACTTATAGAAATAGTTTTATCATAATTAATATTTTACAGAAAGACATATTCCATTGAAAATTTCTTATCAACACACAGTTAGGTTGCCACAAGAAATCACTACTAGGTTGTTAGCCAAAATGTTTCTTGGGACAAGAAAAAGATACAATCTAGTGTTGTAAGCCAAAATATTTCTGTGACAAGAAAAAGATACAATCTAATGTTGTAAGCCAAAATGTTTCTGTGCCAAGAAAAAGATACAATCCATCCAAAATCCACATCATAATGTGGCTAGAACCAAAAACATATGACACCCCTATTCTTTATGGCCTTGAGAATCTTGAGTGCCAGAACTCCCCGAGTTACCTTCTTGAGCCAGGTAGGTTGGCCTACCAGTCAAGGGCTGATTAGGAAATGGTTGACTGATGCCATATGATTGATTCCAATTTGTAGCTTCCAACCATGGAGGTTCTGAGTACCCATACCTCACATTTGCACTACTGACCCCTGCATTAAGTGGAGGTGTGTAATGAGCATACAGAGAATTGACACCAGCTCTGGTAGGAACAAGGCAAGTGGGTAAACCCTCAGTTTGATAGTGGGGCACTTGAATGTTTATGAGATCTTGGAATAATGGTGTATTATCTGCAATGGAGTCCAATGAGTTTGAAATAATCCTGGTTTCATCAGCTATTCTTGTATCATTGATCATCCCTTGTTCTTTTTCAAGAATTTGTTGTGCCTTTCGTTTTTCCTTTTCCTGTCTTGCCATTTGCTTTTGTTGGTCCTTAACTTGCCTTGCTTATTTTCTTTCAATCCTTTCTTCTGCTCGACATTGTGCTGCAACAATCCTTGTTGCCTTCTTCTCCTTGACTATATCCTTCTTTTTCTATTTTAATTCTTGCATTTCAAATTTCTTTTTTTCTGACTCAACTAACAGGTTTATATAGTCCTCTGAGGTGAGTAACTGTGAGGTTCGGACCAGACGAAGACTACCCCGTGCACCTTACTTTTTTTTCATTGATACTCTCTCTACTGGTAGCTTTAGGAACCATCCAAGTGTCTTCTCCACCCCTCCCACCTGCATGTCATTGCTTGGTACTTCCCTTTCAGTATCTGTTGGAACTGATTGAACCATATCATTATCTTCATTTGATGCCTCATTATGTCCTTCATCTTCTTCCATTGATCTATTGTCCACAAAAAAGTGAACAATTTCACTGTTCAATTCTGCTGGTTGTGAGGGCATGTCCATGCTTTCTTCATTGGTTGCTGAGACAGTATGTGCATTCATATTGATCATTGCTTCTGCTAGCCATGAAGGTGGGGTTACTTGGATTGGCAATGTTAATTGGTCATTGTCAACTGCATGTTCAACAATATCATTAGCAATATCAGCAACAGGAATTTCATGTTCTTGAGTTGGTGGAACAATCTCCATGTTACTAGGAATTTGTTCATTGTTATATTGTGTTTCACATATAGTTTCATCATCTTCAGCATATAAGTGTCCTTGAGACAGGGAAATCATATTACCAGCTGCAACAACATCATCTTGGTCATCTACTTCTTGCACTTCAACACCTGTTTGGACATTCCCGTCTTCCTGACCATCCACATGAAACGCTTGGCTACAACCAGTATCATGCATAAGAGCATCATAGTTCAGTGGCTAGTTTCCTGTCGTCCTAAAGCCAGCCTTGATATTTGATGGTGTCAAAGCCCTTTTAAAAGCTTTACTTGCAAGCTCTACTAGCTCAAACCTTTTCACGTCAACCCCTGGATTCTTTGCCATCCATGCAGCACGCTCTGACCTGAAATAGTTCTTGAAAGGGCCAAACACACTAACATCAAGGGGTTGCAGCCTATGAGTGGTATGAGCATGCATTGTCAACAGGTCAATGCCTAAATTGTTTGCTTCCTCAATTGTTTGTACAGCCATGTGGCTCCCATGGCCATCTAATATCAAAAGGTGTATGTTATTAGGCGAGACGCCACCTGGTACCGATGCAGCAAAGTGAAAAAGCCAACTTAGAAACAGTTCTTTAGTCATCCATGCATGGGGAAGTGCAGCCATGCATGCACCCGGTTCACAGTTCTGTATATAGTTTTTCAGTTGATTTTTACCTTTGAATAGATAAAATCCTGGGATTGAAGTACCAATTGCATTAACAAAACATAAAATAGTTATCCACTCCCTGCTCTTCGGCAAAATCTTTGGCACATTTCGGCTTCCTCTCTTGGCAATTACCCGCATGCCACAATTCCTCCCTGCCTGTAAACCTGTTTCATCACAGTTCCATATATGGTCTGCTCCATAAGAATGTTTATCGTAAGCACTAGAAAGTGTGTCATAGAACTTTTGCACAACTACGGGCACAAATTTAATGCTCTGTCTCTTTCAAGGCCCTCAACAGTACGCAATACAAGTTCTGGATGCCTTTTTTTAAACCCAAACCACCATGATTTACCAGGAAACCCATCTTCGAATGGGTTTGGCCTCCCTTGACAGATTTGAACAACTGTTGATTTGAGTTGTATCAACTCTAGCCCATGTCCCAGTTGGGCCATCTCTTTACACCACTCAACCACCTTAACCTCCTCCTCCTCAGTCATAACTGTAAGAGGCCCTCTACATTTTGTATGAGTCAGTCCATTTATCCAATAATGTATTAATGAGGGAGGAATACCATGTTTTTTTGCAGATGCCCGAACTGAGTATCCATTAGACTCTATGTCATCAATTGCAACTAACATTTGTTCTTTTGTCCATCCTCTTATAGAACTGATCTTTTTAGTTGAGCTTGCCCCTTGGACTATTGTTGATGGTGGTTCTGTGGCTGATGGTGTGTTAACATCAACAGCTGTCACATGGTCATCTTCAACAATGTTCCCTGGTGCATTGCCAGCATTGACATCAGCTGGCCTGTCATCATCAGACGATGTGCATCGCAGCTGCGCACCCCTTTTCACTCTCCTGCCACTTCTCCTTGTACGAGCAGAGTAACTTCCTTTTGCCATATATGCAACAACCTGTAAAATTATTGCATGCATTTAGACATTAGAATATATGTCAAATTATGCTTTATTACTTCTGCAAAAATACTTTTCCTCTATTACAGGAAATTATCAACATGTATGTTACTGTTTTCATAATGAGAGTAGATGTTTCACTTTCATAGGGCAGTGTCAAAATTTTGCAAATGTCATTCCAAATAAATCCATAGTTCATCAATTTAGCAACTTTTATATGCATTCAAGTAGATTCTATGATAGTTGTTTCAAATATCATTTTCCATTTACTTTCAACAAATTTTTTCCATTTACTTTCAACAACTTTATACAGCTAAACCAATGAGGTATGTAAACATGTATGAATTACGTCATTCTCCTTATATCTGTTAAACATTAGGGAATACAGGTAATAAGTAGGTACTAACCATGCTTGTTTACCTAATCACTTGCTTGTCTCATTCTCATTACACTCGGCATAAGTAATAGCATAGATATTTTATAAGTAACATCATCTAAAGGTTGACCTATCAGTACTAACCTAAGAAATACATGTATAGATATGATAAAGTATGTGTATCACAGGTTGGTTATCTCCCTAATAGACTGGATTCAGCTTTAATATAGATATAACATATGTAATTATACAGAGCTTTGTTCTAGCTCACTCATAGATAAGGGTGAACTGAAACCATGCTCAGATACTAATACGAGCTTTTTAGTGTATAGAGCTTACTAGTGATAAGATGAATGAGATCCATTGAATATGATACATACCTTTGTTCAATGTATTATGTTATATAGCTTATGAAACGTAGCTTCATACTAGATCATGTATTGAGTAAGATACACGAGTTTCATCAGTTCCAGTACTCTGACCGTAATCATACTAGTATACCTGTTCTAACTTATAAGTAATCTGTATAGGTATATCCCTAATTAACACTATCATAACATGTAAGAAACACAGACCCTTAGTAATACATGTTCCTTATCACTAGTCGCAAGCTTCATTAGTATCACTAAACAGTTACTCAGCTTAGACTATGATCAGAGCTTGTATCATTTCATCATAGTTCATAAGGTAAGCATATCCATATTCAACATACAAAAAACAACACGTTTTAAGCATAAGATGTAATCAGAGCTATGACCAAGTTGGTTGATTAGATGGATACGACTGTATTCAATAGGTTCAATTCCTGTAAGCTAAGGTTCAATTCCTGTAAGCTAAACAAGTTGTGACGTTGATTAGATGGATATGACTGTATTCAATAGGTTCAATTCCTGTAAGCTAAGGTTCAATTCCTGTAAGCTAAACAAGTTGTGACTACAGTACTAACACGACATACGTAACCTCTGTGATATGTAAGTTGTAATCACTATGAAGCTGATGATCGAATAATTCCTGTAAGCTAAGGTTCAATTCCTATAAGCTAAACAAGTTGTGACGTTGATTAGATGGATACAACTGTATTCAATAGGTTCAATTCCTGTAAGCTAAGGATCAATTCCTGTAAGCTAAACAAGCTGTGACTACAGTACTAACACGACATACATAACCTCTGTGATATGTAAGTTGTAATCACTATGAAGCTGATGATCGAATAAGTGTAGCCATAATAAGCTAGAACACATACATAAACTCTGTATAAAAAAGGTTAACTGTAACTGTATAAACTTTGTATAAAAAAGGTTAACTGTAACTGTATAAAAAAGGGTAACTGTAACTGTATAAAAAAGGTTAACTGTAACCCTATGGACAGAACTATAAGAACAACGACTTTCAATGGCTATTTGTGAAACCATCCAGGTATCCTTCTAGCAGTTATGGCCAGACAGACCATGTAAGAAATCTGATAAATGAAAACAATGAAAAAAGAACTGTAAGAAGAATGAGTTGTAATTCATATAACTAACTTGGATATATTGGCCACTGTTTTGTGATGTTGTCTTCAAGTTTGATGAATAGTTTGAAAGCATAAGATGCAACTTCAACAATGGGTGGACTTCTTTTATAGTTTTGGGGACTTGAATTTAATTGGTGGACATGGATGCACATGGATTGCAATGGCTTCATTTTGAATGTGTGGTATGGATTTAATTTGATGTGATCTAATGGTTGGGAATTGGTTATTTGTTGATCCATGTGCTTTGATCTATTTTAATGAGAAATAGAGTGAGTTGGGTGTCATTTATTGCAGTTATTGGGTCTGGGTGTCATTTATTGAACAAAGTTGGTTTAAATGTTATTGGGTTGGGTGTCATTTATTGAACATAGGGTGTTTAGTTGTTGAAAAACATAGCAGTTATGGCTGACATACATTCCCTTTTGTTATGTGCAGGTAGGCATATTTATTTGGGATGCAAAGTTGCAATCCTGATGAGTGGGTTCTGAAGTGACTGCTGTTTTGTACTTCTAGAATAGACCAGTTTGGAAGTCTTTATGGCTTTAACTGTTTTCTACTTGGGTTAATATGTTTTGCAGTATTAAGTAGTAAAATACTATTTATGGACAGTTGTGGGACCAGTCACTGTATGGGTGATTTTTGGACATAAATTAATACTTATTTATACATAATGTTATTTATTTCTGTTTAAATTTTGGTTTCAAAAGTCTCAATTACTGGTGGTTTGGTGGGACCAGTACTATATCAATTACTGGTCCCTGCACAACATTAGGAAGCTCTCCCCTATTTAATTTAAATAAAAATTATTAATTTTTTTAAATCATTTCATTTTATATATTTGCAAAAACGTATTACAAATTTTAGCGATATTATATATTTATTTGAGAAAGAAAATGAAGTTTAAATTTTCATTTGACAAAGAAGAAGTTAAAATTCTTGACTATTCAACTCGAATATCGTTGTCGAGACTACTCAATTATTGAATAAAACGAACTCAAATTCAAGGCATGGATAGTGAAGATGGTTGTTAAGTCTCTGCAACCGTTGACTATTGGTGTGAATTCATTGACATTTCTCCTCCTTGATTGAATAGCTCGGCGGGCGGCATGTCCCGTGTTTAGCGGATAATACAAGAATATTTGTGGTCGATATTCACACTCCGTTGTTGATAACACTATGCGTTAATTATTTGTCCACGGTATCTAAATTTTCTTAATAGGAATAATGAGAAGTGGATGAATAGCATGGGTTAGAGATATAGGAGAGAGAGGCCAAGTAGCGAGAAAGGCCAGGTTGAGATATAGATCAACAAAACTAGAGATGCAACAAGAGTGTGGTCATATGAATGAGAAAATAGAGATGGTGTTAATAGTTTAAGTTTTAGTGAAGGAGCAAGTGTGCGATGAGAGTCGTAGTGGCGTGATAATACGAGTGGTGTGTGAAAACCCTAAGGGTTTTTGGTCCAATTTATAAAATCCCATCGTAGCCAATTGTATTACCATAAGAAGTTGTAAGACATGTTGCTCAAGAATACATGTTGTGCATGAATACATGATGGCTCAAGTTGTGGAATGAACCACTTGGATAGGTGCGACAGTGACATGTGTACTCGTATGCTAGTTTGAGGTTAGTTGTTGTAAGACCTTAATACTTTGATCAGGAATACATGTAGTCTAGTGGTTCATGGAGTTGTCAAGTTGTTCAATGGAAGGTGTATTGATATCCTAGCTTGACAATGAGAATGTGAGATCTCAAATGAGATGGTTGATGAACCATGTATGAGAAAAAGTATCCTAGATAACTAGTGGATACAATGGTTAATTACCCATGTTTTTCGATAGATGTTAACCTTTTTATATAGGTCTCAACAGAATGATTAGGACCAATTTGATCTCCCTTAGTCAAGTTTACAGGGGGATATTTTTAGGATAGTTTAGGTAAACTTTATTTGATCAAGTTATCTATGATTTTTGAGCTCGAGGTTTATGAAAATTTGTGGTATTGACCTATGATATTCATGTGTAATGTGGACTTTTTAAAGGAAGAAAGAGTCTAGGTAAAGTGTTCCTCGTGGTCATTCAGATTCCAACTAACGATGTCTTTAGACACCAATACTTCTCTTGGTTTCATGGTCCCAATGGTTACTAATACCACATGCTCAAAAAATCATAACATGTTTAATATTTCATCTATAGCTACTCTAAGAATACTTTAGAATATTTCATGGAGGTTAAATCCCTACCATCCACCTAATAATTATTGATCTAATTAAATTAAAAATTTAGAAATTTTATTCTGAAATAAACACCTTAATCGACATAATTATTAATTATTGTATTTATCTACCCCAATTCTATTAATTTTATTCTTAAATATATGTACAAAATACAACTATATTTAATAAACTTTTACATATTAAAATTAATATTACTCTTATTAAATAAAAATTTCATACCATGTACTACTAAGATTTAAACTTTTTATTTATTAAAATAGAGTAACAATAATATTGAAGTCCATATTGCATAATATTAATATAAATTTAATGTGAATAATCTAATTAATAAAATTATACCTATTAAAATTAATATTACTCTTATTAAATTAAAATTTCATACCATGTACTATTAAGATTTAAATTTATTTTATTAAAATAGAGTAACAACAATATTGAATTCTAGATTGCATAATACTAGCGATTGCACCAGTAAGTGAAAAGAAAGGCCGATAAGAGTGTTGAATTGAAAGAATTGTATTTTGGTTTAAAATAATAAATGTTCTAATAAATTTAGGTTGTGTAGTGTATTTCTGTTTTTTTTCCTTTTAATTACAGCGTAGAAGTTACCTTTTTGAAAATGGTCAGGCCAAGCCTTCATCTACCCTTTTTGTCTAAGTGTGACATATGTCCATACTGTTAAACGTGACATATGTCCATATTCCAAATATTCTACAAGAAAGCTATACCTTGAACACTTTATATTTACTTTACTATGCAGACTTAGTAAATTGTGGTAAGACGGTTATGGTTAATGAGAAAATATTTCTTAAAAACCCACCAAAAACTATTTACCATAAATTTAACTTTATACTAACAAGCTTCCAAAAGCAGATATCATTCGCAATCGGAGAGGAAAAAGTGAAAAGATTAATTGGGGTTAACTCTGAAGACCTGTCAGGTTGTGAGTGTGTTGGGAAACCTAATTGTGCAAGGGAATTGGGGTTTCTTCCCATGCAGGGAAAATGCCATAGCAGAGGAATGGTTGGGGAGGAGGTTGTTCAAATCGCCATAACAAAGCAAAGAAGAGCCAAGCTGTAGTAGAAGAGAGCAATCATAGGCTTGTCTGTTGAAGTCACAAAATTGGACAACAAAATTACTTCCAAAACTGAAGATGGAGGTAAAGTAAGTGCAGTTATTGTTGTAGATAGATTTGTAGTAGAAAACATTCCCTTTAAGATGAGACAAGCTCCTTCCAAATTCAAGCATATACTTTTGGTAAATATTTCTATTGTATTGTAACATCTTATTTTTTTTGGTTGATAATCTAATCCTGAAGGATTTTTTGGCCCCAAGAGGTTTCTCCCTCCTACTATCATCTTCTATCTAAAATTTATGGTGTTGCTTAGTTTCCTTGTCGTTACGTCTTTCCGTCAGTATTATACATTGTGCCATAACTTGTTTTGATTTGTTTACTTTCTGGTTGGATTAGTGTTTTTTCTGCTTAGTTTTTTCAGCTCATTCCCTAGTCCCTTCAAGGATAGGCATTGGGTAAGGTAGCCTCTTCAAACTTGGCAGCTCAGGGGTTGCCCTAGGAAAAGTTTGTCAACATTTTCATCTGCCTCCAACCAATTAAAATCTGACACTCATTGTGAATTCTTCTCATTATTATTTGTATTGTTATGGCCCTCACCCTATTCCCACCTCCATTGTTGTTTCCGCAATGGTTAAACAATGGCATAGGAAAAGAGTGTAGAAAACCAAAAAAGTTTTGGTATGTGCCAACCAAAACTTACTCACACAAATGGATATGCACAAACAAAAGCAGAGAAATGCTTTCAAGTGGAAGGAGAAGATAAGAGGTTATGTAAGAAATAGATTCTGAAGAAAAGCACTGAGTATGTAATTTCAAATGCAATGTGCATCCATAGAGTCTGACAAGTTGATATTCCTTTTTGTAATCAAACGCATCCGAAAACGTATCATACCTCCAAGCAGGAATATATGATCAAAAGGGGACTTGCATTAGAATTTTTGTGGCTTTTATGTTGGCCTCAATGTATGCCAAATACAGTAGTCTAGACCCCTATCTACATCATGAAGAACCTTTGTGTGTGTGTTGACTACCAAATGCCATTAAGTTCATCTCCAATACTGTTGCGTGAGAGATTATTGTGAGAGATGATGCAAACCAATTCCATCATTTTATGAATGGAATGTGTTTTTGTGCAAATTACTGGTGATTCCTCTTTATGCTTTGAAATTACTATGTTGCATACCATTCCTTTGAAGGTAGAGCATAAAATGCACAAATAGAGGCACTTGTTAAGCTAAATTGGATGATTCTTTTTATATGATAAGGTTGAGTCATAAGAATATTTTTATAAACATACACGCTAATATGGAATTGTGTCAAATAATTGATATAATATAGTACATCATGGATGTAAATTTTATAATATATTTAAGATATACACCTTGGCCTGAATGTTGTCTGCTTAGTGCTCTTATGAATATACATAATTTTCATGCAAAGATGGTCGATATTTTAGATGATGGGATTATGAGTCTAATATGATATCACGTATCATTCTTTTGATAGGGTAAGGTTAATCCATAAGCATATTTTTATAAACATACACGCTAATATGGAATTGTTTCAAATAATTGATATAATATACAACATCGTGGATGTAAATTCTATAATATATTTAACATATACAGCCTAGCATGAATCTTGTCTACTCATTGCTCCTATGAATATACAAAATTTACATGGAAAGATGGTGGGTATTTTAGATGATGGGATTATGACTCTAATAGGAAATGGGTTTGAATCTGATGTTGTTGTGGGCACTATGCTTGTAGGTATGTATGGTAAATGTGGGAATGTTAACGTTGCCCACAAACTATTTGAAAGAATGTCTAAATAAAATTTTATGTCAGGGAATGCAATAATTGTTGGTTATTTACATAATGGTCATCACCATGAAGCCTTACGCATTCTCCAATGCAACACAAATTCATGGTATAAAACCCAACTCTATTACCATGATTATTGTTCTTCTTGCGTGTGTTGATTTATTGGTTTCGAAATGAGGTATGCAGATCCATGGCTATGAAATAAGAAATGGATTTGAATATGATGTTGTTGTAGGCACCACACTCATAGGCGTGTATTCAAAATGTGGGAATGTCAACATCGCACACAAATTGTTCAGAATAATTCCTAAACAAAGTGTTGTGTCTTGGAATGCAATAATTTTTGGTTATTTCTAGAGTGGCTATCCTCATGAAACATTGGCATTCTTCAATGAAATGCAAATTTAGGGTCTAAAACCCAACTCAATTGCAATAGTTAGTGTTTTTCCCACATGTTCCCATTTATTTGCTCTGGAGCAAGGTAAGCGGATTTAAGGTTATTCAATGAGAAGTGGACTTGTATTTGATGATAATGTAGGCATTGGACTTGTGGATATGTGTGCCAAATGTGGGAATGTTAACATTGCCCACAATTTGTTTGAAAGAATTACTTAAAAAAATTGTGTCATGGACTACAATTATTCTAGCATATGGAATTCATGGACATGGTGAGAATGCTCTCGCCCTTCTTTCCCAAATTCAAGAGGCAAGGACAAAGCTAGATCATGTCACCTTCACTTCTATTTTTAATTCTTGCTCTCATGAAGGGTTAATTGGTGAGGGTAGACAATACTTTGATTACATGAAGTTGGATTATGGCCTTGCACCTAAGCTGGAACATCAAGTGTTCCTGATTGAACTTCTTGGGCATGTTGAAGCAGATGACATCATAAAAAAGATGTCACTAAAACCCACTGCAAATGTCTGGGGAGCCTTGCTGGGGGCTACAGAATTCATTGCAATATTGACCTTGGAGAACAAGAAGGTAAACACTACTTAGAATTAGCACCAAACAATGTCAAATATTACATGTTCTTCTCAAACATCTATGTTGAGGCACATAGGTGGGAGGATGTAGTGAAGTTGAAAACCATGATTAAGGAAAGAGGAGTGAAGAAGCAATCAAGGTGCAAACTTGTTGTGGTACCTAGAGAGATACATACATTTCTCATGGAAGACAAAATCCACCCTCAATATGGAAAAAGATTATGCAACGTTGGAAGCCTCATATGGGTAAATGAAGAAGTCATGTTATGTATCTGACACGAATATTGTGTAGCAGGATGAGGAAGAGGAGGCTGTAGAAAACATTCTATCCAATCTTACTAAGAAGTTAGCCATTAGTTTTGGGACTATTAGTACAAGATTATGTACCCCTATCTGCATCATGAAGAACCTTTGTGTGTGTGGTGAGTACCAAATGCCACTAAGTTCATCTCCAGGATTGTTTGGCGAGAGATTATTGTGAGAGATGATGCAAACCGATTCCATCATTTTAAGAATGGAATGTGTTTTTGTGGAAATTACTATTGATTCCTGTTTATGCTTTGAAATTACTATGTTGCATACCATTCCTTTGTAGGTAGAACATAAAATGAACAAAGAGAGGCACTTGTTAACCTAAATTGGATGATTCTTTTGATATGATAAGGTCAAGCCATAAGAATATGTTTATAAACATACACACTAATATGGAATTGTGTCAAATAATTGATATAATATAGTACATCATGGATGTAAATTTTATAAGATATTTAACATATAGACCTAGGCCTGAATCATGTCGGCTCAATGCTCTTGTGAATATACAGAATTTGCATGGAAAGAGAATGGGTATTTTAGATGATGGGATTATGACTCTAATATGATACCTCGTATCATTCTTTTGATATAATAAGGTCAAGCCATAAGAATATGTTTATAAACATACACACTAATATGGAATTGTGTCAAATAATTGATATAATATAGTTAATCATGGATGTAAATTTTATAGTATATTTAACATATACACCTTGGCTTGAATCTTGTCTTCTTGATGCTCTTATGAATATACATAAATTTCGTGGAAAGATGGTGGATATTTTAGATTATGGGATTATGAGTCTAATATGATATCCCGTATCATTCTTTTGGTATGATAAGGTCAAGCCATAAGAATATGTTTGCTAGAGTGTGAGATGGATGGTGATGTTGAATTCATCATTTTTGAAATCGAGGATGAAGAGTCCCTGGAGGGCATGCCTATTAAGGGATTTGATTTAAATAATCCATCTAATGTTTGTCAATATGCAAGTAAACATGAAGGAAGAAGCAACCCTATTGTTGTTGCAAGTCAAGAAGAGGACAACAATAACATTGTTGTAGTATTTGAAAAATACTTTGAAGGAGAGGATGGAAATGAAAGATCCATAAGAGTGGAAGAGATTAAAACTCATTGGGCGATTGGAGGAAATGAAATAAAGGTCGAGTTAGTAACCATATCAATGGTTGAGAAAGAATGCAACCATCGATCATTTACAAACTTCGAAGGCATATTCAAAGGTGAAAAGTTTGAAGAAGGAGTTGCAACAAAATCAAATGAGAAGCCTATAGAAATAGAGGATGTTGTAAATGAAGACAATGGAATTGAATAGGAAAATAGCCTTATCAATTGAGAAGCTTCTCCCAAATTCCCACTCTTTGTAATATTTATATTTTTATTTAAAATTGCATTGTCCCATAATTAATGCATTTTTCAAGCTATATTGTTTTGTGTATAGAATGTATACATTTTTTAAAAACATTATTGTTTAGCAATATTTTGTGTATTTATATATATAAAAAATTGATATTCACTGGACCAACAGGTGTGATGGTTACTGATATATTACCAACCTAAATCCATCTTAACTCCAGATCTACCAAATGTGAGAGAGGTCACATCTCTTGAGGTGAAAACCTCTTTTCCACTTAAGTAGAAGGTTTCTCTTTGTAATAGAGTTTCCTCAATTTTTTTCAAATAGTATTTATCTAATACTTATTCTATTAGAAATAGGAGTTTTTATATCTATTGATTTAGTTTTCCAAGATGATTTTCTCATTCCTTTGGTGTATCTTTGCACCTTTAGGGGAAATTGCTAGTTTATAATTTGTAATCATATACATCAAGAACCAACCTAGTGCCCATATCAAATTAATATTATGAAAACAATCTATAATTAAAATTCTTATCAATTAAATGCAATACAATTTTCAACAAAATTCTCATTAAATTAAAAAAAAAAAAAAAAGGAAAATCAAATTTGTGGTATATCAAGCCATGACAATAAGCTTCATATTTTGAGAAAATCGTAGCAGGATTTGTTGGAACAAAGTATGATTTTATGGTTGGTGGTTAAATTGCTTAAGTAGTTGAAGTTGGATTTTTCTTTCACAGTTTCATATTCCATTTACTAAATTTAATTGGACTTTACTAAACTTGATTTCTTGTAAGAGGAGTGTATGACATATTGCCAATTATCATTGTCACAATCAGTAGTAAGATCAAACGATTGCGTCTACTATATATATATATATATATATATATATATATATATATATATATATATATATATATATATATATATATATATATATATATATATATATAGTCGTATTTTTTATTTTATGTTTTTAAATGAAATAAAAATGACAACATTGCATTGTAAGTGCATGTTGTTTGACTCATACATTACTTTCTCTCTTTGTGTTTTTCATGTCATTCTTAATATCCTAACTTGGGAAGCCTCGTTAATATTATTGAGGATGATTGTGTTTTCCAAATGTAATTAAGTGCATGGTTGATTGAAGTGTAGCAATATGTGATGTAATATATTCTGAATATGAATGAAGTGGTTGTTGTGGATATTCATCTAGTTGGTTCAACAGAGGTAGAACATAATGCTTGAGCCATTAAACATTGGAAATAAATTACAGGGCAGTGTATATTGCCAATGCATTAACTTTTTGAGCATTGAATACATATAGTACCTCAATGTTGTTAACTTCTAGAGTATCTCTCTTTTTGGAGGGGAAACCAAATTTGGTTGCTAATTTCAATCATGTGAGAAACACAGTGTTGATCTTGATGTTCATTGTGCTTGTTATGGGTTCAACAGATGATCTCCTCAGCCTATTTGATGAACTCTTTATTGCGAAACTTTAACACCAAAGTATGGGAAAAAGTTATTGTGCAAACCAAAGTTAGTTACGAAATTTTGGATTTGATGCAGAGGCAAAATGTCGTCTCCTGGACTGTTATGATCGTAGCATATGTGCACCATGGGACTCAGAAGAAATCCATGAAAGCTTTCTATGAAATGAAAAGAACATGTATTCAACCGAATAAGTTCACTTTCACAAGCTTTTTTCCTGCCTGTGCCAACATAGCGGGGATGAAACATGGTAGGGAAGTAAATGAAGTTGTAGTTAAAAGTGGGCTTCAGTCAAATGTGTTTTCTGGGAGTGCCCTGATGGATATGTATGTTAAAGGTGGGGGTATTGAGGATACGCTCAAAGTATTTGACAAAATGCCATGATGGTTGGGTATGTGCCGAAAGGGCTTATTTGTAAGGCATTTGAGCTCTTTGAAAAGATGTTCGAGAGGAGTGTTGTGTCATGGACTACGATGGTGGCTAGATATGTCCAGAATGGCTGTGTTGACGATGTGATGAAACTTTTTCAGGAAATTCTGAAACGTAATGTTGTGTCGTGGATATCGATGATTGCAGGATATATGCAGAGGGGATACCTTGATGAAGCCCTAGAATTGTTTGAGAAAATGCTTGAACGAGATGCTATTTCATGGCATGTAATGATTGTTGGGTTTGCACAAAGTGGGTATGTTGATGAGGCCTTTGAGCTCTTTAAGAAAATGCCTCAAAAGGATGTGTTCCCATGTAATGCAATGATTGCAGGGTTTGCTCAAAATGGTTGTTTCGAAGAGGCCCTGAATCTATTTCAAGATATGCATAGGATAAGCGTCAAGCTAGACTCTGACACATTCGCAAGTGTTCTCTCATCCCGTGCAAGCTTGACAGCCTTGGGTTGTGGGAAAAATATCCATGGAGGCATAATTAAAAGTGGATTTGAGCATAATATCTTTGTGGCACGTGCACTTGTAGACGTGTATGCCAAATGTGGGGTTATAAATAATGCGTGTAAAGTGTTTGATGAAATGCCTGGTCAGGATGTGGTCTCATGGAATGCATTTATTGTGGGATATTCCATACAGGGGTGTGGGAAGGAGGCTTTGTGTCTTTTTGAACAAATGAAGCACTATGGTTTGAAGCCAGACCATGTGTCCCTTGTTGGTGTTTTGTCTACATGTTGCCATGAAGGCCTAGTTGACAATGTGTGGCAATAATTTCATAGCATGAACATGAAAATTGAAAAAGATAAGGTTGAGTTTTATATTTACAAATTATTTGAAAACTAATTCCATATCCATTGGGAAATAGTGAGATCAGTAAGGGGAAAAAAATGTGTTGTGGTGATTAATGGGTTCATCAAATGGAAAAAATTATTGGAATGGTGAGCAATGAGATTGCTAAATTAAATGGAATATGTGGTGTGAATAGGATCAATGAATGAGAAGAACCAAATATATTGAACAAGAAAACATAGCTTGAACACTGAAGTGTTAGAGTGTTTAGAAAACCCCAAAGTCTTTAAAAAAACTTTATTAGATGTTTAGACAAATATCACAAGCGCGACAAAAAGATATAAGAAAAAGTGAAGTGAACTGACTCACAAAGAAGGCATATCGACCGAATAATTAAATAAATTTAGTGCGAATAGTCTAATTGATTTTTATGAGATTATTAAAAATTGTTGTTCAGTGTGATATTTATTATTAAATTATTATGGTTTATTTTGAACTTTCTGCAATCATTCAAGTCTCAATTCTGAAGACTTAAGTCACCATCGAATTTCGTCGTCATCGGCGGGTCCTTGAGTTGAGTGGGATATTGATTTTTTTAAAAGTGGCGGGCGGGTCGAGGAGAAAAAATTGTGTGGTCGACTTTCCCCCTCCTATGATTCACTGTTCATTGCGCGTTCATAATATATATGTGATGGTGTGTTCAGCAAATATGGAACGGACAGGAAAAAGAGAAGCAATGGACTCTTGGAAAAAAAATTATGCCCTGCCCGTTTCTCTGAAACCTTGTGTCAGCAGCCTCACTGTTATGGTAATCTTCTCCCTTGTTATACCAGTTTTTCCTACCACGTTTGTCTTCAACGAATTCAATGGAACCAACTTGATCTTGGAGGCAGGTGCTACACTCATTCCCTCCCGATCTGCGGTGGCCCTCACAAATCACACGCACTGGGTGCTCGGCCGGGCGCTGTATTCAACTCCCGTGCAGATGAAAAGCAACGGGACACTTTCCTCCTTCAGCACTACCTTTGTTTTCAGCATGGTGAATCCCCACCTTGACGCTGGCGGTCACGGAATAGCCTTCTTCATTGCACCCAACGCAACTCTCATGGCCGGTCTGGCATCGGAGTATATAGGCTTGGTTAACGGTACCAGCAACGGGCAAGCATACAATCACTTGTTCGCCGTGGAGTTCGATACGACGAGGAGCGTGGAATTGGAGGACCCCAAGGAAAATCACGTGGGCGTGGACATCAACAGCCTCATCTCGGTGAAGACCGCAAATGCTGGATATTGGAATAGGGAGGAATTCCATGGAATCAATCTCCAGTGCGGAAGCAATATACAGGCCTGGATCGATTACGACTCTCTGCAGAGCCAGGTTAACGTTACCATAACGTTGGCTGGCTTGCCAAGACCGCAGAAGCCACTTATATCACAGAAAATCGATCTGCAGAACGTTCTGCAAGAGAATATGTTCGTTGGCTTTTCGGCGGCTACGGGAAATCTCGTTGAAGACCATTACGTTTTGGCGTGGAGCTTCACCACAGAAGGCACGGCGGCACCACTCGATATCTCGCGTCTCCCTTCGTTTGCTAAAATTTATTCCAAGCGTTCCAGTCACCGATGGATAGCCGGCGTTACAGTGGCCGTTCTGGTTATCTTGTTTGTGTTGGTTGCGGCCATGTTTTTCAGAAGAGCGAAGCGCAGAGAAATAATAGAAGAATGGGAGCGTGAGTTCTGGCCGCATAGATTCTCTTACAGGGAGCTCAACATCGCCACAAATGGATTCCGTGATGAAAACGTTTTGGGCGTGGGGGGTTTCGGAAAGGTTTATAAGGGCGTTCTTAGGGGCAGTGGCCAGCAAATCGCGGTGAAATCTTTAATGAAGCAATTCAAGCAGGGAATGAAGGAGTTCGTGGCAGAGATCTCGACCATGGGGCGTATGCAGCACAGGAACCTGGTTCCACTCCGGGGGTGGTGTAGGATGCAGAAACAGCTTTTCATCGTTTACGACTACATGCCCAACGGCAGCCTGGATAAACTCATATTTGGGAAACCGATGACCGTCCTGCCATGGCCGCAGCGATACGCGATCTTGAAGGGCGTGGCGGCAGGTCTACTTTATCTGCACGAGGGATGGGAGAAGAGGGTCATCCACAGAGACATCAAGTCGAGCAACGTGCTGCTGGATTCTGAGCTCAACGGGCGGCTGGGGGACTTCGGCCTTGCCCGGCTGTATGAACACAGAGAGAATCCTGGAACGAGTCACGTGGTGGGAACGCTGGGGTACATAGCGCCGGAGCTCCCAAAAACGGGAAAGGCCACGCCGAGCTCCGACATGTTCAGCTTCGGCGTTATGTTGTTGGAAGTGGCCTGCGGGAGGAAGCCCGTGGACCTATCCACCGATGTTGAACGACTGCTTTTGGTGGGCTGGGTGTGGCAGCTGTACGCACATGGGAGTCTGCTCGATGCAGCAGATCCGAAGCTGGGGAATGAATACGACGCGGGCGAAATGGAGAAGGTGCTGAAACTGGGTTTATTGTGCTCTATTACCGAGCCGAAGAGAAGGCTGGGGATACGGCAAGTGTGTCAAATACTGCAAGGCGAAGGTCCGCTCCCAGACATCCAGATGGATTCGTTTAGGGTGGATGTTATGGATCAGTCCATGGGTGATAAGGTTTCAACATCTTCAAGCTATTCACAGTGAGAAGTCAACGTTGCGGCCTGATGCCCAAAAGTTTTACAGTGGTTTGCCAATATTTCTGTCAAAGTTTTCGTTTAGGTTTTCCATCAAATGGATATTCACGCGACAGGTTGCTAGTTGATGTCGTAGCCGGATGATGTTAGACGTAGGCGAAATTGGATAAAATTTAAATAATATTTATTTTATGCCCATAGGTCCCTAATTCAGAATTCGGATATTCAGAATAGGTCCCTAATTCAGAATTCGGATATTCAGAATTTGGAAGAGGTGTTATGTAACGTGTAAACTATTAACTGAATAGTAGAGATTTAAATTTTAGGGAATATATTGAAATATTTGTGTGAGTATGGACAAATAAAGAATTAAGTTTTAAGGGTTTGTTTGATTCGTAGAGGTAGAGATTTTATAGTTAATGTATTTTTATTTTTTAGAGCCGTGGATTTGTTTAGTACAAATATTGTGTGGAGATAGTAGTGATTTATCATTTGTAGTAAAAACTATTTACAAGAATTTTTATGGTAAAGTGGGAAGTTAATCTCTATATTTAAGAATATTGTTACATGTTTCTAAAATGTATGTGATATTGAGCATATGTTTATAAGCCATGTTGATATTGCCCCATAGTAGTGTAACAAAAACTATTTACAAGAATCTAGATATTAAAATGAGAAATTCATCTCCATAGTTAATAATATTGTGACATGTTTTTTAAAATCTGTATATGGTTCACTCATATTTTAATTATTTTAATAATTAATAACAATGAAATTTGTATTCAACTTATAATTTAGTTAATTTTTATGATATTTATTAATGTGGATAATTCTGATACAAATATCTCATGGACATTATCCACTCATCTGCAACATCTCTAAACAATATAGAAAAAACAAAATAAAAATCAATACTTAGGATTTATTTCTAGGTTAGTTATGATCTTTTAATTAATTTATCTCAAATTAATTGATTAAAACTATGTCATACTAATGCATGTCATATTGAGTATTTGTTATTGATAAGCCATGGTATTGGCACATGCTATTGTAATGAAAATTGTTTACCAGAATTTCCATAGTAAAGTGAAGAGTTAATCTCCATGAATAAGAATATTGTTACATTTTTTTTATTAAATGTATATAATGTTCACGCCTATGTTAATTATTTTAATAATTAATCACAATAAAACTTATATTAAAGTTATAATTGAGTTAATTTTTATGATTTTTATTAACATAGGTAATCTGAAATGTATCATGGAATGTTTTGATGTTTATGAGACTTTAACAACTATTTAATTTATATAATTGCACTAATTTTTATATATTTAAAAATAAAAAATTTATATATAAAATATAACCATTAGAAAATTAAATTGTTAATTATATATATAATTTTTTTCTATATAAATTTATATTATTATATATTAAAAATATAAATAAGCTACATGTCAAAGTAATAAGAGAAAATATTTTGAATAAATGTTGAATTATTTCACTTAATGACATCATTATTTATTGTGGACTTCAAGGAGCATATATACATAAAATGTTAAAACTATCGTTTTAATGACGACATTATCAATGTGGAAATTTGTAAAAGTAGTAGTCATCTCTTACTAAGAAATAAACCTTAAAAATATTTAATAAACTTGTGCGAGCTTCACTATGCAGAAAGCTTTGCACAAGAAAAGCTCTACACATTGTTTTACATGCAAAGCTCTACACATTTTTTAAAAACTTGATGCCTGTCAAAAAAAATCAACCCCACATGTTCTTAAATGCATAATTTTACATGTTTTCAAATAAATGATTAAGTGGTAAAAATATAATTTTATAAAGTTTCAATAATGCCACTAATAGTGTGGAAACTTGTAAAAGTAATAGTTTTCTAAGTTAATTGGTAAGAATATAATTTCATGAAATTAATAAAATAATGTCATTAGGAGTGTGGAAATTTGTAAAAGTAATAGTCGTCTCTCACTAGACTTGAAAGACTAATAGTAAAATTAATAGTCGTCTCTTTTAAAAGTGAAGCTTAAAAACATTTACTAGACCTGTGTGGAGCTTTGCTTTGTGAAGAGCTTTCACTATCGGAAACCTCCACTCATTGCTTTACATGCAAAATTCTGCACAATGTAATCATTAAATGCTTTGGTTCAACACTTTTTACATTGTATTACCATTCTTATTCATTCATGGCACTCAAAGTATCAACAAGTTTAACTCGTAAAAATATGATTAATTTCATGAATTTAATAAAATATTAAAGCAATAATACTATATATAATGTGGAAATTTGTAAAAGTAATAGTCATCTTTGCACAAGGAAATCTTAATTGGAGATTTGTTTAGCCGCTTCGTCACTCCTCTTTCCTATGTAAAGGACATGCAACCGAGGACATGCAACCATGTCAGTGGTGACATCATTGGGTAAAGCATTACCATAAGAGTGTCACTCTTAGTGTTAGTATATAGAAATCACCAACATAATGGTCACTAGAAAATTAGTTTTTTTTTTTTTAATGAATTGTTGGACACTCACAAATACCCAAAATAAAATGCTCTCCACCAAGGGAATTATGTCTCATCATAGATTGCTCATACAATTGAAAATTGGAAAGATTTCCAGAAAAGTACAAATTTAGGTGGAATTATGTCTCATTAGAAATAGTTCATACAATTGAAAATTAGAAAAAAAATTCCAAAAATTAGAAATTTATTTTTAAATTTACTGGAAAATAAAGATATTAAACATTTTCCTAAAATTTTGAAAAATAAAAAACTAAACATTTTCTTAAAACTTTATTTAAAATTACAAAATACAACAAAATAATGTGAAGTCAATGTACTTTAACTATAAGACAAATGCAATATCCAAAAAAAACTGAAAACATAAAAATGAATTAAAATCTACCTATCTATTTGAATGACAGCCGAAGTAACAACAATTTTGAATGACAGCCAAAGTAACAACAATATGGTAAATTTTAACTCAACTTATAAAAGGAGGCTTGGATAATTAATAGACAGCAATAATAATTTATTTTTACTTTAAAATTTATGAGAATTAATTATTATGTTTAAAATATTTATTTTTTCCTTCATATTAATTGAGAAAAAAAATATACATATATTATTAGTTGAGTTAAAAAATAAATCAATAATATATATATAACACTCGCATTTTTCATTTTATTACTTATTATTTATAACACTAACATTTTTCATTTTATTAATTAGTATTTCCATGATGGTGTTGTAATGTCTCCATCACTTAACGTAAACTGTACATCTATATTGCCTTTTCAACGCATTCACTTAAGGGATTCACATGTATGTTCAACCGACTTATTTTATTTATTTATTTATCACGGGATCCTTTTCTTCTGATCCAAAACTTGACAACCCTTTCGAACTTTTCAAATATCTTTACACGTATATAGCGCAAGATATCTTTATATTGGCATATTTAAATAAGAATAAATGTTCATTATGTTTTGAATTTTGAATTTCAATAATTAAAGTAATATTGTTTTTGAAAATTTGAAAAAAAAATTAAATATTAAGATTAATTAATTTAATTTTAGTTTTTGAAACTAATTTAAATATAAAATTATGATTAAAATGATTGAAGAAATAAAGTACTTATGATTGATTATTTTAATTTTGGATTTTAAATTTGATTGAAATATACATTTATGATTAAAGTAATTATGTATAGTTTGATTATTTTAATTTTATATTTTAAAATGGATTGAAATGTAAATTTATAATTAAAGTAATCATGTTTATTTTGAAAGGATGCTTAATAGTTTTAAAAACCCACAAATTCAAATTTATGGTGAATAGAAACAGTGCGCTTTTGTTAAAGTAAAATCTTTTAAACTAATCACAATAACAATGATTACTTTAATTTATTTGTTTATGAAATATATATTACAACTATATTCAATAAATTTATATATTTTAAAAATTAATATTACTTTTATTCAAATTCAAATCTTATATTATCTGTTATTAAAATTAAAATTGATTTTATTAAAAGAGAGTGTATTAAAGTTTAAGTGGTATAATATAAACATAGATTTAATGTAAAAACAAAATTTTAAAGTAATATTTACTAGATTAGACATATAAATTAAGTGGTTGGTAGAGGATAGGTATGAATCAATGATGAATATCAAAACACTTATTTCATGGTACATATCACACTACTAAGATTAAAAAAAAACATAAAAACTAGTGCAACTATATAAATTAAATGGCTAGTAAAAATTGAGAGACATCAAAACATTGACCTCCTAATATATCTTACATTGCTAAGATTTAAAAAAATCATGAAAATTAACTACTTATAACTTTACTTTAAATTATTTTATTAATGTATTGCCAAGATTTTAAAAAAATCATGAAAATTATCTACTTATAACTTTACTTTAAACTATTATTATTAATGTTTTTTTTCCCAAGGAAAAATCGTAATTTCATTAATTAAAACAAAATTAAATTTTGTAGATGCTATAGTGCATTGCACCAGCAGTGTGCCTACTGATCAAAGTTCATGAAAAAACAAACAGGAAACAAGTAATAATGTACAAATGGTGGAAAAGTCAGGTTTTTCGCCCTTTTTTCTTCTCAACCTTTCTCCATCCCCCCCCATAAGACTATGTTGGAGTTATAAGTGTTAGCGCTGTATTAGCCACAGGTTGTGGGTTGTTTTTATCAGAATCTGATGTGTCTGATATGTGTTGACATTTAGATCTACTCATATCCATTGTTTCTGGTATCCCTGCCGACTGTGGGTTTATAGGTTCTTGCGGATTTGTGTCTTCTGCTTCTGGTTCTTTGTTCATCTGGCTGGTCTCATTGGTGATGACATGTTCCACCTCTTCTTCCCCCTCGTCATCTGAGAGCGGTGGAGGAAATTTCCATCCCTTGGCTTGTTTCCCCATTTTCTTCTTCCTACGGGTGTCTTTTTTGGCTGTTGGACACGCGCTTTGTAAGTGTCCTATTTGTTGATAGGTTTTGCATCTGAATGTTGTGTTTTCATAATCTAAAACCTGAGTCCAGCACCTCTATCTATGCTTCAGTTGTATTTGGTCTAGCAAGCCTTTACTAAGGTCAACTTCCGCACATATTCGTGCAAATGTGTAGATTCTTTCCTCCAGTCTTTGGGTGTCCATTTTGATGTAGCTCCCAATAGTGTTACCAATTCCTGCTAGTACTTGTTGATTCTAGAGGTGTATTGGAAGATTGTGCAATCGCACCCAAACTGGCATCTTGGAGACAACCATTGTATTTGCATTAAAATCTAGGAACCATGGTGTGATGAAGAGTCCTGTGGATCCCCGGACCCAAGGTCCTTCCTATATTACAAAATCTCTAGCCTCTGCTGTAGAAAAGTTCCCTATGAAGAAACCCTTAGAACATAGATGTATTTCACATTGTATAGTCCAATTCGTGAAGATCCAATGAAATTGATCAACTGGTTTGGGCCAAAAACAGTTAAATCTGCATATTATTGCTTGTCTTTCATATATAAAATAGTGTTCATTTGTTTCTGGTATATCTATGTTATATTTTGGGGTATGATTCAGCTATTCCACAATGTATGGCCTTGCATCCGTACCTGTTTGACCTAGTGCTGCTTCGGCTGTGTTTTTCCCTTGTAGGATGTTTTTGAAAGATATACTTCTTGTTTTTCTCCCTTGATGTGTTCCTATGTTTTATGTTGTACCGATCCCACTTACCTCATCCCTGTAAGGATTCCTGCTATTGTTTGTCGCTCCCCCTCTTATTCTTAGATTGAGAATTATTGTTGACAAGGGTGCGATTTTGTATTCCCTAAGATACTTTGTGTCCTATAGTACTCTGCCCCAATGTATCAAATTTTGTGATCTGGTGAGATATCCAAAATGTTGCAGTATAAGATTCTGCAATTGCTTTACAGAGTCTGACTCTTTTACCTAGAGTAATTGTGTTTTTTCGGCAGGTGTTTTGACAAAAACTTGTAATCTGTGGGTACTTACCGGGAGTCCAACTCTTGTTGTCAGTTGAGATTGGTTTGTCCTACCCACCATTGTATGGTTTGGATCTATCTGAGAATGGTCCCTATATGTTTGCCCTTTGTTACAAACCACTAACTTTTTGTCATTTAAACTACCTTTTAGGCTTTCTTCAGCACTTTGACCCCATGTTCCATGGCGGTGGGGCATCTTGGCCCTTGTGTGCACCCAGATCTGAACTCTGCATGGGCTATTCAAACCTTTGTGTGCCTGATCTGTTAGTTTTTTACTGGATCTACTGTTATTACCATCTTCCATGGCGAGGTAACTTGTCCCAAATCCATTTAAATTCCAGTCAAAAACAGCATTGCTAGACTCAAGTTTGTGCAGAAGGTAAAAAATAAGCATACTTTCCCTTACCTCTGGGTTTTTTTTCGTATGGGCTGCTTGCTCCAGAACTATGAGCGTCGTAGATCTCTTATCCATAGGCTTGTACCAACGCAAAAAAATGAGTGTCGTAGATCTCTTGTCCATGGCCCTATACCAACGCAAAAAAATGGGTCTGGAGGGGTGGGTTCAGCCATGTCCTGGATAGTGGTCGATCTGCCTCAAGGGAAACAGATATATGTTTGTGGAAGAGCCTGTTGACTACTACACTAGGATCCTGGACTCCCTTCCTGATTAACGTTGCACTCCCTCTACCTCTGGTCTAGCATGCGTTGCAGAGGGTAGCTTCAGTGACCCTGGACCACTTGCTCTGCTTTGTGAGATTATAGGCTTGAGGCTTCCGGGCATTGCAAGATCCAATTGTCGCCTGCTGATAATGGGCGTGAGGATGGAAAGCTATTTTATCCAGGAAGCTCCTAGAAGACTTAACAGATTCGCTAGATTTGGGATATGCATCCGCTGCATAGCATCTAGCTGGATCTGACAAGCCAGATACTGCCCTCGCCCACGCTTGGATTCCATACCTGCGGCAGCTATGGTGTCGCTGGAGCTCTTCACTGATGACATTCGGGCCTTGGGCACTGTTGTTCGAAACCCTAGCTCCGCATAGAAACGCCATCGTTGAAATCTCTGCTCTTTCCAACATCTTTCCAGCTTATTAATGTTAATTATAAAAAGAATTAATATACTAGTTAAACATATTTGTATTTTAGAAAACATGTAACAAAGTTTTCATCATGAAGATTCACCCCCACTTTACAATGGAACTTTTCGATACCATAGCTCGCGATGGTTTTCCAGCTCTAGGTTTTTGATAACCCATGGTCTTCATGTGGAATATAGTATATTTAATGGTGGGAAGATTGCACTTAAATGTTTCCTCATGGCCATTGAGATCCTAAACAAAGGCGTCTTTAGACATTACCACTTCTCTTGGTTTTGTGATCCTAACAATCGATATCAGGGCTATGGTTAAATTTGTTATGTGTTGATCAAAGTATGGTTATGAATAGTATATTTTTTGTGAGAAATATAGAGAAGACGTGATGAAAATAAGTGCCTATGTTGGAAGGGTAACTGAGATACGCAGATAGGTTGGGTAACACATATAGATCTCTAAGCGTTGGCGAATTTAGTCGAAGTTTAATTCACTAGAATGCAATCATATGCTCACTATGCATATTCTCATGTCTTCACAAATTACAAAGCATGTATGTATGATCATGAGCAAGGATTATTTCAAGAGTTTTGTATCTAAATTTCTTGTGGCAACAAGGTCCCCCTATGAGAACAACTCGTGCTGAAGATGTTTCTCCTCTTATTTTATGCTTATGTGATTCATCTTGTTTTGAGATTGTTTTCTGGATTAATCACATAATCACTCTTTTTGGTTGATGTTTAGAACCCACTACTATGGTTCATACTAAGGACAATAGAACGTGAGAAAAGAGTGAACCTCTGAGTGAGAAGAAGAAGAATAAAAGGAAATTGAAAGGAAAAGAAGCAAGAAAGGAAGGAGAAGAAGAAACTCCATAAACCATTAGAGGAAGAAACCCCAGAATAAATTGAGAAATCTTAGGATCTTAGAAAACCCAAGGAGCTTGAAAATGTTAAGAGAAATTGGATTGTTGTATCAAATTGGGACACCAAGAATCTTGTACAATATTTAGATTGTAGGGAAGACTCACCAAGTAGAAAATTGGTCAAGCCATTAACTGAAGGAGTCTGAGAAGATGAATCTCACAAATATCAATATGAAGCATAGGATACTAGGACAATTTAAAGATTTTTTTGACTAGGGGTTGTGAGGATGAGCCATTGGAAAAGGATGATGAATAAAGAGGCAAAGAAGTTGAAGAAGAAGATGATGAAGGGATGGATATTGATGTGACCTCTATTCTAAGTGGTATTCCTTTAAGCAAAGAAGTCAATGCCCATAAATTTTTTGAATAGGACACACAATGATAATGAGAAGTGGATGAATAGCATGGATTGGAGATATAAGGAGAGAGAGGCCAAGTAGCGAGAAAGGCCAGGTTGAGATATAGATCAACAAAACTAGAGATGCAGCAAGAGTGTGGTCATATGAATAAGAAAATAGAGATGGTGTTAATGGCTTAAGTTTTAGTGAAGGAGCAGGTGTGCGATGACAGTCGTAGTGGCGTGATAATACGAGTGGTGTGTGAAAACGCTAAGGGTTTTTGGTCCAATTTATAAAATCCCATCGTAGCCAATTGTATTACTATAAGAAGTTGTAAGACATGTTGTTCAGGAATACATGTTGTGCATGAATACATGATGGCTCAAGTTGTGGAATGAACCACTTGGATAGGTGCAACAGTGACATGTGTACTCATATGCTAGTTTGAGGTTAGTTGTTGTACGACCTTAATACTTTGATCAGGAATACATGTAGTCTAGTGGTTCATGGAGTTGTCAAGTTGTGGAATGGAAGGTGTACTGATATCCTAGCTTGACAATGAGAATGTGAGATCTCAGATGAGATGGTTAATGAACCATGTATGATAAAAAGTATCCTAGATAACTAGTGGGTACAATGGTTAATTACCCATGTTTTTCAGTAGATGTTAACCTTTTTATATAGGTCTCAATAGAATGATTAGGACCAATTTAATCTTCCTTAGTCCAATTTACAGGGGGATATTTTTAGGATAGTTTAGGTAAACTTTATTTGATCAAGTTATCTGTGACTTTTGAGCTCAAGGTTTATGAAAATTTGTGGTATTGACCTATGATATTCATGTGTAATGTGGACTTTTTAAAGGAAGAAAGAGTCTAGGTAAAGTGTTCCTCGTGGTCATTCAGATTCCAACTAATGATGTCTTTAGACACCACTACTTCTCTTGGTTTCATGGTCCCAATGGTTACTAACACCACATGCTCAAAAAATCATAACATGTTTAATATTTCATCTATAGATACTCTAAGAATACTTTAGAATATTACATGGAGGTTAAATCCCTACCATCCACCTAATAATTATTGATCTAATTAAATTAAAAATTTGGAAATTTTATTCCGAAATAAACACCTTAATCAATGTAATTATTAATTATTGTATTTATCTACCCCAATTCTATTAATTTTATTCTTAAATATATGTACAAAATACAACTATATTTAATAAACTTTTACATATTAAAATTAATATTACTCTTATTAAATAAAAATTCCATACCATGTACTACTAAGATTTAAACTTTTTATTTATTAAAATAGAGTAACAATAATATGGAAGTCTATATTGCATAATATTAATATAAATTTAATGTGAATAATCTAATTAATAAAATTATACCTATTAAAATTAATATTACTCGTATTAAATTAAAATTTCATACCATTACTACTAAGATTTAAATTTATTTTATTAAAATAGAGTAACAACAATATTGAATTCTAGATTGCATAATACTAGCGATTGCACCAGTAAGTGAAAAGAAAGGCCGATAAGAGTGTTAAATTGAAAGAATTGTATTTTGGTTTAAAATAATAAATGTTCTAATAAATTTAGGTTGTGTAGTGTATTTCTGTTTTTTTTCCTTTTAATTACAACGTAGATGTTACCTTTTTGAAAATGGTCAGGCCAAGCTTTCATCTACCCTTTTTGTCTAAGTGTGACATATGTCCACACTGTTAAATGTGACATATGCCTATATTCCAAATATTCTATAGGAAAGCTATACCTTGAACACTTTATATTTACTTTACTATGTAGACTTAGTAAATTGTGGTAAGACGGTTATGGTTAATGAGAAAATATTTCTTAAAAACCCACCAAAAATTGTTTACCATAAATTTAACTTTATACTAACAAGCTTCCAAAAGAAGATATCATTCACAATCGGAGAGGAAAAATTGAAAAGATTAATTAGGGTTAACTCTAAAGACCTGTCAGGTTGTGAGTGTGTTGGGAAACCTAATTGTGCAAGGGAATTGGGGTTTCTTCCCTTGCAGGGAAAATGTCATAGCATAGGAATGGTTGGGGAGGAGGTTGTTCAGATTGCCATAACAGAGCAAAGAACAACCAAGCTGCAGTAGAAGAGAGAAATCGTAGGCTTATCCGTCGAAGTCACCAAATTGGACAACAAAATTACTTCCAAAAATGAAGATGGAGGTGCAGTAAGTGCAGTTATTGTTGTAGATAGATTTACAGTAGAAAACATTCCCTTTAAGATGAGACAAGCTCCTTCCAAATTCAAGCATATACTTCTGGTAAATATTTCTATTGTATTGTAACATCTTATTTTTTTTGGTTGATAATCTAATCCTGAAGGATTTTTTGGCCCCAAGAGGTTTCTCCCTCCTACAATCATCTTCTATCTAAAATTTATGGTGTGGCTTAGTTTCCTTGTCGTTACGTCTTTCTGTGAGTATTATACATTGTGCCATAACTTGTTTTGATTTGTTTACTTTCCAGTTGGATTAGAGTTTTTTTTCTCAGTTTTTTCGACTCATTCCCTAGTCCCTTCAAAGATAGGCATTGGGTAAAGTAGCCTCTTCAAACTTAGCAGCTCAAGGGTTGCCCTAGGAAAAGTTTGTCGACATTTTCATTTTCCTCCAACCAATTAAAATCTGACACTCGTTGTGAATTCTTCTCATTATTATTTGTATTGTTATGGCCCTCACCCCATTCCCACCTCCATTGTTGTTTCCGCAATGGTTAAACAATGGCGTAGCAAAAGAGTGCAGAAAACCAAAAAAGTTTTGGTATGTGCCAACTAAAACTTACTCACACAAACAGATATGCACAAACAAAAGCAGAGCAATGCTTTCAAGTGGAAGGAGAAGATAAGAGGTTATGTAAGAAATAGATTCTGGAGAAAAGCACTGAGTATGTAATTTCAAATGTGGCGTGCATCCATAGAGTCTGACAAGTTGATATTCCTTTTTGTAATCAAATGCATCCGAAAACATATCATACCTCCAAGCAGGAATATATGATCAAAAGGGGACTTGCATTAGAAATTTTGTGGCTTTTACATTAGCCTCAATGTATGCCAAATGCAGTAGTCTAGACCCCTATCTGCATCATGAAGAACCTTTGTGTGTGTTGTGACTACCAAATGCCATTAAGTTCATCTCCAATATTGTTGCGTGAGAGATTATTGTGAGAGATGATGCAAACCAATTCCATCATTTTAAGAATGGAATGTGTTTTTGTGGAAATTACTGGTGATGCCTCTTTATGCTTTGAAATTACTATGTTGCATACCATTCCTTTGAAGGTAGAGCATAAAATTCACAAATAGAGGCACTTGTTGATGAAAATAGATCTTGGTTATAGGCCAAAATCCCCTTTCATATATAAATTTCAAAACCTGGGCTTGTGGGTTATGGCCCACAAAGCCTCATCGGAAGCATTCTAGGCTTTGATCCTTTTATAAACCATGGACTTACATTAAAATCCCGCTTTATAACTTTATCGGTGCCTTTAATTATCTCGGAAGCCACCACACAACCGCTTCATTAATTAATAGAGCTTGAAAGCCTGTGGCGACACATATATTAATACATTGGAAAACACCATAAATCCCGCTCCAATCCACATATGTGGATTTCAAATTTTATATGGCCGCCTCTATAAATATCGGTGGTTCTGCCGATTCGCCATCACAACAAACACTTAAGTCCCCTTCTTTTCTCCGATGCAATAGTCGCATATCACTATCGCGGGGTCTAAAGTGTTAACGGACCTTACGCCCCTTTAAGCTACTCCTTATAACGATTTCGGGTCCGGAAGATCGGGGTTATCGCGGCCTCTCCGGTTGGTGATGCAATATGTTCTTCGAACCCGATGCCCTTTATACTCTGCTTTATAATGATTTCGGCTCCGAAATGTCGGAGCTTACACTTCGACAGTTCCAAAGGCAGCCACTCCTCTACACTTCTTCGATGTGATATTTGGGTCGGACCCGATATCGCATGAATCAATTTAATAAAGTTTCAATTCTGGAACAGTGTTCCGCTTAAGGGATTATGCGCATTCTCTGTGTAACCAGAGTTATTCACAGAACTCTGTAAAGCAACATTTGAAAGCTCATGTGCACCGATATAAGGAAAGTTTTCCAAGGAATAATGCTTCCAACAACTCCTTCTCGCTCTCGGTACTTCTTTCCTTTAATGGATCCAATGCTCCCCTTCGATTCTTCTGAATCACTGCAACTCCTCCTCCAAGGCTGTCCTGTCTTTCCCTTGGATTCAAAATCCACTGTGATTCCTCTTAATAGCTTTGCTCCTCTGTGTCCTGCAGAATTCTGTCTACAACCTGCAGAGTCTACGAATTCATAATAATTTATTCACGAAATACTTCTTAATTACATTGACACGGATGGGAAATAACACAGAATATTTATTAATGTAAAAACAGGGTTACATTCGAGACTCCTCGGTCTCACTCACACACATGCACAGACACGCAGGTCTGATATTCCACTATGCAAAGCCTCCCTCTCTCACAGGCCTAATTATCAACACTAGTGGCCCCCTCTTGCCCGTAGGCTTACATACATATATTTAATAAACATTGAATCAGATCCTTGAGGTCCGATCCAAAGCCTAAAGCTTCTACATGCATGCATACATGGCAAAAAGCCTCTTGAGGCTTTATTCCATCTTTTCCCTGTTTTAAAACAAGAAAGCCTCCTTATCACTTAATGGTCCACATCCATTGCTTTTATGCCTAAAAGCTCTCCCTAGTTCCTATGTTCTCATTTATTTATTTTGAGAACATCTAATTAAATCACACTTAAAAGCCTAAATATTAAACTGACTTGGAACTTAGGAAATTAATTCCAAAAATGCATGACCCCCTATGTCTACTATTTACAATGATTTCCCTTGGGCTGAATGCTCCTGCATCAGACTCCCAAAGTAGAAAATATTCATGATCTCCTGATCATGTGTCTGTTGGTCTTGGTCTTCCTGGATCCCACACTTTATTCTGCAAGTCATCATGTGCTATTGCTTGCTGCCCTTCTCCAGATTTCCAAATCTTGTTCTGCATCCTGCCTCCAGCTATGCTTTCATACTCTGCTTTTATCTTTCCTTTGTTGAAATTCTTCTACTTTCTTGCTGTTGTTTGTTGCCTCTGAGACACCTTCATCATCAGTCTTCTGATGCTTTCAATATCTATGTCCAACTTATGCTGTTGTCCCCAATTTCCGTTAATTCAGCTGCTGTAGCTGCTTTTGCTATGACTGTTGTTACTGCTCTTCTTGTTGCCAACATTGATGTTGCTGCTGTCAATGTTGCCTCAGCTACCACCATAGATTTTGCTAACATTAATGTTGTTGCCTCCCAAACTTCCTGTCCCTCTGCAACATTCTTTGGCTCATCACCTTCGTCTTCCCCTTCGACAATTTTCAGTAGTTGTCCATCATCATCTTGATTGATTCTGGCAATCAAATCAAGTTCTTCAAACACTGTAGGCTCATCCTCTATCGCTGTAGTAGTTCCAAAATTCTGCCCCACAGTTCTCTCTTGGCTATTTAGGCAAGCCAACTCTTTATTGTCACCCATGGAAACAAGCTTCTGCATATGAGACATGACTGTGTCATCTTCTTTCTGCAAAAGTTCTTCCCTCAAGCCAATTCCAAGTGATGGACTATCTTCTACATCACTTGCATTCACAAAACACTTGTTAAAATTAAAAACATGAGGCCTTGGTGCCTCTTCTTTCTTTGGCAACATTTCAGTTTGTTGCTCTATTTCCTCTTCCTTTGTCAGCATATCAGTATGTTGATTCGAATTTTCAGTAGAATTCATGAGACTGTCATGTTATCTCAAAATCAGACCCTGATAGGCTGCTGGTCAGGTTGACTCTAAGTAACTATTTCAAACCTACTTTAGGCTGAGGCCTAGCCTCCTCAACCTGAGAGGGCTCTCTCTTGATGGATTAATGATTTTGATTAAAGATAGGATGTCTAGCTCTTATAGAACAACTGTGAAAAATATGAATGCTGGAAATACATTAAACAACTATCCATTGGGCTTATGGAGTCAACAACACCTCAATATAACAGTGAACTCAACCTTACATAGAAGTCAGGGCACTAAACATTTAGGCATTCAGAACATAACTCATATGGGACCACAGTTTATAAATGCATACTGGAAATCAGAGCACATTCAGTGAATTCTGAGTGATTATACATCTATACCACTGTAAAAATTATGGAAAGGACAAGATCACATATTCTGAACATAAGAAATCCTTCATGAATCCTGAGAAGTAAAGTCAAAATTATATTACTGAAAATGAGTCTTTACATAATCCAAATACAAGCTGTATCATAAAATTTTCCAACCCTGATTACATTGTTGTTCCAGCTATATATAGAGCTCTTATTCTAACTGATCGAGATTCCTCCTCCAGCATGAGGGGAATTCGAAAACTACTTCTATTACTGACCACTCTTAAACTCTAACTACTTAATAAATACAACAAAGTGTTGACTGGAGTTTTTAGAGATCTAAATCAACTATGACTCTAACTCCATAACAGCCTTGGTCTACAATCATTTTCGTTCTCTGACATCTGGTTCCCTTCTGGCGGTGGCTGTGATGGACCTTTAAGGCTCCATGTTTGTCTTCAATGTCACATGTTTTCCAATACCCTAAAACATAGGAAACTGCCCCTGTGTATCGGTCTTTAGTTTGCCTTAACATGTCCGGATCCAACGAAGTCTATCCTTTATCTTTTAATTACCCAAAATGGAGCAGACTGCCACGTCCTTGATGTGCTGTCCACCGTTTTCATGCGTGAAAGCCAAAATTCTTGCAAATTGTTTCACATATCCTGAAGTGTGGTAAATATGCTCACTTTATGACAAAAATCTAAAGTTGGATTCGAATGCATATTATCTCCACCTGTCTTGACCTGGTTGAATTTTAATAGCTTTAGCTGATGCCTTGCATATCTTGTAGACATTCCCCTTTCAAAATTCCCGTCCATATTCAAAACCGGTTAATTGAAATTAGACTGTTTAGCTTCAGCAGTTTCGTAGCGCACTACGAAACTGCTGAGCTTTTAGTTATCACCTTCAGCAGTTTCGTAGCGCGCTACGAAACTGCTGAGTTGTTTCAAAAATCACAGTTTCAAACCAAAACTTCACTATTTGAGCACTTTGCTGTTAAAACATTCTTCCAACTGTTTTATTGCTGCAGCTGCTGCAGAAGCACGAGTATTTACCACAGAATGTAAAGGTTTCCCTCCAAGCTTGTTAATGCTGTAAGTTTGGTAGGAAGGAAAAAACTCATTCATATCAGCTTTATGCCTTAACCCACTTAATGTCTGGCTCCTCGACTTTGTCCAATCCAAGGCAATAGCTTCTTGATTCAACTGTTTGTCTAATGCAAAAAGGTTTGCATCATGTTCTGAGTGTACTATGTGAGCCTTCATGATAGCAATTATACCCCAGTACACACAAGAACAACAACTTTTCTTTTGTAAAACAACTTGATACTTTGGAATGGATAATTGAAACATAGGATTAGCCTTGCGCAAGCAACTGGATTTGGTTTCATTTAGATGATCCATGACATTCTTTAGAATAGTGAACAGAGTTCTAATAACAGAGGCAATTTCAATAGGTGGCATCTGAGACTTGAGCTTTTGAATAGCATCTTGAAGGCGCACAGAAGTAGCAGCTGTGGACCGTTGAATTCTTCTCTAATCTGGATCTTTGTGTTCTAGGTTCAACTGCATGGGTTCAAAATCACTTACAACAGGTTTGTTTAGTCCAGAACCAAGAATATCGTGTTGCAATTCCGCTGGTGATGCCTCTGCTGAAGTATTCCCATCAATTTGACAATACTGATATCCACTGAACATACGATAATCCTCCAGAATGTCCAACAGTCTTGTCATCTGTGAAAAAATAAGAACTCTGGAATTACGGTCCTTCAGTTTTGGAGGCAACTTATTCAAAAGAACCATTTTGCCCGCATTGGTGATTAAATGATCTCCGATGGTGTATGGTGGACCTGGCTCAGCACCCTGAAAGAGATATGGATGGTTGCAGCACTTCCTGAATTGTATGACTATATTCAAAAGGCACCTACACTTTCCTCCAGCATTCACAACCTCCAAATCCTTTTGAAGCAATGCCTGGAAAAATTTCTTTTGCACTTGTGACATTCCAACTTTCAATATGGTTTCCTTTTTAAAAGGCAGACCCTTTTCAACATCTGACTTTAGTCTCTGTATAAGAAATGGCCGAAGAACCTTATGAAGTTGTTGAACCACTTCTTGTTCCTTACCACATGTAACCATACGCCAATGTTCCCAATGCAGCAGCTAGCATTGCAAAAGATGCTAGATTATCGGAATTCCCATTCATAATGGTTATTGTTCTTGATGCACCCAATTCCCTAATCTCTTTTGCCAAGCGTTGCACCTGAGCTTCAAAAACAGCAGTATTGTTAGAGTTGCCATTTAATGATTCTCCAATCGGGTTATCATTGACTGAATTTCTGAAATAATATCAGACAAGCGACCATTCTTCAGAACAACAGAGCCTGCTAGACCTGCACCCACAAGGATCATAAGAATTTCTGGAAGTAAGAATTTGAGAAGAAACCAGAGTTTGTGAAAACTGTTTTGAAGAGGTGTGCCGGTTATAAGAAGCCTGTAGTTGGTGTTGTAGATTCTCATAGTCTTTGCAAGAAGTGAATTTCATTCTTTATTAGATGCGCTTCATCAATAATAATGTATCGCCAACTGAAACGTTTAAGGGCGGTCTTTGAGTATGACCATGATGGCCACATCCATACCGCAACTCTCTGCTTGGCGGTGATCAATTTTTCTTGCCAGCTGTCATCTGTAAGGGGTGCCATTTGCCCCAACAATACCAATTTTGTCCATATCTTGAGAAATATAAGCCCAAAAGCCCAATCTTGAAAGAAAACTAAACTCGGATTAACACTAAACCGTTACAATCAAAATGATATGAACCATTTAGAAATTGTTTCTTAGGTGATAACATGTCCATTAGTCTCTCTTCCACATCATCTATTCTAATGATGTCTTCCTGCTCTTGTCCACTGTAGTGAACTTCTTCTCCCTTAACCTGTTGCTGATTATCTTCCCTTTGAAATTGTTTTCTTCCTTTACCTCTTTACCATCTTCAAACAATCTATGCTCAATCTCTTTGATCACATACTCATACTCATTTATGCTGTTTAATGAACCTGTAAACAAATTATTGCATCTTCCTGTTTTCATGCCTACTTGAGATACATCTTCTTCTTCAGAAGCTCTGACTGCAACTTTTGTTCTACCATCAGGTTCTCTCATTAGTTTTTCAAACAATTTAATCTCCTCTTCACATTTAGCAAGCACTTCATCATAATGCTCTATTCTTCCAACTTCATCCTTTACATGCTGTGTTACAGTATTAAAACACTGTCTTCCTTTGATCCTTGTAGTCTCAAGGTCTTTCTGCTGTAGCAAATCACTACTTCCCTCATTCAAGAGGTCTTCTCCATCATACTCTGTTCTCCTAGAGTACTCCTCCAAACTTTCGACATCCTCAAAAGATTGTCCACCCTCTTTCAAACACTTCTTTGTTAGTGTCCTTTCTCCCTTTGCTAAGTCTTTTCCATAGACTTCCTCTTCCTTGACATCTTTCAGTAGATGTTCTTCTTTTCTATTGTTTGTCTCAACAGTTTCCATGGCTATCTTCACTGTGCCTATCATCATAGTGAATTGATGATCCTTTACTATGTTTTCAGCTAACATAGTCTCTTCCTCAAGTTTGCCTTCAGTCCCTGGCTGTTTGTCTCCTTTGAAGATATCTTCAAATGGCTGTTTTTCTCCTGCAGTTTCTGCCATCATACACAAACTATCAGTTTTAAAATATAAGACCCTATGGTCTCACTTAATGGTTCAGCCATCATTCCTACTTGTTGTTCTAAATCATTCATATGATTTAGAAATTCTTGGATAGTCTCTTCTTCAATCTCATCAAGCCCTTCACTTAGTTGCTTAACATCTTCCACCAGTTGTATATGAGATCTATCTACCTCATCTTCTTCTAGAACCAAATTTTGATTCTGCTGGACAATATCAGCCAATTGTCCTTCACCTGCAAACATACACAAATTGTCAGATTTAAAACCATGTGACTCTTCGGTCTTACTTGAAGTTTCAGTCCTCAAGTCTTCATCTTCACTATCTCCCAGAAATTCTCCTTGTTCTGGTTCACAAATGGATTCTTCCATTTCAACTTCCTTGAGTTTTCCCTTCAACCACTTCACTTCCTTTTGTTGCAGCCTTCTCTGCAACTTATGCCACTTTATTGGCTTCTTACTTAAGACCCAACCTAGTCTTTGGCTTTCCTCAAGCTTTCTCCTTAATGCATTGAGTTGTTCTTTTAATTCAGCAACCTCTTTGTCAATTTCCTCTTGACTCACCTTCTTGCCATTTGCCTTGGCATCCTCTTTCTTATATCTTCTACTGTGGCTTTTCTCGGAACCTCTGCTATGACTATCAGTAGTCATCTTCTTCTCTTCTTTCTTCATGAGCTCCTTTGCAACAAGCCTCTGCAACAGCTAGTCCTCCTGGCTGCAATATTACCTCACTAAGCTCTCCTCACTCAGTATTTTGGTAAGTACAGTCCTCTGTCTGGAAGCTCTTCCTGAGCAACACCTTTGCTCCTTCTAGGCTTCTGCAATCTCTTACTCTCTCTTGAGAACACTTCAGTTGTCCTCTCTATCCAATTTCTTATTGGATTCTTCAGGTTCACTGCCACTTCTCTATAAGAGTATTCTCCTTACTCTGTCTTTGAGAACTCACTTGGTTCTTCTCTCACAACTTCTCTTGCTATCACCTGTGCATTAGCTAAAACACACATTCTTAATTTAAAACAAAACATAACATATTACCTCTCTTTCAAGATCTCAACATGATCTTGTTTCACCCATTCTTCTGCACTTTGAATGGCTTGTCCTTTGGTTGGTTTCTCAAGTCCTTTTTCCTTCAGAACTTGCATTAAGCATTCTTATTTCTCTTTCCTTTAAGGAATTATCTATTCCTGTTTACTCCAAGCCTCTGCTGGACTGCTACATCTCCCACTGTAGTCTTTTATCATTCAGCTCATTACCTTTTCCTGTGTGTAAGTTTCTTTTCGAAGAAATCTTCCCCGCTTTACTTCTATTCTGACAGTAATGCTGCCTTTACCTCAATCCTTCTCTGATATCAACTTCTGCTCGCTGGAATCCTTCGCCCCCGCAGGAAACTTTCCCTGCTCTGATACCACTTGATGAAAAGAGATCTTGGTTATTGTCCAAAATCCCCTTTCATATATAAATTTCGAAACCTGGGCTTGTGGGTTATGGCCCACAAAGCCTTATCGGAAGCGTTCTAGGCTTTGAGCCTTTTATAAACCATGGACTTACATTAAAATCCTGCTTTATAACTTTATCGGTGCCTTTAATTATCTCGGAAGCCACCACACAACCGCTTCATTAATTAATAGAGCTTTAAAAACCGCGGCTACACATATATTAATACATTGGAAAACACCATAAATCTCACTCCAATCCACATATGTGGATTTCAAATTTTATATGGCTGCCTCTATAAATATCGGCGGTTCCGCCGATTCGCCATCGCAACAAACACTTAAGTCCCCTTCTTTTCTCCGATGCAATAGTCGCATATCGCTATCGCGGGGTCTAAAGTGTTAACGGACCCGACGCCCCTTTAAGCTACTCCTTATAACGATTTCGGGTCCGGAAGATCGGGGTTATTGCGGCCTCTCCGGTTGGCGATGCGATATGTTCTTCAGACCCGACGCCCTTTATACTCTACTTCATAATGATTTCGGCTCCGGAATGTCGGAGCTTACACTTCGGCAGTTCCAAAGGCAGCCACTCCTCTACACTTCTCCGATGCGATATTTGGGTCGGACCCGATATCGCATGAATCAATTTAATAAAGTTTCAATTCCGGAACAGTGTTCCGCTTAAGGGATTATTGCGCATTCTCTGTGTAAACAGAGTTATTCACAGAACTCTGTAAAGCAACATTTGAAAGCTCACGTGCACCGATATAAGGAAAGTTTTCCAAGGAATAATGCTTCCAGCAGCTCCTTCTCGCTCTCGGTACTTCTCTCCTTTAATGGATCCAATGCTCCCCTTCGATTCTTCTGAATCACTGCAACTCCTCCTCCAAGGTTGTCCTGTCTTTCCCTTGGATTCAAAGTCCACTGTGATTCCTCTTAATAGCTTCGCTCCTCTGTGTCCTGCAGAATTCTATCTGCAACCTGTAGAGTCTACGAATTCATGATAATTTATTCACGAAATACTTCTTAATTACATTGACACAGATGGGAAATAACTCAAAATATTTATTAATGTAAAAACAGGGTTACATTCGAGACTCCTCGGTCTCGCTCACACACATGCACAGACACGCAGGTCTAATATTCCACTATGCAAAGCCTCCCTCTCTCACAGGCCTGATTATCAACACTAGTGGCCCCCTCTTACCCGTAGGCTTACATACATATATATAATAAACATTGAATCGAATCCTTGAGGTCCGATCAAAAGCCTAAAGCTTCTACATGCATGCATACATGGCAAAAAGCCTCTTGAGGCTTTATTCCATCTTTTCCCTGTTTTAAAACAAGAAAGCCTCCTTATCACTTAATCGTCCACATCCATTCCTTTTATGCCTAAAAGCTCTCCCTAGTTCTTATGTTCTCATTTATTTATTTTGAGAACATCTAATTAAATCACACTTAAAAGCCTAAATATTAAATTGACTTGGAACTTAGGAAACTAATTCCAAAAATGCCTGACCCCCTATGTCTACTATTTACAATGATTTCCCTTGGGCTGAATGCTCCTGCATCACTTGTTAACCTAAATTGGATGATTCTTTTTATATGATAAGGTTGAGTCATAAGAATATTTTTATAAACATACACGCTAATATGGAATTGTGTCAAATAATTGATATAATATAGTACATCATGGATGTAAATTTTATAATATATTTAAGATATACACCTTGGCTTGAATGTTGTCTGCTTAGTGCTCTTATGAATATACATAATTTTCATGCAAAGATGGTCGGTATTTTACATGATGGGATTATGAGTCTAATATGATATCGCGTATCGTTCTTTTGATATGGTAAGGTTAATCCATAAGCATATTTTTATAAACATACACGCTAATATGGAATTGTTTCAAATAATTGATATAATATACAACATCATGGATGTAAATTTTATAATATATTTAACATATACAACCTAGCATGAATCTTGTCTACTCATTGCTCCTATGAATATACAAAATTTGCATGGAAAGATGGTGGGTATTTTAGATGATGGGATTATGACTCTAATAGGAAATGGGTTTGAATATGATGTTGTTGTGGGCACTATGCTTGTAGGTATGTATGGTAAATGTGGGAATGTTAACATTGCCCACAAACTATTTGAAAGAATGTCTAAATAAAATTTTATGTCATGGAATGCAATAATTGTTGGTTATTTACATAATGGTCATCACCATGAAGCCTTAGGCATTATCCATTGCAACACAAATTCATGGTATAAAACCCAACTCTATTACCATGATTATTGTTCTTCTTGCATGTGTTGATTTATTGGCTTTGAAACGAGGTATGCAGACCCATGGCTATGAAATAAGAAATGGATTTGAATATGATGTTGTTGTAGGCACCACACTCATAGGCGTGTATTCAAAATGTGGGAATGTCAACATCGCACACAAATTGTTCAGAATAATCCCTAAACAAAGTGTTGTGTCTTGGAATGCAATAATTTTTGGTTATTTCTAGAGTGGCTATCCTCATGAAACATTGGCATTCTTCAATGAAATGCAAATTTAGGGTCTAAAACCCAACTCAATTGCAATAGTTAGTGTTTTTCCCACATGTGCCCATTTATTTGCTCTGGAGCAAGGTAAGCGGATTTATGGTTATTCAATGAGAAGTGGATTTGTATTTGATGATAATGTAGGCATTGGACTTGTGGATATGTGTGCCAAATGTGGGAATGTTAACATTGCCCACAAATTGTTTGAAGGAATTCCTTAAAAAAATTGTGTCATGGACTACAATTATTCTAGCATATGGAATTCATGGACATGGTGAGAATGCTCTTGCCCTTTTTTCCCAAATTCAAGAGGCAAGGACAAAGCCAGATCATGTCACCTTCACTTCTATTTTTAATTCTTGCTCTCATGAAGGGTTAATCGGTGAGGGTAGACAATACTTTGAGTACATGAAGTTGGATTATGGCCTTGCACCTAAGCTAGAACATCAAGCCTTCCTGATTGAACTTCTTGGGCATGTTGAAGAAGATGACATCATAAAAAAGATGTCACTAAAACCCATTGCAAATGTCTGGGGAGCCTTGCTGGGGGCTACAGAATTCATTGCAATATTGACCTTGGAGAACAAGAAGGTAAACACGACTTAGAATTAGCACCAAAAAATGTCAGATATTACATGCTCTTCTCAAACATCTATGTCGAGGCACATAGGTGGGAGGATGTAGTGAAGTTGAAGACCATGATTAAAGAAAGAGGAGTGAAGAAGCAATCAAGGTGCAAACTTGTTGTGGTACCTAGAGAGATACATACATTTCTCATGGAAGACAACATCCACCCTTAATATGGAAAAATATTATGCAACGTTGGAAGCCTCATATGGGTAAATGGAGAAGTCATGTTATGTATCTGACACAAATATTGTGTTGCGGGATGTGGAAGAGGAGGCTATAGAAAACATTCTGTGCAATCATACTAAGATGTTAGCCATTAGTTTTGGGACTATCAGTACAAGCCAATGTACCCCTATCTGCATCATGAAGAACCTTTGTGTGTGTGGTGAGTACCAAATGCCACTAAGTTCATCTCCAAGATTGTTTGGCGAGAGATTATTGTGAGAGATGTTGCAAACCGATTCCATCATTTTAAGAATGGAATGTGTTTTTGTGGAAATTACTATTGATTCCTGTTTATGCTTTGAAATTACTATGTTGCATACCATTCCTTTGTAGGTAGAACATAAAATGAATAAAGAGAGGCACTTGTTAACCTAAATTGGAAGATTCTTTTGATATTATAAGGTCAAGCCATAAGAATATGTTTATAAACATACACACTAATATGGAATTGTGTCAAATAATTGATATAATATAGTACATCATGGATGTAAATTTTATAAGATATTTAACATATAGACCTAGGCCTGAATCTTGTTGGTTCAGTGCTCTTATGAATATACAAAATTTGCATGCAAAGAGAATGGGTATTTTAGATGATGGGATTATGACTCTAATATGATATCCCGTATCATTCTTTTGGTATGATAAGGTCAAGCCATAAGAATATGTTTGCTAGAGTGTGAGATGGATGGTGAGATGTTGAATTCATCATTTTTGAAATCAAGGATGAAGAGTCCCTGGAGGGCATGCCTATTAAGGGATTTGATTTAAATAATCCATCTAATGTTTGTCAATATGCAAGTAAACATGAAGGAAGAAGCAACCCTATTGTTGTTGCAAGTCAAGAAGAGGACAACAATAACATTGTTGTAGTATTTGAAAAATACTTTGAAGGAGAGGATGGAAATGAAAGATCCATAAGAGTGGAAGAGATTAAAACTCATTGGGCGATTGGAGGAAATGAAATAAAGGTCGAGTTAGTAACCATATCAATGGTTGAGAAATAATGGAACCATCGATCATTTACAAACTTCAAAGGCATATTCAAAGGTGAAAAGTTTGAAGAAGGAGTTGCAACAAAATCAAATGAGAAGCCTATAGAAATAGAGGATGTTGTAAATGAAGACAATGGAATTGAAGAGGAAAATAGCCTTATCAATTGAGAAGCTTCTCCCAAATTCCCACTCTTTGTAATATTTATATTTTTATTTAAATTTGCATTTTCCCATAATTAATGCATTTTTCAAGCCATATTGTTTTGTGTATAGAATGTATACATTTTTTTTAAACATTATTGTTTAGCAATATTTTGTGTATTTATATATATATATAAAATTGATATTCATTGGACCAACGGGTGTGATGGTTACTTATATATTACCAACCTAAATCAATCTTAACTCCAGATCTACCAAATGTGAGAGAGGTCACATCTCTTGATGTGAAAACCTCTTTTCCACTTAAGTAGAAGGTTGCTCTTTGTAATAGAGTTTCCTCAATTTTTTTCAAATAGTATTTATCTAATACTCATTCTATTAGAAATAGGAGTTTTTATATCTATTGATTTAGTTTTCCAAGATGATTTTCTCATTCCTTTGGTGTATCTTTGCACCTTTAGGGGAAATTGCTAGTTTATAATTTGCAATCATATACATCAAGAACCAACTTAGTGCCCATATCAAATTAATATTATGAAAACAATCTATAATTAAAATTCTTATCAATTAAATGAAATACAATTTTCAACAAAATTCTCATTAAATTAAAAAAAAAAAAAGAAGAAGGAGGAAAATCAAATTTGTGGTATATCGAGCCGTGACAATGAGCTTCATCTTTTGAGAAAATCGTAACAAGATTTGTTGGAACAAAATATGATTTTATGGTTAGTGATTAAATTGCTTAAGTAGTTGGAGTTGGATTTTTCTTTCACAGTTTCATATTCCATTTACTAAATTTAATTGGACTTTACTAAACTTGATTTCTGTTAAGAGGAGTGTATAACATATTGCCAATTATCAATGCTTCTTAGGAGTTTATAAATTTAATAGCCTTAACTATTGAGTTTGGTTGTTAAGGCTATTCAACCATTGAATAGGGCTGTGGAATGGTAGTTTGTTGGGATCTTTGTGACGACTTATCAACCATTAAATATGGTTGTAAAATGTCAGTTTGTTGGGACGTTTTCAAAAAAGTGTGCCGTGGACTTTCGCCTCGCATGTTGCTATCTCATTTAAGAAGTCTGCACCCTACTTTTCTCGTGGGTTGTTGCTATCTAATCATTGAAGTCCGAATAACGTGTAGACATTGTGTGTAATCTATCCAAATATTTTGTAACGGACAAAGCGTGACAGAGCCTTCTGGCGTGTTACAAAATAGAAACTAATATTAAAAATTATTTATCAATCTTGAAAATATTAAAATGAAAATTATATTAATTTTTACATTAGAAATAAAAAGGAAATTTCCATAAGATATTGCACTTGTCATTATTATTATAAGTTTTTGTAGGTTTGTTTCATGATCAAAAAATAATGTTCGGGCTTTTTCGCTATAATATATATATATATATATATATTTTTTTTTTTATGATAATAGAAAACAATATTATTAATTCAAGAATTTTATGTAATGCAATTTTATTTTTATAGAGTTTATGTATATATGTATTATTTATTTATTGGAATTACAATATAATAATGAGCATGAGTGACACTCATTTGGTATGGTTGAATTTTTATTATTATTATTTAATGAAGAAAAGCAATTACAATTAGAATGAATTTTTGTATTTTTTTGTTGCTTGGATTTACAAACCATCATTTTTTACTGCTTGATGAGGCTACATGGTCTTTTCCATAGTAAAGTTTGTGATTTTGTTTGTAATATGTTATGTGCAGATTGGTTCTTCAAATACAAATGATAATTATTATTACATTCAATTTCAAAGTAAATAAATTATAATCTTTAAAGTTTTCTATTTAAAAAAAAAATTTCTTAATTAATTTGACTTAATTACTAATTCCGTTGACTTAATTATTAATTCCATTCCATCTTACAGTACATAACTTATCAACCTAAAATGTTAAATAAATAAATTTAACTCTTCAAATTGAAATATAAACATATTCACGAAACCTCACTCTTGTCCCTTCTAAAACTATTCTTCAAATTGAAATATAAAGCTATTCACGAAATCCAGTTAAGTTGAAGGGTGTGAATATATCCAGTTAATTGCGGGTCTGAGTTCCGAGTATCTGGTAGAATATCCAGTTAAGTAGAAGGGTGTGAATATATCGAGTTAATAGCGGGCTTGAGTTCCGAGTATCTGGTAGAATATCCAGTTAAGTTGAAGGGTGTGAATATATCCAGTTAATGGCGGGTCTATGTTCCGAGTATCTGGTAGAATATCCAGTTAAGTTGAAGGATGTGAATATATCCAGTTCATGGCGGCTTTGAGTTCCGAGTATCTGGTAGAATATCCAGTTAAGTTGAAGGGTGTGAATATATCTAGTTCATGGCGGGTCTGAGTTCCGAGTATCTGGTAGAATATCCAGTTAAGTAGAAGGGTGTGAATATATCCAATTAATGGCGGGTCTGAGTTCCGAGTACGTGGGCTTCCTAAACATTACTACTAACGGGCGTGCGGGAGGAGGCCCGTGGACCTATCTACAGACGGTGAACGACTGGTTTTGGTGGACTGGGTGTGGCATTTATTCACCTACGCGATTACTGTGGTCCATTAGTGTCAAATACTGCAAGGCGAAGCTCCTCTCCCCTCTCAGTGACGTCCAGATGGATTCGTTTGTTTAGGGTGAATGTTATGCATTAGTCTAGCATAGACGATAAGGGTTCAACATCTTCAAGCTATTAGCAATAAGTAGTCAATGGCGTGGCGTGATGCCGAAAATATTTACAGAGGCTTGCCAATATTTCTGTGAGTTTTGATTTAAATTTTTCCATGGAATCATCATGTTCAGAAGCTAAAGGTTGTGGGTTTTATTGGTTAACAAGGAGTATGATGATGTTATTGTTGTGGGTTTTATTGGTTAACAAGGAGTCTAATGATGTTATTGACGTAAAGGAGGTTTTAATGATTGAGTTGAGAGGCTTATTTTATAATTTAGTGTAAAAATTATGTCAAGGCCATGTGTAAGTTTGTTTATTCTTCTTCAAATAAAAATGAAATGTTTTTTAAATAGAAAAAAGAATGTTTGAATTAACAATGATTAGTAATTAATAATTATTAATAAAAAGAAATGGTAATAATTAATAATTATTAAATATTAAATAGCCTCAAGAGTTAGCTCAAGGGCCTTGCCGTTTGGGAAGTCACAGGGTCAATTCCTGAAAGCTCTTGGAGACAGGGCTTGTTATAGGCCGAAGGGCATAAGCCCTAGATTTTCCCGTGGCTGTAGCACCACCTGGTGACCAAGGGTGTCCCTGAACCACAACATAAAAAAAATAAAATAAAATATATTAAATATTAATAATTATTATAGTTATTTTTCATAAGGAGAAAAATATTATAAATCAAATAGATGGATATTATAAACCATGCTTATATTAATAATGATAATAATTAATTAATAATTATAAATAATTATAGTTATTAATAATTAATAATAATTATTAGTAATTAATAATAATTGTAATTATTGTTTGTTAAAATGATAAATATTACAAACCAAATTGATACTATAAACCCAAAAGATACTATAATGCATTAATATATATAATGCATTGATATATAAGTCGATAATGGATATGGATTTAATATTTATATTTATATTAATATTAATAAATATATAAATGTAATAATAATACAATAATAATAAATATATTATAAAACATTATTATAATTATATTATAAATGTGAAAATAATTATAACAATTGTAATGGAAATTTGTAATAATTATTGTTATCGTGCGTTTCTTCCTAAGAAGTCCCAGGTTCAAAACCAGGGGGGTAGAATATGTATGTCTTCATAGACTTAGTAGTCAAATCACTGCATGGAGGTGGGTCCCTTGTCCCACAAAAAAGGGGCTCTCATACACCAATTTGGTGTGTGGCTTGGGCGTGACCTTAAAATTGGATAATAATGATAATAATGATAATAATAATAATAATAATAATAATAATAATAATTACAATAATATGATAATGTTATTGATATTATTAATAATATAATAAATCTTGATATTAGTAACCAAAGAGATTTTTAATATTATAAACACAAGACATTATAAACTCTAGGAAATAATATTAAATACAATGATTAATATTATAAACCAAAGGGAGTATTGTTGTAAACCCAATGAATTAATATTAAAAAACAAAGGGATTAATATTAAGAATCCAAGATCTTAATATTATAAGACCTTATCAATATTATAAATGTAAGCAATTATTAGTATCACAAATCCAAGGAATTTATATTATAAACCCGAGGGATTGATATTATAAACCCAAAGTAGTAATAAACCCAAGGGATTAATACTAAAAACCCAAGGCAATAATATTAAACCTAGGGGATTAATATTGTAAATCCAAGGTATATAAACCCTATGATAAATTTTATAAACCCTAAAACAAACATGGGTGACCAAGGTTGATTTTCATATTGACACAATATGTGTCACAATGCGACATTTGACCATGATTGATTTTCATATTGAGGGAATCTTTGTCACAATGCAACATTGGATCCTGGTTGACCATGATAGACAGTGGTTGATTTTCACACTGAGACAATATTTGTCACAATGCAACGTTGGACCATGGCTAACCATGGTTGACCATGTTTGATTTTACTTGGGTGCACAAAATATTACAATATTTTGAATTACATAATATGGATGGTAAGAAAAAGATTCACATACAAATTTCTAATTTTGATATTAAACCCAATTAATGGTATCATTAGGTAGCTAAAAGGAATCCCCATTCCTACCATTATATGTGAGATTTATTTACAAGAGACGTAGAGACACAATATGGCAAATCTAGGGAAACATACTACTTCAATCAATTAACAAGAATCAAGTAGTTTGGTGATATTGGAGACTATAATTCAATTTTTTGGGTTTTTTCCACAAGGGTGGATAACATAAGTGAGGAAAATTTGTTGAATTCTTACATGGGTGGATTAAAATAAGAAATTAAACAAGATATTTTTCTAAGACATCCACAAATGTTATGGAAGATATGCAATGCTTTCGACATATTCAAGCTGAGAATAAGGCTACCAAAAAAAGTACACCACGCAGGGTGACTCGAGCCAAAAGACTGGCCAACCCATAAACTGAGCAGAAGAGGACAGAAAACAAACAAGACCGAGCCGACAGAGGCAGACAGAGGGACGAGGAAGAAAAAACAGAGGATTCTTAGTCGGGCGCTGAGTGCCTCTCTTAGCAGTGGTGAGCATTCTCCTGCTAGGCCTTCGACGGGCCACCCTGGTGCGGCTCTGGAGGCTTACTGTCAGACGAAATGGTTTTCTTGAGCAGCTTAATCAATTCTGTGAGCTTGGTGCTGACCGAACCCAGCTCCTGGTGAATAGCGGAGAGCTTAAATTCGCTGCTCTCAACCACGGCCATATGATCATGGGTCATGGTGGCAGCAAAACGTTGAAGAGTTCGCAGCTGCTCCGCTTGTTCCTCTTGAACATCCATGGCCTTAGCCAGGATGGTTTTCATGCGCCAAGCTTCGGCCTGGGTGCGGATGAACTGGGTCGCCCGAGTGCTGACCGTCCCTGGATCCTGCAGCCAGTCAACTTCCTGGCCAAGCTGCTGGTCTGAAAGCTTGCCTTCTTCCTCTTTTGCAGAGGTTTCCAAATCGATGATCTTACGTTTGTTTCGCGCAGAGGTTCGGCGCTCATACATTTCTCTTGCAAGCTGCAGCTCTCTGTTTGCAGCGTTGTTTCGGCAACCGTCCCCCGCCATGGGAGCACTCGCCTGGATGTTGTTGGCCTGAGAAATAATGCAATTCAAAGGTTGCAGAGTGAAGGGCATCAAAGCAGTGATGCTCCAATGAAGATCGGGTGAGGATATATAGATGGAGCGGATCACGACATGCAAATTGCCTGTCTGATCGACATAAATGTTGTAATTCAGGGTCGTGGGAGGAAAATGCGATGAATGAGAATGTTTTCGGTGGCCTTCGCCTGCACGGTTCTGAATGCGCCAAGTGTCCCGCTGTCCTGTGGTTCTGCGGTGGCTTATGTCACCCCGGATCCCAATTCTGTACAAATTTGTGTGACCTGCAGTGGGCATTATTTCCCTCAACCACAAGGTCCTTTGATGCTTGCTATGTAATGAAAGCTCGCGTCCCGTCGTCCTATCCATGTTCTTGAGGAAGAGAAATGGGCGGCCTGTCATTCTGCCGTGTCAGCTGCCACCAAGTCCATTCGTGCGAGGTGAGAGCACCTTTCCTTGAGTTGATTACTCTCGACCTGATGCCAACAGCTGTCCACCATTCCGTTTGGGCTATCAATCCCATGGTTTGCCAAGTGGTCTGCTACCGAGTTTGCCTGCCTTCTTACCGGCTGGAAGACGAGGCCCTTCATTTTCCCGAGCAAATTCCCTATGCTCTCTGTGACCATGGCCAGGCGCCAGTGTTTGGTTACTTTGCTGATCGGCGTGCCTCCATAGATTTTCCTTGCCACCAAGATTGCAATTTCAGAGTCGCCCTCAATTACTGCGTTGTCTGCCTGTTTTCTTTGCAAGATTATTAGACCTTTCTCCATTGCTGCGAATTCCATTTCATTGTTGGTGCCTTCGCCCAACGCTTGACTGAAAATGTGGAGTATTTCCCCTCTCTGGTTGCGGATGAGGCCTCCGATGCCCGCTGGTCCCGGGTTGCCACGTGAGGCCCCATCGAAGTTCAGTTTCAGGAAGCCATCAGGAGGACGAGTCCATCGATTTGGCGTGTTTCTGATGTTCGGCTGTTTAGCTGGGGGCTTTTGGCTTTGCTCGTAACGAATGTTGAAAGCATTCAGAATTCTCTGGTCTTCCGCAGAGATTTTGTTGGACGGGTCTATTTGACTTTTTACCAGAATCAATTGGCGAATGTTCTCAATTAAGGTAATTTTCAAGTGCTCTATATCCCTGTGTTCATTTTGAAAAATTCTCCTGTTCCTTTCTTTCCAGATTGTCCAAGTGATGAAGCCAGGCAGGATTTTCCAAATGCTATTGATTTGGGGGTTTTCTGAGTAATTGCTTGGCCAATTGGTGATGGTATTTTGTATGGATTCTAAATCTCTGTTATACTGCTGCATGATGGCCTCTAACCCTTGCCAAATATGATTAGCCCATTCACATGTATTGAATAAGTGATTCATTGTTTCTTCTGCTTGATTACACATTGGACAGAAGGAGGGGCCTTCGAATCCTTTTTTTCTCAGGTTCTCCCAGGTGAGCGTCTTACGCCTCATGAGGAGCCAAAGAAAGGTTTGAATTTTTGGCCAGAATAGGGGATCCCAGACCTTGTTGAGCCACGGGGCTGGCTCCCCCTGCTCTGTGAGTTCGAGCTGTTCTCTGGCTTCTTTTAGAGTGAAATTTCCATTACCCTTCATACCCCATCTCAGCTTGTCTGCCTCCGAGGTTATCCTGATTTTTCTTTTGTGCAGGACTTGGAGAAGGTCATGAATTCTATTGTGTTCCTCGTTGGGGTTGCCGGTGTCTGGAAGAGTCCATTCACGCCAAGCCTGGTCGTTTCCATTGGGGATCCAGTACTGATGGACTGTGAAATTTCCCCTGTTTTGACAGTTTATTTTGTAGTTTTCGAGGTCTGGGTTTTCAAGCTTTGGGTGCTGTTGCCAGGCATCTTCCCAGAAGAGGGCTGATTCCCCATTACGGATCTCCCAGAAACTGTGGTCCTGAATAATGTTTCGGTTTCTTTTAGCTAGGTTCCAGATTGGAGAACCTTCCGGCAAATCCTGGAGTCTGATGAGATCCTGGTCTCTGCAGTTGGGGGTGTATTTCTCCTTCCAGTGACGGGCCCAGGGGAGGTTGGTCTCTTTGAGCCAACGCCACCACAGCTTGGCACCTCCTGTTTTGTTGCTGATATCAGGATCTATTAGGTTTAAACCTCCAGCCCTTTTCGATTTACAGATCTTATCCCAGGCCACGAGAGCCCATTTCCTTTTTTCTGCACTGCCACTCCATAGAAAGGATCTTTGGATGGATCGTATTTGCTGCAGGATGGCTTTGGGTGCCGGGAGGATAGAGAGCATGTACTGAGGGATAGCCTGAAGGATGGCTTTAGTTAAAACTAGGCGTCCCGCAAAGTTAAGGGCCCTGTGGGTCCAATGTTTGCATCTTTTTTCCAGGTTTGCTATGAGCCTTTCCCAATGGATCCTTTGCCACGGCTTGGTGGTGAGCGGAGCTCCCAGATACTTCGAGGGAAGAGAGCCTTTTCGAAAGCCTAGGATGCCCGTGAGATGGTTCTGAATTGAAACATGAGTGTTAAAGAAAAAAATAGTCGATTTAGAATGGTTGACTTCCATACCTGATGCCCTGCTGAAAAGAGAAAGGATAGATTTGAAAGCCTTGGCCTCTTTGACAGTGGGGGAGCCATGCAGCATAGTATCATCGGCAAACTGCTGGTGAGTAGTTGCAGGGGTGGAAGGGAAAGGGCGCAATCCATTAATTCTTCCTTCTGCTTTGGCTCTGTGAATATATCTGCTAAGCCCTTCCATGAGGATCACAAAGAGGAAGGGGGATAAGGGGTCGCCTTGTCTTATGCCTCGAGAAGGCGAGAAAGTGGCCGAGGGGGATCCATTAACCAGAATAGAGAAATTTGTTGACTTGATGAGAGCGAGAATCCAGTTGGTCCACCTATTGTCAAAACCAAAAGCCCTTAAAGTGGCCTCCAGATATTTCCAATTAACTTTGTCGAAGGCTTTTGAAAGGTCTAACTGAATCATCATTCCAGGGATTTTTTTGGACTGTAAGGTGTGAGTCATCTCCTGTGCGAGGAGGATGTTGTCCAGAATTTGTCTACCTTCCACGAAGCCTGACTGTTCCTCCGAGATGATGTCAGGGAGGATAGGTTTAAGTCTGTTGGCGATGACCTTAGAGATGATTTTATAAATCACGTTGCACAGGGCTATAGGACGGAACTTTTCTGGAGTTCGGGCTTCCTCCTCTTTGGGGATTAGGGCTAGAAAGGTGGAGTTTAGGCCTTTGAGAATTGAGCCAGAGCGCCTTGAGTCTTCAACTACTTGCCAAACCTCTGTTTTGACTGTTTGCCAACAAGCTTTGTAGAAGTTTATAGTAAAACCATCTGGGCCAGGAGCTTTATCGTTTGGCATGTCTTTAACTGCTTCCTCCACCTCTTCCATTGATATCTTTCTTAACAGAGAGGCATTTTGAGCTGGAGTAATGATTTGGGGAATGGCCTGGGTTATTTCCTCACGGGCTTCCACACGTTCTTCTTGAGATTCCTGGGCAATTTTCTTGAAGTGGGTGGTAAGCAAAGTTGAGATCTCATTGTGATTCTGAATGACTTCTCCAGCAGCATTAGTGAGCTTGAGGATTTTTTTTGCTCCCCTGTAATCCATTGTCGATCTATGGAAGAATTTTGTGTTTCGCTCTCCCTCCTTCAACCATTGGATGCGGGATTTTTGCTTCCAAAGGATTTCTTCCTGTTGGCATCGGAGATGCCATTTCTGCATTAGAATCTTTTCCTGTTCATTGGAGTTTTCCCTGTTGATCCCTGAGGCCCATTCCTTGTGAATTTGGCTTAGTCGGTCTTCTATATTGTGTTTATCTTGGAAAATGTTACCAAATTCGGTTGTATTCCATTCCTTTATTTTGAGTTTGATGAACTTCAGTTTGGACTGGAGTTTAAACATTTTGGTCCCTCTGATGTCCCTGGGCTCTTCCCACCATTTTTTTACCAGTTCCTGAAAGTTTGGGTGTGTTAGCCAGAATTTCTCAAACCTAAAGGGTCTGTTTTTAGGGGTCTCTAGAAACGCAGCTTCCAGGGCGATGGGCCAGTGGTCCGATCCCCCACTGGGGAGGATATCAGAGGCTACTGTTGTTCCTTCCAGTAAGATGTTTTCTGAGATCAAAAAACGGTCAAGGCGAGAAGCTATCCTGTTTTCTCCTCCTCTTCGGTTATTCCAAGTGTAGAGCCCATTTTTAGGGGGGATGTCAACAAGCTTTGCAGAATCCATGAAGTCGACGAAGAGCTCTGAGTCTTTATTGAGGCGCCTGAGACCTCCTTTTTTTTCCAGTAGGGTGGTAATCATATTGAAATCCCCTCCCATTATTATCTTGGAATGCTGGTGTCTTTGCTTTAATTTTGTTAACATGCTCAGGAAAGATATTTTATCTTCTAAACGCTGAGGCCCATATACATTTATACAGAGGTAGGTTTCAGAATTACCTGTTAGTTGAAATTCTGTGGCGATGTATGATCTGGTAGCTTCCATAGAGATGATTTCGATGGCTTTGGAATCCCAAAGAGTTGCAATACCTCCTTCCCATCCTTGGCTTGCAACGTCTATGTATTTGATAGAGTTTCCTAGCTTTCTGGTGATGATCTCCAGCTGAGCAGTGGCGCATTTTGTTTCTTGAATGAGCATGATGTCTGGCTTTTCCTGTTGTAACTTCCTCTTGAGAAGTCGTTGCTTGGTGAGGCTGTTGAGCCCTCTTGTATTCCAGGAGATGATTTTCATTAGTAACAAGGAGGTTATTGGGAGGACAGGAAGGCATGCAAATCCTTCATTTTACCTGAATTGATCAAGAAAATACCCAAATCATGGAGAACCTCTCCATTTGTCCTTCTGCCTCTTCTTTTATTCTGCTTTCGTCCTAGAGAGTGAAGAAATAGGTTTTTAGGATGGTTACCTGTGCCTTTCATGATTCCTAACCTTTTCTTTTGTTTGTCTAGCGCTGCTTGTTGTTTTGCGATGAAGAGATCTCGGATCTTCCTTATTTCTTCCTCTGGGATATTTTCCAGCCCTTGAGCTCTCCATTGCTTTTCCATATCTGGTAGGTTTACCCCTTATTTTTCTAGGACTTCGTTGAGTTCCAGGTCTTCACTTCCCCCATCGCTTGTTAGCATGTCTATGTCTTCGTCTCTTTCGTCTGCTGCTTCCTGCGTTTGAATTTCTGTGTCTTCAGTGAAATCTTCTGCATCCGTAGTTCTATGTTCTGTCTTATTCTTTTGGGGATCTTCTGGCAGTGTTGTCTCATTGTGGTTTCCTTCCGAGTCAGCTTCTGAGTCCAGAATGTTGAACGGATTAAGGGTTCTGCTGGGATCTATTACTGCTTTGCTTATTTTTTTCCTGTAGGCCCTTTGTCGTGGTTTTGGCTTTTTGAAAACCTCCTGGTCCTTTGCTGGCTGCTCAAGTTTGGCCTCTTCTATTGGTTTGTTTAATGGGCATTCCCTGATAAGGTGGCCATGTTCATGGCATTTCCTACATCGGAAGGGGATCTGTTCGTAGTCAATGGCTTGGAAGTAATCTTCATCTCTGAACTCTAACCACAGTTCGTCATCCAAGGTGCCTGAGACATCCATTTCAACGCAGATCCTGGCACAGGAAGTGTACTTCCTTTGCATTGTTGCCTCTGAGGCTTTAATGAAGGTGCCGAGATGGTCCCCGATGCTCTTAAGGGTTGCTAGACCCCAGTAGTCGATAGGGAGAGAGAAGAGGCGGATCCAAACGGGGACACGGGTGAAGGTTTCTTTTTCAGGTGTAAAGTTCGCTTTCCACGGCCTCATGTAGAGGCCTGCTGAGGAGAGGAAATAAGGCCCTCCATCGAAAATCCTATCTTTATCTTCTAGGTTAGAAAAAACAACAGTGAAAAAACCTTTAGCTCCAAGATGGAGTTTGACATCACCTTTTGGTCTCCAGTGTTGCTTGATCCATTGGCAGAGGGCTCGTTCTGTTGGCCACAGTCCCATAAACTTGCATATGATTGCATGCTCCATCATGTGGTCTCTGTAGACCTGGATATGTGGATCTGAGAAGACCACTCTAAGGGCTTCCTTCTTTTTAGGTTTACAGACTCCTTGCAGGTTATTTTTGGGGCTGAGGTTGGAGGTTTCCGTTTTATCCTCATTTTCTGCAGTGCGTTTTCCTTCTCTGTGGTCCTTTTCTTCGTCTGACGGTTCGATTATTGGAACCGAGCTGCTCTTGCCTGTTTCCGATTTGTTCACGTGCCTCTCCTTTCTGTTGCTGTCCTTTCCTGGCGTCTCTGATCCGAGATTTGGATCTTTCTGCCCCTGGACTGTCATTCCGTTGCTTGTCTCAGAACTGTCTTTTCGGGCTTCATACCCTGGGATATTGAAGCCTTCATGGGCTTTGTTTTTCTGCATGACTGCTTTCCTGTATGATGGGGTCCCCGTGGACCCCCCTTCTGTCATTTGTCGGGCCAGAACACGGCCTCTGTGGATAAGAACCCCTAATTGATGTTGGTGCACTGCCAGAGCTGGTGGAAGGACTGAATAGTGCAGAGGAGAAACTCTAGGAGCAGGGTTTTCGCATGGCTATTCTCAGCGCCTCTGTAAATTATGTGGTTGTACTATTTTAATTACTTCTATGTTTTATATGATACCAAGTATTTTCAATTTTATAGTTAAAATACAAAAAAATCAAAAGAAATGTTCAAAATACAATTAAACAATAAAGAAAAGATATCATGGAATGGATATTGCAATTACAAAATTAATTGTTTACATGTCCATTGATGTCTTGTCAAAACTAGTAGCAACATAGACATAGCTATGCATAGCATTAGGTAATGCTCTCTTTTGCATATAAAATCTAGAAACACTATCACTTTAGACTTCCTTAGCTCTTCATGGTATAAATTCTCTAACAGTTCTTATTACAATTTAGCTTAGTTGATGGCTCCTCGTTTGTTAGAATGTTTGCAATGGCCTTTCTTTACAAAGATATATATTTGTATTAGCCTTAAAATCAATACCTGAAAATAGAGCCATAAACTTGAAAACTTTACAAAAATATATCTTTGAATGCCTTTCTGATTTTCTAGCAGATCCATAAACATGAAATTTTTTCAATAATAGGACCTGTTTGGGAAAACATAATCCTTACTCCACTCGAAATAATAGTTGTAGTATGAAAGCATTCCTTATGTATAGTGTTAAGTTTTAATTTCCATATGCAAGGTCTTCACAGATTGCCCCATGAAAACATTAACGAAACTAAAAATATAATACATGCATACATAACAACAAAGGTAAAAGAACAACAAACACGCATTCATCCAAAAAATTGGAATAGGGAAATAGCCAAACAATATATATCTTCTTCCATTAATCATAGGAAGAGAAGTTTAAAGCATACCTTTAGAGAAAAAAAGATAAAAGATAACAATGCTAAGTGTTAGCTTCCATAACAAATGAATTCAGAGTTTGCTCCATTACAAAATAAAAGGAACAAATAGAATAAAACATGTATCCATAATCGGATAAGGAAAAGGACAACAAATATCCATTCATCCAAAAAAATGTAGGAGGAAAATAGCTAAAAAACATATATCTTCTTCTATTTATTCAATTCAAAAACCCTTACAAACTAGTACCGTCTCTTACCCTATTTAAAAGAATAAGGTTTGTAGCTTAAATAATTATATGTAATGAAGCACATTTAAACCACCACTTAAGCCCACTAATTCAAAATACAATATAAAATCACATAATACAAATAAATTATTTCAAAATATAATTTAAAATTGCTTCATACATGTATGGTCTTAATTGCTTAAAGTTCCTCCAACAATAATGAAAAATACTTGGAACTTTTGGATACAATCCAAAAAGAAATGGTCATTTCTTGGCATTACAATACCAAATTTTGGTGCTTACAATTTACCTAGGTGATTCTAGTCCCATTCAGAATTAAAAACATCCACAAGAATAATAGACCTCTGTAACATTCTGATGGGAAAAAATGTGAGCCCCTGTAAGAACATATTAGGAACAACAGATGCATCAAACAAGGACCAATTGATCCCCACAACAGAAAACCACAGACAAATTGCCTTCAACGACAATGTAACAGAGCCTCGAGTTCCATATTGTGGTACATTTATCCAACAAGGACCATCACATCCTCACAACAAGAAAGCAAAGGAATATTTCTTTCAACAACAAGCTAACAAAGCCTCATGTTCCACATTGTGATATCCATCCATAACATTAAAACGCATATAGCCTTGCCATGTTAGATAGATTCACAAGTTATAGAAAACATATGAAAGAGAATTGTCCCAAACAACCAAGAAAAACCCACCATCCTAAACAGTCATGAAGGACCTGCCTCCTGAACAACTAGGTAGATTACACAATTAGTAGCAATAAGGGAAGGCTTTCTTCTGCATCGAAGTATTTCCAATATTGTGTCCAAGTTATGGAGGTATCTTTCGAGAATGGAGGGAACTGCATAAAGAGTCGTCGATTTTGGACTTTCAAGAAAGAACGACCAGTCTTCACCTAGAGACTTCATTCTTGTGTCCATCAATTCTACTTGTAATATTCAAGTGAGGTTTGGTTGTTTGCTGTCTTACGAGATAAGGTTTCAAATGGGGGAAACGTGGCACCCCTTCCATAGTTGGAGAAGAAATAGGTCGCGTAATAATCATAATAGTAATAACGAGAAGCCGCCCAATTCCCTTTGTGAAATGGCTCCATAGTAGACCCTATTATGATGGTTGCGAAATGCCCCAGCGAGGCGCAACAGAATGAAAAGGAAAGGCTAGTGTTCCGCCTCTCCGGAACAAATGGAACGTAAGAAGGCCCGCCCTACCGAAAGAACTCTCTTTTATGTTGATGAACTATCTCCCAGCTCTCTCCAAGAATATGCTGGAGCTCCCGAAGCCCTCTAAGTCTAGTTTGGTTGGATCACATGCAGATGCTCAGGTTAGGATTAAGAAAGGCACAAGTAAATGTATAAAGGAATCATTTAAAATGTAGAATTGGATTTAGGAGAAGGAGATCAACCTCCCCTCAGAGCATGTTCAAATACTGATTCATAGATCCTGTATAATTGTTAGCACTGGTGAGGATGATGATAAATTTGTCTACCTGCATACCGTTGAAATCCCTTCTCCTCCGCAAAAGACCAAAAGATAGAGAACCCCAGACCCATTCTAGAATAGTTATTATCGGGTTGCAGATAGATCTGTGGCAAGAATGTGGGAATATATCAATTGTGTCCCTCATCCACGATGAGCGAACTGGGCAAGACTAGCTTTTACCCAAATCTCAATCAAACTTCAAACCTTATTTTCATTGATAATCAACCAGATAGATAAAACAAAAAGCAATCAATTAAGGACATCCATATTGATAACGCGACTCCATAACTCATCAAGAAATACGATTAAAACAAACCCTTCACCCATTATAGACAATTACCACTTAACCGTGACCCATGAAACAATATTGTATTTAATCAAACTTAATTTATCTTATCTTACCTTACTTACTTGACTTACTCATATTTCTTTCCCTCACTTCACCCTATGCCAGTGCTTCTGCTTCCTTTCCATTACCCCTCTAATGAGAGAGGTTATGATTGGTCTTTTGAAGGTCTAATATACTATGAAATGAATTCCTCATGGGGCTATATCAATCTCTTGATATCCTCGTATCTTTTAGTAAATGCTCTCTCGACTGGGTCCCATCTAACGTATAACCAAAGCTAAGTGGTATGCCTCTTCTACCCAATTCATGTTATTAAGACTAATTGAAAGGCGTCAACATACCTCAATATCCTATGGTATTTTGGTTCCTCTTTCCCTGCCCTAATGGGAAATATTGTGGAATTCTTCAATGCACTCTTAGATGCTCTAGTCCTTCTGCATCAAAGTATGCATTTGTCTAAACGTAGTTTATTGATAATCTGTCTATAAAATAATTTCACATAGTTTACCCACCATATTGATCAAAGTTCATATCTTCTTAATTGACTTAGTATTATCTTGTGTAAGGAGACTTTACTCTTCCCCCTTCCTTTCCCCTTATTGCTCTCATTCCATCCTTCCTTGCCACTATAGAGCCTTTCCCCTTCCTTTACTTTAGTCTTTTTCTTGGTAGTTAGCTTGTCTTTTCATTTTAGATCCCTTTTATTGCAAGTAATTTCCTTTTCCTAGGAAGGACAAGGTCTCCGGACCTTTTTCAGCTTTTCATTTTGAAGTTGAACACATCACTTGTGCATACACTTTAAACCCTATATTCTTTGCTTGGTTCATGACCCTAGGCTTAGAAAAATAAACAAAAAGGCAAGATCTCATCACATGCACTTGTAATAGTGGCATATCAACCAAATTCTTGGGTACTTGACTCAAGATCATCACATCACATGGCTTCATCTCAAGATCACTTTGCATCTTTGGAGCCTTGCACTACATTATCTTGATAAAGGATAACACTGATGGTGATTTGTGTCGGAAAGGTTCTGTTGAAGTGAATGACAAAACATTTTGAGATGTTCTTTATGTGCCTTCACTATCAACCAATATCTTATCTATATATTAGATCAAACACTCAGGCACTGGTAGGCGAGTTGTGTTCACTCCTAATTCTATGGTCATTATTGAGATGATAAATGAAGCTAGAATTGGTTTTTAGAAAACTGATCATCAGTCTGGATCATACCTCTTCTTCAATTTTGTTACCAAAACTTTGTCTACTACACTTATCACTCATTCAAATGAGGTGAATCGATTGTGGCCTGAGTGGTTTTGCCATCTTAAATTACCAATATTTGCATCAGTTCAGCCAGTAGAGCATGGTGACAGGATTGCCATGTGTGCATTTTTATGATGGTGTTTGTGAAGGTTGCATTCATGGAAATCATTTGAAAGCGAAAATTCATGAAGGCAAATCATGGAGAGCATCTCAAGTTCTATAATTAGTTCACATCGATCTTATGGGTTCGTTTTAGTTTCCTTTTGATGAGTAGGGCTAAATATCTATTGATTTTCATTGATGATTGTTCAATAGGCATCTTTGGGTGTACTTTATCCAAAAAAAAGAGAGGATTTTTATCACTTTCATAACTTCAAATCCTTCTTTTATAAATAGTATGAAAAAATCAAAAATAACCACACACAGATAATTGGGGGAAGTATATGAACAACAATTTTAAGCAATTCTTTGCTACTATGGGCATTGGATTGTAGCATATTGTTCCATACACCACTAAGTAGAACAGTTTGGTTTACATCAGAATATATCTATATATATATATATATATATATATATATATATATATATATATATATATATATATATAGATATATATCTGTGTGTGTGAGAGAGAAATAAATGGAAAATTGCATGTTGAAATATCTTTCACTTTCTCTTGAACTTTGGGTTGAATTTGACAATTATGCCGACTACATTCAAAACAGAGTCCTTTAGAAAATCGTAAAGGAAGCCACTCCTTTTGAAGCTTGGATTTGTAGGAAACTAGGAGTTAAGCACTTCATAGTGTTTTTTCATGAGAATGGGCTCACATTCCTGTGGAAAAATGCATTCCCTTGGAACTGCAAGACCAACCTTTCCTTTTTCCAAATGGTGCAAAGGGTTATTGCCCACTCAATGCTACCACAAATTCATTGATCATTGCAAGAATTTTTTTATTGAACAATGGATTCTTAAATCACTCCCATGACACCTCTACTTCATTAGTGATTCCAATTTTCATTATGAATTTTGCTAACAGGGTAGCTGCTAATCCACCTAGGCTTATTTTTTATGATGATGACACTACTTCCTTTTGTTCACATGCTAAGCGTTATGATGAGGATGATGCTACAAATCCAATAGAAGTTGCATATCCCCTTGTTGCAACACCACAATGGGCACCTCAGACACTACAATACACATTTTCACTAAGTCAGACTTCTCATTTCTAGTTACATTCTATGATACCATAAACATGGAGTAGGAAATGGAATGAAAAATGGGCTTACTTTGTCTAAAAGGCCTGCCTGCTCTGGCTCTTCTACAGTTGGAGTGAGAAAATTACTAGATCACTTTATTATTATTAGTAGGATGACCTCATCGTTAACTAAGTATGGCAGCTCATTCCATACCTCTTCCAAATATTTCTTTGCGAAGATATATACATCGTGAAAATTTTCTTTAAAGTCAACAATGCTATGATATTCTTGAAAGAAAACTAGAGATAGTTACAACTTCTGGCAGATCATAGTACACAGATCCATCTCAAATAATACCTAGAATAGATTGTTCTCTGTAACTTGAGTCGATTCCTTATATGCCCACAGTGAGGCATGCTTTGCAGCCTCGCACACATCAGGGTCCACAATGGGGAACTGTGACTCTTCTGGTGTTCTCCATGTTGTCAGTACGATTAAGATAAAAAACCATGCATAGTAGAATTGCTTCTTATTTTATTTCACTTCTGGAAATTCATCCAAAAATTCCCAACATAAATACCCTTCCCATTTAAACTAGACCCCCTTGCTTAACTGTGCATACAAAGATACAACTAGGCTTGGTACTTCGTCCACTCGACACTTTCTCATTACCTTGCTAGCCAAAATGTGCATGGATAAATGCACATCCAGATCACCAATAGAGCTAATGGCATATCCTTGGGATTTCTTAACTAAACTAAAGGCATTCTTCATCTGATCAACCAGATTTTTCTCGTGAGAATTCCCAACAAATGCATCACTGCGGTTCACTCCTTTGTAAGGCAGTGAAATAACCCTTCTAATTAACATGTCATCAATGGGGATCTTCATCCCGAACCACGTAGACTCATCATGCACTAATTCCAACAGTTGACGCACACAAATTGTATTTATGTTACTACACCCAAAGTGTGGAATATACAACATATTCAACATGCCATCTCACTGAATTCCTACTTCGCATGGTAGTGGCTTGACCCTTGTGACTCCATCTTCTTCATAGTAAACTAACTTCAGATACTTGTTGGGCTCAAACTAGGGATATTTGCTCTGACCATTAAGATCTCAGTCCCCCATGCATAGTTGTGGCACCTTGGCCAATAAGTCGCCCTCAATCATAACTTCCTCTGGTAACAAGGGTGTAAATACCTTAAATTTTATAGCATCTGGGTCCCTAGTCACCTTTGGAGTTTCCTTCCGCGATGGCATATAGGGTGGAAACCTGGAGATCAAGTCCACCTTGTCTCTGCTGATATCCTATATTCCTTTGCCCACTTCTTTCTCATCAAAATCTTGGGGCTCCATCCGTTTCTTCATCTTATCCATTCTCTCCCTAGTTTGTTGTTCCATGGGGATTTTCCTCGGTGATTGCCTAACTAGGGGCTTTTGTGGCTTCTTCTGCTTCTTAGCTGCTGTTTTTGTTGCCGCGGTAGTAGGCTTTGTCCTTGACGATATTGGTGCAATGGCATGCACTGGTGGCATAGCAGTCGTAATCGATCCTAGTCCTCACCTAAGAAACTCTTGCTCAATATCCTCCCAACTTCAACTAGACATGCATCAGAACACTAAACTCACTCTTAGGCAAAAAATCACACTTCGAATTCTCAACAAGAAAAGTTTCCAAATGTGGAGTGGGGTGTCATATTTATAACATTTTTCAAATTAAAACTCCTCTATCTCCTTTAGATTCTCCTCATAAATGTGAATTTGGAGGAAGATTTGCCCAGATATGCCCCTTAAATGTGTTTCCCCTTCTCCTTTTAACGATAATTTCTTTGTCAAATCAATTGTAGCAACCCCAATGGTAATATTATAGATGAACTATGTCAAACCCTTCCCTGCAGCATAGTTACCCCTTCTTCGTCGCAACTTCCTCCATCTGCACCATCCTCCTGAATACCACGAAACCCTCCCTCTTCGACAAAGTCCTCCTTTGGCAGAGTACTTTATAGTCCCATCCTTCCTTCTAACTGTTTATAGCACTAAGAACTTCCTTCATCCATATACTCATTCCATAGTCTGAGGGATGGAATCGCCCCTATAGAGTTTCAATATACTACCATTTACTCATCTAGCAAATAATTCTCCATTCAACTTCATGAGTTGAACTGCGCCACCATCTGAGATATCCCTGATAACATACGGTCCTAGCCAATGCATCCTGAACTTACTAGGAACCTCATGAACCTACTAATGTACAAAAAGACAAAGTCTCCATTCTTAAAATTTCTCTCCTTAATATGTCAATCGTTCTGTGCCTTTTCCCAGGCTCTTTGTACTTGTTGGTGAAATCTTGCAAGAAAAAGATCTTCTTCTGGCCCAAGTAGTTGTTCCAATCTCTCCTCCATAATCTCATTGTCCTCCATATATGTAACGGTTATAATCTGAAGACTAGGTACTATGTATTCCATAGGCATTATAACTTCATGTCCATATACCAATCTAAACAGAGGTTTTCCTATCAACTTCTTACAAGTAGTCCTGTATGCCCATAAAACTACTTGTATGTGCACATCCCAATCATTCTTGTTGACGTTGCATACTTTAGTCAAAGTGTTCTCCAATTTTTTTTTGAAAGCCTCAACCATGCCATTCACCTGAGGATGATAAGGTGTGTTTTTTTATTATGTACTTGAAACTCCTATGTTAATGCTTCAATATTGTTGTGCAAGAATGCGAACCTCTGTAGCTCATCAGGATCTTTGGGCATCCAAAACTTGAAAATATATACTCAAATATGAAGTGTGTGACATTGTCTGCACTACAATCCTTTACTATTTGTGCTTCAACCCACCTTGTTAGATAATTCGTCACAGTAGTAATGTATCTTGCACTAGTCTTCTTTCCTAGCAGATTGACCGGTCCAACAAAGTCAATCGCCCACTTATCCAAGGCCTTCAAGGTGACTTGTGGATTTAGCGGCAATGTATCCCTTCTTGACGGTCTTCTAGTCCTTTTGAAGGCATCACAAGCACCACAATATTCTTTGGAATCCTTGTCCACCATGGGCCACCATAGTCCCTCTCTTAAAAATTTTTGCGTAGTGGAATTTCCTGCATAGCGTCCTCCTGTGGCACCATCATGTGCTTATGCAAAAATATTGTGTTGTTCATGCTCAGGGACATATCTGCACAACCTTTCCTACCGTATCCTCATCCCAGTAGTCACTGATGCGCACAAACTTGGGCTCTTCTTATGAACCTGTATTAACTTGCTTCATCTTAATAGGCTGCAATGTGTCAGGTCTCTCAACATTTGGTCTCGTAACCTCATGTTGTCCTTCTGATTCATGGATTTTGATGTTGCATGGATCCTCCTAGCCTTCTCCCATGGTTATATTATCACATTCTAGAGAATGTTGTAACTGCACATTCTAGTCAGGTTGTATCCTACAAGTCATAGGCTTCTTTGATCTCCTAAAGTGCATCATCTATACACTGAAACCCATATTCGAAACTAAAAGTTAGTAAGAAGCTTTCATTCATATCATACCAGTCAACGGTGCCATGGCACAACTCCGTTTCGAGATAGCAATTCATTGGTATTACATCCAAAGTATGATCAAATATGTTTACCCACTCCGGTTGAGGTTCTTCACCCCATGCTTTAGTTGAATGAGCCAAATTTTCTCGAGGATCATCCTTACCACTATATTTCTTAGCGATCCTTGTGTTTTCATAACCAAACCTGAGCCTCATCAATCGGTGGTACTCCCTCCAATTTCCTATATTATCTTTATGTGTGCTCCATCATCGCATAGGCGTAGCCCTAAAAGCTATATCCAAGAACTAGAATCATTGTTCTTCCGGTACGTCCCTTTCAAAACTATCAAGAAATACACTAAGATCACCTATCCCATCATAATATGGCAAATTACGTACCTCGGTTTATATGCAACAAAGAGATTTTGTTAGTGTATTACATCGTAGAGTAGAAACTATGTGCAACTTGTTCTACCAATTCTCCAATTCTTCATCCGAGTCTGAATGACATGAACTATCCCTCTCCAAGCTTATCCTTCAATCTGCAAGTCGGATTGATCCAATCCTCGTCTTGGGAAGTTAACTTATAGATGCGGTCCATATCTTCATCACCGTATTCTTCGTAGACGGGTTCTGTATATCACACTCCTTCAAAGGGATCTAAAGGAACAACGACCGGGGTACCATTATTTTCAAAAACCATACTCCTCTTCAAATTGATTATCGCATTCATATCGAAAGCCCAATCAATTCCAAGTAACGATGGATACAGATTGTTATCATCCACAATCTCAATAACTTCAAATTATGCTACGACGCTTGCTCTTTCAATATCCACAACAAATCCATGCAATTGACCCATTGGAATGATCTTGTGTTGATTGGCCATTCACAGCTGAATCGGTGACCATTGTAACTTGGGTTGCCCCATTCGCTCCAAAGTTTTCTTTAGAAATACATTTTCATCAGATCCCAAGTCAAGAATTACCTGATCCATTTTGAATTTGCCGATCTACGCATTTAATTGCATCTCTCAGTTAGTTCTTTTCTTATTTATGTTTACCTTGTTTATTGCGTATTGTTCAGGTTGTGGCTTTTCTTTTCTAGCGCAATTATCAATTAGCTCTTGCAATCCTTATATTGTTTTCTGATTTCTGAGCAACTTCATACATGTCTACAAAAATGATTTTACAACAGTTGGATGAGAATTCTCCATCACAGTGGTGACTTCAAAATTATTCTTTCATGGCATTAATTATTATGAAACCAGCTCACAAAAAAATAGAAAAGATAGATCAATGCCTTATAAATAAGCCTCTTTGAGGGGGAAATCTCCTTTACATTACACAAATGAACAATTCTTAGATGATACAAATGTCAAGACCTTCTTTCTATATATAGGATTCTAAGGGGTCATAATATAATCAGAGCCGACATAAAAATAATAATGTATGGGCATAATAATAACAATAGTGGGCTTCTATGGGGCGCAATAATAACAATATGGGGACGACATGGGCACAACAATATAATAAGGGGGGTGCACTAAAAAAAAATAAGGGGTTACACTAGTAGTATAGGGACCTAACATGCCCCTCTCCTTCAAAAAGTTTCTTCCTCAATGCTTTAGTAGTTATGGATGCTTCTGTATAAAATTATTGTCCTCCCATGTGGAATCTTGAGTGAGTAAGTCCTTCCACTTGATGAGATACTCTAAAATTGATCGATTTTGTAGCTATCGGGTTCTTGTTTCTGTGACTGCTCCAGGTTCCAATATGATTTTTTCTTCCTCATTAAGTTCTGGAAATATTGTTTGAACTGGGATCTTCTCATTATTTAAGGTCGCCATTTCTTACATGCATGTAGTCTTGCCAACATTTCCTTCTCATAAATCAGTTTTTGTAAATACTTTTCTTTGATTGGAAGACTTTCAAAAGCAATGGGTCTTTCTTCTTGCGTTAAAACATCACCAATTCCATTTCCTGATGCATCATATTCCACAATAAAGGTTTTTGTGAACTCTAGCATAGCTAAGACTGATGCTTGACACATTACCTCTTTACTATGTTCAAAGGCCTTTGTTGCTTCTGGAGTCCATGAAAATGCATATTTCTTCAATAATGTTATTTTTCATAATGCCTTCAATCTTCATTCTTATTTGATGATATCCTGAACAAAGATCCAACCTGGTGAAGTAAATTAATCCATGCAATTCATCCACTACTTCATCAATGACAGGAATGGGAAATTTATCTTTAATAGTGAGTTTTTTGAGCTCTCTATAATCTGGACACATGTGCCATGACCCATCCTTCTTGTGCATCAATAGTACTGGAGCAGAGAAAGTACTTTGACTAGCTTGAATTATACCAGCCTCTTGCATTTATGCAACCATACGTTCATTTTCACTCTTTTGGGCATAGGGATATCTGTAAGGCCTGATGTTTGGAGGAACACTTCCTGGAATCAAATGAATAGAATGATCATGATCATGAATAGGTGGGAGGCCTTTGGGAGTCTCCAATACCTTGGAATGATTGTCTAAGACTTTTTGGAGATCTGGAGAAATAGATGATTTCGATGTGGGAACCCCTGCTGAACATAATTGTGTGATTACACCTCATTTTTCTTTCTTTAGAAGCTTTATCAGTCTATTAGAGCTAATTATCTTTCCCAGTTTCCCTGTGATACCCCTTAATTCAACTTCCTTTCCTTTCGAAGAAAATTTCGTGATAAGTTCTTGAAAATTAAAAGCTATTGTACCCAAGGATTGTAGCCATTGGACACCTAGTACAACATCAACACCACGCATTGGAATGGAAAGAATTGGGCTATTTAATACATATTCTGCCATGGATATTTTGATATTATGGAACTTTCCAGACCAATTTATGGTCCCTCCACTTGCAACCATCACTTGACACTCTAGTGCTAGATATAGAAAGAAATTCAATTCCTTGGCTATCTTACAATGAATAAATTTATGGGTACTGCCCGAATCAATCAACACTATTACCTTTTTCTTCTTGATATGTCCTATCTTGATAGTTTGAGGAGTGGTAATTCTGACCAATGCATTACAAGATATGTTCGGATTCATTTCTTCTTCCTCGATGTGATCTTTCACTTCTTGAACCTTTTTCGTCTTGATATGTCCTATCTTGAGAGTTTGAGGAGTGGTAATTCTTTCCAATGCTTTACAAGATATGGTCAGATTCATTTCTTATTTCTTTGGTGTTGGTTTATGGTGTATATCCTCTTCTTTTGATGTTTCTTGATCCTTTTCTTCCTCTTCTTCAAAATTTGTGTAAAATAATTTCTTCTCAGCACACTTATGACCTTTAATGTATTTGTTATCACAATTGTAACAAATCCATTTTTCTCTTTTTCTTCCAATTGTTGTGGTGTCAACCTTGTGGGATGTGGAAGGCTAGAAGAAACAACACTTCCATCTTTATAGTTGTAAGGGGTAGACTTCATTGTTTCCATAATTTTTCTTTCCACTTATCTTGCCAACCTGAATGCCTTCTCTAATGAATCAGGTCCCCAAAGATGAACCTCATGTTGAATGTTATCCTTTAAAGTTCCTATGGAGACATCAATCCTCTACTTCTATGGAATATCATTTTCCCTTATATTCAATTTTTGAAAGTCCTCAATGTTCTTTGCCATTGAACACTTTTGTTTGAGATTTAGCAATTGGCTAAAGAAGGTGTTTCTCTTTGTATCCTCATAATGTGCTATCATTTATTTCATGGAAATTGACCACGTAACAAGTGGTTTACGGGAAAAAAACCCTTTATACCATAAAAATTGATTTAGTTCTAAATAATTTGATGCAATACTTATGTTTTGTAATAGTGGTACACCATGTAGATCAAAATATTTCTCCATCTATAGTATCCAATTTACCGAATCCTTGCCATCAAACTTCCTCATCTTGCTTTTTCTTGATTTTAGGAGCTCAATCTTGAAACCACTGTAGCTCTGTAATTTCAAATCTTTAAGTTCTAAAATTTCAGCCTGTAATAGCCCTCTGCGTCCTCTTTCTAACTCCATAAGACTGATCACAATTGGATTCTTGATGAAAGATTTATTCCCAATCTCCTACGATGACCTAATTATATACTAGCTCAGTATAGTGAACTTGTACGATGTACCACATGTCACAGTTTCAACCTTAGGTTCTACAAATTATACCCAAACAAAATAAAGTCCGTCCTCTTTTTGTAACTTCTTACGAAATTTCAATCTGATGCTCCGAGAGAAAGTTATGATGATTTTCCCAAGATCACCTATTTAGGATGTAATTCGACAGTCTGCAAAAACCCTAACTTCCTCAGATCATATATCCAAAAATATAGCGAGCTAATATCTGAAATTTGGACCTGAGGTTCAGATTGATTTCTTCTCAAATGAGTTTTTTTTAGCTTCTAAAACCTCGTAGAGAAAAAGTTATAGCGAAAATTCCATGATGACTTGATTTAGATGCAATTTTGGAGCTTGCAAAAACCCTAACTTCCTCATATCATATCTCTGAAAATATAGCGATACAAGAACTGAAATTCAGAACCAAGGTTCATCGCAATTTTGTCTCAACTGCGTTTTTTTTTTAGCTTTTTAAACATTGGAGAAAAAAAGTTATAGCAAAAATGGCACGATGACTTGTTTGGAGAAACGAAACCCGAGAATCCAAATCTCTGATATCAAATGTTATGAAACCAACTCACAAAAAGATAGAAGAGATAGATCAACACCTTAGAAATAAGCCTCTTCGAGGGAGAAACCTCCTTTACATTACACAAATGAAAAATTCTTAGATGATACAAATGACAAGACCTCCTTTCCATATATAGGAGTCTAAGGGGTCATAATATAATTAGAGCCGACATAACAATAATAATGTAAGGGAACAATAATAACTATAATGGGCTTCTATGGGGCATAATAATAACAATATGGGGATTAAATGGGCACAACAATATAATAAGGGGGTTGTACTAATAACAATAAGGGGTTACACTAGTAGTATTGGGACCTAAAATTAATTACATCTGTGTCCTTGATGTTGAAGCTCTTGGGTCCATGAAACTCGTCTTTTCTTCCATGAAAGTGTCATTCTCCCTCTGCATATTGAACCTAGTACTCTTCTCTCATACCTTCCTAACCCATGCATCCACCACAGGCTTATTACCCTTTTCTTTATCTTTGCATGTGGCCGCACCACTTTGTGTCACTATATTAATGTTTGGATCATCCTCACACGTTTGGATCTCATCATTTGTAAATTCTGCGTAGGTTGTTGATTCTTATTTTCCTGCATCTTAGTCATTAAAAAAGGGAAATCCTCTATCACTTGGTCAAACTATTGACAATACTAATAGGAAGGTTGAGTGGGGTTTTGACAATCCCGCACAAAATGTCCAGCTTTGCCATAGTTATAGCATATGACCTGACCCTGACCTTGTGTTATGGGTGGAATCAGCCTAGGGTCTTGGGTTGAGAAATCCAACAGAGAGGAGGGCATACAACATAAAGAGACACACAAACAAGAGGTATTACCTGGAGGTCCTACGTTTTAGGTCATTCCTATAGGGTCCAAAACCTCTTTTTCTTCCAATTCCTTAAAACCTACAACTCATTCAAGCAAAGCATGTACAACAACAGTAATAGAAAGCATGTTCATGATATAAGTGTTAGATCATATAAGCATGTAAGAAAATAAGCATTAACATGAGATTTTATAAGCAAATCATAACATAAATTAATGCATAAAGACCATAATCATCAGGAACAAGACAACACCTCTTTATTGATGTAAGCTAAAGAAAATATGGAAGAACTACAACCTGAGTCGTCTTCCAGCTCCAAGCGAAACTGTCCTCCATATATGTCCTGCCTGGGCCTCAACAATCCTCCTCCATAAGTATACACAAGGATGTTATGAAGGGATGATGGACATCTCAAGAAGGAAACAGGGGTTTCCTATGACTTGGGAGTGTAGAAGGCACAGGGATATCTTTAGACTTGATCAAGAATGTAATCAACTATAACATCAATATCTAATATTTTCTCCTCCCTTAGGCCTTCCCATGGAGGTTTATTTATACTACTCCAAATTAGTCTTTCCAGTTGGGAAATAGTTGGGCCACGGGCTATAGTAGGTGAGTATCAGGTCAAACCCATAAACCTCATCTAAATTAAGGGAGATTATATATTTTTTAATGTTTTAACACATATACATGGTTTGGGTATAGACTAACCCACCTGTGCACACGCTTTTGACAGGGCATAATCGCATATGGGATTTAATTTTTTTTTTTTTAGAAAATTGACCAAGTCTGGTAGGGAAGGGTTACCCTAGGCCATATCATAGAGCATAAAATTTACCAAGGGTGGTAAATGGTGCTATAAGAGATGCCCCCTAATATATTAGGTCAGAAGGGGTACATGATGGCCAAAATGTATTAAGTGTATAGAAAGAATCATGCCAGGACCTGAGAGGAGTTCACAAGATTTCAGCCTTCCAAGCCAGTGCAAGAGATCAGAAAGAAAGTTGTTATCTAAGGTGGGCATACCCATGTTCACAGATAATAAAGCATGTTTGCATATCAATTACAAAAGCGGACCCAATATGTATACAAGTATAAAGGAGCTAAAAATACACAGTGGATCATCTATTTATATCCATAGAAGTACATGTCACAATATCACATATAACGAACTGATCAACGATGCTGAAGTAGAAAGTTGATCACTGAAGTCATAAAGTTGATCCAAAAAAGTACCAAGTAAAATAGTGGAATAAATGGTACTGCATGCAACTCAGGTTCCAACATATAGGATGTTGTGATGAACTACAACATATAAGGTAGATGGTGTCACTAACAGAAATAGGAGGAATTGGCAAGTGAACCCACAAATGTTGATGCAAACCCGAGGCCTTCACCGACTGTCATGGTACATTTCTACACATTTTCAATAAATGATCTAAAGTTGACCATGTGAGAAATCGTTTGATTGCCGGTCATTGATGTATATCATTAACAAACGTGAGACTACTCACCAATAATGATGATGAGAGCCAAGGTACCCAATACAATATAACAAGTGCAAATAAATGATATTAAGTCAAACACTTGGAAGAATCTATCAATAAGGAGACAATGATGTATTCCCACTGTTGATAGTGAAGGATTCTGCCACTGATGATTGCAAACCCTAAGGTACTGCCAAATGGACTCTAGACCTTGTTTCTAGAGTAATGAGTTGAAGTCGATGGGAAAAGATATACTGGAACGAAGGAATTAAAAAATCCTTCATCAATCCAGCATGAGTGTAACCCATAGGCCAATAATGTGGAAGGAATTTGATGAAGAAATATGTAGTAGCCAAACTGAAGCACGATTCTGGTGTACACAAGATGTCGCTAGTGCATGACAGAAACCCTATGAACCAACCAATAATGAAAGCTGACACAAAGGTGAGGAATCCACCAATGGGGTCAAATGGAAACCAAGGTATTACACGAATCCCAATGTGTGATAATTAAAGTTCATGTTGAACACAACGGAAACCACTCAGTCAAAGACCCATGATACTGATCGATGCTGAGCACAAGGTCACCTATCAATGATGAAAATAGGGCCAAGGTGCAACTCTAGGTCTACTCTTAGAGCAATTTTTTGTAGTCAATAAAAGCAAGACCAGCCAACAAGAAATCAATGGAGACCTTCTCAAAATAGCATGAGTAAAGGACAAAATAGCTGATGTGATAATGAACATGACTCTGACAACCAGGGATGGCCGATTGAAAATAAGTTAAGAGACACCGTAGAAAGTTCGACTCAGGTTTACTTCCCTTGAACAAAAGCATGACTCAAATGTGACAATATGGCAGCATATGATAACTTTGTATAAGTTTGTCATGCAAGAGGCACAAAAAAACTCTCCATATGATTGGAAGAGACAACCAATCGGAGGAGTACTGACTCAATAACAAGGTTAAGGCTCTCCTAAGTCAACTAAAGCCCATCCCAATGGAGGAAATACTTGATTTTGAGTGCTTTGTTCAAGAGTGACACAAATGACTCTAGCTACCATTAATCATGGAATTAATGTCCCATTCCCACTCTTTTTGGAATATTTTTCTTTTTTCCTTTTCATATTTGGAAAGCTTGAAAAAAAATAAAATAATGGATATGGTACAGTCGAAAGAACGAGTGTCCAGATACATATGCTCTAGTTCTTGGGAGAGGAACATTCCTATGCTCAGTGCAAGGTGACAGAACTGGTCAATGACACTCAAATGAATGTTCTTTCGATGGGAAAAAGGTGTCAAGTTGCAGAGGCTAAGTGATTGCAAGGCTGATTTTGCAGAAAGGCATGGCTAAAAAGTGGCTTATACATAAGTCCACGTGAAGTCGACTTAAGGCCAAAAGGAAGCAAATAGTCAACATGCAATGAAGTGGTACAACTCAACACAAAGGAGCCTCTAGGGCATAAATCCTAAAAAGTAGCGAAGAAGTAAGAGAATGAAGCTTCAACGTACAAGTCATGGCGGGACTAAAGAGGACTCCCAAACCTACACAGTATAGCAACATGGTCAACATATTCTAGTGAGAATTTAACTAAGATTCCCATGTAAAGGTTGGCTCTACCACATAAGTCATGACACTTCTAAGCAACGAGAAGTTTCCACGTCATATCTTGGTGGGGTCGATCCTAAGGCCAAAATGGAAAAGGAAACTGATAAATGCATAATGCAGGTAAAAATCCTAACGTATATGCCAGTTTTGAGAACCAATACCTGTTAGAGTGGTTCAACCATAAAAATGCCCAAAGGAGAAGTATTTCAAGTTCTATAGACATAATTAGGAATACTAGACAAGAACTTAATACATCTCATATATAAAATTCAAATAAAAGCTTGTGTTATAGAATAAAAAACCTGAAAATGTGTACCTTATATGTACAATATGGTACAAGGAACCACATAGGATTATGGCTTATGCATAATAGTTCTTCAAGACAAACCCCTTGGGGGGCTTAGGCCAAGGACTCCTTTTATAGTTACAACTCATGGCTTCAAAAAGTTCCTCCTGTGAAGGCAAATCAACTTCCACGAAATAATGAGAACTAGAAGGATCAAAAGAGGGAATTAAGGGGTCCCATATCCCCATAGAAGAAATCACTCGGTCAACTACTAGGACCAAGTCCCGAGAAGGAAAATAATAGTTCGAAGGATCCTTCTCAGAAGCAATTAAACATTGAGGATACAATGCCACATAGTTGACCTGTATGCAGGTAGAGTCTACCTGAACACCTGGAACATACCAAGGGGTATTATGTAGTAAATTCAAATTAGGGGAGTTATTATCAGATGCAAGTTGATCAATAGTGACAATATTTCCATTATGAGAAAAATACATGACTCGAGAGAGTGAAGACACCACAACATTCATATCATAGAAAAAATCACACCCAAGTAGCATATTAAAGTCTAAAGGCTGATCAACCACCATCATATTGATAAAGACAACCTTCCCACCTAAGGTAATAAGAAATTGAGGAAGAACACCCATAGATTCACCAGGTCTTCTATCATAGGCTAACAACTCACTATTAGATGCCAACAACTTTGGAGAACCCAAAGTTTTCCAAGTCAATGAAGATATAATACTTGCATAGGATCCTTTATCCACCATTCATCGATAGACGTTTGTGGAATTAACTCTGACCCTTATTCGAAAAGGTGCAACAGAAGGAAGACGAGGCTCGACAAGATTATCCCAATCAAAGGAGACACTCCTAGAACTTGGAGGGGGTACACTTGAAGAGACCATAATTCCCCCTAGACCTGAAGACTCTGTACTAGAAATCAGGAAGACTTTGTTGTTAGGCACTCCACCCCCAAAAGAAGAGTGGAATCAGCTAGATATTATGCTAGCTCAACCACATCATCAACCAATGGTTGATGAGACTGTTGAGAAACCATAACAAATTCAGGAGTAGAAGAATGTTCAGACTCTGAACATATCCTTTGTACCACTCGAATACCAACTTAGGCACAAATGGTTAAGATGGCCTCCCTTACATATCTTACAAAGGAATTTAGGTTTAAATCTTATATGCCTAGGTTTCTGATTAACATCCATTTTTCCAACATGACTAGCAGTGGTTGGTGGAGAGTCCCCAACATGACTCGTAGAGGTTAGTGAATATTTTCTAGTATGAATTGTAGTGACTAGACTTATGCCCCCAATGTGACTTGCAGTGGTTGAAATCTCATCTCCAACATGACCTACAGCGGTTGGTGATGCTTTGCTAGTATGACTTGTAGTGACTAGACTTGTGCCCCTAGCATGACTTGTAGCGGCTAAAAGCTCATATCCAACTTGACTTGCAGGGTTTGGTGATGCTTCATGGATAAAACTATTATTCTTCTTCTCCTTCCTCTTTATCTTATTTTTATATCTCTTATTACAAGAGCGAGAAGAAAAAGGAATCCTAGATTTCTCTTTTGAAGAAGATGAACAATTAACACCCATTTGATGCCCTTGAAATAAAGCATTCATTTGAGAAGCTTGAAGATCATTTGGAATATTCGGAGCAGACGACAACCAAATTGGTAGTCCAACATTCAATCTAGGAATATTCAAAGTGCCCATCAAGGGGGTACCAACATTTCCAAAGAAAGGAAAAGAACAAGGATCCCCTTTTGGAAGGGTACCTTGGTTGGTCTCCATAGGAATATTGGTCATACCTAACTTATACGCAGATCCTTCCCTTATCGGATCGTACAGATGACCTTCCAAGGAAGAGAGATGCACAGTCAAAACCTTTTCCCTTAAGGAGGCAACTCCACAACTTTCAAAAGAAATATAAAATTTCTTTCAAGACCAATGGAGTGGTTGGTCAGTCACTCATAATCTAAGTTCCAAAAGTGACAAGGAAAATCCACCTAAAGCCAACTAAATACAAAGATAAAAGAGCACTCCACTATAAATTCCCTAAAGATACAACCAATCAAGCAACTTCTGAGTATTTCTACTCCGGGTGATGAGGACCAGACACTAAAATAGAAGTAAGGGACCTTTCGAGGATAGTTTGGGATAATTACAACCCGTGCCAACCAGCGAAGGTGATAGAAATAGTGACATTGACCTTGAGACAAAATCCTTTGTCAGTGCAAGTACCCAAGCTTCACGAGGATACCCTCCATAAGTACTAATGAATGTGATGCAACGTCTTCCTCGGGTGCCGCGGGATTCCCCTCTGTAGTGACCTATGTGGTCCCTAGGAATAGTAACAATGGAGACTAGTTCATATCAAACGTTGGGCAGAACATTCTCGGGGAAGGATCCAACAAGTAGGAGAGGGGGTATCCCTCTTTCTTTGTCTTCACTTTCCCTTGTGCTTGACTCCCAGTCACGGTGCTTTCCCGGTCTTTCTAACGACGCTAGATTTCACTCATTATTCAACATCTATGTTTAACAATTTGAGTGGCCTTGCAGAGTTAAATCTCCACTCACCTATTTCGAGGCCCTAAAGAGCTAGACTTGTTGATGGAATTAATGACAAATCAAAAAAAATTCTAGTTCTTTTTAATTAAGCGCTTGATTTTAAATGGTTTTTCTTTAGGTCACGAGTAAAATGAGAGTGAAAATTATGGTGTTTTGATGCAAAAGAAATAAATAGAAACTTAGCTATATGCAAATGAATCTATTTTTCTTCGATGAAAATATATTTCTATAAGGTTCTACAAATAAAATTATTAAAGAAAAAAAATAAAAAATTCAGGATCATGCTCCACACACTCAAAATCTAACAAAATGACTAAAATGCTTACAGTGCAAACTAAATTAATGCAAGTATAATGATGATGCAAGATTCTATGGATGCTCATATAATAAGAAAATGTATTCCTTTACAAGATCAATAGGCCAACTTGAATACAAGGAAGGTGCAAATTCAATGACAAACATCCCTCGAAACCAAGAAAAATCAATTGAAGAAAGTTCACAATTTCTCAAAAATAATGAAGAAAACAAAAACAATAACCGAAAAAGAAAAACAAAGGCAAGAACTATGTTTTTGTCTTTTTATTTTTTAAAAGACCTAAAGAATCTTTTGAGAACAAAAAGACTACTAAACTTCAAAGACCAAAAACAAGCATAAAGAGTCCCAAAATTCGCAAGTTATGCACGTCATTAATATAATGAAACTAGAAACAACAAAGGACTACAGACTTGCATAGATTGATTTGAACTACAATATAAAAGAATTCAGCAAATCCAAAGAACATCAAAAAAGACTTTCAATATTGCCAAAGAGGCACTCAAAAAACCATGAAAAACAAAATAGGTCAACCAAAAAAAAGGAAAGCAAAGCAAAGCAATCTAAAAATTGGGTTATAAACAAAACTACAACCAGTTTATTATTCCAAAAAGTTAGAACAACCAAGAACTTCTACAAGAAGCCTTGAACCTAAAGCCCACACTGAAACTTTACTCAAAAGTAAAATCCTTGGTTGATTAGGCTTTTCAACAAGAAGAATATTAGAAATTGAAAACTAGCAAGAAAGCAGAGCTTCAATGATAGTGAACGACCAAAAAATAACAAAAACCACAAGGCAACAATCTTAACTAGGCCAAATATTTTGAAAACTTCATTCAAAATAAGGTATACGTGATTGTGCAAAAGCACAAGAGTGTGTATACATGACTAAAACACAAAAAATTCGTGTATACGCGAGTCTATTTGAAGAAACTAACATACATACGCTACTGTATCCTTTGAGAAGTGCGTATATAAATGTCAAACAAGAAATAACAAATTCAGGCATGATCCAAAAGATTAGACTTGATTTCCAGGAAGTGAACAGGTCACAGACACTATAAAAGCAAGAAATCAATCAAGAACGCCATGATCAAGAAGAAAGGAAAAACAAAATTGTTTTCCCCAGTGGAGTCACCAATTCTATTACAGTAGAATCACCCTAGGGTCTTGGGTTGAGAACCCCAACATAGTAGAGGGAATACAACATAAAGAGACACACAAACAAGTAGTCCTAATACTTAAACTACTGAAGTAGGAAGAAGAGGTATTACTCGAAGGTCCTACATTTGAGGTCGTTCCCATAGGGTCAAAACCCTCTGCTTCTTCCAATCCCTTAAAACCTACAACTCATTCAAGAAAATCTTGTACAACAACAATAATAGAAAGAATTTTCATGATATAAGTGTTAAATCATATAAGCATGTAAGAAAATAAGCATTAACATGAGATTTTATAAGCAAATCATAACATAAATTAATGCATAAAGACCATAATCTTTAGGAACAAGGCAACGCCTCTTTATTGATGTAATCTAAATAAAATAAAAAAGAAATACAACCTCACTCGTCCATCGGATCCAAGTGAAACCGTCCTCCAGATACATCCTTCCCAAGCCTCAACAATCCTCCTCCATAGCTTTAAGGACTTTAGGTACTTACCTCGTAGACCTTTGAAAAATCAGTGCTCAGCTTCACTGTAGGATACTGATGTGTCAATTGTGAATTCAGTAATAAAGTCTCTCATAATACTATCAATCCAGTAGTAAACAAATATTGTAACCTTATTTTTTGTCTCCTTAAGTCGCTTAATCAACTCTAGTATCCACATAGGAGGACTCTGCTATTTCCAAAATGGTTCCTTTGTTGCTAGTTTTGAAAGTCACTCACGCATCTTGTTAGTGAACAATGCAAAAAAAGATCTCATGCTGTTCTGTATAGATATACCTATGTAACCACCATTCTGTCGATTGGCGCATATTTCTATTTTCCTATGCTGAAATTTTTTGTAACTTCAGATCTACCCAATCTTGGATCTCTTTTATAGTCAGTCACCACATCACACATCACTCAGATAGATCCTGGTATTACCAATGGAACCACTTTTTGGCTTCAGGGGCTTAGACCCAGGTTCAGAGTTAGTCTGCGCTAACCAACAAAACCATATACTACAGGCCCTTTCAGCAACGATTTGCATAGCGCAGATCACAATCTCACCCGAGGAAATATTGGGAGATGCTAGAACTAGGTTTCTGCATCCATAGGGGCTATGTAGTGTGGTTGTAAGGATTCTTCCAGTCCAGGGCTTAATCTAACCTTCGTGAATCATTAAACTTATTTTTATAGTTGGAGAGTGTTTTCTTACTTAACAGACTTTAGAGTTGCGTGTAACTAGTCTAACATGCATTATTCATCATATAAAACAGTATTTGAACCTTCACGATGTAGTTACAAAATAAATATACAAAAGTGAACCTTAATTTAGTAGAAATACAAAAACCACGTGAACATATAAAAATACACAGATATGTTCCAAATTCTTCTTTATTATTTCAAATCTTCATTGTTACAATCTTTTTACCCTGCACACGCAACTGCAGTGGTCTGTGCACACCACTGTAGACTTACCAAGGTCTCCACACACACAACTGCAAGAGCCTTCCCCTTCACCTGAATACAGAAAGATATCACAATTACAGGCTCAAAATCATAACATCAATTATTGCCTTTGAATCACAAAGGCAACCCTTTATATATCATTTTCCTTACAATACCATGGTCCACAAACCATCGACCGAGCTCAAAATAGTTGAATTTATTCCATCCCTTTACAAATTAAGGGGCTTTGACCCTCTATAAGGCCCATTTGACTCCTAGAACTCTACGTGAATCACGCTCTATTTCTCAAAGTTCAGGGACTGTACATGACTTAGAAAAAACTTGGACCTAGGGGACCGCTACCCAACATGTCACGGGATAACTTCTTCCCATACCATGTAAACATTGTGGTTTGAGGTACTTTGGGAACTTATTCCAGGAGGGCTCTGGTGTTGTTGGGAGGGTTCGTACTGAGTACTTACCACTCTTTGATGGGGGAAGGGATGTTGCATTACTACAGGTTGTTGGTTTTTCACCCCTTTCCCCCCACTGTCTTTCATCCTTTTCAACTCAGGGAGTTGACAACAATGATGGGTGTAATTAACATATTCCCCGAAAATGGAAAAAGCATGATTAGTCCATAGACTCGAGTTCTTGTTTTTCCTCTATGGGTTGTTATTGGTGTGTCCCTATTTTTTATTCCAGTTGGGGTTGCCCCCAGCTTGTGTTGGCAGAGGTTGTTGCTGATTTATGCCCCCTATCTAGGCTCTCCCTTTGGTTTGCTCCTTTTTTCTAGGCGGAAATAGGTGTATTAGCTATGTTAAACTATTCAACTGATTTTTTTTATTGAGCGAGAGAGGGTTGCACTATATTAACCCCTACATTAGCCTATGTTGATGGGTTATTCTGTTGAGGCACAGGTAAAGAGAAATAATCTTCTGTTGTCCTTGATTGGGATATGAGTTCTGGGAAGGGGGAACTTATTCCATGTTCCTAGGGGGGTATTGATTTCCTGATGGGGGAGGATATGGGCCACCCTACATGGGAGGGTATTAGCTACCCTTCGTAGGCTGATATTGGCTGACTTGTATAGTAGGATTCTGCATAGGCATAGGTTGACTAGAGTAATATCCTGTGTGGTGTGGTGGTGGTACTATAGCACCGAATGGTTGGCCAGTGGAAGTGTATCCAGGGCACTGGAAGGTTTTGTTGGGTTGTTTTTGGGTTGTGGTCCCAATCAATCCATCAGCCTCATTTGATGCGCCTAGTTTCTCTTGTTCAAAAGTTTGCAGGCATGGGCCATCTAGAAGAATATGGTAGAGGTATCAAGATTGTGTGTATATGAGCTCTAATTGTTGAGCTTTGCTAATGGCCTCTTCCTTATTTTTTAGGAATGAATTAGCCACATCTTTTAAGATTTCTGATGTGAGGGATCTCAAAAATAGGTCGATGAGTATTTTATATTCCAAACGTACTCTGCACAAGGTATGACGTTTCTGCCATTCATGGATGTGATTTGATATGTACATAGCAGGTGTTTGTTTGAAATGGGGAAGGAATTCCAGGCTCGAGTCCTCGTGAACTAGGAGTTGGAAGAATGTAAGGAATGTTGTGACTAGGGAACTAAAGTTCCCATGTGACCCAAAAGGTTGGTCTATGTACCATTTTGTTGCAGGTCCCGTGACGGTGCATTGAAAGAGTCATAATCAAATAGTATCATCTGTAATACTATTGGATGAAGGTGAAAGGTCATGACATGATTCCCTGGCTCTTATCCTTGTTTCCCTTCAAATTTTGGAACGTATGAAGGCAGATTGGTGGGAATGGGTGGCCAATTCTGGTCATGTGAAATTGGGCCATTGGTTAACTTGCTTAAATAAGGAATATTTAAAGAAGATAAAAATGGGATTTGTAACTTGTTTGTCATCACAAAATGATTTTGAACACTTGTATTTAAAGGAGTTCCTTGATGAAAATGGTTACCTTGGTGAGTACTGTGTGGACTCCCCAAAGGGGAGTTGTGTGGGCTCCACTATGGGGTTGTGTGTGGGGTACCCTAAGGGGTAATGAATGAGGTGCTTTGATGAGGAGGGGTCCAGATCAAATTTTCACTGATAGAGGAAGACCTTATAATAGTGGTTGTGTGGTGTCGTCTACACCTAAATGGAGATATACATGACACAGCTCTCGATAATGGGGGGAGGTTTTGCAAACATTTAGATCGATGGGGTGATGTGGGGTCCCCTATGGTGTCGATTAGAGTGTGTGTTACATTGTGTGATTGAGGGAAGGAGATAAATCTCAAAGCATGCAAATCACATACATAAAACAAAGCGAAAATAAAATTATTACTTTCCATTTAACTTAGACTATGTGATCAATCAAACAAAAAAATGGTTTTTGCTTGTTTTTGCATCTGATAAATGATACTCTAAAGACCTTCTGTCCTTTCCACTCACAAAATTACTGGACCTTGCAGAGATATCTGTTGATGGGTACTAGGGCAACGTCCTAAAATAACTAGAAATGATTTCTAAGAGATGAAGAATCAACCAATGTAACATATGAGCTGTTAGTGTCAATTTTTGTAGCCTTCTTATAGTGATCAAACATGCTCTTACAAAGTGATTTTAAGGTGTCAAGGTCAAATTTTGTCATTTCAGTGAGTCTTCAAGCAAAATTTGGTCACTAGGCATTAGGTCTAGGGTTTGAATTTACTCCTTTCAAATTTGTCCAAATATCAGTCCATGTCACCATTCAGCTGAGTGCACCATCATTCAAAGGGTTTTCATCATCATGTCAGGGTCCAATGGGTCCTTTTACACCTTGTTCATGCTTCAGTTGCACCTAGGTAAAGTTCATTTCTCTCTCCTAGGGTTTCGAAGGTAATCTCTCTGGACGATCAAATCATTAGCAAAAATTGTATCCGGATGTTCATACACCTTTCCCTATCCTTAATGTATCTTATTAAACAATTCCCATCACTAAGATCCCCCGAATTCCTCATCTTTGCACAAACCCTAGTTTCTTGCTACAACTTGACAATTTTCTACACTAGGCCTGTGTTTTGCCCTTTTGGACCCCTTCCCCTCACTCAATATTTGAAATTCCACTTTCCCCTACTTTTTAACATCCCTCCGTACTTCCCAAAATTTTCACAAGAATTTAGAAGCCACTTATCCCCTTCATTTCACTTCATTTCGACAAATCCCCTCTTCCACACATCGGGATAGGTTTTACTCCAATGATGTTTCTGAGCAATAAAAGATGCATTTTGGAAAACTAAGAGAGGTTTTTGTCCATAATAGTCCAAGGAAGAACAACCTCCTTCACTTTTTACATAGGTGTCATGGTTTCAAAGAAAAGAAAAGAACACCTCCATATTACCAATGTATGAGTTTCCATCAGTGTTTATGGTGTTTCAATCGGTTAAAAACAAAACCCTAGTTCCTTGCAAAGTTGTGTTGAGAAAATCGCCTAGGGTTTGTAAAATTGCAGTTTTGGCTGTTGTATCCCCATTTTCATTTTGATTTCACTACACTTCACTCATATTAATTTCCCTCTCCCCTTTCATTCACACTCACCTATCCCCTTATCCCTAAAACTAAAAACCCTAATACCTAATCCCACTATTCCCAAACCCTATTCAAATATCCCCAAACCCTAATTGCTATCCCAAAGCCTAAATAATATTCCCTAAATGCTTTCATTTGCCAAAACCCTACAGCTAGCCTCAAATCCTCCCCTCATTAGTCCCACTCATCCATGGAGCTCAAAAACATGGAAGCAACCGGCAAGTTGCTAAGAGAAGGAAAACCAAGTCGACAACACTTGAAAGGGAAATTCAAGCTGAGTGTGAATCTTGGCTTGAGAGGACAAAATTGCAGTTGGGAAAGGATGCTAGAGAATGCCAACAAAGAGAAGACATTGTTGAGGCACATGGCCTACCATTACTTGGCCAAAAACAAAAGTTGCAAGGCAAGAATCAGGAGCTTGAAAGCAAAGTTGAAAAGGGCATCGAGGAGGTGAAAGGAGCATGATAGACTTCAGATATTGGCTGAGACTTACTTGGCCCAACACAATGCTTGATGGAGGAGACTCAGCCCAAATTTCAAAAAATTTGGGGCACTTTTTCATTTTTTGGAATTTTTGGCACTAAAACACAGAAATTTCTACCCTATGCGTTGCGCCACGTGGCGCTCGCTTTTTCTAGGAGCCTGCAAATAAAAAAACTCAGCGTTTTTTGATTTGGCATGAAAAACTATGCTTGCCTACTTATGGCCAAGAAATTTGGGCAGGTTTTGAGCCCTCAAAAAGGTCAAAAACACTCAAAAAATGACCTCACTACCCCTATTTTGACACACAGGAAGCAATGTTGGGAGAATGGACTTTTGGAGGGGCAAATGGAGGCCAAATTGAAAAATTTCACTTGGATTGGAAAGTAGACAGGTAGATCTTTCCAACACGCACACCTAGATCTCATTTGGACACTAGGAAGGCCTCCAAAAGTGGGTCCAAACAGGCATGATGCATAGAGAATCAGGCGCAACGCATAGAGGAAAAATTGCCAGTTTGACCAAGTTTTGCTCTGTTTTTCGCCCAGCTTTGTCTAGTTTGACTTTTTCACTATCCTAATAGCAAATTTTTGATGTAGTTTGATGAAAATTGATGGATCATGATGTAAATATGTTAAATTTTTACTTGTAGAGGTAGATTCATCAGTTTAAAAGTTGTTTGAAACTAAATGAATCAGTTCCCTTGTTTCTAGAGGCATGCTGTTATGTTGCCTAGTTTCTAGTTCTCAGTTTAGAATCAGTTGGATCAGCTCCTAAACATGTGTGCTAGACCCCTAGAGGCAAGGATGAGCTATGTTTGTCTATATTATGTTGTTTTTCAGTCATTAGCATGGTTGGACTCTTGAGAAAGCATTGAGCTTCATTGTACACTCATATTTTTGTTTTGGATAAGGAATTGAGACCAGGATTTGCAGCACTCTTTGGGAATCATGTGGAAATGTTTCTTGGTACAGTGCTTATCTTTGTAATTGTGAATTTGTTTATGTGATTGCATGCCATTATCTATCTCATTTCTTCTGAACTAAACAAACAAGAGTGATCCGAATTTAAACAGGAACGCAACAAATTACAGAGATAACCATATACACAAAGATGCAGCGGAAATAATACTTCATTTCATTAATGGAAAATACTGAAATATGCTTACAGACAGAAATGGAAATAAACTAGCTAGGGCGATGGTAGCTTATCTCTGAGAAGAGATGTGATGGCTACATGCCTCTGAACTGTGTTACAATGAGGCTCGAAGGCCTATTTATTGTTGAGAAACAATGGAAAAACCCTTCACATTCCAAAACCTAACCCTAGGAGATGAAACGCCAAACTGTGGGCCCCGTTTGGGGGTAAGTTGGTACATCAACTTCCCGGGGTCGTAACTTTGGCATATGATCTCCGTTTGACGCATACAATAGCTCATTAGAAAGATCTATCCGAGCACTAACGGGCAACACGAGTCCATTCCATGGACTCGTGTTGCCCCCAGATTCCCCAAAAAACGTCGTTTAGGGCCTCAAAATGGCTCCGGAAGTTCAGGACCCGAAAAACTGCTAAAAATAGTAAGTTGTGCTACAATTAAGGAAACTGAAAATGCTGAGAAAGACAATGGTGGGGGTCCAGGTGGACTTGGCAGGTGGCCACCAATATCCACCTGGATCAAAGAGTGTAAGTAGAATCCATTGAAAGTGCAGTGCTCTACTTGAAGTTTTCTTTAGTTATTTGATGTTTTCAGCTGTTTGGGGAGGATTCATGGTTGCTCTTGCCCTCTTCAACACCTCACCTATCTATTCCTTCCATCTCACTCAAATTTAAGTTCCAAAACAATTTACCACCTTTCCCCATTGAGATCTCTGCAGAACTAAGCCTCAATCCCCGCACCCCAAAATGTGCCTTTCCCTCTGAGCCAACAAAACACTATTTTATTAAATCAACTTTCTTGCACGTATACCTAGCCTAAAATCAGAAGATATTTCAGTCATATTAAGCCCCATAGATCATTATTTGTTGAGATTGACCTGGAGAGAGCCCTCTCCTGACCTGGTAGGGCTAGCTACCAGGCTGAGCATGGTTTGATGTTGGCCCTGGATCCTACCTTTTCAGCCTGAGGTAAATCTAGGCCCCAACATAGTGGTGACCATACTGGGGAGACAATATTATTTGTTTGTTAAGTGTTCTTGCTTTATAAACTACAGACAGAGCCTGAAGTTATGCTAGGAAGCCTTCGAATTTCACATTGCTTTGCAAGTGCACAAGTAGATAAAAGCTACTTCAATCAATCTTCGGTCTAGTCTTATAAGCTGAACATCTGACTTGAAAATTGCCCCAGTAACATGTATCAAGTTTAGATTTGATTGTTGATGGTGAACAACGATCAGACACAACAAGGCTAAAATTATTCACCTAGCGATTCCAAATCATTTTCGAGATCAGATCCAAAGACTCCACCGGAGGATGCACCCGGCCAGCAGAAACATGAAAGCACAATATGGAAAGATCAGGTATTCAAGTTGGAATTTCATCCAAGACAATTTGTTCTTTGTCATAGATTATTTCTTCTCTTTTCCCAAGAATGTCAAGAAGGCTTTGCAAAGTATACTATGTTTGAGAAGAGATCCTCGGCTTGCATTTGATTCCTTCCCTTTGAAGATTGTGAATACCAAATATTTGCATGCCTTTGAGCTTGATCAAGACCCTTCTTCTGAATCTTGTGATGACCGTCTTCAAACTAATGAGCCTCAAGAGATCAGGACTGATTCTACACCTTCTGTACATATTCCTATACCTTGTAAAATTCCAGATCGATACAAGCCTCTGATTTTACCTCCTATATTCCATGTTTTCCCTAAAAACCATGACCTATATCTACCAAGATTTGATGGTGAACGCGACAATATCATTCCTGAGAGACATGTATTGAATTTTGAGTCTTATCTTGACCTTTTTGAAGTTGATGAAGAAGATGTCAGTATTAGGCTTTTTGCTCTTTCTTTGCAAGGCAAAGTCAAGAGTTGGTTCAAAACCTTGCTTGATGCAAGCATCTCAGATTTCCAGTAGTTCGTCAAAGTTTCCCTCAACAGGTGGGTGGTAAGACAAAACCCTTTCTTTATTATAGAAGAGTATAACCAGCTGAAAAGTTTGCCAGGGGAGACAGTACAACAATTTTCTGCCAGGTTTAACAAAGTCTATTTTTCGATGCCAGTTAATATAATACCTCCTCCTGGATTGGCTCTCTTGCACTACCGGGGTGCCTTTGATATGGAAATGGAGTTTCAGTTGAGAGAAAGGAAACTTGCAACACTTGAAGAGATGTAGAAAAGTGCAGTAGATGTAGAGGCACATTTGCTGATCCGAAGGGCAAAGTTGAAGGAAGAAGAGATGAAAAATATAGATCCAAATGAATCGACATCTCTAGAGGTAAAGCTTGACATTTTGGTAAGTGCAGTAGAAGAGATGATGCAAATTATCACCACAAGGAATGAGTTTATTGTTCAAGCCCATGGCTCGCTGATTGAAGAAGAACAAGTTGCTGATCCAAAACATCTTCTTTCTTATCCCAGTTGTCATAGATCTGATAATGATTGTTTTGTAGATCATCTTGGAGAAGAGAGATATGTTGATATGACATGTATGCTTGATGATGTGTTTTATACTGATGATTTGCCTCAATTTGATCAATATGATGATGATTATGTTCTCCAAACAGAAGCTAATATTGCAGACAAATCAACAGCTAGTTTGTGGGAGGAAGAAGTTCACTTTCAGCAGTTCGAATATAGTGATCAGTCGTCACATATAAGCTATGGAAATGACGAGGAAAGTGAAGTAAATTTTGAAGCAAGTGAAGGATCTTTGCCTTTTTGTTTTTCTTCATTTCAGCTCATTAGAGACAACTTTCATGCTATCAGAGATGGGGAAAAGATCTAGGGTATCCATCCCTATAGGTGCAGGTGTGGGCTTGAGATGACTGAAATATCTATGGTATCCCTATAGTAATTTTTCCAGCATAACATTGTCCGGCCAAGGGAGATAAAGAGAGAATGAAAGATAAAGATAGAGATAAAGGGGGAGTGGAAGCCTGATTTCACTCACAAACTCTCCCAAATTGAAAAAGTTGCTCAATCTTCTTATGTTCAAGTAAGTTAACACCTCCATATTGCCAATGTATGAGTTTCAATCAGTGTTTATGGTGTTTCAATCGGTTAAAAACAAAACCCTAGTTCCTTGCAAAGTTGTGTTGAGAAAATTGCCAAGGGTTTGCAAAATTGCGTTTTTGCCATTGTATCCCCATTTTCATTTTTCTTTCACTACACTTCACTCATATTACTTTCCCTCTCCCCTTTCATTCACACTCACCTATCCCTTTATCCCTAAAACTAAAAACCCTAATACCTAATCCCACTATTCCCAAACCCTATTCAAATATCCCCAAACTCTAATTGCTATCCCAAAGCCTAAATAATATTCCCTAAACCCTTTCATTCGCCAAAACCATATAGCTAGCCTCAAATCCTCCCCTCATTAGTCCCACTCATCCATGGAGCTTAAAAACATGCAAGCAACCAGCAAGTTGTTAAGAGAAGGAAAACCAAGTCGACAACACTTGAAAGGGAAATTCAAGTTGAGTGTGAATCTTGGCTTGAGAGGACAAACTTGAATTTGGGAAAGTATGCTAGAGAATGCCAACAAATAGAAGACATTGTTGAGGCACATGGCCTACCATTACTTGGTGAAAAACAAAAGTTGCAAGGCAAGAATCAGGAGCTTGAAAGCAAAGTTGAAAAGGGCATCGAGGAGGCGAAAGGAGCATGATAGACTTAAAATATTGGCTAAGGCTTCCTTGGCCCAACACAATGCTTTATGGAGGAGACTCAGCCCAAATTTCAAAAAAATTGGGGCACTTTTTACATTTTTGGAATTTTTGGCACTAAAACACATAAATTTTTGCCCTATGCGTCGCACCACGTGGCGCTCAATTTTGCAAGGAGCCTCCAAATCACAAAAACTCAAGATTTTTGGATTTGGCATGAAAAATTATGCTTGCCTACTTATGGCCAAGAAATTTGGGCAGGTTTTGAGCCCTCAAAAAGGTCAAAAACACTCAAAAAATGACCTCACTGCCCCTATTTTGACACACAGGAAGCAGTGTTGGGAGAATGGACTTTTGGAGGGGAAAATGGAGGCGAAATTGAAAAATTCCACTTTGGTTGGAAAGTAGACAGAAAGACCTTTCCAAAACGCACATTTGGAGCTCATTTGGACACCAGGAAGGCCTCCAAGAGTGGGTCCAAATAGGCATGACGCATAGAGAATCAGGCGCAGCGCATAGAGGAAAAATTGCTAGTTTGACCAAGTTTTACTCTGTTTTTTTCCCAGATGAAATGTAAACAGAATTGAAAAGAAAGAGATGTAGCTCTCAGGTGTGGCCTGCACCTAGGGACTACACTCACAAAACTTGAGAGATCACTCTCGTCCACTCTATTCACTAATCAATCAAAGATTACATCATTAAATACAATACTAGGAAATAGGAAGTTGCACCCAAACCCCATAACTATAGGAACTAATCCTAAACTAGGGAGAAAGTTACAACAACGTAACTATTTTCTCCATTAATATCAAAATAATATTAATTATTCTCAACTCCCCCCCTTAATGGAGAAAGGGTTCTCCTGGACTCCTAGCATCTTTCTAAACAATTCAAATTTCACTCGTGCAAGAGGCTTTGTAAAAATATTTGCCACATTGTCACAAGTTTTACAATATTTAAAAGCAATTTCTTTTGACTGTATTTTCTCTCTAACAAAATGGAACTAAGTGTCTATATGTTTGGTGTTTTTGTGAAACATTGGATTGTATGCTAATTTTATGGTGCTCTGGTTGTCGCTTTTGATAGAAGTGGGTTGTTTCTGTTCTTTCCCTGCATCTTTGAGAAGTCTCCTCAACCAGATTGCTTCACATGTTGCTGCACACAATGCTTGATACTCAGCTTCACATGACGACAAAGCTACAATACTCTGTTTCTTGCTGCTCCATGCTATGACTCCGAAGCCTATGTTGAATGCATAACCTGTGATGGACTTCCAATCATCCAGGTTACCTGCCTAGTCTGAGTCTGAAAAACCTGCTAGAGTAACATCAGATACATCAGTGTATAAAATACCAAAATGAACAGTACCACAAAGATACCTCAACACGCTTTTTTCTGCTGTCCAGTGACTTTCACACGGTTTCGACATGAATTGGCTCAACACACTAACTGAGTATGCCAAGTCAGGTCTGGTTGTTGTAAGATATATCGGGCTGCCAACCAGTTTTCTGTACATTGTGGCATCTACCTCCTTAGTGCCATCGTCACTGCTCAATTTCAGATTTTGCTGCAAAGGTGTCGCTGCTGATCTACACCGATCCATCCCAAACGTTTCCAACAGATTTCTAGCATACTTCCCTTGGGTAAGAAAAGTTTGCCCAGTATCTCTGAATACTTCTAATCCCAGACAAAAGTTAAGGCTTCCGAGATTTTTCATCTCAAAGACTTATGCCATGAGCCTTTTGATTCCTCTGATTAAGTCATCTACATTTCCTGTTAGAATCATATCATCCACATATAGAGAAATCAAAATAATCTGCCCTTGATTATTGTACTTGGTATACAAATTTGGGTCATTTAAGCTTCTATGGAAACCATGCTTTATAAAGAAAGAATCAACCTTTTCATACCAAGACCTGGGGTCTTGCTTTAATCCATATAAAGCCTTTTTCAACCTACAAACAAGTTGTTCCTGCCCCTGCTTTACAAATCCTTCTGGTTGTACTAAGTAAATTTCTTCTTTTAAATCACCATTTAAAAATGCAAATTTAACATCTAGTTGGTGTAATTCCCAATTACATTTAGTAGCTAAAGCAATAAGTAATCTGATTGTATTTAGCTTTGCTACAGGTGCAAAAGTATCATCAAAATCAATACCTTCCTGCTGTGAGTATCCTTTTGCAACCAACCTAGCTTTTAACTTATCTATACTTCCATCTGCATTAATTTTGGGATTAAACAGCCATTTACTTCCTATAGGTGTTTTGTTTTTAGGCAGCTCTACTAATTCCCAAGTATTATTTCTAAGAATTGATTCCATCTCCTCATTCATTGCAGCTCTCCATTCCTCAAATTGACTAGCTTCTTTATAATTATAGGGCTCTATAATGTTCAAAAACTTTGACATCAACGCATAGTTTCTCAACTTCAATGGTAATTGAGTCTTCCTACTTGACCTCCTTGGTAGGGGACTTACCTCAAATTTGTTTTCTTCTGCCATAACTGGGCCTGCTTTTTCATCTTCTTGTTGTTCTTCTTCATTCTCTTCTTTCTGCTCCTGTTCCTGCTCCCTTTCATCCTCGCTGCTTTCCTCCAACAGCAATGGAATGTGCCAATCATCTCCAACATCAACTTTCCTTCCTTGTAACTGTTCATGAAAGACTACATCTCTACTTGCAAATGTCTTACGAGACTCAGGATTGAATAGTTTGTATGCTTTAAACTCTGTACCATAACCAACAAGGATACATTTTACTGCCTTAGGGTCTAGTTTCTTTCTATCAGCTTTGGGTACATGTGCAAATGCCTTTGACCCAAAGACTCTTAAATGGTTTACTGCTGGTTTAGATCCATATAAGGCTTCAAAAGGGGTTTTGAAGCCAAGAAACGTAGTAGGACTTCTATTTTTCAAATATACAACAGTATTTATCGCCTCTGCCCAAAAAATATTAGATAGACCTTTACCTTGCAGCATGCTCCTTGCGCATTCCACCAAGGTTCTGTTTTTACGCTCTGCAACTCTGTTTTGTTGTGGTGTGTGCGGTACTGTATACTGTTGAACAATCCCGTGAGATTTGCAGTATTTCATGAATTCCTTTGATTTGTATTCTCCTCCTTGATCAGATCAGAGAATTTTAATACTTTTTCCAAACTGTTTTTCCACCAGGGTTTTGAAATCTATAAAACATTGGAAAGTCTGACTTTTCTTGTTTAAAAAATAAACCCATGAATACCTAGTGCAGTCATTAGTAAACAACAAAAAATAGTATGCTCCTCCTAGCGACCTTGTTTGCATGGGACCACATACATCAGTGTGCACTAGCTCTAAGATTCCTGTTTGCCTCCTCCTATCATGCACAGGGAACTGTTCTCTGTGCATCTTTCCTAAGGCACAACCATCATAGTTTAACTGAATATTACGAAAGATGGGGAGACCTTCGACCATACCTTTCTTCTGTAACAACATGAGATCCTGCAGATTCAAATGACCAAACCTCTAATGCCAGAGTTGTTCAGCTGTCGACTCTCCTGCAACCATGGCTTGCTTTGATATACTTTTTTCATCCAATCTGTATAGGCTTCCAATTCGCATGCCTGTTGCAACAATTTCATTCCTGCAATCCTTTATCACACAGTGAGTCTTGAAGAATTCGACATGCATATCTTGATCAGCCATCATGGATACAGATATCAGGTTTTTCTTTATTCCAGGTACATATAAAACATTTGAAAGGTGACTAATCTTTCCATTTGGTAACTTAACTGAAATCACCCCATGACCTTTGATCTGATATCCATTATCATCCCCTAGATATATTTTTGATCCATTTATAATTTCTTCAAGAATATCAAAAAATTTCTTATTACCTGTCATGTGAGAGGATGCTCCGGAATCGACATACCAGATTTCATCTTCATTCGATGCTGAAAGGGCACAGTCGACTGTGAACAGTCGAAATTCATGACTGAAGTTTTCTTCTACAACAAAATATCCCCTGTGTTTTGGATTTACCTGTCTCCTCCTTGCCTCATCAGCCTGTTTCTTATAATAACAATCTCTCTGTATATGACCCTTCTTTCCACAATAAAAGCATTTCTCTTCAGAATGATTTACAAGCATACCTTTATGACAGTGATTTTTATGTGTTGTTCCTCCTTTCTGGACTGATTGCTGTTGTGACTGCTTCCCTTTGGATAGTCGTCGTTTTGCCATCAGCGCAAGATCGTCACTTTGGGGGTTCATATTCAGATTATGCCACGTCGCTCTTCCTCTTGCTGCAAGATCGCAGTGAGATCATCAAACGTGGGTGTTTTCTCCCTTGCCGAGACTCCAGTGATGAAATTTTGGAAATCATCACGCATCCCATTCATTGTAATTGCAACAAGATCTTCATCAGCCACCGCCACTCCAATGGCCCCCAATCCGTCTTTACCATCCTTAATTCGCACAACAAATGCAGTAGCAGACTCCCTTTCATCCATCCTCACTGAAAGTAGCTTGCTTTTCAGAGCCAAAACTCTGTTTGCATTCTGGGTTTCATACGGATTCTTGATTTTCGTCCAAATCTCTGCGGACTTTTTGCAGTCTCTGATGTGTGCAATGACATTGTCTTTCACAGACATCTTCAACAGGACTTTGGCCTTGTTTTCTCGTTTTTCCCAGTCTTCCTTCTGTGTGGTTGCAGTAGGCTTCTGCTCATCGCCTGTCACTATAGTCCAAGCGTTCGCACCTTCGAGTAAGGTCTGGATCTTAAACTTCCAATTCGTGAAGTTAGACCCATTGAGTTTACCAGATTCGTTAAGGTAAGATTCCATTGTATTACTCATTATGAATCTACTTAAAAACAACGAAAACAATACCTGTCAGATGGATCTGTCACCTCTGCCACCGATCTACAGTGTCTGGCACTCCCGCTCCAATGAGCAAATTTAGCATTTTCAACATAGCCGAAATAATGATCTGATCACAATTGATCCGATCCACCTCTCCTGGATTGATCTGCCACTTCGTCGATCCTGATCTCCCTGCAGATCGCCAAGCGAAGTCGAGGTTTCCCGCATATCACCTCTGGCGCTTTCCCGATCTATCTCTCCTAGACGGATCTGTAACTCCGTCGATTTGCACCGTTTGCAAACCACCAAATGAAGTTCACACTATTCACAGATCCCCTTGGCGCTACCCTGAGCAAAAAATCCGCGCTAATTAAAAATCGGTGTAAGTATCTTAATTGGCGTGATTTTCTCGGTAAAATCCCGCGCTAATCGGGTTTTCTGGCGCGTTGGCGCGATTTATCCCTCAAAATCCGCGCTAATCAGGCTTCTGGCGTGACTGTCAGTGCAAAATCCGCGCTAATCCGCCTTTCCACTCAGAAAAAAAAAAAATCTGAGTCCGAGCGAGGTGTTCTGCAGTCCACCTGCTCAATTGAGCACACAGCTCTCGTGTACACACAGCCACACAGGTGACAAAAGATCAGGCTCACTCAAGCTGAGCTCTGATACCAAGATAAAATGTGAACAAAATTGAAAAGAAAGAGATGTAGCTCTCAGGTGTGGCCTGCACCTGGGGACTACACTCACAAAACTTGAGAGATCACTCTCGTCCACTCTATTCACTAATCAATCAAAGATTACATCATTAAATACAATACTAGGAAATAGGAAGTTGCACCCAAACCCCATAACTATAGGAACTAATCCTAAACTAGGCAGAAAGTTACAACAACGTAACTATTTTCTCCATTAATATCAAAATAATATTAATTATTCTCAACTGCTTTGTCTAGTTTGACTTTTTCACTATCCTAATAGCAAATTTGTGATGTAATTTGATGAACTTTGATGGATCATGATGTAAATATGTTAAATTTTCACTTGTAGAGGTAGATTCATCAGTTTAAAGGTTGTTTGAAATTGAATGAATCAGTTCCCTTGTTTCTAGAGGCATGCTGTTATGTTGCCTAGTTTCTAGTTCTCATTTTAGAATCAGTTGGATCTGCTCCTAAAAATGTGTGCTCGACCCCTAGAGGAAGGGATGAGCAATTTTTTTTCTATATTATGTTTTTTTTTAGTCATTAGCATGGTTGGACTCTTGAGAAAGCATTGAGCTTCATTGTACACTCATATTTTTGGCTAAGGAATTGAGACCAAGATTTGCAGCACTCTTTGGGATTCATGTGGCAATGTGTCTTGGTACAATGCTTCTCTTTGTAATTGTGAATTTGTTTATGTGATTGCATGCCATTATCCACCTCATTTCTTCTGAACTAAACAAGCAAGAGTGTAAGTAGAATCCATTGAAAGTGAAGTGCTCTACTTGAAGTTTGCTTTAGTTATTTGATGTTTTCAGCTATTTGGGGAGGATTCATGATTGCTCTTGCCCTCTTCAACACCTCCAGTATATTCCTTCCATCTCACTCAAATTTAAGTGCCAAAACAATTGCCTACCTTTCCCCATTGAGATCTCTGCAGAACTGAGCCTCAATCCCCGCACCGCAAAATGTGCCTTTCCCTCTGAGCCAACAAAACAATATTTTATTAAATCAACTTTCTTGCACGTATACCTAGCCTAAAATCAGAATATATTTCAGCCATCTCAAGCCCACACCTCCACCTATAGGGATGGATACCCTAGATTTTTGCCACTAAATTACCTTTGTGCCACATGATAATTCCAGTATTTATCTTATTGGTAAACAGTTACCAGTATCGGGCACTAGGCGGGTCGAGTAGCCCCAAATAGTACTGCACACTCTCGACCTAAGCTGAACCCCCTCTGAATCGAGTCTCTGCCATGCTCAAGTATTCTTTTCCGTGGGATTATTGAAGGATTTTAATCACCCTAAAATTCAAATTCTATGTTTCAAATATGTAACATGACCATGGCAACTTATGGGATTTCTACCCCCAATCGTCCTAACCTGAAATATTAATTATTTTGTGGCCCATGTGGGGAATTTTTTTGGTTCAAGTTATGATTGCTTTTAAGAGCCTTGCTTTTCTTAGGGTGTGATATGTAAGCCAAAATAAGCTAAGTACAAAAAACTTTGGAAACTGGATGACTTCTTATAGAAGAATATAGTGTGTGATGTGTAATTGTGTGCAAGTGGGAAAGTGAACATTCAAAGCATGATAAGATGTGGATTTGTGATGATCCTTTTCAATATCTTCCTAATTACACTATTTTTTTATTTTCCCTTGCATGAAAAAGAAATAATGCATGGATAATGGACCACTTACTCTTTTTCCTATTACACTACGTGAGTTTCAATAAAGGGAAATGGAAACTTAAGTGCTTTAAGAAAGTTTTCATATGCAAGCCCAGGTTCGTATATGAGATGCAAAGGAAGTAGAGATTACTTACCTTTTGTAATAACACTTAATCCTAGTCCCAAAAATGAAGAAAAATAAATACTTTGGTAAGTAACAAGATTTATGGATCATGGGCCACTTACTCCTTTACTAATTAAGCTATGTGAGAAATGTAAAAACACGCAATATAATCTAATTACCCTAATAATTATGATAAGTAAATAATTAAGTAATCTAAACCGATTGGAAAAAAAATTGCAAAGGTGAAGGAAATTCACTAAAGGCTGTGAATCACCTGAGAAAAGTGAAATTACAATGATTTTTATGCTTTCTAGAAACTATGCGGGTTTTATATGCACAAATTTGCCTGCACGTCTTTTTGAACGAAAGAAGCATAGTTGACAAAAAATAATGAACAATCAAGTTTTTTGGCTGACAACAGGTCCCACAAGTCTTGCAAAAATTCCATAAAGATGTTGCACGCCCAATGAGGTGATACGGAGAGAGGGCTCTGCAAACACAACCGTTATATTAAATAAAAGAAACTAGTGGAGTCGCCAATTACTATAGTAGTGTTTTTGTAACAATAAGATACCAAAAGACACCTCCTTAGCAGTTGATTTTTCCCTACAGAGGAATACAAACAATTTGGTTGTCGTTAGTGGACAAGCAAGAAGAAACAAAGCATTTCAAATGGTGAGAACAATGCACATACAAACATAAACTAAAACAAAGAGATAAACACACAAATAATGTTTAATGAAGCAGACAAGAATTTTTTTTATGGAAAATGGCTCTGTTTATTGAATGTTGGTGGTAGAAGATGAATACAATAGATGAATACTAAACACTTTAAGATAATTCTTTGAGCTATGGTGCTAAGAAATCCTCAGTAAGAAGGTTCCTTTCCTCAATATCTTTGAAAGCTTCTCCTCTCTATCAAATAAGTATCAAGGATCTCTCAATGGTGAAATCCTCTCCACACTAGAATGATGGATTACTAAGAAGCAACTCTGCTAACATAATAGCGCTCTACTTTTTCTACTTCAATAATGAAATGAAGGATTTCTCTAATAGTAATTTTTCCATCATAACATTGTCTTCTCTTTGGTTCTCCCATGGCTTGTTTATATATAATTTTTTGAATCTCTCTTCCCTCTCTTGGTTCATGAATGAAAGTGACTTATGAGTAGGACAAGATGATTCCATTGAGGGTTGCATATCTTCAGGGTGAATCAAATTCGGCTGTCCTTGACTGTAACATGTCATGGAATCATCTTCCAAGTGTGGGAAGTGGTCCTAAAGTTGTTGAGTCGACCTTTTCTTCGATCTTGTGGCTTTCAATGGAAATGCCCCACAATTGTAATTTATTCCTAAGGATAAGCTGCACTGTCCAATTTTATACATAAGACTTTACAAGAAATTATTTTTTTGAACTTCATAACGTTTTCAACTGGAAAATCTTAACTTTTACATTCTGCTGGACGACTTTGGGAGTATTTTGGATTGTAACAATAAGTGTACGATTTTCTGGTATTAACACCCCTCTCTCTTTCTCTCCCCCCACTCTATATATCTTTACTTCCATTTACATATTTGTTTATTTATATATCTCTTCTTCCCTTTATGTCTTTATCTCCTTCCCTTTTTTCCTTCTCTCTCTCCCCCTTACTCTGTCACTATCTGTCTCCTTCTCTCCCCCCATTACTCTCTCTCTTGCTTCATCTCACTCTCTCTTTCTCTATCCCCCACTCTCTATCTCTCTATTTCCATATACATATTTATTTATTTCTCTTTATCTCTTATTCCCTCTTTTTCACTAGCTCCTTCCTTCTCTCTCTCTCTCTCTCTCTCTCTCTCTCTCTCTCTCTCTATATATATATATATATATATATATATAATTTTTCCTCTCTCTTCTTCCCTCTCTCTACCCTCCTCTTTCCCCTTGTGCTGCTTTTGTACCTCTCTCTCTCTCTCTCTCTCTCTCTCTCTCTCTCAATCTATACCTATATATCCTTCCCTATCTCTCCCTCTCCCTTACTCCCTCACTATATCTATCCCTCTCTCCCCCAAACACACTCTCTCTCTTCGCCTTTCTGTCTTTTTCTCTATCTCTCTCCTCCTAAATCCACATCCATCATATAGCTCTATGTCCTTGTCCCTCCTTGTATTCTTTTAATCTCTTTATATCACTACCACTCCCCCCACCCTCCCCTCTCTCTCTCGTCTCTCAATCTCCCTCTCCTCCTTTCTCTCCTTCCTCTATCTCTTTCTCTGTCTTTTCCTCCACTCTCTATCTCTCTATTTCCATTTACATATTTGTTTATGACTCTATATCTCCTCTTCCATATCTATCTCTATCTCCCTCCCACTCTTAATATTTCTCTCTCCCATACTCTCTATCTCTCTATTTCCATATACATATTTGTCTATGTCTCTCTATCTCTTCTTCTATATTTTTCTAAAGCTCCCTCCTTCTCTCCTTCTCTCTCTCTCTGACTCCCTCACTATCTCTCTCTCTCTCTCTCTTCCCCGTCACTCTCTTTCTCGTCCTCTCTCTCTCACTCTTTATCTCTCCATCACTCTCTCTCCCTCTCACACACACACACACATTTTTTCTCTCATCTTCCATCTCTCTACCCTCCTCTTTCCTCTCACACTACTTCTATTCCTCTATCTCTTCTTTCCTCGCTCTCTCTTCCCTCAATCTCTACCTCTATATCCTTCCCTCTCTCTCCCTCTCCCTCACTCCCTCACTATATCTATTCCTCTCTCCTCCAAACACACACACTCTCTTCACCTTTTCCTCTTTTTCTCTATCTCTCTCCTCCTTGCTCCATATCCAAGCTATAGCTCTATCTCTCTTTCCCTCATATTCTTATCAATATCTTTGTATCACTACCCACCCCTCCTCTCTCTCATTCTCTCTCTTCTTCCCTATCTCTCTCTCTCCTCTATCAATCTCCCTCCCCTCCTTTCTCTCCTTCCTCCATCTCTTTCGCTCTCTTTATTTCTCTTTCCCCTCACTCTCTATCTCTCTATTTCCATTTACATATTTGTTTATGAATCTATATCTCTTCTCCCATGTATGTCTCTCTGTCTCTCTGTCGCTGTCTCTCTCTCTCCCCCCTATTTCCCCCTCACAACACTTCTCTACCTATCTATCTTATTCTCCCTCTCACCCTCTCCCCTCCATCTTTATCTATATCTGCCTCCCTCTCTCTCTCTCCCCTCCATAACTGTCTCTCCCTCCCTCCCTTTCTCCCCCTCACACTCCTTCTCTACCTATATCTTTCCCCTCCCTCTTTGTCTCTACCTCCCTCATTCTCTCTACCTCTCTCTCACTCCCTCACTGTCTCTATCCCTCTCTTCCCATCACCCTCTCTCTATTTTCCTCTACCTCTTTGTCTCTCTATATCTCTTCTCCTCTCTTTGTCTCACCAATATAGCTCTATCTATATCACATCCAATCTTCTAATATGTCTATTTCTCTCACCACCTCTCTCTTTGTCTCTATAGTTGATTCTATGTCTCTCCTCTTCTCTTCCACTCATCCTATGACTCTCGATCTCTCCTCACTCAACCCTTCTCTCCCTCTCTCTCTCCCTCCCTCCCTCAAGACCCCCTTCTCTCCATTTTTCTCTCTTCATCCTCTCCTTATCTTTCTCTTCCCTCCCTAGTGCCCATACTCTTTCTCTCAATCTATCCCTCCCTCATCACTCACAAACACACTCTCTCTCTTTTTCTTTCTCTCTTACTCCCTCCCTTTTCCTCTATCTCCCCTCTCTAGTTTTGTTAATATCTCGCTTCTCTCCTTCTCTTGCCCCCTTGTCTCTCCATATCTATTTGCCTCTCTCTCTCTCTCTCTCACTCCCTCTTCCTCCATATTTCTCTCACTCTCCATCCCTAACCTGTCTCTCTCCCCCTCCCTCCCCCTTCCTCTATTTCTCTATTCTTCCCTCCCTCACTCAATCTATGCTTCAAAAAAAACCCCCTCCAATTATTTCTTTGTCTCTTCCTCCAACTATATGTCTATCTCTCTCACTTTATCCTTCTCTATCTCCCTCCCTCTCTCTCTTTCACTCCCTCCCATCTAGCTCTATTTAGATCTCAACCCCCCCCCCATCTCTCTCTCTCTCTCTCTCTCTCTCTCTCTATTATATATATATTATATATATATATATATATATATATATATATATATATATATATATATATATATATATATATATATATATCCTCCTCCCTCTATCTTCCTTGTCTAGCTCTATCTCTATCCCTCCCTATCTTCTCTCTCTCTTTCTAGATCTATTTCTATCTCCCTGCTTCTTCCTTATCCCCCCACCTATCTCTCTTTCTTCCATGTCTATCTATCTTTATATCTCTCACTCCATCTTCCTCTCTCTCTCTCTATTCCCCCCCTCCCCCCCCCCCACTCCCCCCCTTTCTTTATTTCTTTATTTCTTTATCCCTCCATCCCTCATTCAATCTATGCTTCACAACAACCCCACTCCAAATCTTCCTCTCTATGGTCTATCTTTGTCTCCATCTCCCTTCATTTATCCTTCTCCATTTCTCCTTTAATCACACTTTCTCCCTCACTTTGTCTCCCTTTCTCACTCTCTTTTTCCCAGCATCATCTCTCTATCTCTCATTCTTCCTCTCTCCCTCTCCCTTGCCCCACAAATCTCTCTCTCTCTCTCCCCCCATGTCAAGCACAAATATCTCCCACCCTCTCCCTTCCCAGGCTTTTTTCATATCTCTCTCACTTTTCAACTATAACTCACTCTCTCCCCTCACTCATCATCTCATTCTTCCCCACCATCCCCCTTCTCTCTCTCTCTCTCTCTCTCTCTCTCTCTCTCTCTCTCCCCCTTCTCCCTCCCCCTCTCTCCCTCACCACTTCCTCTAAATCACCTCAAACATTTCCCACCAGCTTTGTCTTCCCCAACCCCCCTTTATCTCTATCTTTATCTTTCATTCTCTCTTTATATCCCTTGGCCCCTCTCTCACCCTTCACACGGTCCTCCCCTAAACCCACCTCAAGCATTTCCTTTGTGATAAATTCATTATCCAAAAGACACATGTGTGTGTTCCTACCACTAGAAATACACATACAATTTTGGCACTACGAATGCACACATATTATTGGCACTAAAAATGTTCATCTGTTAGGGATGCACAAATTTTTTTTGAACTTAAATTTTTCCTAGCAAAAATCTTATGTGCATAGTGACTTGGTGGCTTTAGATATAGGTTCGAGATCATGAAATCGATGGTTTGAGTTGCAAATGCATGAAAACATCAATGAGAAAACACATATGTATCTCTATCTTTGATGTTATTTTTCTATAAGCTAGACAATTTAGTTTCCCTTAAAACTACATATAAATATAAAGTCCAATTTGTAGATTCTAAATATATAGTTAAAAAGAAAATTAATATCTTTTACTATTTTTAATATACTTTTCTCTTGACATATATCAAAATCTTAAAATACATGCCTTGTCTATTTTGGCTATAATTCTTTTGGGCCTTGAGCATTTGGAAAAAAATTATGGTGTAGTAGATGGCATTAAGACTTGTAATCTAAAAGAAAAAAGATTGTTTGATAAGGGTAAGACCCTTTTAGGTTGCACTCATGGAAAGGTCTAATAATTTCAAGGATATAATCTATTTAATAATTACACACACATAATTAAGATTATAAATTTTAGAAAAATAGTTGTGCACATGAACAATCTATTCTCTACAACTCCATAAGTTTTTGTAGAAAGATTCCATCATTTAGATAATCAAAGATTGCACTAACAAAAACATATGCATTATATTTTGCATGAATAAAAACATACCAATGTTAGAAAAATTAAAAATGCACATAGCTAGAGACATTCTACATAGAAATTATATATTTCAAAAGTCAACTCATTTTCCTACATTTCATCTTTTCAAACAATCTTCAAATTCATTGCCTAAGTACCTCTAATCATCCTTCCAATTTAACATATTGTTATTTTTCCCAATTTGTATTGTCATAAATAAATTATGAGAAGCAAACTTAAACTTACATCCACCCATTATCCAACTTTTTCTTTTATTATTATTATTAAATTATGATTTTTTAAAGAAAATTTCCAACTTCTTATGGGGTCGCAGATCATATCAGTCCAATATCCATTTAGTGAAGATGGATTCTATTTCAAGGCCGAAGAAGTTGGGTGGATGGGGCCTTCTGCACATGCGATCTTTCGGCAAAGCCCTTCTATGCAAATCTCTTCTTAGAGGAATCTATGGCAAAAGTCAGTGGAGCATCATCATTAATCAAAAATATCTCAAAGGAAGGTGCATGGTTTTCTGGTACAGGAGGCAAACATTGGGCATCAGAAGAGGATCCTCTATATGGCTAAGCTTTAGAAAGATCCAGTCTTTCTTCATGAAGAATTTAAGATGGAGACTTTCCTCAGGATCGAGTATTCATATTGGTTTTGACACAACCTTGTATAAGCTGGAATCGATGATTCCCCCTGCCTTGCTCTCCTTCTTCTACTCAAGAGGCCTCTTCATGTGGAATAAGCTAATTAAAACATGGTCCTCTCAGAATCCAGTTTGGAAGGATGGGGTCGAATTATCCTTGCCCCTCTCTCTTCGCCCCTTATGGTTATCAGCTATCAACAGCTTTTCAAGCAAAGGAATCATTCAATCGGGTTCAAAGGATGAACTGATTTGGTCACTCGAGAAATCCTCTCAACCTATCTGCGTCAGAGATCTATATGTTGCTTTCTCATCCGGCCAGCCGCCATCCTCCCCCATTTTTCCACTCAAATTTTGGAAAACATCTTGTCCGCTCAAGATGATTCTTTTCTCATGGCTTCTCTTCTCGGACAGGAATCTCACCTGGGAGGTTCTCCAAAGAAAGGGATGGCAGGGTCCGGGAAGATGTCAAATGTGCCTTTCTGAAGCTGAATCCAATACACACATGTTCTTCCAATGTGCCTCATCTTCTACAATCTGGTATGACTTGTCTTTGATTTATGGTTTTTCTCACCGGGTTTTTAAATCTGTTCAGGATGGTTTCAATTGGTGGAGTGTTCAGAATCCTACCTGGCGTACTTTATTCATTCTCACCTGTTGGTTCTTATGGAAATGGAGAAATGATCGCATTTTCCAGGACTCCAGGACGCCCCTTGCTTCTATCTTGGTCTCAATTTCGGGTTTCATGCCTCCTTCGGATTAATCACAGACCCTGGTCTGCTTTTAGCAAGCTCTTTTTGGACCTATATGCTTTCTTATTTGCAGCACTTGCTGATCCTGCACATTTTAAATCTATTTTGATGTTGGCTTCACTACCTCCTCGTGAAGCGTTATGTGTTTGTTTTTCTCTGGCTAATATGTTGTATGATAATTGGTGATAGTATCTGATACAATTTGTCATTATGTTGACTATGCTTTACCGATTCTCATGTATATTGATCTTTATATTCTCTTAATATAATCCATGATGATTTTCTCTCTGAAAAAAATGTTTTTAAATTTTTCGGTAAAATAAATACATATTTATTATTTTAAAAATAATTAAAATGTAAATCAACCCAAAGAAGAGGTGAAACAAAACCCATTTGGTTAAAATAGATTCTAATATTTGTATTAAAATAATTAAAATGCAAGTAACTCCAAAAAGGAAGTCGAACAAATCCACTGGATTATTGGACCAAACATAAAAACAATAATCACTAATAAAAAGAGGTATTCAACAATGGTAAAATAAAATGAAATAAAGAATTTAATGAAAGAAAATATGCAAAGTCCATATTCCAGTTATTCTCGATAAGTGTAATTTCATAGGACAATAAGTAGATTATTTAAAAATATATAAATTTAATCCTGGCTCCTAATTACATGTTTCAAGATGTGTATATCTAAACTTATATTACAAATTAATATTGGACTTAGACAATAGTAACTATTAATTATTCAACAAAAATTATATCACAACGTTCTTTGATTCAGTAACAGATGAGTGTTGTTCCATTGTATTTGCTCATCAAGCATGTCCATTATTTTGATGATAAAAAAATTAATACACCATGTTCATCATTATGCATGTTCAACAATCAACAATGCCTCGCCTTTACAATTTTTAAATATTCTGTTAATTTTATATTTTCTAGAAATGTTTTTATTCATAAAATTACAGGAAGCGGGAAAAAAATTGATGAAATTAATCTAAATAAATTTCAAATAAATTATAAATGTGAACTTATCAATAGATACATCATTTCAATCTCCACGGAATTTAAAAGTACAACCGTTTCAGCCTAGTTTAAAAAAGGTGTTGTTTTTATGTGTTTTTTGGAATTTCAAGTGTTGGTAGAAAGTTTTGAGGTGAAATTTTGATTTGTGTTATTTAAACTTATTTTTTAATTGTATATATGGATTAAACACCCTGAAAAATCTAGAACACTTCAATTGTGCAGGAGTTATTCATCAAACTTATCATTTCAATAAATTCTTACCGTATTTTAGAGAAATTAGATAAAAACACACTAAAAAAACTTCCAAAAAAATCTCTAAACACAACTTAATAAAATAAATTGATCCAAAAAACCATAAATATTTTTAGCTATATTTAAAAATCTTAATCACTGTCATTGATCTTTAAAAATTTAAATGCTTTTAGGTTTTTGACCATTCTAATCCATTTTCACTATTTAATAGTGCTAATCCATTTTCAGTATAAAAACAAGATTCAACACTTCTATCATCAAATAAGAAAGAGAAAAAAATAACCCTTCGATCTCTGAACCAATTTACTCTGTCGATAGACAACTTCGTTCGTTAATAACATATAACGTACCTTTTACGTTTATTCGTTTAAACTGCAATACAAGAGTTGTTTATTGAGTAAACATAAATAACATACAATACAAAAATTTACATACAATACACTAAGAGTTATTTCCTCGTTTAACATACAATACAAAACTTATTTATTCAGTAAAGGATATTGAATAAGCTTTCTAGCTCTTTTCATGCCGTCGATCACCGTCCAGAGCTTAAAGATGTCGAACTGAGCCATCCGTTTCCGTTTGATCGGCTTGTGCTCCGAATTTCCTGGATAAGGCTCACCTCCGGATCAGCGGTAGCAGGACACACATTGACGCTTACGCTAGATTCATCAAGAACTTTCACCCACGAATCCATATGGACGTCAGGGAGAGGAGCTTCACCTTCCAGTATTTGACACACTTGCCGTATCCCCGGCCTTAACGTCGGCTCGGTATTGGAGCACAATAATCCCACTTTCAACACCTTCTCCATTTCGGCCTCCTCGTACTCGTTCCCCAGCTTCGGATCTGCCGCATCTAGCAGACGCGCTTTGGCGTACAGCGCCCAGACCCAGTCCACCAAGAACAGTCGTTCAGAGTCCATAGACAGGTCCACGGGTTTCCTCCCGCACGCCACTTCCAACAGCAGAACGCCAAAGCTGAACATGTCAGAGCTGGGAGTGGCCTTTCCCGTCTGTATGAGCTCCGGCGCTATGTATCCCAACGTTCCCACCACATGAGTCGTTCCAGGATTCTCGCTGTGTTCATAAAGCCGGGCGAGGCCGAAGTCCCCCAGCCGAGCGTTGAGATCTGAATCCAGCAGTACGTTGCTCGATTTGATGTCTCTGTGGATGACCCTCTTCTCCCATTCTTCGTGCAGATAAAGTAGCCCTGCTGCCACGCCCTTCAGGATCGCGTATCTCCGAGGCCATGGCAGGATGGTCATTGGCTTCCCGAATATGAGTCTATCCAGGCTGCCGTTGGGCATGTAGTCGTAAACTATGAATAGTTGCTTCCGTATCCTGCACCAGCCTCGGAGAGGAACCAGGTTCCTGTGCTGCGTGCGCCCCATGGTCGAGATCTCTGCCACGAACCCCTTCATTCCCTCCGTGAACTCCTTCATTAGAGATTTCACCGCAACTTCATGGCCGCTGCTAGGGAGAACGCCCTTGTAAACCTTGCCGAAACCCCCCTCCCCGAGAACGTTTTCTTCCCGGAATTCGTTCGTGGCGATGTTGAGCTCTCTGTAAGTGAATCTATGCGGCCAGAACTCATTCTCCCATTCCTCAACTGTTTCTCTCATGAACTTGCCTCTTTTGATCAAAACGGCAATGGCCGCAGCTACAACAGAGAAGACAACCAGAGTGGTCACTGTAACGCTGGCTATCCATCGGTGGTTGGGACGCTTGGAATACATTTTAGCAAACGAAGGGAGACGCGAGATATCGAGTGCGGGCGCCGTGCCTTCTGTGGTGAAGCTCCACGCCAACACGTAATGGTCTTCGATGAAATTCCCCGTAGCCGCTGAAAAGCCAACGAACATCTCCTCTTGCAGAACGCTCTGCAGATCGACTTTCTGAGATATGAGCGGCTTCTTCGGTCTGGGCAAGCCGGCCAACGTTATGGTAACGTTGACCTGGCTTTGCAGACTGTCGTAATCGATCCAGGCCTGTATGTTCTGTCCGCCCTTGAGGTTGATTCGGTTGAACTCCTCCCCATTCCAGTACCCGGCGGGCTCGGTCTTGAGCGAGATGAGGCTATTAATATCTACGCCCACATGATTGCCGTCAGGATCATCCAATTCCACACTCTGCACCGGATCGAATTCCACTGCGAACAAGTGATTGTATGATTTCCCGTTGCTCGTAATGTTAAGCAAACCCAGATACTCGGAAGCCAGACCGCCGATTATAGTTTTGAAGGGCGTGACCATGAAAGCCAGACCGTGCCCGCCTTCGTCAGAGGGGGGATGCACCATGCTGAAAACGAAAGTGGTGCTGAAGGAGGAAAGCGTCCCGTGGCTTTTCATCTGCACAGGAGTTGAATACAGCCCCCGGCCGAGCACCCAAGGCGTGTGATTTGTGAGGGCCAGTACCGATCGGGAGGGAATGAGTGAAGCAGCAGCCTCCAAGATCAAGTTGGTTCCATTGAAGCCATCGAAGACAAAAGTTGTAGGAAAAACTGGTATGACAAGGGAGATGAAGGCTATAACAGTGAGGCAGCCCACACAGGGCCGTAAAAAATAGGAGAGATGCAATTCCTTCTCCATGATTCCATCTATTTTTTTCCAATGTTCATTACATATCTTATAAACTACCTAATATAGAAATATAGATACCGTGGACAAATAATGAACGCATAGTGTTATCAACAACGGAGTGTGAATATCGACCACAACTATTCTTGTATTTTCAGCTAAACACGGGACACGCCGCCCGCCGAGCTGTTCAATCAAGGAGGCGAAATGTCAACGAATTCACACCAATAGTCAACGGTTGCAGAGACTTAACAACCATCTTCACCATCCACGCCTTGAATTTGAGTTCGTTTTATTGAATAGTCTCGTTTTATTTAGAGACGTCTAATTAAGTCTACTAAAATCTTTACAAAAATGTCCAGCAAATGAACTCCAATGTGTGCGCCTTCTTTCAAAGATTATATATTGGGTTTTGGAAAAAACTTTACACAAAATGCATAATAAGAATCTAAAGAAAAAGCTCAATGTTACCGTAACGTTGGTCAGCTTTTTGGAATTAGCATATATTTAATTGTACTTTATTGAGATTAATAATAGAATCATGTATGATAATCTAGTTATTTCACGAATGAGTTTTATTAATGTCTTAATCTAATGATATTGTTTTTTGCTTTGAAAGTTATAGAAATTCTCGTCATATTTTGAAAAAATTCGGTAAGGATTTTTGTAAATCCAAGTAAAAGCTGTCAAATTTCATAAATTTAGGTGCTCTAGAAGTTTTTGATGGTGCTGAATCCATTTCCACCATCAAAATCATGATTCAAATAGTGCCGCTACAAAAAAATAAAATAAAATTTCTGCCCGGATTCCAGCAACTTTTGGCCGTTCAGGCAATTCCTCTACCTCCGTAGATGACTCCTTTATTAATTTTTATTTATATGAGATAATTATCTAATGATTAGATGGCTAGTTAGTTCGGATCATCTTCACACTAATTTAGATTCACTGTTAGACGCATTATTATATTAGTTCAACCATGTAAAATATATTGCATTGAATTGTATTATCTCATAATTCTATTTTTCATGCATGAATAGAATTCATAAATTATTTTCTCTATCAATTTCCTTTCTTCTTTCCTTGTCATTTTTGCTTATGGTTTTCTAGCTAGATCCAAATTGTGTAGGTTCAGCTACAACTTCACATGGTATCAGAGCCAACGGGTGCTAAGAAGAAGGAGCATAAACAATCTATTTGCAGGAATGGAAGATTGGAGATATCGAAAAGAATGGAGTTTCCACTTTTCACAATTCTTGTGTCATATAACTATTTCGAATGGAAGCCAAAGATTCTACTTCAACTCAAAAGTAAAGGCTTGTATCACAGTACCATGAAAACAAATATTGAATCAAAATCCACAATTGAAAAATACAAATATTTCAACCACATGGGCAATGCCTTCAATCTCCTATGCTTATCAATTTCTCCATAATTGTTGTTTCATGTTGAAGAATGCACCACTCCAAATCAAGTTTGTAACACTTTGGAGAAACTCTTTGGGAAGCAAGATGATATGTGGGTTCACATCCTTGAAAATGAGCTTATCTCATTAGATCAAATTAGTTTCGAAATTTTTAATTATTTCTTCACGGGGTTCAAAGCCTTGTTACTCGAGTTGAAAGAATGCAAAATCGACATATCCAAGCAAGAAATCCAATTAATTCTTACAATATTGTCAAAATTGCATCTAGTGTATGTTATATTTGTCTTCACTTTTCAAGTAGTCGGGATTGCAATAGGCGCAACCTAGAGGATGTCCAAACATGAAGCTTTTATTGAGTCCTTGATACATGAGCAAGATAAGCTCATAAACATGGGCATATTGAAAAGTTTCAAATCGCATGCACTCGCTATGCATGATAGGGGAAAGGCCAAACATGAAATCCAATCAAAAATATAAATGAAAAGGAAAGCTAATGAACCAAATCCAAGAAAGGGAGGAAATCCCATAACTCCAAATAAATCTACCAACTTGAAGAAAAAGAAGAAAAAGAAGAATGAAATGGGGAAATCAAAATGCAACTATTATGACTGTGGTTACCATCTGGATTCATCATTATGAATATGACAATTGACCTCATGGCACGGACTATTCAACAAAAAAATCTTGGTGACTTTGTTTTAGAGGGTGCCAACAAGAATCAGGGAGAAAGAACACCCAAAACAAGAGGGAATTCACATGCATTAATTGGTATTCATTCTTCTCCTAATGCATTCATCATATATTTTGGAGCTTCACATCACATGTAAGCCAAAAAAATATGTTCTCTCATCTTTAAAAACATATGTTGGTCCTATTCTCATGGGATATGATTCTTTGATAGAGGAAACTAGACAACGGAGGGTCGATCTTGGAGATGGAAGTTTGAGAATGTCCTACATACTCCAAATATTTCACTAAATCTTCTCTCTATATATCAAATGATAAACACCGACATTCAAAGCAGAGTTGAATTCACCCTATATTCACTGAGCATATATGACATGCAAGATAACTCCAAAATTACAATTGGCAAGGTAAAACATTAGTCTCATTTGTACACATTTCCTTAATTTTTTTCCTCAATGGAATTCCACTTTACTAATCATGCATGAGAATGATGAAAATAGAATTTTGCATGAAAGGTTTGGACACTTCAATTTCAAATACATGCAACAACTTAGCAAATAGGGCATGGTGAAAGGCTTTCCTATCATAGAATTTTCTTATTGATTTTGTAAAGGATGTGCTCTTAGAAAGAATCCACAAGAAAATTTTGGGAAAGGGCATGCAAGGAGGGGGTCCTCTCCCTTATATCTTGTTCATAGTGATCTTATCCGACCACTTCTAAACAATTCCATAGGAAAATATAAATATGTAATCACACTCATTGATGATTTCACGAGATACAGGGGTGTATATTTTCAAACTCAAATATAAAGTGTTTGAGCATATGCATATTTTCAAAGTGTATTGTTAGAGCGTAGAGGGCATCCCTATGTTTCGAGTGAATTAGCCAACAAGGCCCCTCAAACACTCACTCTTTCAACATCACCCATGAGCGAGTGATGTGTCACCTAAGGCACTTATAAGGGACTGTAGGAACTTGGACAATTTTGTATTGATGAAGGAGATTTAAATTCGACATTTGTCATCAATGTGTACCCAAAAATTAGTCATTTAGAACAAATAAAAAAAGTATATCACTATTCTATGCACATTGCCTAAATTTTTACGTCATTCAAATTCCACTTTACTAACCACACATGAAAATGATAAAAGTAGAATTTTGCATGAAAGGTTGGGACACTTAAATTCCAGATACATGCAACAACTTAGCAAATAGGGCATGGTGAAAGGCTTGCCTATCATATAAATTCCTGATGGATTTTGTAAAGGATGTGCTCTTAGAAAGCATCCATAAGAAAATTTTGGGAAGGGGCATGCATGGAGGTCCTCGTCTTCCCTCGAGCTTCTTTATAGTGATATTATCAGACCATTTCTAGATTGTTCCATAGGAGAATCTAAATATGTACTCACATTCATAGATGATTGCATGAGATATGCATGGGTGTATTTTGTCAAACACAAATCTAAAGTGTTTGAGAATATGAATATTTCAAAATGTTTGTTGGCGCACAAAGGGTAGACTTGAGTTTGGAGTGAATTAGCTAGCAAAACCTCTTAGACTGTGGCCCTTTCAACATAAGTCATGAGCAAGTGATGTGTCACCTGAAGAATCTATAAGGGTTTGTAGGAAATTGGACAATTTTGTAGTGATGAAGGAGATGTAGATTTTGAACTTGTCATTAGTCCTTATCAAACACTTAGTCATTTAGAACAAAAAAAATTAAGTATACCCCTATTTGACACAGTACATCCATTTTATGTTCAACAGGTCTATAAAAGAAATACAAAAATAGTTCAACACATTATGCATGACACATGAATTATCCCAAAATAGATCTCTATTAATATTGTAAAGACTCAATGAAATTCCAATTGTCATGCCTCACCAACCTAATAGATCCACTGTTACAAGATGAAATACTTATAAAATATCATCAAAAAACATATGTATCTATGTCTAAACATCTGCGCTAGCCTATTCTTCTACATATGTATCTCTATTACATCACAGCTTTATCTATTTATAGATTTACATTAGGGTGAAAATCCAACAAAAAATCCTATTTTACTGTTGGCGGTGACAATTACCATGGGGAAAACCCCATAACCTAAGCATAACAACTATCCATATTTCTGCATTATGTGTGTTTATCCTTAGGTGACTTTCCTACACAATATCCTTCTCCATAGTGCTCCTTTACATGGTTTCCAAAATCCTTCCTCAAAATGTTGCTCCTATAGGCCCCCAACACTCACCTGTGCTTCATGCCTATCCACTCAGTCCTTCTTCTATTACAAATTGCATCGTCACAATAGGTATGTCCCCCAACCTCAGCTTTGGCTTAAAATTTGGTGCACCTACTCCAACATCTTCCAATTTTCTTCCTTTTGGTATTCTCCTTCAAGGTTGCTAGTATAGGTTCTTGTCTTCTTGGCCCTAACCACTATGCATAACCTTTCCACAAATATTTTCATTCCACCTCTTAGTGCGTGAAGGATCAAATTATTCTAAATGTTGTAATAAGTGCAAATTCAACCATCTTCACACTACGTTTTGGTAACAATACTTTTCTCGTGGTCAGGTGGAATGCCCTCATGAAATCTAAGAATTGTTTTTGTGTTTGACTTACTTAGTGTTACATATAGTTTTGAAAATTGTGCTTGCGCTACATTATTCATACTTGCCATCTTAATGGTCTCTCCACAAATTGTGCAGGTTATACTAATTCTTCTGGTGTCTTAGTTTTGGCCTTGTTCTTTGATGCTTCTTTCTTGGTAGCTACCATTTGAACTTTGCCATTATTATTAACTCTAAAACTCTTATTCTCGATCATTATAACTTTCTTACATCACTCTCTATTCTCCATCGATCTTCAACACAATGAACATGCTAGACTACCTCTCTAAAATTTATAAGTTGCTACTATGCTACATCATTATTTGAAATATTTCAAACTTGATTTCATCTATTGTTGCATTTAATTCTTTAAGTGTGTATTGTCTTAGTTTGTGTACTTGGGCCATTGGATATTCTATCCACATTCATTCCATTAGATCCACTTCTTTGAATCAATCCTTGTCATTACAGTTTAATCATGTGCAATCATTAATTAAGTGGATTTTCATTCTTTCTACAACCATGGTGGTTATCTAATATCGTTGAATGTTATAGTTTTTAATGCTCCTTCTATTTTTCGCTTCCCATTTTATTAGTGCTTGAAACTTTCTATTATATTCGAAAATGTTTATGATGTGCTCCCTCCTCTATACTCATGCATGATCTATCTAAATAATATGTAAAAATACTCCCACATTGTTATTTTTTTCCTTTGCATGGATCTCATTGCGTTATTTGTCGACTAGTCTTGTAGAGTTCCAACTGACTTCTATTGACGAATTCTTCTACAAGATCCTCATTTAGCTTCTCTAGCTAGATAACTCATACCTCTATTGCACATCTAATCGCATATAAACCCAACCAATGCATCTAAAATTTCCTTGGATGCTTTAAATATTTATTGGCATAGAGAAAACTGAAATCTCCTCATTGAAACTTCTTCTTCTTCGTGCACCTATCATGCCAAGATTTTCTCATGTTTTCTAGACATTCCAATGAAATCCTGCCACTGTGGTCTTCTTATACCTGTAAAAAACCCGACAGTCTCTATTCTATAATGTGAGAATCAATTTGTAAGTGTTATCCAATGTTAATTCCACTAGCTTTATTATGAATCTGTAGATTCAATCCATGGAAATGAGTCGAGGATTTCTCCTCCCATGAGCCGAGGAGGTCCCAAATCTTTCAGGATCCAACACTTTACGTGTATTTAGGTGGATATAAGCTTGTGACTCGTATAATTGCCACTATAGGAGATAGTAAAATAACTAAAGAACCTTTACCGAGAACTAGAGAATGAGAATGATTCTCTTTTATAGGTTTCTTGCATTTCCTCCATTTGGTAGAGTTCAAATCAACACCTTGAAATGACTTATGATTTCCCTAAAATAGAAAGAACGGAATGATTCTGTATTGGTCTTGGAATAATATGTGCTTGTTCTTTTTCTTGTTGCGTCAATAATTACATAATATGTTAGACCGAAAATTATAACAAGCCAAAGTAGTGTGCACATGCAAACCACGACCTTCACATCTTGACTCTAAATGCTGGTTTCTTTCTCATTTAAGTAGGGTATGAATGATATGGATTAGGGCTTCCGTCACATCCATTTTGTTTCCAATGAGGAGAAAATTGGATTATGCAAAGACAATAAAATTCCAACAGAGGTTTCTAGTGCAATTTAGAACCTAGGAGATAACATTCAGTTTGGTAGTCGACATGGTATAATGAGTCACACATGGGTTATCATAATTATCTTTGTGGTGCAATATCCAATGTACAACCCTCAGATGTCCTTACACTCTATCATGGCTAAAAACACTTTCCAAGAATGACCTAAGGGAAACACTCAATGTGGAAAATCATAATTATGCACTCAATGTGGAGAATAGAAAATATATGAGTTAGGATGGTAAAAACACTTCTAATCGAGAACCATACTAAAAAGAACAGACAAGAGGTAGAGTGATGGTTTGTGTGGAGGTTGCTAGACAAGAAAAAAGGGTTTGATAGGGTGGGCAAGCACTGGAACAAAGCTAGGTGTTTACATGAGTAATAAATCCAAACAAACATACATCCAAAGAGAGTTTTGAGAAAATAAACTAACATAAATTTAGCAGAGGGAAATGCAGAATTGGCTGAGTGAATGTTAGTGTTGATGTTACTTTGCTATCAGGTCCATGAGCACTGAGAAATATTCCCACGTGAGCATCATTGCATATATTTTTATTCTTGGTTGAGAGTGACCTATCCTTTTGCACTAGTCACAAAACAATCTTCACTCTATCATTATTGCATCCCTTTGAATCTCATTTTATCGTTATACATTGTTGCTTTCTCTGCTTTTCATGGACAAACGTGTGAGCATATTAAATGTGTTTTTTAACACTGCAATCTAACTTTGTGACCCACCATAAGACTAAAAGTAGCGATTGAATCTATTATGGATACTACTACTTTTTATGCCAAATGATCTTCTCTCGCTACATTTGACTAATTTTAGTTCATATTTGTTTTTTTTGCATGTTTCTGGATGACATTACATAGATAGTGCACACCACGAATAAACCATGTTGTGATTTGTAGAAGGGAAGAGATTTTATTCTTTATGGGCAAAGAGGCCATGACTTAAGCATGCTATGATACCATGTTAAAATCACACACAAAATTGATAGGGAATATATCATAAGCTTGTGTGCTTGCATATTATTCATAATATTTACATATAAATACATTTTTCCAACCCTTGGTTTCATATTCTAAGAGGACCTTTAGACTTCTATGGCTATTGGAATTCCTACGCACCAAATCTTATGGATTAGGCGTCCAACATCCAAAAATCACATTTGGATCCTTTGACATATAATTGATTTTTCCTAAGAATTTGTATAATTTTATCCATGTTTTTAATGTGGTGTTCGCATGATTTCCTATAGATAAGAATATCATCAAAGAAAATGAAAGAAAATTTTCTAATATGGGGTCAAAAAATATTGTTCATAAACCTTTGAAAAGTAGAAGGAGAATTACTTAACCCAAAATGCATGACCAAGAACTCATAGTGCCCTTCATGTCCTCTAAAAGTTGCTTTCGGAATATTTTCTTTCCATAATATGATCTAATAGTACCCTAATTTAAGATCAAGCTTTGTTAAATGATTCAGTTGATGGGGCTCATATAATATCTCATCAAGATTTGGAGTATGGAAGTTATCTTTAGTGGTGATTTTGTTTAGATCTCTATAATCAGGACACATCCTCCAAAATTTATCTTTTTTCTCACCATCACTTTTGGGGATGAAAATGAACTCCTACAATGTTGAATAATACCTTAATCTAACATATCTTGTACCAATTTTTGAATACCACCTTCTTGTTGATGAGGTTATCTATGAGGCCCATTATTAGGATATGTACATTAGGTATCAATTCAATTTGATTTTCATGATATTTGGATGGGGGTAAACTTTTTGGGAATTTCTTGGAACACCCTATAGTGGTTTCCCAAGGTGAATTATAATTGCTCGGTAACATTTTCATAATCTGACATAACTTCCACAGGATATAGTTTAAGCACAACTCCATTTCTACCCTTATTATTAGCTTTTCCATTCTATGAGAATTGATTTCTTGTGAAGTTCTAGATTTGAACCATTTCAACTCATATTTAATGATATCTAGTTCAAATCTCATGAATAATTCATTACCTTATGAGAATTGTACCCAACATTGTTAACCATTGAAGCCCTAGGACTACATATAAAACTCCAATCAGAGTGGAATACATTATGATTTACAATTTATATTCTTTCATACATAATTCAATATTGTGGCCTTCTCTCACACAATCAATACTCTCCCCATTGGCAGCTAAAACATGAAACTTTTTCACTGGATATAAAAAATATTTGAGGAATTCTGCCAATCTTTTATCAATAAAGTTATGGTTACTACCTAAGTCAATAAGCACTATGACCTTTTTATTCTTAAATAAACCAATGATCTTCATTTTTTGAGGAGCTAACAATCTTGTCAATACATGAACATAGATCTCATACCTGTTTGAATCAATGTCGTGCATAATTTCCATTTATAATTATTTCTATTTTAAGTTAACAACTTCTTCCTCACTTCTTTGTGAATATGCCTACATCCTCTTCATCATTATTCTCCCAGGTGAACAATTTTGTTTATTGACATTTATTCCTTTTTGACTATTTGTTGTTACAAGCAATGTATAATCCTTTTTCTCTTCTTTCCTCCATTTCCTTCCAAATATTTGACTAGGTTGAGGTAGGTTTACCTTATGAACCCCAAAACAACCTACCTTTCTTATGTGTGCTTCTACGTCAAACTTATCATGTAGCCTTATTCTCGGCTTGAATATGTCGAAAGCATTGCATATCTTCCATAACATTTGTGGATGTATTAGAAAAATATCGTGTTTAATTTTCTTATTTTAATCCACCCATGTAAGAATTCAACAAATTGTCATCACTTATGTTATCCACCCTTGTGGAAAAAACCCAAAAAGTTGAATTATAATCTCCAATATCACCAAACTACTTGATTCTTTTTAATTGATTGAAGTAGTATGTGTCCCTAGATTTGCCATATTGTGGCTCTAAGTCTCTTGTAAATAAATCTCACATATAATGGTAGGAATGGGGATTCCTTTTAGATACCTAATGATACCATTAATTGGGTTTAATATCGAAGTTAGAAATTTGTATGTGAATCCTTTTCTTACCATCCATATTATGTAATTCAAAATATTGTAATATTTTGTGCACCCAAGTAAAATCAAACATGGTCAACCATGTTTAGCCATGGTCCAACGTTGCATTGTGACAAATATTGTCTCAATATGAAAATCAACCATGGTCTATCATGGTCAACCAGGATCCAACGTCACATTGTGATAAAGATTCCCTCAATATGAAAATCAATCATGGTCAACCATGGTCAACCATGGCCAAATGTTACATTGTGACACATATTGTGTCAATATGAAAATCAACCATGGTCATCCATGTTTTTTTTAGGGTTTAAAAATTTTATCACAGGGTTTATATACCTTGGGTTAACAATATTAATCCCCTAGGTTATATTTTATTCCCTTGGGTTTTTAGTATTAATCCCTTGGGTTTATTACTACTTTGGGTTTATAATATCAATCCCTTGGGTTTATAATATAAATTCCTTGGGTTTATAATATTAATAATTGCTTACATTTATAATATTGATAAGGGTTTATAATATTAAGCTCTTGGGTTCTTAATATTAATCCCTTTGTTTTTTAATATTAATTCATTGGGTTTACAATAATACTCCCTTTGGTTTATAATATTAATCATTGTATTTAATATTATTTCTTAGAGTTTATAATGTCTTGTGTTTATAATATTAAAAATCTCTTTGGTTAATAATATCAAGATTTATTTAATTATTAATAATATCAATAACTTTATCATATTATTGTAATTATTGTTATTATTATTATCATTATTATCCAATTTTAAGGTCGCGGCCAAGCCACACACCAAATTGGTGTATGAGAGCCCATTTTTTGTGGGACAAAGGACCCACCTCTGTGCAATGATTTCACTGCTAAGTCTATGAAGACATACATACTCTACCCCCTCTGGTTTTGAACCTGTGACTTCGTAGAAGGAAACACATGATAACAATAATTATTATAAATTTCCATTACAATTGTTATAATTATTTTCACATTTATAATATAATGATAATAATGTTTTATAATATATTTATTATGATTTTATTATTATTACATTTATATATTTATTAATCTTAATCTTAATATTAATATAAATATTAAATCCATCTCCATTATCCATTATCGACTTATATATCAATGCATCATAGTATCAATTCATTTGGTTTGTAATATTTATCATTTTAACAAACAATAATTACAATTATTATTAATTACTAATAATTATTATTAATTATTAATAACTATAATAAATAATTATTAATTAATTATTATCATTATTAATATAACCATGGTTTATAATATCCATCTATTTGATTTATAATATTTTTAGCCTTATGAACAATAACTATAATAATTATTAATTATTAACAATTATAATTATTAATATTTAATATTTAATAATTATTAATTATTACTATTTTTATTATTAATAATTATTAATTACTCATCATTGTTAATTCAAACATTTTTTTCCTATTTAAAAAATATTTCATTTTTATTTGAAGAAGAATAAACAAACTTACACATGGCGTTGACATAATTTTTACACTAAATTATAAAATAAGCCTCTCAACTCAATCATTAAAACCTCTTTTAAATCAATTACATCATCAGACGAATAAAACCCACAACCTTTAGCTTCTGAACATGATGATTCAATGGAAAAGTTTAAATTAAAACTCACAGAAATATTGGCAAGCCTCTGTAAATATTTTCGGCATCACGCCACGCCATTGACTACTTATTGTTAATAGCTTGAAGATGTTGAACCCTTACCGTCTATGTTAGACTGATCCATAACATTCACCCTAAATGAATGAATCCATCGGGACTTCACTGGGAGGGGAGAGGAGCTTCACCTTGCAGTGTTTGACACTAATGGAGCACAGTAATCCCAGTTTCAAAACATTCTCCATTTCGGATCTGTTGCATCGAGCAGCCTCGCATAGGCGAATAGATGCCACACCCAGTTCACCAAAACCAGTCGTTCAACATCTGTAGATAGGTCCACAGGCCTCCTCCCGCACGCCCGTTGCTAGTAATATTTAGGAAGCCCACATACTCGGAACTCAGACCCGCCATTAACTGGATATATTCACACACTTCAACTTAACTGGATATTCTACCAGATACTCGGAACTCAGACCCGCCATGAACTGGATATATTCACACCCTTCAACTTAACTGGATATTCTACCAGATACTCGGAACTCAGACCGGCCATTAACTGGATATGATCACACCCTTCAACTTAACTATATATTCTACCAGATACTCGGAACTCAGACCCACCATTAACTAGATATATTCACAGCCTTCAACTTAACTGGATATTCTACCAGATACTCGGAACTCAGACCCACCATTAACTGGATATATTCACACCCTTCAACTTAACTGGATATTCTACCAGATACTCGGAACTCAGACCCGCCATTAACTGGATATATTCACACCCTTCTACTTAACTGGATATTCTACCAGATACTCGGAACTCAGACCCACAATCAAGTGGATATATTCACACCCTTCAACTTAACTAGATTTCGTGAATAGTTTTATATTTCAATTTGAAGAATAGTTTTAGAAGGGACAAGAGTGAAGTTTCGTGAATAAGTTTATATTTCAATTTGAAGAGTTAAATTTATTTATTTAACATTTTAGGTTGATAAATTATGTATTGTAAGATGGAATGGAATTAGTAATTAAGTCAACAGAATTAATAATTAAGTCAAATTAATTAAAAATATTATTTTTTTAAATGAAAATATTTAAAGATTATAATTTATTTACTTTTAAATTGAATGTAATAATAATCATCATTTGTATTTGAGGAACCAATCTGCACATAAGATATTACAAACAAAACCACAAACTTTACTGCGAAAAAGACTATGTAGCCTCATCGAGCAGTAAAAGATGATGGTTTGTAAATCAAGCAACAAAAAAAATATAAAAATTCATTCTAATTCTAATTGCTTTTTTTTATTAAATAATAATAAAAAAATTCTCCATACCAAATGAGTGTCACTCATGCCCATTATTATATTGTAATTTCAATAAATAAATAATACATATATACATAAACTCTATAAAAATAAAATTTTGAATTAATAATATTTTTTTCCATTATTATTAAAAAAATATATATATTATAGCGAAAAAGCCTGAACATTATTTTTTCATCATGAAACAAACCTACAAAAACTTATAATAATAATGACAAGTGCAATATGTCATGGAAATTTCCTTTTTATTTCCAATGTTAAAAGTAATATATTTTCCATTTTAATATTTTCAATATTGATAAATAATTTTTAATATTAATTTCCATTTACATAAAAAAATTGTATAACCTTCTGTAACACGCCAGAAGGTTCTGTCACGCTTTGTCCGTTACAAAATATTTGGATAGATTACACACAATGCCTACACGTTATTCGGACTTAAATGATGAGATAGCAACAACCCACGAGAAAAGTAGGGTGCAGACTTCTTAAAAAAAATCCAAATTAACATTCTACGGCCGTATTCGGACTCAGATGAGATAGCAACATGCGAGGCGAAAGTCCACAGCACATTTTTTTGAAAAAGTCCCAACAAACTGACATTTTACAACCATATTCAAAGGTTGATAAGTCGTCACAAAGATCCCAACAAACTACCATTCCACAGCCCTATTCAATGATTGAATAGCCTTAACAACCAAACGCAATAGTTGTACAGAGAAAGCCTTAAGCATCCATGCTTCAAAACTCAGGTTACCCTGTGTGTGTCAAATTTTGATAGAACGATTATTTTGTAAGTTCCTTTTAAGTTTTACGTTGTGTGCAGTTGTGTGTAGATATATGAAATGATATCTTTTAAATGCAAATTGATCAAAAATCATTAGTAAAAATGACAATTAATAAATTAGGAGCATTTATTTTCACAAATCACTTATTAAGATAAAATGTTGGAAAATTCCAATGCATCTTTGATTTGAAAAGAGCCTTCATCAATCCAACTTAGGGGTGAAGTGTTTTTTGTTTTACCTTTCATGTATGTATGTATATATATATGTGTGTGTAAGAGCCCAAAATGGTGGGAGTCTTACTATGCTCATTAAACTATAGTTTTTAGTGTTTAAATATGCTAACCTAATTGGTGCAAAAATGGTCGAAGGAGCCTTGCTCTTTCGAAGGAAATATGTGCTTGTAAATGATCTCGTAGATGGCCATGAATTCGAGGTTAAAGAAAATGACCCCACAATATTTTATTAATGAAGCAATATTTTCCCTAAAACCTATGTGTTTGTAAAGGATTTGAGTCCAGAGCATCTTATTAGTCCTTGTCATTCAGTTGTACGGACTTTAGTAATCAATTTTCAGTTTTGTATTTGCTATGCACAGAAATCAAAACTAATTTCACTTCATTAAACTAAATTTTTATGGATTTAATAATTTTTTTCAAGATTTTCATGATTTTAATGAAGCTTTGAGGTTTGAAATCTTATTTGGCTTCTTATTGAGGAACTGACCCATTTGAAAATTACATTTGATGAACAAACATTTTCACTAAACTAATGCTAACATTACTTTAGCATTAGTTTCCTAACAATAAATGTTTGTTTATTTATTGTTTTTTAATTAAAGCCAACCATAATTTCCTACCATTTGGGACATCTTTGGAACATCTGGTCTTTGATATCACCAATTTTTATGACATCTCGGACATTTGGTCTTTGATATGACCAATTTGTATGACATCTGGGACATCTGGCCCTTTGTTAGGTTCGTACAATACTAATGTATTCCCTTTATTATTATTGTTAGTGTAGCCCCCTATTGTTATTGTTGTGCTCTATAGAAGCCCACTATTGTTCTTTTCTTTTCCCTTACATTATTATTGTTATATAGGCTTTGACTATATTGTGACCCCTTAGACTCTTATATATACCAAGGAGGTCTTATCATTTGTATTATTCAAGAATTATTCATTTATGTAATGTAAAGAAGGTTCCCCCCTCGAACAGGATAATTTTTAAGTCGTTGATCTATCTTTTCTTCTGCTTTGTGAGTTGGTTGCATAACATTTGGTATTAGAGGTTTGGATTCTAGGATTTCCCAGTTGCAAACAATCCATCTTGGTATTTTCTCTCTAACATTTCTTCTACGATTTTTAGAAGTTGAAATTGCAGACACTTGGAGCCGAATTGCTTCCTATATCCAACAACAGAGTGTGAAGTGATGGTTGCAAATGGAGGAACTATAAACTGCTCTGGAAAGTTCCATAATATCAAGCTAACCATGGGGGAATACACTTTCCATTCCAATGGGTTGTATTGACATTGTATTAGGAGTCAAATGGCGACAATACTTGGAGACGATAGCTTTTAATTTTCAATAACTTTTCTTGAATTTTTTTCGGTAAGTAAAGGAAGTTGAATTAAGGGGTATCATAGGGAAACCATGAAAGATAATCATCTCTACGGGCATGAAAAAGCTTCTGAATAAAGAAAAATGGGATGCAATTGCACAATTATGCTCACTAGAAGTTCAAACATCGATAACATCTATTTCTCCAGATCTCCAAAAAGTCTTGGATAATCATTCCAAGGTATTCAAGACTACCAAAGGCCTCTCATCTATTCATGATCATGATCATGCTATTCATTTAATTCCCAGAAGTGTTCCTCCAAACATCACACCTTACAGATATCCCTATGCCCTAAAGAGTGAAATTGAACGTATGGTTACAAAATTGTTAGAGGCTGGTATAATTCATCCTAGTTAAAGTTCTTTCTCTTCTCTAGTAGTATTAGTGAACAAGTAGGATGGATCATGGTGTATGTGTCTAGACTATAGGGAACTCAAAAAGCTCACTATTAAAGACAAATTTCCCATTCCTTTCATTGATGAATTGTTGGATGAATTACATGGAGAAATTTACTTCACCAAGTTGAATCTTTGTTTAGAATATCATCAAATTAGAATGAATATTGAAGACATTCCAAAAACAACATTTAGAACTCATGAGGGTCATTATGAATTTTTTGTCATGCCTTTTGGCCTTACTAATGCACCTTTCACATTTCAAGGTTTGATGAATTCCATTTTCAAACACTTCCTTAGAAAATTTGTGTTAGTATTTTTTGATGATATACTAATCTACAACAAGTCTTGGAAGGATCTTGTTCAACATGTTGATAGAGTGCTCAAACTATTGGAGGATAAACAATTACACGAAAAAACCTCCAAATGTTTATTTGGGGTATAGGAGGTGGAATATTTGAGTCATATTATTTCTCATGAGGGTGTTAAGGTAGACCCTAACAAAATTAAATCCATTAAGGAATGAAAAATCTCCACAACCATAAAGCATCTTCAAGGATTTCTTGGGTTGACAGGGTATTATCACAAGTTTGTTAAGAATTATGGGACAATAGCAACACCTCTAACAACATTACTAAAGAAAAATGCATTTTTTTGGACTCCAAAAGTAACTAAGGCCTTTCAATCTTAAAGAGGCAATGTGCCAAGCACCAGTCTTAGCTATGTCAAACTTCACAAAAACCTTTATTATGGAATTTGATGCCTTAGGAAATGAAATTGGTGTTTTTTTAATGCAATAAGGAAGACCCATTTCTTTTGAAAGTCGTCAAATCAAGGGAAACTATTTATAGAAACCTATTTATGAGAAGGAAATGTTGGCAATACTATATGCACTAAAGAAATGGCGACCTTACCTAATGGAAACACACTTCAAGGTAGAAACATATCATGATAGTCTTAAATACTTGTTGGAACATAGATTATGTTCAGAAGAGCAACAAAAATGGGTCGCAAAGATGTTGGGTTATGAATTTGAAATCATCTATAAAAAGGGGAAGAAAAATATTGTTGTAGTTGCACTCTCAAGAAAGGATGGCGATGTAGAAGAATTTTTTTGTGCCATTTCTGTTATCCAACCTGATTGGTTAACTGAAGCAAGGGGTGAATGAAAGAATGACAAAGAAGTGTTGACACTCTTTCAAAAGTTTCAACAAGATCCTAGTACATCTGATACATTTAGCTGGAAAAATTATTCATTATGGTACAAAGATCACTTATAACTTTGTAAGAATTCCCAACTCAAGAAAAATATTCTTTTGGAATTGCACACCTCACTTTTAGGAGGGCACTGGGGATTTTTAAAAGCTTACCATAGAGTCTGAAAGATATTTACTGATCAAATGAGAAAATGACCTACCCATATTTTTTGAGGTAACAAAAAATCCCTTGATTTTGAAAAATGGTGATTCAGAATACACATTTTTTTTGGAGCATATTTTTGTCACTTTAAATTTTTTTATGTATCAAGTATGAATATTTTTTTTAAATGTTAGTGATTTTCATGCTGATTTTGAAAAGTGTTGATGCAACATCAACACATTTTCTTAGAGGGCTTATTTTTGACATTTTTTTTTTTTTTTGATGTATCAAGCGTGAACATATTTTTTTTGTTAGTGATTTTCATCTTGATTTTGAAAAGTGTTGATGAGCATAAACCCTTTTTGTTTAAAATGCTTAGTTTTTACACTTTAAATTTTCTAATGAATTAAGTGTGGATAATTTTTTTTTAAATGTTGGTGATTTTCATTTTAGAAGTAAGATATAAAAAAAAAAAATAGACAAAAAAAATCAAATACAAAAAATATATATATAAAAACAAAAACAAAAAAAGCAAAAGAACTATAAAAATGTAAAAAAACACATAAAACAAAAAAATAAAACAGAAAACATGACAAAAATAAAAATAATAACAACATATTAGTAATAAAACATAAAAATTTAAAAAATAAAATAAAAAAAACATGACAAAAAAAAGCATAAAACATATTAGTAGTAAAAAAAAAAAACAGACAAACATGGCAAAAAAAATCGAATACAAAAAAGGAAAAAAAAACAAAAACCTTTAAAAATGTAAAGAAAAAAGAAAAAAAACCAATATTAACTCATAAAAAAATAAAAATAAAAGATTAACGAAAAACAAATTAAAAAATTAAAAAACATCAGAAAATAATTTATTTATTTTTCAAAAATTACATATAATTTAAAGGAAAACAAATTTAACCACAAAAAAATAAAAAAACACTTCACTTTTCTCTCCTTTATTTATTTATTTATTTTAAGTTAAAAAAATAAATAAAAGAGAAAATCCTCAATAGGAAAAAAGACTTTAAAAAAGAATTAATTAAAAAATATATATATATATATATATATTTAAATTAAATAATTTAAATAAACAAAATAAAAATAACAGATAAAATCAAATAAAATTTTAAGAATTATTTTTTAAATTAAAATTATAAAAATAAATAAATAACATAAAAAAATAATAATAAAAAAAATTTATAAAAATTAAACAACAAAATTTCAAATTAAAACATTAAAAACAAAATTCAAAAACAATAATTCAAAACAGTTAAAAAACAAAATTATATAAAAATAAAAATGAATTTCAAAACCTATTGCCAAAAAAAAAGAGTACAAAAATTAAATTAAATTAAATAAAAAAAATATTAAAAATTTTTTATAAAAAAAACATTAAAAAATTATTTAAAAAAAATTATTTTAAAAAACAATTAAAAAAACATTGAAAGAAAACATTTAAAAAATAAATATATAAAAAACTATTAAAAAAATACATGAAAAATTCTATAAAAAAAATAAAAAAAACATTAAAAAATAATGGAAAAAACACAGTTAAAAAAAAAAAAAAACAAAATAACCCTACCCTACCTCGTCCTCCCTCACCCCCCTCTCCCCTCCCTCCTCTTTGGCTATACCCCCACTGGACCCCTCCCCTTTAGTCCTACCCCCACCCGAAATAACCCTATCCTACCGCATCCTCTCTCAGCTGCCTTCGTTCCCCTCTCCCCTCCTCCCCCGACTCATACCCTTGCTTGACCTGACTCCTCCGCTCCCCTCTCCCATTCCCTCACCCCCCCTCTCTCCTCCCAACCCTAACCACCCTCCCCTCCCCAGAGTGCTCTCGTCCCGACCCTCTACACCCCTACCCCTCCTCCCCCTCCACCCTCCCCTTACCACCAACCCCTCCTTGCTGCTCCCCTCCCGACCCTCACCACCCTCACCCCTACCATTCCAACCTCTCACCACCCTCCCCTCTGCCCAGGCGGGAAGGGGAAGGCTGCGCAGAATCTCCCTCACCTACCTAGGCCACCAGCTAGTTGCCCGAAATCGGCCTGCAACCCCTTGGCCGCTGGGTGGAGGCCTAGGCTGTGAGGGGAGGGGGTTGAGCGGGGATCTGGTGGGGGGAAGGGAGAGAGGAGGCGCGAGAGGGGTGAGGGAGGAGGGTGGAGGGAAGGGGACGGGTGGGGGCAGGGCCGAGGGTGGGGAGGAGAGTGGGGTGAGGGTTGGGGAGGGGGAAAGTAACAGGGTATGGTAGCGTTATTTTTTTTTAATGTGTTTTTTTTTATTAGTTGGGGTTTTTTTATTTTTCTTATTTTATTTTTAAATTTTAAATTTTATTTTTAAATTTTATTTTTAAATTTTAAATTTTAATTTTGTTTATTTAATTATTAATTTTAATTTAATTTAAATTTTTTTATTTGCTTTGATTTTTATTTTTCTTTTATTTTTAATTTGTTTTGATTTTTATTTTTTGTTATTTTTTTATAATCTTAATTTTTTATTTTTAAATAATTGTTAATTTTTTTTTTTATTTTATTATTTTTTTTTAATTTTGTTTATTCAAATTATTTAATTTAAATACATTTTAATTTTTAATTAATTTTTTTTCTTAATTGTTTTTTATTTTAATTTTTTTTTGGTAATAATTTTTTTTTTTTTTCTATGAGGTTTTTCTTCTTTATTTGTTTTTCTAACTTAAAAAAATCTTTTTAGATTTTTTTTTTGTGATTCACTTTGTTGTTCTTTAAATTATATATTTTTTCTTGAAAAAAGAAATACAATTTTTTATTAATTTTTTTATATTTTTTAATTTTGCGAGTTAATTTTGTTTTTTTTTCTTACATTTTTTTAGGCTTTTTGTTTTTTATATATTTTTTTGTATTTGATTTTTTTTATCATGTTTTTTTATTTTTATTTTTATGTTTTATGTTTTTTCATTTTGTTTATATATTTTTATGTTTTATGTTTTTTCATTTTGTTTATATATTTTTATGTTTTATGTTTTTTCATTTTGTTTATATATTTTTATGTTTTATTACTAACATGTTTTTATTATTTTTATTTTTGTCATGTTTTATGTTTTTTTACATTTTTATAGGTTTTTTGTGTTATTTTGTTTTTCTTTAAGTTTTTTTTTAATGTTGTATTTTTTATTTTAATTTTTAATTTTACATAGTATGGTTAATTTTTTATACATTATATAGTTTTTTTAGGTCATTACCATATATTTTTTATATTTGATTTTTTTGTGATGGTTTTTTTTTTTTTTTTTTACTTGTTATTATTATTTTTTTTTCGATATTTGAATTTTTGTTTTCTTATGTATCTTTCATATATATATATATATATATATATATATATATATATATATAGTAGTGTTAATGCTTGTCTAGCAACCCGGTCCCATTATGTGCAATTTTATAGTTGATTTTAAATTTTTTGTTATAATGAATCGAGACCGCCCCACAATGTGTTAATTTCATGGTTGGTCTTTAAATTTTCATTACAATGGGTTGAGCCCACCTACACTGCGTGTCAATTTGATAGTTGATTTTTTTTTTTTTTACAATGTATCAAGTTGTCTTATGCTAAGATTTCAAAATTGCTATACATTTGGCATTTAAAAAAAATTACTCTTGGTATAATAACTCTTTCATTAAGGTGTTCATTTTAAAAGTTTTTTTAGTTATAATTTTTTTCCATAATGTCATGCTTGAAATATTTTGAAAATTTAAGATTGTTTTGTAGTCATAATCTTTGGTTTTAATTTCGTGGTTGAAAAATTGTCAAGATTTTAATGTTTTTCTAAGTCGTGATATTTTACCTTTAATGTTGTGGTTGAAAACAATTATAAATATTTTTTCTTAGCACCATATTTGAAAATTGTTGGAATTTTAATGTTTTTCAAAGAAGTGATATTTTAAATTTAATGTCATGCTCAAAAATCGTTGGAATTTTAAAGCCTTTCAAAGACGTGATATTTTATCGGTAATGTCATGCTTGAAAATCATTGAAAATTTAAATTTTTCAGAGTGATGATATTTTCTTTTTAAAGTCATTAGTAAAAAATGTACCCTAAAAAAAAAAGTTATTTTGGCATCAAACAGTTTTCGATTTCAAGGTGTTTTTTGCACCAAACAAAATGGTTTTCATTTCTTTTACTGTTATTTTTAAAAAAAATTGCAAATTTAATCTAAAAAAAAATGGTGATGCATAATCAACACTTATTATTTTTGGGTTGTTTTTTCATGTTTTTTTGGGTTGTTTTTCATGTTTTTTGGGGATTTTTTGGCTTGAGTACCCATTTCGAGGTAATATTTCTGATTTTATCAATAACTATGTTCTGAGAGAAATAGTGCCATCATGGTGGTAGTTGCTAGGCTTACCATGTATGCACACTTTTGTGCATTACCTCATCCTTGTAATGCCAGTACAGTTGCTACTGCATTTATGGAAACAATTCAAAAGCTACATGGAAACCCAAATATTATTGTAAGTGGAAGAGATCCCATTTTCACTGGAAATTTTTGGATGAAAATAATTTCTTTCCTTAATATTCAATTAGCTCATAGATCATCTTATCATCCTCAATATGAAGGGAAAAATGAGATAGTGAACAAATGTTTGGAAGGATATCTTCATTGCTTTGTATCTAATAAATAAGCATGACGGGTCAAGTGGTTACCTTTATTTGAATAGTGGTATAACACTTCTTTCCATACTACAGTAAAAATGACACCATTTATGGCACTTTATGGATATCATCCACCATCCATCACATCATCTTTAAGAGAAAATTGTAAGATTAAAAAAGTGGAAGATCACATCGAGCGTCAACAACAAGTTTTCAAACTCTTAAAGGATAATCTCACTCTGATATAGAATCGAATGAAACAATAGGCATATCAGCATCGTAGTGAAATAAGTTTTGGTTTATGTGACTAGGTATTTTTACTATTATAAGTATTATGGTTCTTACAAGGTGTTGCAAAAGATTGGTATTATGGCATAAAAATTGGAGTTATCTGCATCTTCCTGAGTAGACCCATTTTTCCATGTTTCATGCTTACAGAAGGTCATCAACGACAAGCTCCTTTTTGTAAAAAATGTTGTCAGAAATTTACTAAAAAAGAAAAATCATATTTGAGCTTGAAGAAGTCACAGAAACAGGAACCTGACAACTACGAAATCGATTAATTTCAGAGTATCTCATTAAGTGGAAGAAATTACCCATTGAAGATACCACATGGGAGGATGCAAATTTTATATGTAAGCATTTGAAACTACTCAAGCATTGAGGACGCCACTTTTTTGAAGGAGAGGAGCATTTTAAGCCCCTATCATACTAGTGTATCTCCCTTATTATTATTGTTAGTATAGCCCCATATTGTTATTGTTGTGCCCATGTATCCCTCATGTTGTTATTGTTATGGCCCATATAAACCCACGATTTTTATTGTTGTTCCTTTACATTATCATTGTTATGTAGGCTCTTATTATAGTGTGACCCCTTAGACTCCTATATATACCAATGAGGTCTTATCATTTGTATCATCCAATAATTATTCATTTATGTAATGTAAAGGAGGTTTCCCCCTCAAAGGAGATAATTTTTAATCTGTTCATATATTTTTTCTTCTGCCTTATTGATATGAATGGAAGATGGCATCCACCCATGGTATTCATCCACCCATAGAATTTACCCATGTTATTTTAAGTGTTATCCACCCATGGTTTGTATCCAACCATGGAATTTACCTATGGTATTGTAAGTGGCATCTACACATGGTATTCATTCACCCATGGTATTGTAAGTGGCATCCACACTTGGTACTCATCCTCCCGTAGTATTTATCCACCCATGGAATTTACCAATGGTATTGTAAGTGACATCCATCCATGGTGTTTACCCACCCATGGAATTTACCTGTGGTATTATAACAAAAAAATCTATAAGTAACAAACCACATTTTGTAAGGACAAATTGTCCACCACAATGTAGCTTTTATAATGATTCTACGTTTTAATAAAAAAAAATCTTGGTGGTTTTGTATATTGTGTTTCTCATCTTTTTCTCGCATTTAAATTAATTTTTTAGATCTTGGGGGCCTCCACCCCATGATCCAGATCAGGTTATCAGATTCAGGTTACGAGTCCATGGGAATGATGGTTTGAAGCATATTTTAGTTTCAAAGTTTTGCAACATTATTCAACAAGCTTCATCTAAGTGATACAAACTCCACAGAGCATTTTATAACATTCAAATTAGCTCATTAAAAATTATTTTATGTTACCTCAAATGGGAATTTTACGGAATTCGATTTCATTTTCTAGTTTGAGAGATACGAGCAATTCAAGTTACACATGTTTGGAACGTTGCGTGGCCATGCGTACCATGAGTTTCTAGAATCATTTTCTCACTTTATGGGTCATCAAAGTTCTGGTGTCTTATATCAATGGAACTATCTCTTCAATACCTCAAATGGGTCTTTGACAAATTTTGAACTCATCACCTGTAGCAAAAGTTATCAGGAAAGTTGAAACAGGAGGCCTATAATGTGAAAGAAGCATTTACAACATCTCATTTGATGGGAGAATCCACCACAAAAGGAACCATGCTTTTTACCAAATAGAATAAAAAGCATCACGGTTATGGGTCACCCAGAAACCTAAGGTTATGGGTCAACCACACAAAACCCCTGTCATCAAAGTTCATTTTCTAGGTCACACACTTTTAGCATCATAGTTGGTCACAAGCATTATAGGGTATCTCTATCATCAGATCTTCATTTGTCATGGTTATGGGTCATCCACAAATCCACACTTCATCGAAGTCCATTTTCTAGGTTGTATATTGTCATTATCGCAGATGGTCACAAGCATTACAAGGTATCTCTATCCTCGGATCTTTGTTCATCACAGTTATGGGTTAACCACGCAAAACCATTCTCTTGAGCTTCTCTTCATATTCAACAAAGGCTTCTCATGAGAGAACTTCACGCAATGGGGACCATTATTTCTTGAGGGAGGAATGATTCGAATGGAAGGTGGAATCCACCCATGGTATTCATCCATCCATGGAATTTACCCATGGTATTGTAAGTGGCATCCAACCATGGTATTCGTTCACCCATGGTATGCACCTATGGCATTGTAAGTGGCATAGACCCTTGTATTCATCCTCCCATGGTATTTATCCTTCCATGGAATTTACCCATGGTATTGTAAGTGGCATCCACCCATGGTATTTACCCGCCCATTGAATTTCCCTGTGTTATTGTAACAAAAAAAGGATATAAGTAACAAGTTAAATTTTGTAAATGGATAGATTGTCCACCACAATGTAGATTTTACAATTATTCTATGTTTTAATAACTAAATTTCTTGGTGGTTTATATACTATGCTTCTCATTTTTTTCTGGAGTTTCAATCATTTTTTTAGATCTTGGGGGGCTCCCCCAAGATCTAGATCATTTATGAGCTGGTTACATAAAATCCTTTATCTGGAAAGGACATTGAGACCATAATGGGCTTTCCTCTTCTTTACTATCTGCTCTTACCTTTGTTTCTCTACCACATCAAGGTAAGTTACTAAATTTGCAACATGAAGATAATCTACTCAATCTATAATGAATTTTCAATGGGATTAATCTACAATGGATCAATTGTTGGTGACTAAAAAGATGCTTCATGCTTCACCACCACACATAGGTTTTGAATTTCCTTTCTTCCATGTTGGAATTACATTTTCTTAGGAATGTTTCTGCTTTGAAGCTTAGCATAAGATAAATGTATAACACATGCTATGAGCATCTTTTGCTAATTTGCAGTTGTTGGTGATAATATGCCTTTGTTGCTAGTTATTTACTTGGAATAGATGCATATGGCTTTCAATATATCTTCCCCTTCCCTGCTTCCTAGGGTGACGATTGTTGAATGTAATTCACCACAAAAAATTTGTATATCATGCATAATAGACAATACCTTTGGCAATTAGGGTGGTAGTAAGGATTTTCCCTTTATAAATAATCTCGTTCACTCTATCATGTGTAACTGTAGAGTGGTTTTTCATTTTATTCATGGATCTACAAAGAAAAACAAGAAACAAAATTTCAAAATTTAAGGAAGTTAGTTGTACTAAAAATATAAGTTATACTATGGTACAAAAAAATCCCCCCAACCCAAAACTCAGGGTGGTTTGACCGGGTTGGAGTAGCATAGGGCTTAAGGTATGTGCCATCCATCCATCTCTTCTTCAGTCAGCCATCTAGAATTTGATCTTTAAGAACATTATTTTTCGCTCTGCTTAGATCAACTAAAAAAGAGAGGGTTGGTTATCCCCCCTATATTATGGCAGGAGTTCAGGTAAACCCCTAACTCATTCTCCATAGATCAACATCCACACATATTAGAAGTTCAAATTATCTAGCGGTTTCATTCTTGGCACTACTCACCCTCTTCCTATTTGATTAAGTTTTGAATCTTAAAAATGCACTCTGACATGGAGTCGTCCTTTTTTCTTATGGTGCACTAGTTTTGGTGAATAAAAACTATGTGTTTGCATTCAATTTGGTTGGTTTGATATGTAGGCACTAAATCTTTCTTTCATCGGTTCTCCCTTATAAATGTCATTACCTAATTCTTGATTTTCCATAATTGTTTTTATTTTCTTTCCAGACACGAGGTTTCTTGTTGTTTTCCTTCTTTCCATAAATTAGGTTACTTACAAGGTATTGTAGGAAGGTGTGATTTGTGTGCAAGATAGCGTAGCATGCCCAAATTCCCAAACTAGATTTAAAAGGGATGTAGGTTGGAATTGCAGTACATTTATGCTTGATGAATGAATGGAAGAAGTAATGAGGTATTCTCCATATATTGGGACAATTTTTGCATATAATGGGTCCTTTGAATTCTAAAATACTTTGAATTCACGAAAAACCAAAGAGGTGATTTATGTTTTAGATTCATCATAACTTCGGTTTCATTGGAAATCCTGGCCATGATTTTTCTTCAATTTTGAACAAACCAAAAGTGTTACATAGCCGAAACACCTGTATAGATTGGATGATGAGGGATTGATTATGTTTTTATGAAGAAAAAATGCAAGCAGGGGGGTTGAAAGGCTAGACTAATTTTCTTCGAGTTGGGGAAACACCATATCCTACAGGTGTAGGCTAGGCTTGAGAGAAGAATGCAAGAAATAAGTAAGGGAATCATGGAGTAGCTTTAACAGAGAGAATGACAGTGAAAAATATGAGGGACATAAGGAAGTAGAGCATGTAAATGTGGACAAGTGGTCAGAGGATGGGCCCATGGGATGGTGAATTTTTCCATGTGTGCAAGTTTTACCATGTTTCATCTAATATTTAAAAGTGCATGATAATTTTTTAATTTCTTAACACGCCTTTATTAACATTTCTTTTCATTTTATTGGAGAGGAGTTAGAGGATAAACACCTTCAGGCAATTGATATGCATCTATCCATACATGTAGTTTCCCATCTTCTCATGCTATCATTCTTGTTGCGAATCTAGAAATTCTTTTAGTAGTAGAGAACACATTCGAATGAATGTAGCTGTTCTTTTTGCAGCAGAGAAGGCATTTCAAGTTGATAACATGGTTCAAGGATGGGAACTCCCTGTTGTCAACGTCAGTAATGTCACAAGATCCAAGTGATTTTATATTGGTGATGGATTTGGTAAATCTCATCTCCATCTCTATCTTTTCTTTTCTAATTTATTTTGTAGATCCCAGTTGTTCAACTATTCCCCTTTCTAGACACCATTGACTCTATGTACCAAAGGGATTGGATAAAGCACTAGTAGTTCATTTTCTTGTAGCCTTAGATTTCTCTTTGGACTCCTTTATGCCCAAACATAGGTTTTGGAACTTATTAGCTCATTTATTTTAGATCCATATTCATCTAATTTTCTTTCATACTATAGTGATACAATTTAGAGGGTGAATTGGTACTTGGCGCTCACAAATATGTGTCAAACATAAACTAAAAGAAGATTTCTAAGTGTAAATTATTATGTAGGATATGCCTTATGATCCTTCTTACAATCAAGTATCTATGCTTGTTTATTGAATGATAAATAATAAGGAAAATCATCAAATTTTAAAGCTAACCTAGTTGCACACAAACTATTTAATGAAATTCTTGTATGAATTGTTTTAGATGTCTACTATAACCTAGTAACATTGATCACATTTTGATCTTAAACTAAGCTCAATGCTTTAGCTTCACTCCCCGACCCTTCCCTTCCATAGGGATACCCATCAATCTCTCTCGCTTGCGTCATGGATTGATTGCCTCATAGCTTAAGTAAATATACAAGGATGGAGGTGGAATATTGGTCCACACCTTTCTTGCTATTTTGAAGTTGCATCTCTCATGCCTTCTATCGATCTCTCATTGCTCGTGACAATGACCTATTTACTACACAAGGTGGGGCATTATTGTGATTTTCCTCTTTGTCTCCCACTGAGAATGCACATTACTTCAAGTGCAATATAGAAGAAGAAATGGAGAATTTCTGAAGGGGAATAGTATGCTAGAATAGTGGGATTTTAGTTATGATAAAGTGTAGATTGGATGTTTCACATAATTATACATGTATTGTAATTTATTTTTTTGTTATATCTTTACAAGAAAGATAATTATTCAAAAAGGAAATAGAAAATGATAACCCCAATTGGCATGGTCATTGCAATCTGGGAGTGTTGTACTTTAAAGGATTGGTTGTGAAGAAAGATGTTAAAGTAGTTTCCATGCATTTTATAACAACAACTAATGTTGTTCAACCAAAGGGCTTTTATGAATTAGCAAAAATGTTCCAACAAGGGAATGGTCTAAAAAGTGATTTTAAGATGGTATGTCACTCTTACTTTGTCTTTTTATATGCAAATTTTCATCTTGTTACATATTTATGCATGTTGTGTGGATGGTGTTTTCTACAAGATTCTTAGGTTCTCTTAAAAAGTTTTAAATCATGAAATGATAAGTTTTATCTGACTCTATCCAAAGTCATCCACATCCTAAAGAGGTCAATGTGGTTTATTTATTTTTTGTCACTTTTTCCTATGGTATTCAATGTTTTGTTAGTTGTTATAATAATGTTTCTTGCTCCATAATTCTTTCCAACCTTGCAATATGCTTTACCTCTTTCCTTCACCTCAGTATTTCCTCCATCTTGCAAACCATATCCCCTTTCAAAGAGACTACTACAATGAGTGGATTTCCATTGCTAGTCACTTTTCCCCTACTTCTTGCTTTTCTTAGGTTAGTTTTGTCAACCTTAGAATTAGATGCATATTGCTATACCACTTGTTTCTCTAGAAAAAGATTTTTTTGGCCTTCTTTTCATGCTCATTAAACAAGGGAAATCCCAAGCTTCTTTTGCAATATTTTCATCATTATTAAAATACTTGAAAATATCGAGTTCTTTCCATATTTTCCAACTCATTATTCTAGATGAAAGTTGTAGAAACTAGGAAAATGCTAAAAGGGAGGGGTGAATTAGTATTTTAATATTCTTAAAAATTCCTTACTCAAAGTAAAAATAATTAGAAACACAGTAATAAATAATAGCACACCATTCTCGTAATGTATAGACATGATATTTTAACATAGAAATATGACTAAGAAAACCACAATATATTTTTAATTATGATACAAAATAAAACTACAACTTCATATTACATCAATTTTTGTAGGTTACAATCTACTGAAGTCTTCAACCTCCTTTCTCTTTACAAGAACCAACTTGTTCATTTTTCAAGCACAAAACTAAAGAAAGAACAAAATCCATGATGGGTAATCATCTACCTACACAACATTTCATATCCCTCTTTCATAAATTTTCATACGCAAATCCATAGGCTTTTATGCACAATATTATTGAACCAGTTGTATAATTTTCACACATGTTTCATATATCTATAAAATAACCTTTCTTTGTATAGATATAATCTCAACACTTAAATCTCCTACTTTCTCATGGGACTGTCAAAGGAAGGGCCTCGGTTAAGGTATCTAGAGGTAGACTATTGTGGGATAGGACCATAAAGGAGTGGATGGTAGAGTACTGCACTCCCATTGTGTGGAAGGAAAGAGGTAAGATCCCTATCAGAGATGTGGTGAACGTCCCACTTCATATTATCTTGTTTACCATGACTTCAGTGGTAGGTACAATATGTCTTCAATTATCCTCCAAGAGAAATGAGGTTGATGGCCCCAATAATATTCAACTAGTTTAAGGGCCTACTAGTGAACTTAAAGGAACAACTAAAAATGTATGTAAGAGGAAAATAGATTATGTTTGGATATGGAAGCATCATTTTATTTTTCTTTTTTGAGCAAGTATCAATACTATGGCCACAAATATCCACACCATGCCTAGGGAGATTGGCACCATGGATGGACTAGTGGACCAATTTGATGTCTATACTAGGGGTGGGGCACCAACTTGAGATTATGATGATGATTACATTGTCTTCTTTTATGAGAATTCCATATGGTTCAAATACTATGTGTATGCACGAGCATATTTATGTTGAAACCCTAACTTGATTTCTCCCCCTAGTGGGTAGTGGGGAGACCTGGGTGAGTGAAATGTTTTTGAAATTTTGTGTTTTATGACTTTATTTTGGTGATACAATGAACTAATTAGAACATAGTTAGTGACACAGATGTCACACCTCAGAGAGTAGAAGGTGAGTCTCCATATTATTGTCAGGGAGAATCCAGAGAAGTGGATCCAATAGTAGTCTGAGAGCATTCAAATGAGGACAAGGATACCAACCATGAGCTGAGACAAGTGTAGTGAAACTTGGAGGGACTTATGATGAGTGTACCATTTACATGATTTCATGTGAAACAACACACTATAGGTGTCTCGAACAAGATGGGTGGGTTTCTCGGCCATCTAGCAAGGATGGTTGTGTGTTAATGGGAACACAAATACTATGATGATGCTTAGAATAAAGATAAATAGTTATCACTATGTATTCTCCCTTGAGGGTATTTTTGTGGACATCAGTGTATTAGTTACAAGCTCATGTTCTTGGGTATATGAGCCCAATTTTAGCACTATACATTTTTTGTGGTTTTAGATGATGTATGGAAACTAATTTCTACATATATACATATGTGTTCTGGTTATTAATTATGGATTTGTTTATGACAATACAATAGATACCTAGTGTTTTAGTACATGGATGTTCAATTATCTTTATCTTATATATGTGACAGATTTTATTCCAATACATCGTTGGCCAAAATGTGAACCAATATATTAGGACTCCTATGGACATGTTGATAAATGATATACTCAAATGAATTTTCAAATAGATGTACCATGAGATAAAAATGAAATAATACAAGATTGAAACCATGATAGACATGATTCAGTTGCGATACCATGAGCTAAGAGTCTAGATTGTGATAGGCTGTTAGGTCCCTATAATACTAGTGATTACCCCATTACTATTGTAGTTGTATCCATTATTAATATTGTTGTGCCCCTATTGTCCCCATATTTTTATTACTATGCCCCATAGAATCCATCTATTGTTATTTTTGTGCTTTTATATTATTATTGTTAGGTCGGCTGGGTTATGTTGTGACTCCTTAGACTCTTATATATAGAAAGGAGGTTTTGTCATTTATATCATCAAAGAATCATTCATTTGTGTAATGTAAAGGAGGTTTCCCCCTCGAAGAGGCTAATTTATAAGGCATTGATCTATCTTTTCTATCTTTTTGTGAGCTAGTTTCATAACATTTGGTATCAGAGCTTTGGATTCTAGGGTTTCGTTGCTCCAAATAGGTCATCATGGAATTTTCTCTATAACTTTTTTTCTGCAATGTTTTAGAAGCGGAAAGAAAAATCTATTTGAGACGAAATTGCACTGAACCTTGTATCCAAATTTCAGAGCCTTTCATGCTATATTTGTAGAGATATGACATGAGGAAGTTGGTCTTTTTGCAGAGTTCTGAATTACATTCCAAACAGGTGACCTCGGGAAAATCATCATAACTTTCTCTCTGAGCATCAGATTTAAATTTCATAAGAAGGTATAGAAAGAGGATGGAATGTAGTTTCTTGTATATATTTTTCAGAGCCAAAGGTCGAAACAAGGACATGTGGCATGTCGTACAAGTTCGCTCTACTGAGCTAGTCTATAATCAGGTCACTGTGAGAGATTTGGCATAACTCTTCCTTGGTGAATCCAATTTGGATTAGACTAGTGGCATTGGAAAGAGGACATAGAGGGCTACTATAGGTCACAAATTCAGAATTGGATGATCTGAAATTACAGAGATACATCAGAGGCAATATCGAGCTCCTACAAAGTGAAAAAAGGTGTGTAGATTGTTTTAAATTTTTGCTTAAGCTTGGTTTGAAAAATTATTTTGAAGGAATTCAAATGGAATAGTAGAGAATTATTATTGGCAACTGATGCCCCGAGGAAAGAAAATGCAAACACCTAGTAAGCAACCTGAAAGCTCTAGCATGACTCATGAAGAAGAGGAAGAAATTCTACATGATATATCAAAATTACAAGACCAAGTGCAACAAATGTCACTCTCACAAAAGATAACAGAAGCTAAGATAAATGGCATGGAATATAGGATAAAGGGCGTGAAAGCTAAGATGAATGGTGTGGAAGCTAAGATGGACGATTTGAAGATAGATTTGAAGACAGGCATGACAAATTTGAAGATAGATTTGACAAATTTTCTACAAGAATTACTTACTAATGGTGAAAGGGTAGTAAAGGAAACTCATGATGCAAACAAAAGAAATGTTAATCATGATTTCATAGACTCTAATGTTGGATCGAAGACCCACCATATTCCAAAAATCGATATGAGGAAGTTTGATGGCAAGGATCCCGCAACATGGATATTACAGATGGAGCAAAATTTCGATCTCAATAATGTGCAAAACACACAAAAGGTACATATTGCAACTTTATATCTGGAAGCAAGTCAGTTTGTATGGTATTAATGGCTTTGATCTCGTAAAAAAATTATCACTTGGGCAATTTTTACGGAAGAATTGACAGCACATTATGAGGTTACCAAAAGCAACACTTTTTTAAGCCAATTGAGAAGTTTCAAACAAAAGGGTTCAATAATGGAGCACATTGAGGAGTTCCAAAAATTGAAAATAAGGGTAAAAAATATTCTAGAGGAGCATAGGATTGATGTGTTCATAGGGAATTTAAAGGATAATATCTAACATGATGTTCACCTTAGGGAACTTGATTCATTAGAGAAGGCATTCAGGTTAGCAAGAAAAATGGAAAGCAAAATTATGGCAACCAGGAAGCATACCACTCACAACTATAAAGATGGAAGTGTTGTTGCCCCTATTCTTCCACAACCTATAAGTTTGACACCACAAAAATTGGAAGAAAAAATAGCAAAAGGGCTTTGTTACAGTTGTGATAGAAACTACACTAAAGGTCATAAGTGTGTTGAGAATAAATTATTCTACATAGATTGTGAAGAGGAAGAAGAAAAGGAGCAAGAAAGGTCAAAAGAAGAGGATATACTCCAAGAACAAAGCCTAGATAAAGAAGAAATGAATTTGACCATATCTTGTAATGCATTGGATAGAATAACCACTCCTCAAACCATCAAGATAGAAGGACAAATCAAGAATAAAAAGGAAATAGTGTTGATTGATTCAAAAAGTACCCACAATTTTATTTATTGTAAGGTAGCAAAAGAATTGAGTTGCTTCCAATATCCAGCACCAGAGTGTCAAGTGATGGTTGCAAATGGAGGAACAATAAATTGCTCTAGAAAGTGCCATAATATCAAGCTATCCATGGGAGAATATGTATTGACTAGCCCAATGCTTTCCATGATTCCAATGGGAGGTGCTAATGTTGTACTAGGAGTCCAATGGCTACAATCCTTTAGTACAATAGATTTTAATTTTCAAGAACTTTTCATGAAATTTTCTGTGGAAGGAAAGGAATTTGAATTAAGGGGTGTTGCAGGGAATTCAGGAAATATAATAAGCTCTAACGGTATGAAATATCTTCTAAAAAAGGAACAAAGAGGTGTAATTACACAATTATGTTGGCTAGATGTTTCCACATCGAAATTATCTATCTCTCTAGATCTCCAAAAAGTCTTTGACAATCATTCCAAGGCATTTGAGACTCCCAAAGGTCTCCCACCTATTCATGATCATGATCATGCTATTCATCTGATTCCAGGAAGTGTTCCTCCAAACATCAGGCCGTACAGATATCCCTATGCCCAAAAGAGTGAAATTGAACGTATTGTTGAAGAAATGCTAGAGACTAGTATAATTCAACCTAGTTAAAGTTCTTTCTCTGCTCCAGTAGTATTGGTGCACAAGAAGGATGGATCATGGCACATGAGTCTGGATTATAGGGAGATCAACAAGCTCACTATTAAAGATAAGTTTCCCATTCCTGTCATTGATGAATTACTGGATGAATTGCATGGATCAATTTACTTCACCAAGTTGGATCTTCATTCAATATATCATCAATTCAGAATGAACATTGAACACATTCCGAAAACAACATTTAGAACTCATGAGGGTCATTATAAATTTTTGGTCATGCCTTTTGGCCTTACCAATGCACCTTCTACATTTCAAGCTTTGATGAATTCCATTTTCAAACCCTTCCCTAGAAAATTTGTGTTAGTATTTTTTTATGATATACTAATCTACAGCAATTCTTGGAAGGATCATGTTGAACATTTTGACAGGGTGCTACAACTATTGGAGGAGAAACAATTATATGCAAAAAGATTGAAATTTTTCTTTGGAGTACAAGAGGTGGAATATCTGGGTCATATTGTATCTCATGAAGGAGTTAAGGTAGACCCTAGCAAAATTAAAGCCATTAAGGAATAGAAAATCCCCACATCCATAAAGCATCTGCAAGGATTTCTCTGGTTGACAGGGTATTATCACAAGTTTGTTAAGAATTATGGGAGAATAGCAGAACCTCTAACAACATTATTGAAGAAAGATGCATTTTCATGAACTCCAAAAGCAACAAAGTCCTTTGAACATCTTAAAGAGGCAATGTGTCAAGCACCGGTCTTAGCTACACCGGACTTCACAAAAACCTTTATTGTGGAATGTGATGTTGTAGGAAATGGAATTGGTGTTGTTTTAATGCAAGATGAAATACCCATTGATTTTTAAAGTTGTTCAATCAAGGGAAAGTTTTTACACAAAGCTATTTATGAGAAGGAAATGTTGGCAATACTACATGCACTTAAGAAATGGCAACCCTACCTAATGGGAAGACACTTCAAGGTAAAAACAGATTATGATAGCGTTAAATAATTTTTAGAACAAAGATTATCTTATGAAGAGCAACAAAAGTGGGTCACAAAGATGTTGGGTTATGTCTTTAAAATCATCTATAAAAAAGGGAAGCAAAATGTGGTGGCAGATGCACTCTCAAGAAAGGATGAGGATGTGGAAGCATTGTTGTGCGCCATTTCTATTATCCAACAAGATTGTATAAACGAGGCAAGGAAGGAATGGAAGAATGATGAAGAAGTGTGGGCACTTATTTGAAAGTTACAACAAGATTCCAATACATCTGATACATTTAGCTGGAAAAATGATTCGTTATGGTACAAATATCGCTTATACCTCTTTAAGAATTCCCAACTCAAACAAAATATTATTATGGAATTGCACATTTCTCCCTTAGGAGGGCACTAAGGATTTTTAAAAACTTACCACAAGGTTAAGAAGGAATTTTATTGGGATGGCCTTAAATCAGATATTCAAGAGTTTGTGGTGAAATGTTTGGTTTGCCAAAAAAAATATTTGAAACAATTAAGACCCCGGGTCTATTGCAACCTTTATCCATTCCAAGCAAACGTTGGGAGGAGGTTTCATTTTATCACAGGTTTACCCAATTCTGATGGAAAGAGTGTCATCATGGTGGTAGTTGATAGACTTACCAAGTATGCACACTTTTGTGCATTATCACATCCATTTAAAGCTAGTACAGTTTCTACTACATTTATGGAAACAATTCAAAAGCTACATGGAAACCCAAAGGCAATTGTAAGTGACAGAGATCCCATTTTCACTAGAAATTTTTGGACATAATTATTTTCTTATCTTGGTACTCTGTTAGCTCATAGCTCATCTTATCATCCTCAATCTGATGGGAAAATTGAGATAGTAAAAAGATGTTTGGAAGGATATATTCGTTGCTTTGTATCTGATAAACAGACACAATGGGTCAAATGGTTGCCTCTGGCTGAATGGTGGTATAACACTTCCTTCCATACAGCAACAAAAATGACCCCATTTATGACACTTTATGGATATCAGCCACCATCCATCACATCATATTTAAGAGAAAATTCTAAGGTTCAAGCAGTGGAACATCACATCAAGCATCAACAACAAGTCCTCCAACTCTTAAAGGATAACCTCGTGTTTGCACATAATAGAATGAAACAATAGGCATATCAACATCACAGTGAAAGAAGTTTTGATGTAGGTGATTGGGTATTCTTACGACTACAACCATATAAACAAATGTCCCTCAAGCAAGCTAAGAAGGATAATAAATTATCACCAAAGTATTATGGTCTGTACAAGGTGTTGCAAAAGATTGGTACTATGGCATACAAATTGGAGCTTCCTGCAGCTTCTCGAGTGCACCTAGCTTTCCATGTTTCATGTTTAAATAAGGTTATAGGCCACAAGCTCCATGTTCAAACAATATTGCCAGAACTTGACAAGGAAGGAAAAATTATATTGGAACCGGAAGCAGTCACAAAAAAAAGAACTCAACAGCTACGAAATCGATCAATTTCGGAGTATCTCATCAAGTGGAAGAACTTATCTGCTGAAGATTCCACATGGGAGGATGAGAATTTTATATAGAAGCATCCAGAACTACTCAAGCATTGAGGACAACACTTTTTTGAAGGAGAGGGGCATTTTAGGTCGTTATAATACTAGTGATTACCCCATTACTATTGTAGTTGTATCCCTTATTAATATTGTTGTGCCCCTATTGTCCCCATATTGTTATTACTGTGCCCCATAGAATCCCTTTATTGTTAATCTTGTGCCTTTATATTATTATTGTTAGGTTGGATAGGTTATATTGTGACTCCTTAGACTCCTATATATAGAAAGGAGGTTTTTTCATTTGTTTCATCAAAGAATCATTCATTTGTGTAATGTAAAGGAGGTTGCCCCCTCAAAGAGGCTGAATTCTAAGGCGTTGATCTATCTTTTCTATCTTTTGTGAGTTGGTTTCATAACGTAGGCCTACAAATGAGACATAAATTAAGGCCCATATAACCATCCTTCATCAAATTAAACCTCTATTTTTACATTAGATAATGTATTTTTAACTTTAATATGTTCCTTAGGAAGGTTTATGGATAATTGCATATTTGTACCTAATATTATTTATTTGTTTGGAATGTTGTGAGAATATTGGGTAGATTATGAAGATTTGGAGGAAGGGATAATTTAGGGACGTTCTCCCTACTATACGAGGATCAATATTAAATAATAAATCAAGAAGATATTCTAAAATTATTTCATAGATTCTGGAGCTCCAATGATTGCTAAAATCTAGGAATGTGTTCCGTGTCATTTAATGTAGGTTCCTAGTATTGGGAGCCGGATCCACTATTTGAGGGATTTTGGTGGGTAAAGCTTCCTCATTTCATGGGGAATGATTCCTAATAATTTTGTATAAGTACCAAATTGAATTTTCCTCTAGGGGTTGATTCTCTTAGTCTTCTTATGGAGAGAACAAGTATTTTTGCAGCTCTACTTTCATTTCTTGCAGGGATGTAATTGTATTGATGGAAATAATAAATATTTTTGTCATGTTTAGCTTCTAAATATTGGTACCCTTCATAGGACTCTGAGTTTCCTTGGGCTTGGCCATCCCAGGATCCTCAAAGCCCTTTTGTATCACTTTTCTTCTTTTCACTTCTTATTCTCATGCATCCCTTGTTCTTGTCTTTTTTCTATTTCTGCATTTAGTATTAGTGATTTCTTGTTGTAGGACTGGGTTAAATGGTTGAAGTAAGTTATATTGAAAGGTCAAAAGAATAATTTCATCTTTATAATAGATTTGGAAGGTCATATTAATCGATGAGCTACTTGGATTAGTTTGCTCATTCCCAAATCTAAATTTTTGGAAGTCCCTTGTGGAAAATAACAATAAATTTCTGTTATTTTTTAGAACATGCTAACGAGCTTCAATGGAGTTGATTTCAATTTATTTATATCACAAAAAAATTATATTTAATGAAAAAAATTTACCCCATTGAATTTTCACTTTATTAGGCTAGGCGTTCAATAGATTTACTAGCTCACTAGTTCTCAAATTTCTAGATTTTAGACTAATAATTTTCTGTTATTTTTTAGCATCAATTATCAGAGGTACTTTGAGTGATTCCACTTTGAATGGAGACCTAATAAATCCTAGTAAATAACAAAATTTGTCCCGTCCAATTTGTATTTGATTTTCTTGGTCATTCGATGAATTATAACTTCCTGTAGAAAATTTATAACATCCTGTAGTTTCATGTAGTACTCTTCCAATGTGTATATACTTGCCTAGATTTGCTCAAAAACATGGTTTTGTCCCTTAGGGTTGAATCATGACCCCTAGGCTCTAAATAAATGGTTGAGGAGGGATAAACACCACTTAGGACTTGCCTTTTTACCCATGAAAAACATCTCAGCGATTTGGGTTAATAGACAAATTTATGAATTGGATAATATAGTGATGATTTTCTTAATTGCCACATCCAATGAACTCTGTTAATGGATCTAAAGTCTTTGAAATGTAATGGTTGAATTTCGTTCATGATATTTACTTTATGCAATTAGAATAAGTTTCTTTCCTTGTATTTTCTTTCTTGCAATAGGTTAAGGTTTCCATTTTGAGCATTTTATTTCCTGCAATTAGTTTAGGATTTGATTTTATTACATGCACTCCATCACATCATGATAGCAAATGGAGGACACATTGTATGATGCACATATAGTGCCGATACCTCTTAATTTTGTACGAATCTTGGGTTGATAATTCAAGCTGATAGCCTTGAGAGTTGCAGCATTCCTGTTGGAATACTGAGGCTCATCAGATTGACCACTAACTGATGGATTCCTAGAGCTATGGCCTTAATTAAGAGTTTAAGGATAAAATTGTATGCCACTATGATATTGGTGGGAAGGCCTATAAAGATGTCCATTAGACTCAAAAGTTCATGAGTAGGTGAAAAGAGTACCCAAGATGTAGAACTGACATTATGGGAACTAACTGTACAAGGGGCTGAACTAATCTTGCTGAACTAATCTCTGAAGGTTTTTCTTTATTAACAGTGCTGACTTCTAAATATTCAAACCGTAAATCTTCAACAACAAGTTTATCTTTCAGAGATGCATGAGACTTCTTAGGCTTACCTAATCCTGATGCCCCTTTCTGTGAATGTTTCTTCGATTTGAAAGTTCTCTCAGGTTCAAGCACTGGTTCAACTGGTAATTTCTGAGGATTTCTTCGAGTGTGTCTCACAAATTTAGCAAGAACTTTAATATGGAGTCGCCAAAGGATGGTCTTCCTCTAATGGAGTCGCTAGATAAATGATTACAACGAAAATATGTGTTCAAACCTTGTCTGTCATCAAAGCTTGAAGCTGTGTCGTTCTCCCAGGGAAGCTGAGCTTCAATTCTCCTCTCCCTGGAAACAGCACCATTTAATGTTATCACCCCAAGAAACTCTCCTAGGTTGTATATCAGAGATGCCCGGGAACATTATAAACTCAAAATAATGTTGGAAAAATTGGTGGATGAATGAATGAAATGCTGCATATTCAATCCAGATAACCACTTCTACTGCAATTGACCCCAGACATGGGTGAACACCCCCAGACTACAAGGCTTTTAACCACTAACTACTCACAGTTTGAGGAGAATGTGATGATGGAGAATACTGATCACACCAGTAGATGCACAGGACCCTGTGATGGCCAGCTACAACTAGTTAAGAGGTCTGTAAATATGTTTCCTAATGCGCAGATAGGATGACAACTCTCTGGCATTAAAATACAGAAACCTTCAAACAAATTCAATGATACATGCTAAATCCTAACACAGAGGTGGGATGACAGCCCCTCTAATGCTAAACATTAACAACACATGAATAAATGCAAAACAGGCACAGCCTGGAACAAGAAGGAGAAGCCGAAAGTGAGCAATCAACAGCAAAAGAAGCTTGTATTAGCTGTAAATGCATACCAGAAGCTGCAGGTTACACAGTAGTTACAGTCTCCATAAGTTGAAGCTTACAACAAAATAACACTCATCAACCTGATTACATCTTTTTTCTGAGTATATATGGAGTTTGTTTACAAAAAATATCTGCTAACCTATGCGTGGAGGTGTCTTAACTGACCACCAACTGCATTTACAATTATATATGGGTCTTCTTCTACAATATGAATGTTTTTAATGAAAAAAATGACTTTCTCTGTACTTTAATGTCCTTTCTGAATAGTTGAAATATTATCTTCATGATTTTCAATAGTTGCTGCTGTCATTGAACTGCTCAAGGTGGTCCTTCTTGTCCTTTGGAGGTACACTGTGTTGAATGCAGTAGTTGAGGGCTATAATGTGCAGGCTGCTAGATCGTGGCTTCCCTCTTTCTCTGCGTGCACAAGACAGGACGAAAACACTAAAAATTGCATGAAACTAGACGATGACCTGCAAATGAAAGCTGATCGTTGAATAGCGCAGATGGACATCCACGATCACTTGGCGAGCAGCATTGGCAGCAAATAGGAGCGCGATTAAACATTAGCCGTGGATTTAACAAATCGGATGACGGCAATCAGCATATGGAAGCCATCGACGACAAATAGGAATGGAGGGATGAGGGCCATCCGATTGCAAGTTTGATGATCAGAAGGTTGACGGGCGGCAAAGGTAATGGGCAGTTAATGCATGGGGAACCGGGTACGGTGGCGGGAAGCGGTTTCCCCGCACCGCTTTTCGGGGAAGGCGGTAATAGTACATGGAGGAGTGATGCAATAATATATCGACGTGTGGCTGATAGGAAGATGAAGAGAACCACTTTCCTGGGGGCTAACGAACGAGCGGTTAATAGGGTGAAGGCTTGCGAACACCGTCGAAAGATGAAGTGGGTGTGATTGGACAGTCGAGGTAAAGAACATGCGCTCTGGAGTTGATGTGACAGGTAAGGGCAGGCCCGAGATTTTTTAAAGCTTAGGGTTATGAACTTTACGATATGTGTAGGTTATAATAATTTTATTATATGTGCGCAAGAATTAAACAAAAAAAGGTTTATACAAGTTTTTTTTTTAAACTTTCGGGCTTTATAAAGGGTTAGTGGGTTTTGGAAGCAAAACAAAGAAAAACACAGTGGTGGGAGTTATAAGGATATACGACAAATGAAGGGGGAAAAGATTAAATTAACTGCTGCTAGCTCCTCCTTTTCAAAAATAAATAAATAAATAAAAAACACGGTCAAGCTATCCTTGACCCTCAAAAATGCTCAAACAAGTAGCAGAGCTAACAGGGGGTACACTCGAAGAGACCGAAATGCCCCCTAGAGTAGAAGACTCTGTACTAGAAATCAAGAATACATTGTTGTTAGGCACTCCACCCCCCAAAAGAAGAGTGGAATCAGCCAGATATTATGCTAGCTCAACCACATCATAAACCAATGGTTGATGAGACTGTTGAGAAACCATAATAGATTTAGGAGTAGAAGAACCTTCAAACTCTGAACATATCCTTTGTACCACTCGAATGCCAACTTAGGCACAAATGGTTAAGATGGTCTCCCTTACATATATTACAAAGGAACTTAGGTTTAAATCTTATGCACCTAGGTTTCTAATCAACATCCATTTTGCCAACATGACTAGTAGTGGTTGGTGGAGAGTCCCCAACATGATTCACAGAGGTTAGTGAATATTTTCTAGTATGAATTGTAGTGACTAGACTTATGCCCCCAACATGACTTGCAGTGGCTGAAATCTCATATCCAACATGACCTACAACGGTTGGTGATGCTTTGCTAGTATGACTTGCAGTGACTAGACTTGTGCCCCTAGCGTGACTTGCAGTGGCTAAAAGCTCATATCCAACTTGACTTGCAAGGGTTGGTGATGCTTCAAGGATAGAACTATTATTTTTCTTCTTCTTCTTCTTTATCATATCTTTATATCTCTTATTAGAAGAGTGATGAGAAAAAGGAATCCTAGATTTCTCTTTTGAAGAAGATGAACAATTAACACCCATTTGATGCCCTTGAAATAAAGCATTCATTTGAAAAGCTTCAAGATCATTTGGAATATTCTGAGTAGACGACAACCAAATTGGTAGTCCAACATTCAATCCAGGAATATTCAAAGTGCCCATCAAGGGGGTACCAACATTTCCAAAGAAAGGAAAAGAACAAGGATCCCCTTTTGGAAGGGTACCTTGGTTGGTCTCCATAGGAATATTCGTCATACCCAAATTATACGTAGATCCTTCCCTTATGGGATCGTACAAATGACTTTCCAAGGAAGAGAGGTGCACAGTCAAAACCTTTTCCCTTAAGGCGGCAACTCCACAACTTTCAAAAGAAATATAAAATGCCTTTCAAGACCAATGGAGTGGTTGGTCACTCACTCATAATCTAAGTTCCAAAAGTGACAAGACAAATCCACCTAAAGCCAACTAAATACAAAGAGAAAAGAGCACTCCACTATAAATTCCCTAAAGATACAACCAATCAAGCAACTTCCGAGTATTTTTGCTCCAAGTGATGAGGACCAGACACTAAAACAGAAGAAAGTGAAGTAAGGGACCTTTTGAATATAGTTTCGAATAATTACGGCCTGAGCCTACTAGCGAAGGTGAAAAAAATAGTGACACTAACCTCGAGACAAAATCCTTTGTCAGTGCAAGTACCGAAGCTTCACAAGGATACTCTGCAGAACTACTAATGAACGTGATGCAATGTCTGCCTCAGGTGCCGCGGGATTCCCCTCCGTAGTGACCTATGTGGTCCCTAGGAATAGTAACAATGGAGACCAATTCATATCAAAAGTTGGGAAAAACATTCTCGGGGAAGGATCCAACAAGTAGGGGAGGGGGTATCTCTCTTTCCTTGTTTTCACTTTCCTTTGTGCTTGACTCCCAGTCACAGTGCTTTCTCAGTATTTCGAATGACGCTGGATTTCACTCATTATTCAACATCTATGTTTAACAATTTGAGTGGCCTTGGAGAGTTAAATCTCCACTCACCTATTCCGAGGCCCTAAAGAGCTAGACTTGTTGATGGAATTAATGACAAATCAAAAAATGTTCTAGTTCTTTTTAATTAAGCACTTAATTTTAAAGGGTTTTTCTTTAGTTCACGAGTAAAATGAGAGTGAAAATTATGGTGTTTTGATGCAATATAAAACAATAGAAACTTAGCTATATGCAAATTAATCTATTTTTCTTCGATGAAAAGATATTTCTATAATGTTCTACGATTAAAATTATAAAAGAAAAAAAAATAAAAAAAATTTCAGGATCACGCTCCACACACTCAAAATCTAACAAAATGACTAAAATGCTTATAGTGCAAACTAACTTAATTCAAGTATAATGAGGATGCAAGATTCTATGGATGCTCATATAATAAGAAAATGTGTTCCTTTACAAGATTAATAGGCCAACTTGAATACAAGGAGGGTGCAAATTCAATGACAAACATCCCTCGAAACCAAGAAAAACCAATCGAAGAAAGTTCACAATTTCTCAAAAATAATGAAGAAACCAAAAAGAAAAAGAAAGGCAAGAACTATGTTTTGTCTTTTTATTTTTTAAAGGACCCAAAGAATTTTTTGAGAACACAAAGACTACTGAACTTCAAAGACCAAAAACAAGCATAAAGAGTCTCAAAATTCGCAAGTTATGCACATCATTAATATAATGAAACTAGAAACGACAAAGGACTACAGACTGGCATAGATTGATTTGAACAACAATATAAAAGAATTCAACAAACCTAAAGAACATCAAAAAAGACTTTCAATATTGCCAAAGAGGCACTCTAAAAACCATGAAAAACAAAATAGGTCAACCAAAAAAAAGGAAAGCAAAGCAAAGCAATCTGAAAATTGGGTTATAAACAAAACTGCAACCAGTTTCTTGTTCCAAAACGTTAGAACAACCAAGAACTTCTACAAGAAGCCTTGAACCTAAAGCCCACACTGAAATTTTACTCAAAAGGAAAATCCTTGGTTGATTAGGTTTTTCAACAAGAAAATTAGAAATTGAAAACTTGCAAGAAAGCAGAGCTTCACTGATAGTGAACGACTAGAAAATAACAAAAACCACCAGGTAACAATCTTAAATGGGCCAAATATTTTGAAAAATGCATTCAAAATAAGGTATACGTGACTATGAAAAAACACAAAAGTGTGTATACATGACTAAAACACAGAAAATTCGTGTATACGTGAGTCTATTTGAAGAAACTAACGTGCATACGCTATTGTATCCACTGAGAAGTGCGTATATAAAGGTCAATCAACAAAAAAAAAAAACCAGGCCTGATCCAAAAGATTAGACTTGATTTCCAGGAAGCGAACAGGTCACAGACACTACAAAAGCAAGAAATGAATCAAGAACACCCTGATCAAGAAGAAACAACCCAATCTAGGAAAAACAAGAATGCTTTCCCTAGTGGAGTCGCCAATTCTGTTACGGTAGAGTCACCCTAGCGTCTTGGGTTGAGAATCCCAATAGAGGCGAGGGCATACAACATAAAGATACACAAAAACAAGTAGTCCTAATACTTAAACTACTAAAGTAGGAAGAAGTGGTATTACTCGGAGGTCCTAAGTTTGAGGTCGTTCCCGTAGGGTCAAAACCCTCTGCTTCTTGAAATGCCTTAAAACCTACAACTCATTCAAGCAAATCATGTACAACAACAATAATAGAAATAATGTTCATGATATAAGTGATAAATCATATAAGCATGTAAGAAAATAAGCATTAACATGAGATTTTATAAACAAATCATAACATAAATTAATGCATAAAGACCATAATCTTCAGGAACAAAACAACGCCTATTTATTGATGTAATCTAAAGAAAATACAGAAGAAATACAACCTAACTCGTCTGTTGGATCTAAGTGAAACCATCCTCCTGATACATCTTGCCCAGGCCTCAACAATCCTCCTCCATAGCTTTAAGGACTTCATGTACTTACCTCGTAGACCTTTGAAAAATCAGTGCTTAGCTTCACTGTAGGATATTGATGTGTCAATTGTGAATTTAGTAATAAAGTCTCCGATAATACTATCAATCCAGTAGTAGACAAATAATGTAACCTTATTTTTTGTCTCCTTAAGTCACTTAATCAGCTATAGGATCCACACAGGAGGATTGTCCTGTTTCCAAAAGGGTTCGTTTGCTGCTTTTTTTGAAAGCCACTCGTGCATATCGTTAGTGAACAATGTGAAAATGATCTCATGCTGTTTTGTATAGATATACCTGTGTAACCACCATTCTGTCGATTGGCACATATTTCTATTTTCCTATGCTGAAATTTTTTGTAACTTCAGATCTACCCAATCTTGGATCTCTTTTATAGTTAGTCACCACATCACACATCACTCAGATAGATCATGGTCTCACCAATGGAACCATTTTTTGGCTTCAGGGGCTTAGACCCAAGTTTAGAGTTAGTCTGCACTAACCAAAAAAACCCTGTACTACGGACCCTTTCAGCAATGATATGCGTAGTGTAGATCACAATCTCACCCAAGGAAATATTGGGAGATGCTAGAACTAGGTTTCTGCATCCATAGGGGCTATGTAGTGTGGTTGTAAGGATTCTTCCAGTCCAGGGCTTAATCTAACCTTTGTGAATTGTTAAACTTATTTTTATAGTTGGAGAGTGTTTTCTTACTTAACAAACTTTTGAGTTGCGCGTAACTAGTCTAACATGCATTATTCATCATATAAAATAACATTTGAACCTTCACGATGTGGTTACAGAAGAAATATACAAAAGTAAACCTTAATCAAGCAAAAATACAAAAACCATGCGAACATATAAAAATACACAGATATGTTCCAAATTCTTCTTTATTATTTCAAATCTTCATTGCTACAATCTTTCTTACCCTGCGCACGCATCTGCAATGGTCTGTGAACACAACTGTAGACTTACCAAGGTCTCCACACACACAATTGAAGAGCCTTCCCCTTCACCTGAATACAGAAAGATATCACAATTACAGGCTCAAAATCATAACATCAATTATTGCCTTTGAATCACAAAGGCAACCCTTTATATCATTTTCCTTACAATACCATGGTCCACGAACCATCGACCAAGCTCAAAATAGTTGAATTTATTTCATCCCTTTACAAATTAAGGGGCTTTGACCCACCTTAAAACCCCTTTGACCCCTAGAACGCTGTGCAAATCATGCTATACTCCTCAAAATTCAAGGACTTTACATGACTTAGAAAAAAATTTGGACCTAGGGGATCACTACCCAACATGTCAGGGGATAACTTCTTCCCATACCATGTAAGCATTGCGGTTTGAGGTACTTTGGGAACTTATTCCAGGAGGGCTCTGGTGTTGTTGGGAGGGTTCCTACTGAGTACTTACCACTCCTTGATGGGGGAAGGGATGTTGTGTTACTGCAGGTTGTTGGTTTTTCACCCCTTTCCCCCCACTATCTTTCATCCTTTTCAACTCAGGGAGTTGACGACAATGATGGGTGTAATGAACGTATTCTCCGCAAATGGAAAAAGCATGATTAATGCATAGACTCGAGTTCTTGTTTTTCCTCTATGGGTTGTTATTGGTTTGTCCCTATTTTTTATTCCAGTTGGGATTGCCCCCAGCCTGTGTCGGCGGAGGTTGTTGCTGATTTATGCCCCCTATCTAGGCTCTCCCTTTGGCTTGCTCCATTTTTCTTAGTGGACTTAGGTGGGTTAGCTATGTTAAACTATTCAACCGGTTGTTGTTATTGAGTGAGAGAGCGTTGCGCTATATTAATCCCTACATTAGCTTATGCTAATGGGTTATTCTGTTGAGGCACAGGGAAAGAGAAATACTCTTCTGTTGTCCTTGATTGGCATATGAGTTTTGGGAAGGGGGAATTTATTCCATGTTCCTAGGGGGTATTGTTTTCCTGATGGGGGAGGATATGGGCCACCCTACGTGGGAGGGTATTAGCTACCCTTCATAGGCTGATATTGGTTGACCTGTATAGTAGGATTCTGCATAGGCATAGGTTGACTAGGGTAATATCCTGTGTGGTGTGGTGGTGGTACTATAGCACCGAATGGTTGGCCAGTGGAAGTATATCCAGGGCACTGGAAGGTTTTGTTGGGTTTTTTTGGGTTATGGTCCCAATGAATCCATAGGCCTCATTCAATGCGCCTAGCTTCTCTTGTTCAAAAGTTTGCAGGCATGGGGCATCTAGAAGAATATGGTAGAGGTATTGACACTGTGTGTATATGAGCTCTAATTGTTGAGTTTTTCTTATGGCCTCTTCCTTATTTTTTAGGAATGAATTAGCCACATATTTTAAGATTTCTGATGTGAGGGATCTCAAAAATAGGTTGACGAGTATTTTATATTCCAAACCTACTCTACACAAGGTATTATGTTTTTGCCATTCATGGATGTGATTTGATATGTACATAGCAGGTGTTTGTTTAAAATGGGGAAGGAATTCTAGGCCCGAGTCCTCATGAACCAGGAGCTGGAAGAATGTAAGGAATGTTGTGACTAGGGAACTAAAGTTCCCATGTGACCCAAAAGGTTGGTCTATGTACCATTTTGTTGTAGGTCCTATGAGGGTGCATTGAAAGAGTCATAATCAAATAGTATCATCTGTAATACTATTGGATGAAGGTGAAAGGTCATGACATGATTTCCTACCTCTTATCCTTGTTTCCCTTCAAATTTTGGAATGTCTGAAGGTAGCTTGGTGGGAATGGGTGGCCAATTCTGGTCATGTGAAATTGGGTCATTAGTTAACTTGTTTAAATAAGGAATATTTAAAGAAGATAAAAATGGGATTTGTAAGTTTTTTGTCATCACAAAATGATTTTGAACAGTTGTATTTAAAGGGGTTCCTTGATGAAAATGGTTACCTTGGTGAGTACCGTGTGGACTCCCCAAAGGGGAGTTGTGCGGGCTCCCCTGTGGGGTTATGTGTGGGGTACCCTAAGGGGTAATGAATGAGGTGCTTTTATGAGGAGGGGTCCCGATCAAAATTGCACCGATAAAGGAAGACCTTATAATAGTGGTTGTGTGGTGCCATCTATGCCTAAATGGAGAGATACCTAACACACCTCTCGATAATGGGGGGAGGTTTTGCAAACATTTAGATCGATGGGGTAACGTGGGGTCCCCTAAGGTGTTGATTAGAGTGTGTGTTACATTGTGTGATTGAGGGAAGGAGATAAATCTCAAAGCATGTAAATCAAATACATAAAAAAAAGTGAAAATAAAATGATTACTTTCCATTTAACTTGATTAGACTATGTGATCAATCAAACAAAAAAATGGTTTTTTCTTGTTTTTGCATCTGATAAATGATCCTATAAAGACCTATCTGTCCTTTCCACTCATAAAATTACTAGGCCTTACCGAGATATATGTTGATGGGTACTAGGAAAACATCCTGAAATAACTGGCAATGCTTTCTAAGAGCTAAAGAATCAACCGATGTAACATATGAGCTTTAGTGATGCCCAGACCTCCACCTATAGGGATGGATACCCTATATTTTTGCCACTAAATTACCTTCGTGCCACATGATAATTCCAGTCTTTATCTTATTGGTAATTAGTTACCAGTCTCAGGCACTAGACACGTCAAGTAGCCCTAAATAGTACCACACACTCTCGACCTAAACCGAACCCCCTCTAAATCGGGTCTTTGCCATGCTCAGGTATTCTATTTTGTGGGATTATTGAAGGATTTTAATCACCCTAAAATTCAACTTCTATGTTTCAAATATGTAACATGACCATGGCAGCTTATGGGATTGCTACCCCCAATTGTCCTAACCTGAACTATTAATTATTTTGTGGCCCCTGTGGGGAATTTTGTTGGTTCAAGTTATGATTGCTTTTAAGAGCCTTTCTTTTCTTAGGGTGTGATATGTAAGCCAAAATAAGTTAGTACAAAAAACTCTGGAAACTAAATGACTTCTTATACAAAGAATATAGAAGCTAAGTGTGTGATGTGTAATTGTGTGCAAGTGGGCAAGTGAACATTCAAACCGTGATAAGATGTGGATATGCGATGATCCTTTTCAATATCCTCCTAATTACACTAATTTTTTATTGTTCCTTGCATGAAAAAGAAATAATGCGTGGATAATGGGCCACTTACTCTTTTTCCTATTACACTATGTGAGTTTCAACAAAGGGAGATGGAAACTTAAGTGCTTTAAGAAAGTTTTCATATGCAAGCCTAGGTTCGTCTAGGAGACGCAAGGGAAGCAGAGATTACTTACTTTTTGTAATAACACTTAATCCTAGTCCCAAAAATGAAGAAAAATAAATACTTTGGTTAGTAACAAGATTTATGGATCATGGGCCACTTACTCCTTTACTAATTAAGATATGTGAGAAATGTAAAAAGACGCAAATATAATCTAATTACCCTAATAATTATGATAAGTAAATAATTAAGTAATCTAAATCGATTGGAAAAAAAATTTGCAAAGGTGAAGGCAATTCACTAAAAGATGTGAATCACCTGCGAAAAGTGAAATTACAATCATTTTTACGCTTTCTAGAAACTATGCAGGTTTTACTATGCACAGATGTGCCTACGCATCTTTTTGAATGAAAGAATCATAGTCGACAAAAAATAATGAAAAATCAACATTTTTTGGCCGATAATAGGTCCCACAAGTCCTGAAAAATTCCAAAAAGATGTTGCACGCCCAATGAGGTGATACAGAGAGATGGTTCTGCAAACACAACCATTATATTAAATAAAAGAAACTAGTGGAATCGCCAATTACTATAGTAGTGTTTTTGTAGCAATAAGATACCAAAAGAAACCTCCTTATCAGTTGATTTTTCCATACAAAGGAATACAAACAATTTGGTTGTTGTTAGTGGACAAGCAAGAAGAAACAAAGCATTGCAAATGGTGAGAACAATGCACATACAAACATAAACTAGAACAAAGAGGTAAACACACAAATAATGTTTAATGAAGCAAACAAGACAACAAAATTATGGAAAATGGTTTCATTTATTGAATGTTGGTGGTAGAAGATGAATACAATAGATTAATATTAAATGTTTGAAGAGAATTCTTTGAGCTATGGTGCTAAGAAATCCTCAGTAAGAAGGTTCCTTTCCTCAATATCTTTGAAAGCTTCTCCTCTTTATCAAATAAGTATCAAGGATCTCTCAATGGTGAAATCCTCTCCACACTAGAATGATGGATTACTAAGAAGAAACTCTGCCAACATAATAGTGCTCTACTTTTTCTACTTCAATAATGAAATGAAGGATTGCTGTGATAGTAATTTTTCCAACATAGCATTGTCTTCTCTTTGGTTCTCCCATGGCTTGTTTATATATAATTTTTTGAATCTCTCTTCCCTCTCTTGGTTCATGAATGAAAGTGACTTATGAGTAGGACAAGATGATTCCTTTGAGGGTTGCATATCTTTAGGGCAACTCAAATTCGGCTGTCCTTGACTGGAACATGTCAAGGAATCATCTTCCAAGTGTGGGAAGTGGTCCTAAAGTTGTTGAGTCGACCTTTTCTTCAATCTCATGGATTTCAATGGAAATGCCCCACAATTGTAGTTTATTCCTAAGGATAAGCTGCACTGTCCAATTTTATACATAATACCTTACAAGAAATTATTTTTTTTGAACTTCATAATGTCTTCAGCTGGAAAATCTTAACTTTTACATTCTGCTAGACGACTTTGGGAGTATTTTGGATTGTGAAAATAAGTGTACGATTTTTTGGTATTAACACCCCTCTCTCTTTCTCTCCCCCCACTCTATATATCTTTACTTCCATTTAAATATTTGTTTATTTATAAATCTCTTCTTCCCTTTATGCCTTTATCTCCTTCCCTTTTTCCTTCTCTCTCTCCCCCTTACTCTGTCACTATGTGTCTCCTTCTCTCCCCCATTACTCTCTCTCTTGCTTCATCTCACTCTCTCTTTCTCTATCCCCCACTCTTTATCTCTCTATTTCCATATACATATTTATTTATTTCTCTTTATCTCGTTTTCCCTCTTTTTCTCTAGCTCCCTCCTTCTCTCCTTCTCTCTCTCCCTGACTCCCACTCTCTCTCTCTCTCTCTGGCTATATATATATATATATATTCCTCTCTCTTCTGCCCTCTCTCTACCCTCCTCTTTCCCTTCGTGCTGCTTTTGTACCTCTCTCTCTCTCTCTCTCTCTCTCTCTCTCTCTCCCCTCAATCTCTACCTATATATCCTTCCCTATCTCTCCCTCTCCCTTACTCCCTTGCTATATATATCCCTCTCTCTCTTGCTTCATCTCACTCTCTCTTTCTCTATCCCCCACTCTCTATCTCTCTATTTCCATATACATATTTATTTATTTCTCTTTATCTCTTCTTCCCTCTTTTTCTCTAGCTCCCTCCTTCTCTCCTTCTCTCTCTCCCTGACTCCCACCCTCTCTCTCTCTCTCTCTCTCTCTCTCTCTCTCTCTTTATATATATATATATATATATTCCTCTCTCTTCTTCCCTCTCTTTACCCTCCTCTTTCCCCTCGTGCTACTTTTGTACCTCTCTCTCTCTCTCTCTCTCTCTCTCTCTCTCTCTCTCTCTCTAAATCTATACCTATATATCCTTCCCTATCTGTCCCTCTCCCTTACTCCCTTGCTATATATATCCCTCTCTCCCCCAGACACACTCTCTCTCTTCACCTTTCTGTCTTTTTCTCTATCTCTCTCCTCCTAAATCCACATCCATCATATAGCTCTATTTCTTTGTCCCTCCTTGTATTATTTTAATCTCTTTATATCACTACCGCTCCCCCCCTCTCTCTCATCTCTCAATCTCCCTCTCCTCCTTTCTCTCCTTCCTCTATCTCTTTCTCTCTCTTTTCCTCCACTCTCTATCTCTCTATTTCCATTTACATATTTGTTTATGAATCTATATCTCCTCTTCCATATCTATCTCTATCTCCCTCCCACTCTCAATATTTCTCTCTCCCATACTCTCTATCTCTCTATTTCCATATACATATTTGTCTATGTCTCTCTTTCTCTTCTTCTATATTTTTCTAAAGCTCCCTCCTTCTCTCCTTCTCTCTCTCACTGACTCCCTCACTATCTCTCTCTCTCTTCCCTGTCACTCTCTTTCTCTTTATCTTCCTCTCTCTCTCACTCTTTCTCTCTCCATCACTATCTCTCTCTCTCATTTTTCTCTCATCTTCCATCTCTCTACCCTCCTATTTCCTCTCACACTACTTCTATTCCTCTATCTCTTCCTTCCTCGCTCTCTCTTCCCTCAATCTCTACCTCTATATCCTTCCCTCTCTCTCCCTCTCCCTCACTCCCTCACTATATCTATCCCTCTCTCCTCCAAACACACACACTCTCTTCACCTTTTCCTCTTTTTCTCTATCTCTCTCCTCCTTGCTCCATATCCATCCTATAGCTCTATCTCTCTTTCCCTCGTATTGTTATCAATATCTTTGTATCACTATCTACCCTCTCTCTCTCTCTCTCTCTCTCTCTCTCTCTCTTCTTCCCTATCTCTCTCTCTCCTCTATCAATCTCCCTCCCCACCTTTCTCTCCTTCCTCCATATCTTTCCCTCTCTTTATTTCTCTTTTCTCTCGCTCTCTATCTCTCTATTTCCATTTACATATTTGTTTATGAATCTATATCTCTTCTCCCATCTATGTATCTCTCTCCCCCCTATTTCCCCCTCACACCACTTCTCTACTTATCTATCTTATTCTCCCTCTCACCCTCTCCCCTCCATCTTTATCTATATCTCCCTCCCTCTCTCTCTCGCCTCCATAATTATCTCTCCCTCCCTCCCTTTCTCCCCCTCACACTCCTCTACCTATCTCTTTCCCCTCACTCTTTGTCTCTATCTCCCTTGTTCTCTCTACCTCTCTCTCACACCCTCATTATCTCTATCGCTCTCTTCCCATCACCCTCTCTATGTTTTCCACTACCTCTTTGTCTCTCTATATCTCTTCTCCTCTCTTTGTCTCTCCAATATAGCTCTATCTATATCACATCCAATCTTCTGATATGTCTATTTCTCTCACCACCTCTCTCTTTGTCTCCATAGTTAATTCTATGTCTCTCCTCTTCTCTTCCACTCATCCTATGAATCTCGATCTTTCCACACTCAACCCCTTCTCTCCCCCTCTCTCTCCCTCCCTCCCTCAAGACCCCCTTCTCTCCCTCTTTCTCTCTTCATCCTTTCCTTCTCTCTCTCTTCCCTCCCTAGTGCTCCTACTCTTTCTCTCAATCTATCCCTCCCTCATCACTCACAAACACTCTCTCTCTCTTTTTTTGTCTCTCTTACTCCCTCCCTTTTCCTCTATCTCCCCTCTCTCTCCTTCTCTTCCCTCCTTATCTTTCCATATCTATTTATCTCTCTCTCTCACTCTCCATCCCTTACCTGTCTCTCTCCCCCTCCCTCCCCCTTCCTCTATTTCTCTATTCCTCCCTCCCTCACTCAATCCGTGCTTCAAAAAAACCCCTCTCCAATTCTTTCTTTGTGTTTTCCTCCAACTATATGTCTATCTCTCTCACTTTATCCTTCTCTATCTCCCCCTCCCTCCCTCTCTCTCTCTCTCTCTCTCTCTCTCTCTCTCTCTCTCTCTCTCTCGCTATATATATATATATATATATATATATATATATATATATATATATATATCCTCCTTCCTCTATCTTCCTTGTCTAGCTCTATCTCTATCCCTCCCTATCTTCTCTCTCTCTCTCTAGATCTATTTCTATCTCCCCAATTCTCTCCTTATCCCCCCACCTGTCTCTCTTTCTTCCATGTCTCTCTATCCATCTATCTCTCACTCCATATTCCTCTCTCTCTCTCTATTCACGTCCCCCCACCCTGCCCAAACCCTTTGTCTCCCTTCCCCCCCTTTTCTTTATTTCTCTATCCCTCCATCCCTCATTCAATCTATGCTTCACAACAACTCCACTCCAAATCTTCCTATCTATGATTTAACTTTGTCTCCATCTCCCTTCATTTATCCTTCTCCATTTCTCCTTTAATCGCACTTTCTCCCTCACTCTATCTCCCTTTCTCACTCTCTTTTTCCCAGCATCATCATCATCATCTCTCTCTCTCTCTCTCTCTCTCTCTCTCTCTCTCTCCATGTCAAGCACAAATATCTCCCACCCTCTCCATTCCCCGGGCTTTTTTCATATCTCTCTCACTTTTCAACTATAGCTCACTCTCTCCCCTCACTGATCATCTCATTCTTCCCCACCATCCTCCTTCTCTCTCTCTCTGTCGCTCCCCTTCTCCCTCCCCCTCTCACCCTCCCCACTCCCTCTAAATCCACCTCAAACATTTCCCACCAAATTTGTCTTCCCCACACCCCCTTTATATCTATCTTTATCTTTCATTCTCTCTTTATCTCCCTTGGCCCCTCTCTCACCCTTCACACAGTCCTCCCCTAAACCCTCCTCAAGCATTTCCTTTGTGTTAAAGTCATTATCCACAAGACACATGTGTGTGTTCCTACCACTGGAAATACACATACAATTTTGGCACTAGGAATGCACACACGTTATTGGTACTAAAAATGTTCATGTGTTAGGGATGCACGCACTTTTCTTGATGTTAAATTTTTCCTAGAAAAAGTCTTAAGTGCATAGTGACTTGGTGGCTTTAGATATAGGTTCGAGATCACGAACTCGATGGTTTGAGTTGCAAATGCATGAAAACATCAAATTTTGAGAAAACACATATGTATCTCTATCTTTGATGTTATTTTTCTATAAGCTAGACAATTTAGTTTCCCATAAAACTACATATACATATAAAGTCCATTGTATAGATTCTTAATATATAATTAAAAAGAAAATTAATATCTTTTACTATTTTTAATATACTTTTCTCCTGGCATATATCAAAATCTTAAAATACACGCCTTGTTTATTTTGGCTATAATTTTTTTGGGCCCTGACCATTTGGAAAAAAATTATATGGTGCACTAGATGGCATTAAGACCTATACTCTAATAGAAAAAAGATTGTTTAATAAGGGTAAGACCCTTTTAGGTTGCACTAATGGAAAGGTCTAATAATTTCAAGGATATCATCTATTTAATAATTACATACACACACACACACACATAATTAAGATTATAAATTTTGGAAAAATAGTTGTCCACATGAACAATCTATTCTCTACAACTCCATAGGTTTTTGTAGAAATATTCCATCATTTAGATAATCAAAGATAGCACTAACAAAAACATATGCATTATATTTTGCATGAATAAAAACATACCAATGTTAGAAAAATTTAAAATGCACATAGCTAGAGACAATTTTTCTACATAAAAATTATATATATTTCAAAAGTCAACTCATTTTCCTACATTTCATCTTTTCAAACAATCTTCAAATTCATTGCCTAAGTACCTCTAATCATCCTTCCAATTTAACATATTGTTATTTTTCCCAATTTACATTGTCATAAGTTATGAGAAGCAATCTTAAACTTACGTCCACCCATTATCCAACTTCTTTTTATTATTTTATTCCTGAATTATGATTTTTTAAGAACTTTTCTAGTGATGAAGCATATGTTTAGTGCAGTTTTTAAATTTTTTAGGTTTTATAGATATATTTATTTTAAAAATAATTAAAATGTAAATCAGCCCAAAGAGGAGGTGAAGCAAAATCCATTTAGTTAAAATAGATTCTAATATTTGTATTAAAATAATTAAAATGCAAACAAGTCCAAACAGGAAGTCGAACAAATTCCCTGGATTATTGGATCAAACAATAAAAACAATAATCACTAATAAAAAGAGGTATTGAACAATGATAAAATAAAATGAAATAAAGAATTTGATGAAAGAAAATATGCAAAGTCCATATTCCAGTTATTCTCGATAAGTGTGATTTCATAGGACAATAAGTAGATTATTTCCGAGCGTTGAGATCTGAATCCAGCAGTGCGTTGCTCGACTTGATGTCTCTGTGGATGACCCTCTTTCTCAAATAAATATATAATATCGCTAAAATTTGTAATACGTTTCTGCGAATATATAAAATGAAATGATTTTAAAAAATTAATGATTTTTATTTAAATTAAATATCGTTTTTAAGTAAAGTTATTAAAAGTATTTTACTTTGTTATTGAAATTTATTGAAGATAATTTAGAGACGTCTAATTAACTCTACTCAAATCTTTACAAAAATGTCCAGCAAATGAACTCCAATGTGTGCGCCTTTTTTCAAAGATTATATATTGGGTTTTGGAAAAAACTTTACACAAAATGTATGATAAGAATCTAAAGAAAAAGCTCAATGTTACCGTAACGTTGGTCAGCTTTTAGGAATTAGCATATATTTAATTTTACTTTATTGAGATTAATAATAGAATCATGTATGATAATCTAGTTATTCCACGTATGAGTTTTATTGATGTCTTAATCTAATGATATTGTTTTTTGTTCTGAAAGTTATAGAAATTCTAGTCATACTTCGAAAAAAATGGGTAAGGATTTTTGTAAATCCAAGTAAAAGCTGTCAAATTTCATAAATTTAGGTGCTCTAGAAATTTTTGATGGCACTCAATCCATTTCATCCATCAAAATCATGATTCAAATAGTGCTGGTACAAAAAAACTTGAATTTCTTCTCCCCCGACTCCAGTGACTTTTGGCAATTCCTCTACCTCCATAGATGACACCTTTATTAATTTCTATTTATATGAGATAATTATCTAATGATTAGATGGCTAGTTAGTTGGGGTCATCTTCACACTAATTTAGATTCACTGTTAGACTCACTATTATATTAGTTCAACCATGTAAAATATATTTCATTGAATTGCATTATCTCATAATTCTATTTTTAATGCATGAATAGAATTCATAAATTATTTTCTTTATCAATTTCCTTTCTTCTTTCTTTGTCATTTTTGCCCATGGTTTTCTAGCTAGATCCAATTTGTGTAGGTTCAGCTACAACTTCACATGGTATCAGAGCCAACGGGTGCTAACAAGAAGGGGAATAAACAATCTATTTGCAGGAATGGAAGATTGGAGATATCGAAAAAAATGGAGTTTCCACATTTCACAATTCTTGTGTCATATAACTATTTCGAATGTAAGCCAAAGATTCTACTTCAACTCAAAAGTAAAGGCTTGTATCATAGAACCATGAAAACAAATATTGAATCAAAATCCACAATTGAAACATATAAATATTTCAACCACATGGACAATGCCTTTAATCTCCTATGCCTATTAATTTCTCCATAATTGTTGTTTCATGTTGAAGCATGCACCACTCCAAATCAAGTTTGTACCACTTTGGAGAAACTCTTTGGGAAGCAAGATGATATGTGGGTTCACATCCTTGAAAATGAGCTTATCTCATTAGATCAAATTAGTTTCGAAATTTTTAATTATTTCTTCACAAGGTTCAAAGCCTTGTTACTCGAGTTGAAAGAATGAAAAATTGACAAATCCAAGCAAGAAATCCAATTAATTCTTACAATATTGTCAAAATTGCATCCAATGTATGTTATATTTGTCTCCACTTTTCAAGTAGTCGGGATTGCAATAGGCGCAACCTAGAGGATGTCCAAACATGAAGCTTTTATTGAGTCCTTGATACATGAGCAAGATAAGCTCATAAACATGGGCATATTGAAAAGTTTCAAAGCCCATGCACTCGTTATGCATGATAGGGCCAAGGCCAACATGAAATCCAATCAAAAATCTAAATGAAAAAGAAAGCTAATGAACCAAATCCAAGAAAGGGAGGAAATCCCATAACTCCAAATAAATCTACTAGCTTGAAGAAAAAGAAGGAAAAGAAGAATGAGATGGGGAAATCAAAATGCAACTATTATGACTGTGGTTACCATCTGGATTCATCATGTATGAATATGAAAATTGACCTCATGGCACAGACTCTTCAACAAAAAAATCTTGGTGACTGTGTTTTAGAGGGTGCCAAGAAGAAGCAAGGAGAAAGAACACCAAAAACAAGAGGGAATTCACATGCATTAATTGGTATTCATTCTTCTCCTAATGCATTCATCATAGATTTTGGAGATTCACATCACATGTAAGCCAAAAAATATGTTCTCTCATCTTTAAAAGCATATGTTGGTCCTATTCTCATGGGATATGATTCTCTGATACAGGAAACTAGACAACGGAGGGTCAATCTTGGAGATGGAAGTTTGAGAATGTCCTACATACTCCAAATCTTTCACTAAATCTTCTCTCTATATATCAAATTATAAACACCAACATTCAAAGCAGAGTTGAATTCACCCTATATTCGCTGAGCATATATGACATGCAAGATAACTCCAAAATTACAATTGGCAAGGTAAAACATTAGTTTCATTTGTACACATTTCCTTAATTTTTTTCCTCAATTGAATTGCACTTTACTACTCATGCATGAGAATGATGAAAGTAGAATTTTGCATGAAAGGTTTGGACACTTCAATTTCAAATACATGCAACAACTTAGCAAACAATGCATGGTGAAACCCTTTCCTATCATAGAATTTTCTTATTGATTTTGTACAGGATGTGCTCTTAGAAAGAATCCACAAGAAAATTTTGGGAAAGGGCATGCAAGGAGGGGGTCCTCCCCCTTAGATCTTGTTCATAGTGATCTTATCCAGCCATTTCTAAACAATTCCATAGAAAAATATAAATATGTAATCACACTCATACATGATTGCACGAGATACATGGGTGTATATTTTCAAACTCAAATATAAAGTGTTTGAGCATATGCATATTTTCAAAGTGTATTGTTAGAGCGTAGAGGGCATCCCTATGTTTCGAGTGAATTAGCCAACAAGGCCCCTCAAACACTCGCCCTTTCAACATCCCCCATGAGCGAGTGATGTTTCACCTAAGGAACTTATAAGGGACTGCAGGAACTTGGACAATTTTGTATTGATGAAGGAGATTTAGATTCGACATTTGTCATCAATGTGTATCCAAAAATTAGTCATTTATAACAAATTAAAAAATTATATCTCTATTCTATGCACATTGCCTACATTTTTACCTCATTCAAATTCCACTTTACTAACCACACATGAAAATGATAAAAGTAAAATTTTGCATCAAAGGTTGGGACACTTAAATTTCAGATACATGCAACAACTTAGCAAATAGGGCTTGGTGAAAGGCTTGCCTATCATATAAATTCCTGATGGATTTTGTAAAGGATGTGCTCTTAGAAAGCATCCATAAGAAAATTTTGGGAAGGGGCATGCATGGAGGTCCTCGTCTTCCCTGGAGCTTGTTTATAGTGATATTACCAGAGCATTTCAAGATTGTTCCATAGGAGAATCTAAATATGTATTCACATTCATAGATGATTGCATGAGATACACACGGGTGTATTTTGCCAAACACAAATATAAAGTGTTTGAGAATATGAATATTTCAAAATGTATTGTTGGCGCACAAAGGGTAGACTTGAGTTTGGAGCGAATTAGCTAGCAAAACCCCTTAGACTCTGACCCTTTCAACATAAGTCGTGAGAAAGTGATGTGTCACCTGGGGAATCTATAAGGGTTTGTAGGAACTTGGACAATTTTGTAGTGATGAAGGAGATGTAGATTCTACACTTGTCATTAGTCCTTATCAAAAACTTAGTCATTTAGAACAAAAAAATTTAAGTACACCCCTATTCTACACAGTAAATCCATTTTATGTTCAACAGGTCTATAAAAGAAATACAAAAATAGTTCAAGACATTATGCACGACACATGAATTATCCCAAAATAGATATTTATTAATATTGTAAAGACTCAATGAAATTCCAATTGTAATGGCTCACCAACCTAATAGATCCACTGTTACAACATGAAATAATTATAAAATATCATAAAAAAACATACGTATCTATGTCTAAACATCTGCACTAGCCTATTCTTCTACATATGTCTCTCTATTACATCACAACTTTATCCATTTATAGATTTACATTAGGGTGAAAAGCCAACAAAAAATCCTATTTTACTATGGGCAATGACTATTACCATGGGAAAAACCCCATAACCTAAGCATAACAACTATCCATATTTCTGCATTATGTGTCTTTATCCTTAGGTGACTTTCCTACACAATATCCTTCTCCATAGTGCTCCTTTACACAGTTTCCAAAATCCTTCCTCAAAATGTTGCTCGAATAGGCCCCAAACACTCACCTGTGCTTCATCCCTATCCACTCAGTCCTTCTTCTATTACAAATTGCATCGTCACAATAGGTATGTCACCCAACCATAGCGTTGGCTTAAAATTTGGTGCGCCTACTCCAACATCTTCCAATTTTCTTCCTTTTTGTACTCTCCCTCAAGGTTGCAAGTATAGGCTCTTGTCTTCTTGGCCCTGATCACTATACCTAACCTTTCCACAAATATTTTCATTCCACCTCTTAGTGCGTGAAGGATAAAATTCTTCTAAGTGTTGTAATAAGTGCAAATTCAACCATCTTCACACTACGTTTTGGTAATGATACTCTTCTTGTGGTCAGGTGGAATGCCCTCATGAACTCTAAGAATTGTTGTTGTGTTTGACTTACGTAGTGGTACATATACTTTTGAAAATTTTGCTTGTGCTACATTATTCATACTTGGCATCTTAATGGGCTCTCCACAAATTGTGCAAGTTATACTAATTCTTCTGGTGTCTTAGTTTTGACCTTGTTCTTTGATGCTTCTTTCTTGGTAGCTACCATTTGAACTTTGCCATGATTTCTAACTCTGAAACCCTTATTCTCGATCATTATAACTTTCTTACATCACTCTCTATTCTCTATCTATCTTTAACACAATGAACATGCTAGACTACCTCTCTAAAATTTATAAGTTGCTACCATGCTACATCATTATTTGAAATCTTTCAAACTTGATTTCATCTATTGTTGCATTTAATTCTTTTAGTGTATATTGTCTTAGTTTGTGTACTTGGGCCATTGGATATTCTATCCACATTCGTTCCATTAGATCCACTTCTTTAAATCAATCCTTCTCATTATAGTTTAATCATGTTCAATCATTAATTACGCCGTAAGGCATTTCCTTTTGAAATGAATTTCCCTAGCTGCCGCCGTGTCCTATTGTTCACCGTAGATTGGTGGTGTTAGACGATTGAACGAATTTTGATCGTTGATCGAAAACTGAAGTAAAAAAATGGGGAGAGAAGGGGCAGGTAAAGCGGTTCGGTATGACTCTGAGTCCCTTCATTATGCGGGTTCGCATAGCTCTTGCTAGGTATCGATTACCAGTTCGCGGAAGAGAATCTCAAAGCTAAGAGCAAGCTGCTCCTGAAATCGAACCCTGTTCGCAAGAATTCCCAAAGATCCTGTTTCTGGGCTGCTTTTGTAGACGATAAGGTAATTTAGTTCATTCTTAGTAATCACCTGCATTCGTATCTCATCGATCCTTTCCTTATCTGCTATTCGTGTCTTGGAAAGTTAAAAATATTATTTTTCTATTCAATAACCAGTGCTTCGCAGGAAAACCGTATTTTGGAGGGGATCAGATCGACTTGCTTGACATCGCATTGGGTGGTTTGTCAGCGATTATCAAAGGCCCAACCAGATCAGACCCAATTAGAAGTGAATAATATAGCTAAACTGAATTATTCACAAATTTTCAAATTTTTTGGCCTGTATTGCAACCAAATCAGATCCAATTAGAACTAAATAATACAACACTGAATTATTCACAAATTTTCAAATTTTTTGGCCTGTCTTAGCCAAAAATGTTAGCTATGCTTTAAATTTTAACCCAAGCAGGATAACTATACCAGCAAACTTTGTTAAGCAATTACCCTTTTGATAAGCCTTCTCCATGGATACTTTTGACCACCCAGGCTTGTAGGGCACCTACCTTACCCGGGAAGAAACAATTAGGATGAGTAGGTTAATGATAACAGAAACCCTCGTTAAGTGATCACCCTTTCAACTAGTTGATACAAATCTAATCGGGCCAAGCCTTATAGAAAGAGCAACATAACCGTTTATCTTCTGTGCTATTACACATGATCAGTTAATGATGTGGAAGTAAGTCATTGTAAAACATTTGGTTAACTGCAACTCCCATTCTGTATAGACTGTGTTTTTTATGGTTGATATAATAATATTTCTCTAGATTGTGTTGGTTGTTGATTTCAGACAGGAGTTGTTTATTTCGAGGGATGCAGTCTAGTCTTCCTTTCTTACTTTGTCATTAGGTTCTGTGAGTTGCATCTTTTATAGTTGGGGACTTTAATTAGTATAGGAAGGATAATGCTGCTCAGATGACAAGAAAATAAGCAAACAGCAAAATATGCTTACCAGGATCACCTGTGTAAAATGGCCACAATACAGATTCCATTTTGTATAAGCAGCTTACTTTGAACATGATTCCTGCATGTTTTTGGTAATAATCAAGATGATAAAGAAATTACAAATGGTAATATTCCAGACATATGAAACAATGGCAAGACAACTCTCATTTTGTGTGAGGTTCACCGTTCAGGAAATCCATCATCCCCACTGAAACTAGAAAGCCAAGCCACAAATTCAACCATCACTATTGACCAGGAAGCACAGGAGAATCAAAAGACCTCCTTATTGAATGAATGTTTTGCAGTCTTCATCAACTCTGCCCATAGCCTCTAATATTGAAGAATATGTAATCAAATTATATGAAAATCCTTTAGAAGTCATTTCCTTCATTAATTTGACTGCTTCATCAAACATGCCCGCATTGCTAAGTGCACCAAGAACTGTGTTGTAAGATACGGCATCTGGCTGAATCCCCAGATTTTTCATTTTCTCGAACATCTTAAAGGCCTCTATTGGTCCACCTGCCTTAGACAAACCATTCAAAACTATATTATGGCTACTAATATCAGGTTTACATCCTCGATCTTGCATTTTTTTAAGCCATGAATGAGCTTCATCAACCATGCCTGCTCTTACCAGGCCAGACATTAATGCATTGTAGGAATACACATGAGGAATACATCCCTGCCTTTGCATTTCTTCAAATATTTTAATGGTTGCATCAATACGCCCTGCTTTACCAAGGTGTTTAATAATCACTGCATAGAGCCTTGAGCTGGAAGGAGTGTTGTTTTCTTTCATTTCCTTAAATAATTCCACTGCCACATCATAACGGCGTGCCTTACCAAGTGCATCAATCAAACTACAATAGGCAGCAGGGCAAGGCGGAAAGCCCTTCTCATCCATCTCTTCAAGAAGCATCAATGCCTTTTCCAATCTGTTCGCCTTGCATAAACCAACAATTAGAATGGAATATGTAAACGAACTTGGAGCAATGCCTTTTCCATTCATTCTCACAAACCAATGCAACGCCTCCAATGGATTGTTAGATTTGAAAAGAGCTTCCATGACACTGTTATATGTTACCACAGTAGGATTGCATCCTACAGTTTCCATCTGTCCAAATAGCTTCAGAGCATCATCAAGTAGGCCTGCATCACCCATGATATCGATCAGTTTGTTGAACATGACCACATCGGGAGAGCAACCATCTTTCTGCATATCTTGAAATATTTTGTATGCCTCTTGGACTCTCCCTTCTTTTCCTAGCCCATTTATTACTTCAGTGTATGTAAACACATTCGGTGTACAACGTGTATCCTTCATTTCCTCGAACAACTTCAAGGCCTCTATGCATCTGTTTGATTTAAACAAACTTCCAACCAGGATCGTATAGATCTTCGCACTAGGTTGCAGACCATTCTCCTTCATTTCTTCAAAAAGCTTAATCGCAGAGTCCACATCTCCAAGTTTCCCAAAGTTGGAGATGAGCATAGTATAAGTTATCGTATCGGAAAAACATTTCCCTTCATTGCACATTTCCCTGTAAAGCTCTTGCACCTTATCATGACAATTTGCCTTCATCAGCACACTAAACATTCAATTATAAGCATAAACACTGTGTTTTCACTTCTCTGTCTTGATGAGATAAAATATGGAAAGGGCCTTTTCCACCATCTTTATCTTGCCTAGTATCCTAATAATTTTAGACAATATGCTAGGATTCATGCCACAGTCACTTTTCACCATCTTTTGCACTGTCCGCCACATTTCCCCCACTAGTCCCGCCTGCGCTAAGAAATGGATGAGGGGCATATATGTGGTGGAATCATGATTGAAATTCTTTTTCTTGGCAGCCCACTAGAAAAACTGTAACTTTACACCAATTTCTACATCAAGCTTCAAAACCTCCCTAACCAATCTGTGATCCACCTTTAGCAGTAGGACTTCTATGGCCTTTTCAGCATCAGGTCCCCACTTGAAAATCTTCAGGATTTTCAAAAACCTCTCATCTAGGTCCCTGGCTGAAGGGCTTTTTATGTTCATTCTGGCGATCCCCGGACCTAGTTTTAAGATATGGATCTCTAAACATATCCACTATCCGATCTTGGCTAGGGGCATCATTGCTGTTGTTGGATGCCAAGGTAATGAATCCACAAGTACCTGAGAAATTGTAAATGCCTGAATTTAGTAAATTTATTTACATGGGTTTTGCTCCACTACTCATCAGAATCGATTCTAAATATCCGCAAAGAAAGAAAAGAGGAAACGGGAAGATCCCCAATCTCTGATAAAATTCTTCCATTTGCATAATTTTTAAGTTTGTTTATAGGTATCCAGGGTTTAAATTCTTTTCAAACAATGGAGAAAATGGTTACATCGTTTTAAGAAAGAGTTCGTGGTGAGGTCTTAGTTATGATTGAGTGCCCCTGGATTATCTGTGGGAAGAAGAAATTACACAAATTTTTTCTATATGCAGGGGAAGTAGGGAGATTTCACAAAATTTTCCCCCAAAAATAAATAGAGTTAAAAATTAATAGATTGGATCTCTGAAATTGCAGGTAAAGGTAGCAATCCCGAGTGGAATGAGAAATTTGTTTTCACTATAACCGGCGGGGTTACTGAACTCACCTTAAAAATAATGGACAGCGATAGTGGAAACGCGACTGACTTCGTTGGGGAAGCAAGGTGCAGATGAGTCTCCAGCATTATGATCTCAGTCATTTTTTCAGATCCCGCAGTCTTTCATCGTTTCTCAATATTTCTGTTTTCTGATCATATATCTTTATATTTCTGATTGTGGTGCACAACATTCCCCTGGAGGGAGTATTCATGGAAGGAAGCCTACCCCGACTTCCTACAATGTTGTCCTTCCAGACCAGAACTACTGTGGGGAGATAAAAGTTGGCCTCACATTCACTATTAAGGTAGATTCTATATATGCAAAGGCTCTTTATATCAGAAATGTTTTTTTGAATGGTAATAGGATGGATTCATATTAGCTCTGGATATTGACCAATCACTGTAAATTTCATTTTCAAATTTTGTTTTACAGATGTAAGAAGATAATTTCAATAAAAAGTTTAAACTTATTCCTTCTAGATCTTTTAAAGTTAAATATCTTTTTAGAATTTAATGGATTTAAGGATATAAAGGATGATGTATTGTAGATTTTGAGAATATTCAAGATATATGAATATAGAATTTGAGAATCTTAGGGAGCAATACAAAGTTTAAACTTTAAAGTTAAATACTTTTCTAGAATTTCATGGATCCATGAATATGGTAGGTTTTGAGTATATTCAAGATCCATGAATATTGTAGAATATGAGAATCTTAGAGAGATTACAAATAAGATTAAGGTGAAACAGGTCAAACAAATTGACCAGGAAGATTCTATCATATTCTCAAATTCTAAAATATTCCCAGAATTTATTATCAAATTAATTTCGATTCCATAACCCTAACATGTAATTGTGTTTTTTCATATAAATTCCCATCAAATTACTTCAATTATATGAACTTAAATATGTTTTTTCATATTATGGTGATTGGAAATTGCAGGAAGAAGAAGATTGCTTTGAGGAAGCAGCAATGGAGGAGGTCGGAGGGTGGAAAGAAAGATCCTACTGACCATTCCTTTCAATTTTTATGTTCAGTAGGTTAGATAACATAGAAAACCTTCAAAGAAATCGAATGTATTGTCGCATCAAACGCAAGAAATTCTTAAATAGTGTTTATTGGGAGTATATCCTTCTAAAATAATGTTTATTGTGAATATATCTGCATCTTTCCTCGACTATGACTCTCTTTTGGTGTCGCATCTAACACATAAATTCTGAAATATGTTTATTTGGAGTGTATCCACATCGTTCGTGTGGTTTGATGTTTATCTTTTCTACCAATCATTGAAACTCTTCATGGAAACGTTGTGATTTCTCTAGAGACTATACATAATGGATTTCTGCACTTTATGCCTTACGGCGTTTTCTTTGCAACATCTGGTGCAAATGCTAGTTAAGTGGAATTTCATTCTTTCTACAACCATGGTGGTTATCTATTATCACCAAATGTTATATTTTTTTATGCTCCTCCTATTTTTCGCTTCCCATTTTATTAGTGCTTGAAACTTTCTATTATATTGGAAAATGTTTATGATGTGCTCCCTCCTCTATACTTATGCATGATATATCTAAATAATATGTAAAAATACTCCCAGGTTGTGATTTTTTTTCCTTTGCATGGATCACATTGCGTTATGGGTTGACTGCTCTTGTATAGTTTCAACCGACTTCTATTGACGAATCCTTCTACAAGATCCTCATTTAGCTTCTATAGCTAGATAACGCATACCTCTATTGCACATCTAATCTCATACAAACCCAACCAATGCATCTAAAATTTCCTTGGATGCTTTAAATATCTATTGGCGTTGAGAAAACCCAAATCTCCTCCTTGAATCTTCTTCTTCTTTGTACACCTATCATGCCAAGATTTTTATCATGTTTTCTAGATATTCTAATGAAATCCTACCACTGTGGTCTTCTTCTACCTGTAAAAAACTCGACAGTCTATATTCTATCATGTGAGAATCAATTTGTAGGTGCTATCTAAGGTTAACTCCACCAACTTTATTATGAGTCTGTAGATTCAATCCATGGAAATGAGTCTAGGATTTCTCCTCCCATGAGTTGAGGAGGTTTCGAATCTTTCAGAATCCAACACTTCACGTGTATTTAGGTGGATATAAGCTTGTGACTCGTATAACTGACACCATAGGAGAATAAAATAACTAAAGAACCTTTAACGAGAACTAGAGAATGAGAATGATTCTCTTTTATAGGTTTCTTGCATTTCCTCCATTTGGTAGAGTTCAAATCAACACATTGAAATGACTTATGATTTCCCTAAAACAAAAAGAACGGAACGATTATGTATTTGTCTTGGAAGAATATGTGTTGGTTCTTGTGCTTGTTGCGTCAATAGTTACATAACATGTTAGACTGAAAATAACAAGCCAAAGTAGTGTGCACATGGAAACCACGACCTTCACATCTTGACTCTAAATGCTAGTTTCTTTCTCATTTAAGTAGGGTATGAATGATATAGATTAGGGCTTCCTTCACATCCATTGTATTTCGAATGAGGATAAAATTGGATTATGCAAAGACAAAAAAATTCCAACAAAGGTTTCTAGTGCACCTTAGAACCTGGGAGATAACATTCAATTTGGTAGTGGACATGGTATAATGAGTCGCACATGGGTTATCATAATTATCTTTGTGGTGCAATATACAATGTACAACCCTCAAATGTCCTTACACTCTATCATGGCTAAAATCACTTTCCAAGAATGACTTAAGGGAAACACTCAACGTGGAAAATCATAATTATGCACTCAACGTGGAGAACAGAAAATATATGAGTTGGGATGGTAAAAACACTTCTAATCGAGAACCATACTATAAAAAAAACAGACAAGAGGTAGAGTGAAGTTTTGTGTGGATGTTGCTAGACATAAAAACAAGGTTTGATAGGGTGGGCAAGCACTGGAACATAGCTAAGTGTTTATATGAGTAATAAATCCAACCAAACATACATCCAAAGAGAGTTTTGAGAAAAGAAACTAACACAAATTTAGCAGAGGGAAATGCAGAATTGGCTGAGTGAATGTTAGCGTTGATGTTACTTTGCCATCAGGTTCATGAGCTTTGAGAAATATTCCCACGTGAGCGTCATTGCAGAAACTTTTCTTCTTGGTTGAGAGTGACCTATCCTTTTGCACTAGTCAGAAAAAAATCTTCACTCTGTCGTTATTGCATCCCTTTGAATCTCATTTTATTGTTATACATTGTTTCTTTCTCTGCTTTTCATGGACAAACATGTGAGCATATTAAATGTGTGTTTAACACTACATTCTAACTTTGTGACCCACCATAAGACTAAAAGTAGCAATTTAATCTATTATGGATACTACTACTTTTTATTCCAAATGACCTTCTCTCCCTACATTTGACTAATCTTAGTTCATATTTGTTTATTTTTGGCACGTTTCTGGATGACATTACATAGATAGTGCACACCATGAATAAACCATGTTGTGATTTCTAGAAGGGAAGGGATTTTATTCTTTATGGTCAAAGAGGCCATGACTTAAGCATGCTCTGATACCATGTTAAAATCACACACAAAATTGGGCAAAGAGGCCATGACTTAAGCATGCTATGATACCATGTTAAAATCACACAAAAAATTGATAGGGAATATATGATAAGCTTGTGTGATTGCATATTATTCATAATATTTACATATAAATACATTTTTCCAACCCTTGGTTTCATATTCTAAGAGGTCCTTTAGACTTCTATGGCTATTGGAATTCCTCCACTCCAAATCTTATGGATTAGGTGTCCAACATCCCAAAATCACATTTTGATCCTTTGACATGTAATTGATTTTTCCTAAGAATTTGTATAATTTTATCCATGTTTTTAATGTAGTTTTCCCATGATTTCCTATAGATAAGAATATCATCAAAGAAAATGAGAAAAAAAATTTCTAATATGGGGTCGAAAAATATTGTTCATAAACCTTTGAAAAGTAGAAGGAGAATTACTCAACCCAAAATGCATGACCAAGAACTCATAGTGCCCTTCATGTCCTCTAAAAGTTGCTTTCAGAATATTTTCTTCCCTTAATATGATCTAATAGTACCCTACTTTAAGATCAAGCTTTGTTAAATGATCCAATCGATGGGGCTCATATAATAGCTCATCAATATTTGGAATATGGAAGTTATCTTTAGTGGTGATTTTATTTAGATCTCTATAATTAGGACACATCCTCCAAAAGTTATCTTTTTTCTCACCATCACTTTTGGGGATGAAAATGAACTCCTACTATGTTGAATAATACCTTAATCTAACATATCTTGTACCAATTTTTGAATACCACCTTCTTGTTGATGAGGTTATCTATAAGGCCCAATATTACGATATGTACATTAGGTATCAATTCAATTTGATTTTCATGATATTTGGATGGGGGTAAGCTTTTTGGGAATTTCTTGGAACACCCTATAGTGGTTTTCCAGGGTGCATTATAATTGCTCGGTAACATTTTCATATTCTGGCATAACTTCCACAGGATATAGTTTAAGCACAACTCCATTTCTACCCTCATTATTAGCTTTTCCATTCTATGAGAGTTGATTTCTTGTGAAGTTCTAGATTTGAACCATTTCAACTCATATTTAATTATATCTAGTTCAAATCTCATGAATAATTCATTACCTTATGAGAATTGTACCCAACATTCTTAACCATTGAATCCCTAGGACTACATCTAAAACTCTAATCAGAGTGGAATACATTATGATTTACAATTTATATTCTTTTATACATAATTCAATATTGTGGCCTTCTCTCACACAATCAATACTCTCTCCATTGGGAACTAAAACATGAAATTTTTTCACTAGATATACAAAATATTGGAGGAATTTTGCCAATCTTTTATCAATGAAGTTATGGTTACTACCTAAGTCAATAAGCACTATGACCTTTTTATTGTTAAATAAACCAATGATCTTCATTTTTTGAGGATCTAACAATCTTGTCAATACATTAACATATATCTCATACTTGTTTGAATCAATGTTGTGCATAATTTCAATTTATAATTATTTCTATTTTAAGTTAACAACTTCTTCCTCACTTCTTTGTGAATATGCCTACATCCTCTTCATCATTATTTTCCCAGGTGAACAATTTTGATTACTGAAATCTATTCCCTTTTGACTATTTGTTGTTACAAGCAATGTATAATCCTTTTTCTCTTGTTTCCTCCATTTCCTTCCAAATATTTGACTAGGTTGAGGTAGGGTTATCTTATGAACCCCAAAACAACCTACCTTTCTTATGTATGCTTCATCATCTTTCATGGCTTACACTCTGCAATGTATCTTCTTTGATTTTAGAAAACGAACTCAATATTAATGGTAAGAAGCAAGAATTGAAGAAAGAGGAGAAGAATAACACTGGAGCGACAAAAACAAAAACAAAGAGAGAGAGAGAGAGAAGAGAATTGGTCTACTGATACCCTTAGAGCCAATATCTTGCATAAGACACACACATAGATATTGATGGTCAAGTCTTCAGAGTTGGTGAATTCACCTGCTATGCCTTGGAAACACAATCATAATGTTTTGAAGTAATGAAACAAAATTTCATATGTAAATTTTAGTCTAACCAATATTGAGTTGGAAACCCATATTGTAATACTTGACATTTCATATAATATAATTTATGTGGTTGAAATTATTTATAGTTGCACATGGTAATGTTTAATATTGTAATTATGTTGGGTCCCTATAATACTAGTGATTACCCCATTACTATTGTAGTTATACCCCTTGTTTATATTTTTGTGCCCCTATTACCCCCATATTGTTATTTCTGTGCCCCATAGAATCCCTCTATTGTTATTTTTGTGGCTTTATATTATTATTGTTAGGTCAGCTGGATTATATTGTGACTCCTTAGACTCCTATATATATAAAGGAGGTTTTGTCATTTGAATCATCCAAGAATTGTTCATTTATGTAATCTAAAGGAGGTTGTCCCCTCGAAGAGGCTGAATTCTAAGGCGTTGATCTATCTTTTCTTGAGCTGGTTTCATAACATTTGGTATCAGAGCTTTGGATTCTAGGGTTTCGCTGCTCCAAATAGGTCATCGTGGCATTTTCGCTATAACTTTTTTTCTGTGACGTTTCAGAAGTCGCAAAAAAACCCATTTGAGAAGAAATCATGTTGAACCTTGGGTCCAAATTTCAGAGCTTTTCACGCGATATTTGCGGAGATATGATCTGAGGAAGTTGGTCTTTTTGCATACTCCTGAATTACGTTCAAAACAGGCGACCTGGGTAAAATCGTCATAACTTTCTCTCTGGAAATCAGATTGAAATTTCATAAGAAGGAACAGAAAGAGGACAGACTGTAGTTTCTTGTATATCTTTTTTAGAACCAAAGATCGAAAATTGTACATGTGGCACTTCATACAAGTTCACTCTTCTGGAAAGGTCTATAATCAGGTCATCTTGGGATATTGTGCATAACGTTTTCTTGGAGAATCCAATTTAGATCAGTCTGGTGGCATTGGAAAGAGGACACAGAGAGCTACTACAGGTCACAAATTCAGAACTAGATGATTGGAAAGTACAGAGATACATCAGAGGCAATATCGAGCTCCTACAAAGTGAAAAAAGGTGTGTAGATTTTTTTAAATTTTTTCTTAAGCTTGGTTTGAAAATTTATTTTGAAGGAATTCAAAGGGCATAGTAGAGCATTATTATCAGTAACTGATGCCTCGAGGAAAGAAAATGCAAACACCTAGTAAGGAACTTGAAAGCTCTAGCATCACTCATGAAGAAGAGGAAGAAATGCTACATGATATAGCAAAATTACAAGAACAAGTGCAACAAATTTCATGCTCACAAAAGTTAACAGAAGCTAAGATAAATGGCGTGGAAGCTAAGATGAATGGCATGGAAGCTAAGATGGACAATTTGAAGATAGATTTGAACACAAATTTGAAGATAGGCATGGCAGATTTGAAGACAGATTTGACAAATTTTCTACAAGAAATACTTACTAATGGTGAAAAGGTAGTAAAGGAAACTCATGATGAGAACAAAAGAAATGTTAATCATGATTCCATAGATGCTAATGTTGGATCGAAGAATCACCATATTCCAAAAATCGATATGAGGAAGTTTGATGGCAAGGATCCCGCCACATGGATATTACAGATGGAGCAATTCTTCGATCTCAATAATGTGCAAAACGCACAAAAGGTACGTATGCAACTGTATATTTGGAACCAATCAGTTTGTATGGTATCAATGGTTTTGTTCTCATAAAAAATTTATCACTCGGGCAATTTTTACAGAAGAATTGATAGCACATTATGAGTATACAAAAAGCAACACGTTTTTTAGCCAATTGATAAGTCTCAAACAAAAGGGTTCAATAATGGAGCACATTGAGGAGTTCCAAAAATTGAACATAAGGGTAAAAGATATTCTAGAGGAGCATAGGATTGATGTGTTCATAGGGTCTTTAAAGGATAATATCCAACATGATGTTCGCCTTTGGGAACCTGATTCATTAGAGAAGGCATTCAGGTTAGCAAGAAAAATGGAAAGCAAAATTATGGCAACTAGGAAGCATACCACTCACAACTATAAAGACGGAAGTGTTGTTGCCCCTAGTCTTCCACAACCTACAAGGTTGACACCACAACAATTGGAAGAAAAAAGAGCAAAAGGGCTTTGTTACAATTGTGATAGCAAATACACAAAAGGTCATAAGTGTGTTGAGAAGAAATTATTCTACATAGATTGTGAAGAGGAAGAAGAAAAGGAGCAAGAAAGGTCAAAAGAAGAGGATATACTCCAGGAACAAAGCCTGGATGAAGAAAAAATAAATCCGACCATATCTTGTAATGCATTGGCGGGAATTACCACTCCTCAAACCATCAAGATAGAAGGACAAATCAAGAAGAAAAAGGTAATAGTGTTGATTGATTCAGGAAGCACCCACAATTTTATTCATTGTAGGGTAGCAAAAGAATTGAATTTCTTCCTATATCCAGCACCAGAGTGTCAAGTGATGATTGCAAATGGAGGAACAATAAATTGCTCTGGAAAGTGCCATAATATCAAGCTATCCATGGGAGAATATGTATTGACTAGCCCAATGCTTTCCATTCCAATGGGAGGTGCTGATGTTGTACTAGGAGTCCAATGGCTACAATCCTTGGGTACAATAACTTTTAATTTTCAAGAACTTTTCATCAAATTTTCTATGGAAGGAAAGGAAGTTGAATTAAGGGGTATTGCAGGGAAACCAGGAAAGATAATCAGCTCTAATGGCATGACAAAGCTTCTAAAAAAGGAGCAAAGAGGTGTAATTGCACAATTATGTTCCCTAGATGTTTCCACATTGGAATCATCTATTTCTCCAGTTCTCCAAAAAGTCATGGACAATCATTCCAAGGTATTTGAGACTCCCAAAGGTCTCCCACCTATGCATGATCATAATCATGCTATTCATCTGATTCCAGGAAGTGATCCTCCAAACATCAGGTCGTACAGATATCCCTATGTCCAAAAACGTGAAATTGAACGTATGGTTGCAGAAATTCTAGAGGCTGGTATAATTCAACCGAGTCAAAGTTCTTTCTCAGCTCCAGTAGTATTGGTGCACAAGAAGGATGGATCTTGGCGCATGTGTCCGGATTATAGGATGCTAAACAAGCTCACTATTAAAGACAAGTTCCCCATTCCTGTCATTGATGAATTACTGGATGAATTGCATGGATCAATTTACTTCACCAAGTTGGATCTTCGTTCGGGATATCATCAAATCAGAATGAAGATTGAAGACATTCCGAAAACAGCATTTAGAACTCATGAGGGTCATTATGAATTTTTGGTCATGCCTTTTGGCCTTACCAATGCACCTTCAACATTTCAAGGGTTGATGAATTCAATTTTCAAACCATTCCTTAGAAAATTTGTGTTAGTATTTTTTGATGATATACTAATCTACAGCAAGTCTTGGAAGGATCATGTTGAACATGTTGACAGGTGTTACAAGTATTGGAGGAGAAACAATTATATGCAAAAAGATCCAAATGTTTCTTTGGAGTCCAGGAGGTGGAATATTTGGGTCATATTGTATCTCATGAAGGAGTTAAGGTAGACCCTAGCAAAATTAAAGCCATTAAGGAATGGAAAATCCCCACATCCATAAAGCATCTGCGAGGATTTCTTAGGTTGACAGGGTATTATCTCAAGTTTGTTAAGAATTATGGGAGAATAGCAGCACCTCTAACAACATTATTGAAGAAAGATTCATTTTCATGGACTCCGGAAGCAACAAAGGCCTTTGAACATCTTAAAGAGGCAATGTGCCAAGCACCGATCTTAGCTACACCGGACTTCACAAAAACCTTTATTGTGGAATGTGATGCTTCAGGAAATGGAATTGGTGCTGTTCTAATGCAAGATGAAAGACCCATTTCTTTTGAAAGTCGTCCAATCAAGGGAAAGTTTTTAAGCAAAGCTATTTATGAGAAGGAAATGTTGGAAATACTCCATGCACTTAGGAAATGGCGACCCTACCTAATGGGAAGACACTTCAAGGTAAAAACGGATCATGATAGCCTTAAATACTTTTTAGAACAAAGATTATCCTCTGAAGAGCAACAAAAGTGGGTCACAAAGATGTTGGGTTATGACTTTGAAATCATCTACAAAAAAGGGAAGCAAAATGTGGTGGCAGATGCACTCTCAAGAAAGGATGAGGATGTGGAAGCATTGTTGTGTGCCATTTCTATTATCCAACCAGATTGGATAAACGAAGCAAGGGAGGAATGGAAGAATGACGAAGAAGTGTGGGCACTTATTTGAAAGCTACAACAAGATTCCGGTATTTCTGATACATTTAGCTGGCAAAATGATTCATTATGGTAGAAAGATCGCTTATACCTCTGTAAGAATTCCCAGCTAAAACAAAAGATTCTTATGGAATTGCACACTTCTCCCTTAGGAGGGCACTCAGGATTTTTAAAAACTTACCACAAGGTTAAGAAGGAATTTTTTTGGGATGGCCTTAAATCAGATATTCAAAAGTTTGTGGTGGAATTTTTGGTTTTCCAACAAAATAAAGTTGAAACAATTAAGACACCAGGTCTATTACAACCTTTATCCATTCCAAGCCAACGTTGGGAGGAGGTTTCAATGGATTTTATCACAGGTTTACCCAAGTCTGAGGGAAAGAGTGTCATCATGGTGGTAGTTGACAGACTTACCAAGTATGCACACTTTTGTGCATTATCACATCCATTTAAAGCTAGTACAGTTTCTACTGCATTTATGGAAACAGTTCAAAAGCTACATGGAAACCCAAAGATTATTGTAAGTGACAGAGATCCCATTTTCACTGGAAATTTTTGGACAGAATTATTTTCTTGTCTTGGTACTCAGTTAGCTCATAGCTCATCTTATCATCCTCAATCTGATGGGCAAACTGAGATAGTAAACAAATGTTTGGAAGGATATCTTCGTTGCTTTGTATCTGATAAACAGACACAATGGTTCAAATGGTTGCCTCTGGCTGAATGGTGGTATAACACTTTCTTCCATACAGCAACAAAAATGACCCCATTTTCGGCACTTTATGGGTACCAACCACCATCCATCACATCATATTTAAGAGAAAATTTTAAGGTTCAGGCAGTGGAACATCACATCGAACATCAACAACAAGTCCTCCAACTCTTAAAGGATAACCTCGTGTTGGCACAAAATAGAATGAAACAGCAGGCAGATCAACATCGCAGTGAAAGAAGTTTTGATGTAGGTGATTGGGTATTCCTATGGCTACCACCATATAAGCATATGTCCCTAAAGCAAGCTAAGAAGGATAATAAATTATCACCAAAGTATTATGGTCCGTACAAGGTGTTGCAAAAGATTGGTACTATGGCATACAAATTGGAGCTTCCTGCAGCTTCTCAATTGCACCCAGTTTTCCATGTTTCATGTTTAAAGAAGGTTATAGGCGACAAGCTCCCAATTCAAACAATATTGCCAGAACTTGACGAGGAAGGAAAAATTATATTGGAACTAGAAGCAGTCATAGAAACAAGAACTTGACAGCTACGAAATCGGTCAATTTCAGAGTATCTTATCAAGTGGAAGAACTTATCTGCTGAAGATTCCACATGGGAGGATGAGAATTTTATGCAGAAGTATCCAGAACTACTCAAGCGTTGAGGACAACACTTTTTTGAAGGAGAGGGGCATGTTGGGTCCCTATAATACTAGTGATTACCCCATTACTATTGTAGCTATACCCCTTATTTATATTGTTGTGCCCCTATTACCCCCATATTTTTATTTATATGCCCCATAGAATCCCTCTATTGTTATTTTTGTGGCTTTATATTATTATTGTTAGGTCGGCTGGATTATATTGTGACTCCTTAGACTCCTATATATAGAAAGGAGGTTTTCTCATTTGAATCATCCAAGAATTGTTCATTTATGTAATGTAAAGGAGGTTGCCCCCTCGAAGAGGCTGAATTCTAAGGCGTTGATCTATCTTTTCTTGAGCTGGTTTCATAACAAATTAACAAATGTAACTTTGCGTTTTTATATTAGATAAACATGCACATTATATGATTTTGTTTTTTAATTTAGTCGTAAAATCATACTAGTTAATTTATCTTGATTAATAATGAACACATAAAATCAATCTAAAACTACTAAATTAGTAGTTTGTGTTGACTAATCTTGAATGCAAATAACATAACTACAATGAAATTAGTTGTTTATAATGATTATTAATGAAAGTAAATGAAATGAATATAAACTACTAAATTAGTCATTTATATAATGAATATGAAACTACCAAAAAAATATAAATCACTGCTGCAAATAATAAATTTGTGATTACAAATGATGACTAAATTTGTTATGAAACCAGCTCAAGAAAATATAGAAAAGATAGATCAACGCCTTAGAATTCAAACTCTTCGAGGGGGCAACCTCCTTTACATTACATAAATGAACAATTCTTGGATGATACAAATGAAAAGACCTCCTTTCTATATATAGGAGTCTAAGGGGTCATAACATAATCAGAGCCGACATAACAATAATAATGTAAGGGCACAATAATAACAATAGTGGGCTTCTATGGGACACAATAGTAACAATATGGGCACTACATGGGTACATCAATATAATAAGTGGGTTATACTAATAACAATAAGGGTTACACTAGTAGTATAGGGGCCTAACATGCCCCTCTCCTTCAAAAAGCGTTGTCCTCAACGCTTGAGTAGTTCTTGATGCTTCTGTATAAAATTATTGTCCTCCCATGTGGAATCTTCAACGAGTAAGTTCTTCCACTTGATGAGATACTCTAAAATTAATCGATTTCGTAGCTATTAGGTTCTTGTTTCTGTGATTGCTCCAGGTTCCAATATGATTTTTCCTTTCTCTTCAATTTCTGGCAATATTGTTTGAATTGGGATCTTTTGCAACTTTTGAATAAGCGGCCATACTTCTTTGTCCTTCTTCCATTCATCCCTTTCTTCATTTATCCAATGTGGTTGGATAATATAAATAGCACAAAACAATGCTTCCACATCCTCATCCTTGAAGAGTCTTCCCATTCGGTAAGGTCGCCATTTTTTAAGTACATGTAGTATTTCCAAAATTTCCTTCTCATAAATAGCTTGCTTGAGATGTAGCAGTAAAAATACCCAATCACCTACATCAAAACATTTTTCACTATGATGTTTATCTACCTGTTGTTTCGTTTGATTTTTCACCAAAGTTTCATTATCTTTTAAAAGTTGGAGAACTTGTTGTTGATGCTCAATGTGATCTTTCATTGCTTGAACCTTTTTCTTCTTGATATGTCCTTCTATCTCTAGAGTTTGAGGAGTGGTAATTTCTTCCAATCCTTTACAAGATATGGTTGGATTCATTTCTTGATGCTCGATGTGATCTTTCACTTCTTGAACATTTTTCTTCTTGATATGTCCTTCTATCTTGATAGTTTGAGGAGTGGTAATTTCGAACAATGAATTACAAGATATGGTTGGATTCATTTCTTCTTTATCGATGTGATCTTTCACTTCTTGCACATTTTTCTTCTTGATATATCCTTCTATCTTGATAGTTTGAGGAGTGGTAATTCTTGCCAATGCTTCACAAGATATGGTCTGATTCATTTCTTCTTTCTTTGGGGTGGGGTCCTAGCATATATCTTCTTCTTTTGATGTTTCTTGATCCTTTTCTTCCTCCTCTTCATATTCTATGTAAAATAATTTCTTCTCAGCACACTTATGACCTTTAGTGCATTTTCTATCACAATTGTAACAAAGCCCTTTTTCTCTTTTGTCTTCCAATTGTTGTGGTGTAACCCTTGTAGGTTGTAGAAGGCTCGGAGAAACAACACTTCCATCTTTATAGTTGTGAGGGGTACGCTATCTGGTTTCCATAATTCTTCTTTCCACTATGTCACAAAGCCCTTTTACTCTTTCCAATTGTTGTGGTGTTGCTCTAAAGAAGGTGTTTCTCTTTGTATCCTCATAATGTGCTATCATTTCCTCCGTGAAAATTGACCATGTAACAAGTTGTTTACGAGAACAAAGGCCTTCGTACCATAAAAATTGATCTGGTTCTAAAAATGAAGATGCAATACATACCTTTTTTAATAGTTGTACACCATGTAGATCAAAATATTTCTCTATCTGAAGTATCCAATTTACCGGATCCTTGCCATCAAACTTCCTCATCTTGATTTTTCTTAATTTTAGGAGCTTGAGTTTGAAACGACTGTAACTCTGTACTTTCAGATCTTTAAGTTCTAAAATTGTGATCTGTAGTATCCCTTTGTGTCCTCTTTCCAATGCCACCAGTCTGATCCAAATTGGATTCTCTAAGAAAGAGTTATGCACAATCTCCCAAGATGACCTGATTATAAACCTTTCCAGAAGAGCAAACTTGTATGAAGTGCCACGTGTCACTGTTTCGACCTTTGGATCTGAAAAATATATAAAAACGACTACAGTCCGTCCTCTTTCTGTACCTTCTTACGAAATTTCAATCCGATCCCCAGAGAAAGAGTTATGACGATTTTCCCCAGGTCACATGTTTTGAATGTAATTCAGGAGTCTGCAAAAAGACCAACTTCCTCAGATTATATCTCTGCAAATATCGCGCGAAAAACTCTATAATTCAGACCCAAGGTTCAGCGCGATTTCTTCTCAAATGGGTTTTTTTGCGACTTCTGAAACGTCACAGAAAAAATGTTATAGTGAAAATGCCACGATGACCTATTTGGCGCAGCGAAACCCTAGAATCCAAAGCTCTGATACCAAATGTTATGGAACTAGCTCAAGAAAAGATAGAAAAGATAGATCAATGCCTTATAATTCAGCCTCTTCGAGGGGGCAACCTCCTTTACATTACATAAATGAACAATTCTTGGATGATACAAATGAAAAGACCTCCTTTCTATATGTAGGAGTCTAAGGGGTCATAACATAATCAGAGCCGACATAACAATAATAATGTAAGGGCACAATAATAACAATAGTGGGCTTCTATGGGGCACAATAGTAACAATATGGGCACTACATGGGTACATCAATATAATAAGTGGGTTATACTAATAACAATAAGGGGTTACACTAGTAGTATAGGGGCCTAACAAAATTTTTCATATATATGACTATTAGTAGCTAATTTATAGTATCTTATAACACAACCAAAATTTAGTCATATTTTTTTGGTAATTAATTAGTTTGAAACGTTGACTAAAATTTGCATATATATGACTATTGGTAGCTAATTTACATTATCTTATAACACGACCAACATTTTGGTCATATTTATTTGGTCATTAATTGTGGAAACTAATGAGTAAATGAATGACTAAATTAATGACCAAATTTATGACTAAAATTTGGTCACGTTATAAGATATTGTAAATTAGCTACTACTAGTCATCGGCTAAAAAATGGTCATTTATATGCAAAATTTAGTCATTTTTTAGTAGCTAATTAGTCATTTTGTACTAGTGGCATCTCTCTACTCAGTCTCCTCTTTGCTTCTTTAATTGTGGCTGCTCCATAACTTTCTGAGACTGCTTTTGGGGCTGCATGTTGAAAGGTAATTCATGCTCCCTCTCAACCACCAAGTCTCTAACCTTTGTCTTGATCCTCAAGGCTTTGCATGAATCTTTGACCTCAAAAGCATATGGGTTCTTGACTCGCACACCGAACCGTTTCACCTATCCCATGGCGATGTATCTAAGGAAAACCCTTCCCTTACTAAAAATCACATCATGGCCACGGTCTTCCGATACTGCGACTGAAAACAAGATTCTTCCTTAGTCCTAGAACATACATCACATCTGTGATTCTAAGAGGGGATCTAGACTCCCTCTAAAAGGTAATTGTACTGGTATCAGTAGCGATATACCTCGGACTATTATCTCCTAGCTCTATGTTATGCTTGATGTCTTTCTCCTCAAAATCACTTAACAAATCTCTATTCCCCGTCATATCGAAGGAGGCACTGCTCTTGCAATACCATACACTTCCCATTACAGTGCTGACCATGTTGCTTAATGAGAGTGAAATCGAGTTTGAATTGTGAAGCTAGAGCTTCACCTATTGTGTCTACTGCAGACTCCTTCTTGCTTGCTTTCTTCTATAGGCAATTCATCTCATAGTGCGCGTACTCATGACAGTGAAAACATTTAACTTTTGATAAGTCCTTCTTCTTACCGCTCACCTCACCTTGGGGTTTATTTCCCTTGGATTTCTTTTGTTTTCTCACTAATGAAAAATCCTCTTCCACTTATTTGGAAGAGGTCCCATCTCTAGTGTTCCGTCGAATCTCTTCCTGTACCAAATCCGACCACAACCGTTCGCAATATGGTAAATTATCCCTCCCATTAACTGAGTCCTGGTAACTACGCTAGATCTTGGGAAGTACTAGAAGAGCTAGGCTCACCATATCATCTTCAGCAACAATAATCTTGACACTTCGAAGCTCATCCCGACAATGGGTGAAATTGGTCAAGTACTTCGGAATTGAATCGCCCTTCTCCATCTTGATCTTTCTGAGTTTATCCTTCAGTGCCAACTTCCAATGGACATTGTTATTTTGAAACAGGTTCCTCAATGCCTTCCACATTGAGTATGGATTGTCATTACCATGTAGAATTGAGACGATGTGGTCTCAAACTTCTTCAAGGATAATCCTTCTCGCTTTTCCCACACACTTTCTCCATTCAACCAAATATTTAGCATCCGATGGTGGAGGCTTAGGAATGTCACGATCTATGAATTACTTGAGGCCATTGTCTTCTAGCACTGTCTCCATCCTCTCCTTTCAAGATATGTAATTCAAGCTTCCCTCCAAGGCATACTCAAGTCTCAGGCCGTAGAATGACATATTGCTAACTCTGAAGTATGAACTTGCAAATTCAATTTCACCTGCACAACAAACTCGAATTCTTCTCTTCTATACTATCTTCAACTCTAATACCATGTATATTTTTACTCGTAGATTCAACAACTTATGTGATATGCTAAAAAACAAGAAAATAATCTAATATACTCTTCAACGAAAACCAAAATTGATTGATGAAAATGATAACTAGAAAGAGGAATAATATCAATCACACATAACATAATATTTCTCTGGGGAAAGAAACTACTAAAAACCCTGACTATCTATATTGAATTAACAAGAAGATCCGAGAAGAAAATACAATTCTTGTTCATCCTGAACAATTCCTGCACTAGTAAAATCTATCTCTCTACCTCACAAGCCAGCTCAAGCCAACACTTAGCCAATTTTGTTGCTTGTTAAACCCCTACTTCCTTGCGCCCTTAGTCAAAGAATTTGGATGTATACAATATGCTCTGCTCAACCTTCAGCTCAACCTGTACAAGTATTTTCTATCCTCTGCCTTACTGACTTCCTTTGGTCAATACTTAGCCAAATTTCCAAACCTCCAAACTTCTAATTCCTTGCTCCAGTCCTGAGAGAATTAGACCATATTTATTAAGAAATTCCCCTCTCATAAATGAACAATCCATCATAGGCCTTCTACTAATTGCACGCACCATCTGTACAACTCAGAAAATTATAGAACTGATCATGCATTGTCCCTGAACTCCAATCTCAACTAGATCTTCATCTGAACTGACATGCATGAATTATTTATGAGTCAATATTCAGCTATCTAGTTTGGTACTAGTGATGCACTGATGCACTACTCCATTGCTAGAACTCTGCTAGTTCCTCCAACAGTTAGAACCAGTTTAACTGACTATAACTCAGTTAGACTGATTTATCTAATTACAACTCCAAAGAACTCAACTTAGGCCCTTAAATTTAGGGATCACTCTACGTGACTCTAGATAGAATTCCAACTCAAATTTCCTAAGTTAATTTAACTTAATTAACTATTACAAGTTGCTATGAGAATGTAATTTCGATCTAGTTCACAATTTAATTCAAGGACAAATTAATTTAGGATTTTGTTGATCCTATTTTTAAGATTTTTTGTTACTATTTTCAACACTTCAAACTTGGGTAAACCTATGATAAAATCCATTAAGACCTCCTCCCAATGATGACTTGGAATAGCTAAAGGTTGTAACAGACCCAAGGTCTTAATTGTCTCAACTTTATTTTGTTGGCAGACCAAACATTCTACCACAAACCCCTGAATATCATATTTAAGGCCATCCCAAAAAAATCCTTCTTAACCTTGTGGTAAGTTTTTAAAAATCTTGAGTGTCTTCCCAAGGGGGAGGTCTGCAATTCCAAAAGAATCTGTTGTTTGAGTTGGGAATTCTTACAAAGATATAAGTGATGTTTGTACCATAATGAATCATTTTTCCATCTAAATGTATTATATGTACTGGGATCTTGTTGCAAATTTTGAATGAGTGTCCACGCCTCTTCACAATTCTTCCATTCATTCGTTGCTTCGGTTATCCAATTAGGTTGGATAATATAAATTGCACAAAACAATGCTTCCACATCCTCATCGTTTCTTGAGATTTCATATGCAACAACATTTTGCTTCCCTTTTTTGTAGATGATTTCAAACTCATAACCCAACATCTTTATGACCCATTTTTGTTTCTCTTCTAAAGATATTATTAGTTCCAAAAAGTATTTAAAACTATCATGATTGGTTTTACCTTGAAGTGTCTTCCCATTAGGTAAGGTCGTCATTGCTTTAGTCCATGTAGTATTGCCAACATTTCCTTCTCATAAATAGGTTTGTTTAAATACTTTCCTTTGATTATTGGACAGCTTTCAAAAGCAATGGGTCTTCCTTCTTGCATTAAAACAACACCAATTTCATTTCCTGAGGCATCACATTCCACAACAAACGTTTTTGTGAAGCTTGGCATAGCTAAGATAGGTGCTTAACACATTGCCGCTTTAAGATGTTCAAAGGCCTTAGTTGCTTCTAGAGTCCAAGAAAATTCATATTTCTTTAGTAATGTTGTTATAGGTGCTGCTACTCTCCCACAATTATTAACAAACTTGTGATAATACCCTGTCAACCCGAGAAATCCTCGAATATGCTTTAGAGATGTGGGGATTTTCCATTCCTTAATGGATTTAATTTTGTTAGGGTCTACCTTAACATCCTCATGAGATACAACATGACCCAAATATTCCACCTCTTGATGATATCCTGAATGAAGATCCAACTTGGTGAAGAAAATTGCTCCATGTAATTCATCCAACAATTCATCAATGATAGGAATGAGAAATTTATCTTTAATAGTGAGCTTTTTGAACTCCATATAATCTAGACACATATGAAATGATCCATTCTTCTTGTGCATCAATACTAATAAAGCAGAGAAATAGATTTCACTAGGTTGAATTATACCGACCTCTAGCATTTCTACAACCATATGTTCAATTTCACTCTTTTGGACATAGGGATATCTGTAAGGCCTGATGTTTGGAGGAACACTTCCTGGAATCAAAAGAATAGAATAATAATGATCACAAATAGGTGGGTGGTCTTTTGGAGTCTCACATATCTTGGAATGATTGTCCAAGACTTTTGGAGATTTCGAGAAATAGATGATTTCGATGTTTGAATCTCTGGTAAGCATAATTGTGCAATTACACCCTATTTTTATTTCTTCAGAAGATTCATCATGCCATTAGAGCTGATTATCTTTCCTAGTTTCCCTGTTATACCCATTAATTCAACTCTCTTTCCCAAAAAAATTGAAGAAAAGTTCTCAAAAACTAAAATCTATCATCCCCAAATATTGTAACCATTAGTCTCCTAGTACAACATCAGCAACACCCATTGGAGTAGAAAGCATTGGACTATTCAACACATATTCCCCCATGGTTAGCTTGATATTATTGCAATTTCAAGAGCAATTCATAGATCCTCCATTTGCAACCATCACCTGACACTCTGGTGTTGGATATAGGAAGCAATTCAATTCCTTGGATATCTTACAATGAATAAAATTATGGGCACTACCCGAATCAGTCAACACTACTACCTTTTTATCCTTGATATATTCTTCTATCTTGAGAGTTTTAGGAGTGTTAATTGCTGCCAATACATTACAAGTTATGGTTGGATTCATTTCTTCTTTCTCTGGGGTTGGGTCCTAGTGTATCTTTGGGTGTCGAGCCTCATTGTCTTCTTGATTATTTAGAGGTTTTTTGTTTTAAACGCGTTGGATCCATGTTCCTAACGGGGTGGAAGCATCGCTAGTTTCATCGTTATCAATGGGGTCCAGGGGGGGCGACACTGAATTTTATGAGTCCCTCCCCTTAGTGGGGGTTCAAGGGCAGTGCCCCCCAAGTTAAGAAGAGATGAACATTTTCCTTGTAAAATATTGTAATTTTGTAGTCAATCTGAGTTGTTCATTAGGTAGATTATATGATGATAGAAATTATGTTAATTTAGGGTTTTTTCCCTAGAATGAAACCCTCGGTTTATATGAGGGAATTGTATTTCTACTATGTATTATTATTATGAGCGATAAAGAGAGAGGAGACAGTGTGAGAGCGAAGAGGAAATTACAACAGATCTGTTGTAGGTTGTATCTCTTAATTTTATTGGATAATATATAAGGAAGGACTGATTGTTTCTCCATGGATGTAGTCCAAATTGTGTGAGCTACATATACTTGGGTCTCTCTTGTTTTATGCATTTCTATATTTTTGTTTCTACAATATTTTGTGTATTTCATTGCTCCGTAAATTAATTTCTATCACATATATCCTCTTCTTTTGATGTTTCTTCTTCCTTTTCTTCCTCCTCTTCACAATCTATGTAAAATAATTTCTTCTCAGCACATTTATGACCTTTAATATATTTTCTATCACAGCTATAACAAATCCCTTTTGATATTTTCTCCTCCAATTGTTTTTGTGTCAACCTTGTAGGTTTTCGAAGGCTAGGAGAAGTAGCAATTCCATCTTTATAGTTGTGAGTGGTAAACTTCCTTGTTGCCATAATTTTTCTTTCAAATTTTCTTGCTACCCTGAATGCACTCTTTAATTAATCGGGTTCCCAAATGTGAACGTCATGTTGGATATTATCCTTTAAAGTCCCCATGTGGAAATCAATCCTATGCTCTTCTGGAATATTAATTACGGTGATATTCAATTTTGGGAAGTCCTCAATCTACTCTGCCATTGAACCCTTTTGTTTGAGATTTATCAATTGGCTAAAGAAGGTGTTGCTCTTTGTGAGAGCAAAGTTTGTTGCACTTGGTCTCGTAATTTCGATATATCATGTTGCAATCTTTCCTCTTCATGCATCACTGTAGAGATTCTAAGGTCTTAATGGGTGTAAAATTAATTTTTTTGGGAGGCATTTTAGAACCAAATATTGGTATATTTTCTTCAATATGCCCTGGAATCACTTCAAACCAAATTTTGCAAACAAAAGTTATGCAATATTTTAAAAAATAGACATCCTTTTCTTTCTTTAAAAGCTTGATATTGAAACAATTGTAACTCTATAATTTTGGCTCTCCAATGTCTGAAATTATGTCTTGTTGTAGCCCTTTGAGTCTTCTTTACAACCCCACAAGTCAGATTGAGATTGGATTCTTGAAGAAAGAGTTATTCCCAATCTTCCACGATGAACTGATTATGGACTAGTTTAGTAGAGTGTACTTGTACTGAATTCCACGTGTCACTGTTTCAACCTTCGGACCTGAATATAATACAAGAAAAACTGAAGTCTGTGTACTTTCGATCACTTTTTATGAAATTCAAATTTGATGCTTGAATGGAAAGTTATGAAGATTTTCTCTATGTCACTTGTTTGAGATTGAATTCTGGAACCTACAAAAACCCTAACTTCTTCGGACCATATCTCATAAAATATAGCGAACCAATATCTAAAATTTTTACAAGAAGTTCACTAAGATTTCAGCTCCACGTGGTTGAAATTTTAGCTTATGGTTGAAAATGCCAAGATGACCTTCTTGAAGCAATGAAACCCTAGAATCCAAATCTCTCATACCAAATGTTATGCAACTAGCTCACAAAACAGAAGAAAAGATAGATCAAAGACTAAAACATTATCCACTTTGAGGGGGAAATCTCCTTTATATTACATAAATGAACAATTTTTGGATGATACAAATGATAAGAGCTCCTTGATATATATAGGAGTCTAAGGGGTCACAATATAATCAGAGCCTACATAGTAATAATAATGTAAGGGAACAACAATAACAATAGTGGACTTCTATGGGGCACAACAATAAAAATATGCGGGATACATGGGTATCATAAGGACCTAATAGTCTAAATTTAGATATTAAATTAACTGAGTCAAGTGTGAGAGATTTCACCAAGGAACTAGGGTCACTCACTTGTTAAACAATAATAAAAAAATACAGTCAAAGACAATGGAGAATGAAAATTTGATGGCCTTTTAGGTGTTCACGAGATGTTTTTTTCTGAAAATTTACCTGTACTTCTGCTAGGCTTCTAGCTTGTCTCGTTCTTCTATTTATTATTGATATTTACTAGTGCTTGCTTCTTTGAACATATTTTTAACCTTTCTTTTAGTTAGTTCTCAGGGTGACATTGGAACAATCCCAATGATAGAGGCTTTCATTCCAAGGCTCTTCACTGTACAGGATCATTTAGATGCTTATAGCAGGAAGAGAGGGAGTTCACCTTCATCACTTGAGATTATGAGAGTGAAAGGTGAAAGATGATTTTATTTTTCTTCTCGGTGAATCACTGTCATTTTACTTTTTCCCGTTGACCTATTTTTAGATCTCTCTCGTAGGTCAAGTGAGTGGTTCCCTGAATGCCACTTTTCCCTCCTTGAGAACATTTTCAATCATTTCGAAGAAGAAATATGAGAAGGTAGAGTGAAGCCCAATTCACATAAGTTCAATGGAGAATGTTACTTTAATGCCACATTATAGGAGCCAAAAAGTGGAGGAAAAACAACCCATTACTACCTAGTGTCAATGCAACAACCTCCAAGCTCCATTATGTTTTATTTATTACTATAGTCACACCATCTGGGGGAGTTTCACAAGTTTCAGTTGTGGATATTTTTCATGAGTAAAAAAGAGCTTTGCTTTCGAAAGGAAACACACTTATTTCCCTTGTGCTTTATGTGAAAGACATATGTGGCGACAATCAATTTCATGTCTTGATGGACATAGTCTCATCGTGTGGTTCTAAAGTGACTTCGAGATATATTATGGAATAGTTTGAAGTAAAAGGGACCTTCCTAAATTATAATAGGATGCAAATACCTCAATAACATCCTACTGCCTAGGGGTAGTAGTGTACTCTATACGTTAAAGTTGCTAGATAACAATGTGGACTGGTAGTAGCGTACTCTATATGTTAAAGTCACCAAATAACATTGTGGACTAACAGTTTGACATACCAACCTTCAATAATTTAAATTCTCATAAGTGTTTGGAGGCAACCCTTCCTAGGTCATTTTAAAATAATATTTAAAAATTAAAAAAAAAACTTGTAGAACAAAAATAAAATTGACTTGTAATTTTAGATCAACACTTCTCTGACATGCTAGAGCCCTCTTGAGAGCCTGTGACGTGTTCAATTTTGAACTTTGCTTGCCATCAACCTCATAACTAGAGTTCACAAAAGATAGGAGTTGTTTTAAAAACTTATACAAAATTTACTTTAAATTGCAACTAGCTCATATTTTGTTTTTGAACACTATTGGATTCCATTACATATTAGATTGGATTTCATTACATATTATATTATTATCATGGTTGAAATTTTTTGAAAACTTTTAGGTGAGGGAAAAAATTTTAGTGGCTAATATTAGCAAGTGGGTTAATTTTCTATATTTTTTTCCAATTTTTTTTTTACAAAGTTGCTTTTTTTCTAAAAGAAAGATTTGCCTAAATTTTATAGTATAAAAGTATTTGATTTTTTTAAAGAAATATCACTAAATAATTTACATATTAGTAACTAGTAAAATTGACCAAAATTTCTAAACTTTAAAATAAATTTCTATCATTAAAATTTTCACTATCCTTGAATGGTAAAATTGCATAACATTAACATATCAAAAAATATAAATAATTAAAAAACGCAATTGTTAAAATACCATCAAAAAATATAAATAATTAAAAAACGCAATTGTTAAAATACCATCGTAATCTTAGCTCGGAATCGATCTCTCAATCTCCATTCTTCCATTTTCAATTAATTTTGTTTTTATTATTATTAAAAAATCCATTTTCAATTAATTTTTCAAAATTAAAATTTAGGTTGCAAAATTGCATGAGATCAACACCCTATAAGTACAAGTCGTTAAAAAGCGTCTTAGTGAGCAAACCCTCAAATAGTTAAAATGTCAATCTCCATTCTTCCCTTTTCAATTGAATAATCTATTTTCAATTTTTTTTTAATTAAAAAAGCAACTTTCAGGTAAACATAGTTCTGCCCTAAATTGGATCAATTAAGTTCTGCGTTGGATTGGATTAATTAAATATCATTAAGAAAGCCCACGGAGTCCATTTTTATCCGCCATTCATTCTGTGAAGAATCTCTATTCTTCAGTTTTCCTTTAGTTGTCCATTTCAAAAATATTTTGGAACTTAATTCGATTATAAATTACAGATATATTTTGCAATTATACATAAAACAATAATGGCCATTGTTACTATTTATTAAACTCTAAAAGATTTCCAAAATATATAATTAAATATAAAAGAAATTTAAAACAAAGATATAAAATTTAGCATAAAATTTAGGAAATCTAAATTATAAATATTTATTTTCAAAATTATAAATGTGTAAGTATTTTCAAGATTTTAAGTGCCTCCAATATTTTTTTGATAGCGATCGAAAACAAACAATTTAAATGCTCACAATCAGATTAACAAAAAAAACTAAATTCCAATGATAAATAACTATCCAGACAGAGTTGTAAACTCTGTTTTTACCCTTTTTTTTTGCAAAGTTAAAAAAAAGTCATTGTAGCCTCAATAAACAACTCGTTGTTTTCCTTTTGCAATGTTATGAAAGTCAAAACTTACTTCCAGCTCAACGGATTTCAGCATTATCGGCATTTTTTTCATCCACATGTTTATGATTTTTTCTCCTTACTTTCCCTGTAAAGAATGTACAATGTTCATCACATTCTTTCACTTTCAATAAACGGTTCCCGGCGGAGATACCAAAGTCAAAACTTACACACAACCGACCCCAATAATCAATGGAAAGCCTTATTTCCAACCTCATAATAAAGTAAATTTGTTTTAATATGTTTCTGATATAACATGTCGTTATTTTTTTCCCCTTATCACCAAAATAGTTATCACCAAAATAGTGAAAATAGTTATATCGTGTTATATTGGACCCATGTCAAAATGCATTTACTTTATAATGGAGTTGAAATAAAGTTTTCCACAATGAATTATTATTAAGCCCAAACTTTGAACGAACCCCGTTATTTGCAATTTCGCCCTTTCTTCGGCTTGTGAGGCACCACGTTCTTGACTATTTCACTCTCATTTAATAGTTATTGGCAAAGTTTCATACATCGAAAGCTACAACCAACGACTTCATTATTCACAATATCTTCCTTAGTCTGCTTGTGGAGGAACCATATTATGCACTCTTTCCCACTCAATTAATTGTTATTGGTAGAGTTACAAAGGTCAAAACTTATGCCCGACAAGTTCAATTATTTGCAATTTTTCCTCTTTATGCGCGACCGAAATCTCCATTCTCTCATTTTCAGTGAGATATTATTGACCAGGTGACAAAGGTCAATACGGCACTCCCTGATCTTGTTATTTTTTTTTTCTTTCCGAGGATTTTTTCAGTCTTAGTAAAATGTTATTGAATTGAGAGGTTAAGTTTATTTTACAGTCCAGTATGATGTGTAATTCTGTTCATCCGTCATCAGAATTGAAACTTTGCAATGTCTATTTAAAAAAAAAAATCCATCATCAAAATTAAAATTTTGCTCATGTCCATTTAAACAAAATTAATAAAAAAAAAATTAGAAAATTAAATAACTATACAAAATATTTAAATAATATCAGTTGATAAAAAAATATCTACACGTGAAGAGATTAGATCCCTCTCAGCTCATATCAATTCTGTATTTAAAATAAATCTATACTAATTTCAAAAGATACAAAAATCAAAACCACACTCTCTAAACTTACTATTTGATTAAGTTGTTAAATATTCAATTATACAGTAACAAGGTTGAGAAAAAAAAAATATTATTGGTAATACTTAAAAACTATAATGTCCATAATATCATAAATTAATCAAATTATTCTTAGTACTTAAAAACTATAAATGTTCATAATATCATAAATTAATCAAAATCAAAATGCATGATAACATGAAACAAATATCATAAATTAATCAAAATCAAAATGCATGATAACATGAAACAAAGAAGATGACAAAACAAAAACCTGCCGACAAAAGAGGCCCGGAAATGACAAAGCAGCGGCCTGCAGAGAACAAAGACCCTGGAAATCTCGTGCTCAACAAAGTCAATGGATTCCTAACAGAAACCAATGAGATATACATTTCTAATTTTCATTCCATTTGTTGGACCTTAATTTCATTTCATTTATAATATGAGATATATACTCTATGTACCCTAGTTTCATTTATTTCATTTATTTATAAGATATAGAATGTTATTGTTGTCTGCACTCATTCTATTAAATTATATATTTATTATTGCATTTGGTTAACGTAGGAAAGGTTATCACTATATTTATATTCATTATATTGATTATTGATTCAATGCTTCTTCGAGTTAAAATGTTTATGATTTACTATTAAACTAATATAATTAATAGTTCATTTAACATATAATTAACAATAAGTTTTAAGGGTTGATCTATGAAAATCAATGGGATCGAAGTAGGAGGGAGAATGGGCTCTGCTAGGGTTTGCAGACGCTGCCACAGCAGGACTTGACCAGCGATCGCTGCACGGCACGGGACGGCGCGGACAAGGCTGAAGACAGCAGAACAGGAAAGAGATCCGGCCAGGAGGGTCAGACCCGATAGCTGAGTTTTCTTAAACTATTGGACTAGGATATCAACAGAGAGTCAAGCGCTGAGAGGAAATGGCAGAGCAGACGGGGGGGGAGAGATCCCCTCCTTCAAGAATGTGGTAACTGGGGAGAGCAGCGGGAATGGAATGAGGAATAACCAGACGGACAGCCAGGCCCCAGTCATGGGGAATCTCTGGCAGAAAAGGATGAAAGGGAAATGTGTACCGCGAGCTCAAAAAAAACCGAGATATGTCATTCCTTGTAATAAGCTGGAGGAATACAACTGCTATATGAAAGACCACGCCCTGATATGTAAATTCATTGGCTATTGGCCTTCGGAAAGGGAGTTACTTCGATGGATCGACCAGAAATGGAAACCTCGAGGTCATATAGACCTCAAACTGGGGGCCAAGGGGTTTTTTACAGCAATCTTCACAAACGTGGAAGACAAGAACAGGATATTCGAAGAAGGGCCCTATTTTTTGAACAATGCAGGACTGTTCATGAAATATTGGGAGGAACGATATAGCCCAGATAAGGAAAAACTGCTGGAGGCACCAATCTGGGTCAGACTCTTTGGCTTGCCCGACGAATTCTGGGACCCTGAAACATTAGAAGGCATAGGTAATACAATCGGGAAGTTTGTTAAAATTGCAGAGGCTACAAAATGGGGCAAATATAACTCCTTTGCAAGAATTTGTGTCTACATGAATCTGGCGGAACCCATTCCTGATACCGTTGAGGTTGAATATCATGATGAGGTTTGGCAACAGCCAGTAGATTATGAGCACATCCCTTTTAGATGCCGAAACTGTCACGAATACAGTCATCTATACAGGCAATGCCCGTTAAATAATGAGGAGGAACCGAAGAAAAGTCAGGAGGCAGTGGCTGGGGGTTTCCAGCAGGTTACAAGAAAACGAAGGCAAAATAAAGAAGGCCCTAGATCGCAATCTCAAGGGAAACCTGCTCCAATGACAAGCCCGAACAAATTTCAGGTATTACAGGATGATGAGGAGGATTATGAAATCAATCTAGAAGATGATGAGGATCCTGGGAACAACCCAATGGAAATCACAGGGGAAGACAAAGAAAAGGAAAAGGACCCAAGGAAAATCGAGAGAGAACGACCGGAAGAGCAGGGGGAAGATACCACAATGCAATCACACATGGAAGTGGAGCACCAGACAGCAAATGCGGTTGAAGAGGAGAGAATAATGAGAAGACTTCTTCAAGAATGGAAATACCTTGACAGCAGATTCATCCCGGAAAAACAGAAACAGCTATATAAGGAAGTATTCCAGAAATATAAGGAGAAAATGGGAGAGAATATAGTCCAGCAGATGATGACCGGAAATGATCAGGGGACAGGAACGGTGGGAATGGACAGCTCTGGCAAGAACAGTCGGAAGAGGGGCCATAAAACAATGAGCGAAACAATACAGACGGTGGGTGAAGAGTTGATCAATTCAGGTAAGGTGATACCTCTGTCAGAGGTTTTTTTCCCCTCTTATCAAAAGTTATAAATGATTGTCATAAGTTGGAATATTAGGGGTTTAAACAGTAAGGGTAAACAAAGGTATATGAAGGACAAGTTAAAAAGAGAAAAACCTAGCATTATGATTCTGCAGGAGACTAAAATATCGGTGCAACAGCTTGAGGGTATTTTAGGAAAAAGTAATCTTCATTACGAGGTGATGGGGTTGGATGCTATTGGGTCTGCAGGAGGTTTAGCAATTCTGTGGAACCCCAATGATATTATCATGGATCGGTGGACTAGTATGAGTAGAATCCTTACTGGTCAGGGTAGGATAGTGGGAACCAAGGAGCAGGTTGTTGTTTCAGGGGTTTACGGCCCCCCCTCCATAGGGGAAAAAGAAAACTTCATAGCAAGCATGAAAGTCATCCGCAGATTATATCCTGAAGCTGCCTGGATCATAGGGGGAGATTTTAATTTAATCAGATCCTTGGATGAGAAAAAAGGAGGAGTGAGGAAGGTGGATCAAATCATGGATAGATTCAATGAGATGATAGAGGAATTGAGACTAGTTGACATTCAAACTATCAATGGGATATTCACCTGGAATAACAGGAGAGGAGGCAAAAAACAAATAGCTTCCAGGCTGGACAGATTCCTAGTTACAGAAGCTGTCATGAACAAAGACATTTTTGTAGAGGCGAAGATTATACCTTCCCTGGGATCGGATCACTGGCCGATTAGACTCGAAATTGATATAAAAAAAATCGTGGGAAGAGACCTTTCCGGTTTGAATCCTTCTGGTTGATAGACCCAGAATTTATCAAGAAAATCGAGGAGTGGTGGTGTCAATCCTCTGTGCAGGGTAGGGGACAAATGCAAACGTTCTAATTAAAACTAAAGGAGCTGAAGGGCAAAATCAAAAAGTGGAACAAAGAAGAGTTTGGTAACATCTTTGAGGAGAAGCAAAAATTAGAAGGAGAAATGGAAAGCATTCAGCAGAAGATGATATTAGAAGGCAGGACAGAGGATAGCATTAACAAAGAAGGGATCATCCTTGGGAAATTGGAAGAAAGACGAAAACAGGAGGAGGTGCTATGGCATCAGAAATCTCGGATAAAATGGTTAAGAGAGGGAGAACACAAAACTAAATTCTTCCACCAGGCAATGATTAAACATAGACAGAGGAATAGAATCCACTCCATCAAAGATAAGAATGGAAGGAGAGCTGTGGAGCAAGAAGAGATCGAACAGATTCTGGTGGACCACCACAAAGAGATCCTATCTGAACCGCAGGCTGATAGATCTAGAGCTATACAGGAAATCTGCTCGGCCATCCCCAGCATAGTCACTGAAGATCAAAACAAGGCCTTAATGCGAGCGGCGACCCTCGAGGAGGTAGAGGAGACCGTGAAAGCAATGAAAAAGGGGACTGCCCCGGGACCAGATGGCTTCACAGTAGACTTTTACCAGGCGGGTTGGCATTTCCTGGGGGGAGAGATCCTTGATCTGGTGGAAGAATCAAGAAGGAATCAAAAGGTATGGCCAGCTCTCAACTCTACTTTTTTTGCTTTAATTCCCAAAGGTGAAAATCTAGAGGATGCTAATGGTTTTAGACCAATAGCATTGTGTAATGTAATTTACAAGATTATAACGTCCCTGATAGCCAGGAGATTAAAATCCCTTCTCAACCAGCTAATATCCACAGAACAAACTGGTTTTGTTGAAGGAAGACAAATCCTTGATGGGCTTGTTGTAACCCAGGAAGTTTTGCATTCTCTCAAAGTTAGAAAGCAAAAGGGTATGCTGATCAAGCTGGACTTGTCTAAGGCTTATGACAGGTTAAATTGGAACTATTTGGGCAAAGTCCTAGAGAGCTTTGGGTTCAATAAGAGATGGATTGCTTGGATCCATAGCTTGATCTCATCCCCAAATTTTTCTATCTTAGTTAATGGCACTCCAACAAAAACTTTTAATGCCTCCCGGGGGATTAGACAAGGGGACCCTCTATCCCCTTTTCTGTTCATACTTGCGGCTGAAGGTTTGGGTCGGTACATTAAACAAGAAAGAGAGACAAACAGGTTGAAGGGTCTCAAGCTATGGGGGAACAATTTGCCCTTAACCCACCAACAATTTGTAGATGACATTATGCTGTTTGGAGAACCAACCGCCAAAGAAGTCAGACAGATCAGGAAAATTCTGGATTTATTCGCGGAGGCATCAGGCTTGGAAATCAACAGAGACAAATCATGTATCTTCATCTTCAATACGACAGACCAGGTTAGAAATCATCTTATCAGACTATTGGGTTTTCGAAGAGGGGAGCTTCCTACGAGATATTTAGGCAATCTTTTAGACCTTACCTCAAAAAAGGTGAAAAACTGGCAGGGGATTTTGGATAAACTGCATGCTAAGATATCAAATTGGGCCTTCAGAGCTCTAAATATTGCAGGTAGAATAGTCTTGGTGAAATCTGTACTGCAAGCTATCCCTATTTATTCTCTCTCGATAATGGCTGCTCCTCTGGGGGTTTGTGCTAAAATCAGAGAGATTATCAGGAATTTCATCTAGAGAGGGTCTGATCAAAAAAATAAGTGGGCTCTTGTTTCCTGGGAGCAGTTAACAAAGAGGAAGGAGAGAGGAGGCTTGGGGCTGAGAGACCTTGAAACTCTCAACAGGGTCCTGGGAGCCAAGTTGTGGTGGAGGTGGCTCCGGGGAGGCAATGATCTGTGGAAGAAAATATGGAGGACTAAATATAACATGCCTGATTCAACGTTAGAGATCCTAAGACAACAGATAATGCCTAAAGGATCCTCCATTTGGGACCTGGCTCGCCAGAACCGGGACCTGGTGGAACAACAAGCTTTCTGGGAAATCCGTGGAGGAGCAGAGGCAAACTTTTGGGAAGATCGGTGGCAGCAGAGGGAAAGACTGAGCAGAATCCCTGATCTTTATCAAATCCGAAACAGAATAGAAGGAAACAAAACTTGTGTTAGAGATTATTGGAAAGCTCAGCCGGCGGAAGAAGGGTGGCGAGTCTGGATCGATCCAATGGAATGGGACAGAGAGATTGATCAAGATACGCAAGACAATTACAAAAAAGAAGTTGGATCCAGGAAAATCAGAGCTCGTGAAGGCCAAGATATCCTAAGGTGGGGAAACACCATGAAAGGCCTGTTTACCACAAAAGAAGCCTATTATTTAAGCGATTCTCAGAATGGGGATATGGGACACCTTGACTGGAAAGTTGTCTGGGAAAACAATTGGTGGCCAAAGGTATCCATGTTCATATGGTTGGCTGCAAAAAATAAGATTCTCACCTGGGATAGAATCCAGAAGAAGGGTTTTAATGGGCCATCGATATGCTGTCTATGCAAGAAGGAGGGGGAAACCAGAGATCATCTCCTAATTAAATGTCAGTATTCCAAAAATCTGTGGGTGAACATCAAGCGAACCTTCAATAAACTTGGATTCGTTATCAGTGATTTCAATGAAGTGGTCTTCAACTGGAACAAGGAGGTTTTTCAATGCAAGGTTGTGAAAAGGGCCTGGAGCCTTATGTCGGGGTTTGTCATGTGGATGCTCTGGAAGGAGAGAAACCGGAGGATCTTCCAGAATCTGTCCAAGGACCCAGAGACTACATGGATAAAAGCGGTTGAACTCATGCGGGAAACAGTCCTAGTGGAAAGGTGGTACGAGGACGATTGGAAGACAAATCAAGAAGAACAAGAAATTTTGATTAAGCTAAACTTAAAACTAGAGATGGTCCAGCATAAGCTCACTGTCCCTCAGGACATGAGGAACCCGAGCCCTGACAAATTCAGTTTTCCCAGGGACCCCTTCGTTAAATTAAATTTCGATGGGGCTTCAAAAGGAAACCCAGGAGAGGCAGGATTCGGAGGCATATTCAGGGACAGTAATAAACAGGTCAGATGGATATTTGCAGAAGGAGGAGGGGAGATGACCAACAACGAAGCTGAATTTTGGGCCCTCCATCAAGGACTCACGATTGCAGTTAGAAATGGTTACTCTAACCTGGAAATCACAGGTGATTCCCAGATTGCCGTGGACATGGTAAAGAAACTAAATAATGGTAAGAGCTGGGAAAAAGTCACCAGCAGTTGGTGTACTGCGGGGATCGTTCAGGACATTGCTGTTCTCTTAAAAAAGATTGAATATAAGGTAGTTAATCATGTACGCAGGAAAGGTAACCAGGCAGCTGATTACCTGGCCAATTGGGGCAGCAGAGGGAGGGGTAACAGGATGGACCAACAATGGAAGGCTGTGAGTGGCCGTAGCGAGTGGCAAGAGTTAGCCGGGATCATCAAATTGGATTATGACCAAGCCACATAAGCACCCGGTCGGATCAATGAGCTGGCATGAACTAAGGCCGTGGAGATCCCGATGTCTGATCAATGATCACTCGAGGAAGTGGAATGTCATAATGACTGAGTGCAGAGATGTACTGCGGCAGTGTGAGAAGGTAATGGCACTTGATTTTGCCCAAAGTGCGAGCATTAACCTGTGTATTTTTAGTGGAGGGAATGGTGGGCTGTCAGAAGCCTCGATAACACACATAAATCATACAATAACTACCATTAATTATGCTAACCGTGCTGGTAACTGGCGGCATTCGACAGACGGTGATAATCGGGACCATGAGGTAAACACCTCCACTTATATTAAGATCGGGGAAGAGGCTCGGACTCCTGTTTGTTTCCAAATTAGGAGAGGAGAGAGTAGGGAGCTGGTAAGATATCTGGCTGGGACGGAGAGCGCAGAGTACCAGGGGTTGCCCAGCAAAGGGAGACAGGGAGAGATGGAGACGAGACAGCGGACTAAGGAGGCCGAAGAACACCAAAGGATGGCGACAGAGGCGCAGAAGCAGAAAGGGAAAGGACTTGCCCAGGACAGCCCTTCGACAGAAATTTGGGAAATTGAAGACGAGTCGGAGGAGGAAATTCCTCTAGACGGAGAAGGAGGGTGGTCGGTTCCGTTGAAAAGGATGGCTGCTGAGGGCCAGCACCAGCAGGGTGATGGGTGCTCTGAGCCAAGCGGGAAGAAGGGGCGACGCCCGGGGTTGCGGGACAGTGCTACCACCCCTGTCGAGGAAAAGGAGGGAAGCAGAAAAAGAGGTTGGGGCCCGAGGAAGAGGGTGCAGAGGGAAAGTGAGAGGACGGGAAGGGTGCCGAATCCGGAGAAAAAGACTCGGCTGACGGTGAATTACAGACTTAAACGGGCGGAAAGGGCGTTCAAGAAGGAGTCTAACCCTGCGGTCCGGAGAGTGATGGAGTTTTTGGAGGAGGAGTCCCTCCAGAACCAGTCTGCGGACGAGATGGAAGAATGGGAATCCTTGCTGCATGACCCCGGCCATACTAGGGGGCGAATGACGCTCTTCAAACAGTCATTACACATTTACTGGGTGATGAAAGGTCTCCTGGCGAAGGCGCTTGAGCAGGTGGCTCAAGAGATGGTGAAGTTGGCCAAGGGCGACCCGGACCTGCGCAGGGAGCTGAGTTTCATTCGAATTGCTATGGAACGTCAGGAGGAGAAGATGGAGGCCCTGCATCAAATGCTGAGGAGCATGCAAGGAGCTGATGTTGGAGGAACGCGACAGCAACCGGACCTGGATACCGCCTGAGCTAAGATATGCTGGAAAATCTTCAATACCTTTTTAACTGTAGTTTTTTGGGTTATGTAGAGGCTGATATTTGCATATTACAGATGATTAGTTTTAGAAAATCTAAGGACTGTCTTGTAATTTTGGCTAAAATTTTGAGACTTTGGGCTTTTTATTTCTGGGCAGCCACCAGAAACTATAGGTGGTTTATCACCCGGTTTCCCCATGTGGGCGGGTTCTCTGCACTATCCTGATGGTTTGTAAACTGTTTATTTCTACCGAGTAATAGAATGGGTTCTACCGTAGCTTACAAAAAAAAAAACAATAAGTTTTAAGGGTTAACTCAGTTGTTACAAGGTCTATTTTCTCCAAAGTCTTGGGGTTAGGCCTAGTTAGTAGGGAGGTCACAGGGTCCATTCCCCTCGAAGTCTTTGGGGTTGAGCCTAGCTAGTGGGCTCCCGGGCTAGAGTCCCTAGATTTTTTTTGGACGTAGTGCCACCCGTTGACCAAAGTGTCCCTGAACCACAGAAAAAAAAAAAAACAAAACAAAACAAAACATATAATTAACAATTAATTTAATATTGATGTCTTTTGAAAAATTTGATATTAAATATTCTAATTAATAAAAAAATAAAATATAGTTTAGTATTAAAATATTATTTATATTTTAAATTAAAGTATTAGTTACTATTATTAAAAAAATTTATATGTCAAAATACTTTATCAATATGATAAAATATATTATCTAATCAACAATATTTATTAGAATTTTGAAATTATAATTTTGAGTAAAATTTAGATGGATTAAAAATATTAAAAATTAAAATATGCTTTTTCATATAATGTTTATTAACATATTCAAGAATTAATTACAACTTCAAAATATTTGTTACAATATCAATTTCTCTAATCTTTTAAAATCTTATCACATTTCTTTTGATATTTTTTAGCATTCAAATAAATTTTAAAAACTTTTAACTAATCTATTCACATCTTAATGGAAATTAAACATCTTCTTGAAAAATGGGATTTGAAAAAATGAATATAATAATAGATTAATCTCATTGTGTCATTCAATTCACGGTCATAATATGGCTCCATCATTTAGCACTGATGTATATGCAAGCATTACATAGGCATGCAGGATATCAAATTACTTATCCATGGTTTCATTGGACAAATTCTGAAATCCTTCATATTAACTTTATATTAAATCCTTATTACAACCGATAACATTTTGTACTCTTCCTTTCCGTGACATCCAAATTTATTATCCTCAATATTTTTGTATTCATATTGCTTTAATGTAGTTTTACTAAACATGTTCTTCCGAAAGCTGGTTGATATTTAAGAATAGTATTTTTATTTAAAAAATCTTCCACCGTCTATTTGATCATGAGATCCTTTTCACCTCATCCAATATTTTGGTGCATTATATGAATTATACAAATGGATCCCTAAAGGTACTATTGTCATTGCAATCAACAAGACCATAAAAGAAGGATTATATTCTATTTGCTTTACGTTATTAAATAACTCTTATAAGTCCATTATGTTTTAATTTTTTTTTATGTTATACAATTATAATGAATATTTATTTTTGTTTTAAAATTTTACTTTACATTATTTTTATTTTTCGCTTTTCCATAATCGTCTCACAGGAAAAGTCTCTTGACACTCGATTAGTTTGCTAAGTTTTTGTGACCTTTTTTTTTTGTAGCTTCGAGCAAATTTTATATAAAATGTTGAATTTATCTAATTTTTCATAAATTCAAAAATATTTTCTTAATTTTTAAAAATCATTTTTCTAATTTTCTATTAGTCGAGTGATCCTTGATGTGACATAATTCCCCTTGTAGAGGATGATTTCATTTCAGTATTTGTCAGTATCTGAGAAATAATTTTAAAATGAAAAAGACACTAATTTTCTAAATGGTAATTCCAACAGTGAGTGCCCAAACACTAACATTGACATTTTTAGCCTCACACTCACACTGTTAGTTTGACACTATTAAATCTTTGCCGAAGTCCTTTACGTAAGTGAGAGTGACAACACGAGGACATTTTCACTTTCACATCTTCACCCTATGGGTGGAGGGTGTGTTCACACTTTCACACCTCCAGTGACCTTCTCCACATGTGGGGTTGAAGATGATTGTAATCTATCTAACTATGTGGGGCCATACAACAATGTGTGGGACCCAAATGTGGCGAGGCTTGAATAGCATTATGCATGTTAGGTGACTTTCGCTACAATGTAGAGCCAAATGTTTTCGAGCTGACTATGCAGGGCCTAAAATACTATATGGTATCATTTAAAAACAATAGTTGCAAAGTTAATGGTTCACAATATTCATAGATGAAAGGTTTCCAAAACTATGTTAAACAACTCTGATCATTCCACCGTAATCAGTGGCTGATATCGAGTGTGGTGTCCCTCTCCTAATCTCAATTAACCTCTCATGTTGCGATCGAGCACTTCAAGGCTCTTTCCTTTTCGAAGGGTTTTCTCCAGCGATGCGCGATTAGCGCTAAGCGCTAATGCTCGCTGTTTCCTGATCTGTGCTTCCCAAGTGCCAGTTTTGCCTCTTGCGCGGTCTCCATGGGCCTTGGTCAGTGCGCTTTGACAGAGGTCCTCATCGTTCCTCGTTGGCTGCAAACTGCCACTGTCAGAGGTCTTCCTGATCACTCTTTCTTCACAAATTCGAATTCTATCCTGTTTTGGTATAGTCATGGCATCTTGATTATTTTTCATGGATCCAATTCAGATCAATTTGTAATGGAAGAAGGATTGAGTGGATAGGGATGAAGCACAGGTGAGTGTTGGGGACCTATTGGAGCAACATTTTGAGGAAGGATTTTGGAAACTGTGTAAAGGGGCACTATGGAGAAGGATATTGTGTAGGAAAGTCACCTAAGGATAAACACACATAATGCAGAAATATGGATAGTTGTTATGCTTAGGTTATGGGGTTTTTCCCATGGTAATAGTCACCGCCCATAATAAAATAGGAATTTTTGTTGGCTTTTCACCCTAATGTAAATCTATAAATAGATAAAGTTGTGATGTAATAGAGAAACATATGTAGAAGAATAGGCTAGTGCAGATGTTTAGCCATAGATACGTATGTCTTTTGATGATATTTTATAAGTATTTCATGCTGTAACAGTGGATCTATTAGGTTGGTGAGCCATGACAATTGGAATTTCATTGAGTCTTTACAATATTAATAAAGATCTATTTTGGGATAATTCATGTGCCATGCATAATGTGTTGAACTATTTTTGTATTTCTTTTATAGACCTCTTGAACATAAAATGGGTTTACTATGTAGAATAAGGGTATACTTCAATTTTTTTGTTCTAAATGACTAAGTGTTTGATAAGGACTAATGACAAGTGTAGAATCTACATCTCCTTCATCACTACAAAATTTTCCAAGTTCCTACAAAGCCTTATAGATTCCTCAGGTGACACATCACTTGCTCACAACTTATGTTGAAAGGCTCGGAGTTTAAGGGGTTTTGCTAGCTAATTCACTCCAAACTCAAGTCTACCGTTTGTGCGCCAACAATACATTTTGAAATATTCATAATCTCAAACACTTTAGATTTGTGTTTGACAAAATACACCCATGCGTACCTCATGCAATCATCTATGAATGTGAGTACATATTTAGATTCTCCTATGGAACAATCTAGAAATGGTCTGATAATATCACTATATACAAGCTCCAGGGAAGATGAGGACCTCCATGCATGCCCCTTCCCAAAATTTTCTTATGGATGCTTTCTAAGAGCACATCCTTTACAAAATCCATCAGGAATTTATATGATAGGCGAGCCTTTCACCATGCCCTATTTGCTAAGTTGTTGCATGTATCTGAAATTTAAGTGTCCCAACCTTTCATGCAAAATTCTACTTTTATCATTTTCATGTGTGGTTAGTAAAGTGGAATTTGAATGACGTAAAAATTTAGGCAATGTGCATAGAATAGCGATATACTTTTTTTATTTGTTCTAAATGACTAATTTTTGGATACACATTGATGATAAATGTCGAATCTAAATCTCCTTCATCAATACAAAATTGTCCAGGTTCCTGCAGTCCCTTATAAGTGCCTTACGTGACACATCACTCGCTCATGGGTGATGTTGAAAGGGCAATTGTTTGAGGGGACTTGTTGGCTAATTCACTCGAAAGATAGGGATGCCCTCTACGCTCTACCAATACACTTTGAAAATATGCATATGCTCAAACACTTTATATTTGAGTTTCAAAATATACACCCATGTATCTCATGCAATCATCTATGAGTGTGATTACATATTTATATTTTCCTATGGAATTGTTTGGAAATGGACAGATAAGATCACTATGAACAAGATCTAATAGAGAGGACCCCCTCCTTGCATGCCCTTTCCCAAAATTTTCTTGTGGATTCTTTCTAAGAGCACATCCTTTGCAAAATCAATAAGAAAATTCTATGATAAGAAAGCCTTTCACCATGCCTTGTTTGCTAAGTTGTTGCATGTATTTGAAATCGAAGTTTCCAAACCTTGCATGAAAAATTCTACTTTCATCATTCTCATGCATGAGTAGTAAGTGGAATTCAATTGAGGAAAAAATTAAGGAAATGTGTACAAATGAGACTAATGTTTTACCTTGCCAATTGTAATTTTGGAGTTATTTTGCATGTCATATATGCTCAGTGAATATAGGGTGAATTCAACTCTACTTTGAATGTTGGTGTTTATCATTTGATATATAGATAGAATATTTAGTGAAAGATTTGGAGTATGTAGGACATTCTCAAACTTCCATCTCAAAGATCGACCCTCCGTTGTCTAGTTTCCTGTATCAGAGAATCATATCCCATGAGAATAGGACCAACATATGTTTTCAAAGATGAGAGAACATATTTTTTGCCTTACATGTGATGTGAAGCTCCAAAATCTATGATGAATGCATTAGGATAAGAATGAATACCAATTAATGCATGTGAATTCTCTCTTGTTTTGGGTGTTCTTTCTCCTTGCTCCTTCTTGGCACCCTCTAAAACACAGTCACCAAGATTTTTTTTTGAAGAGTCTGTGCCATGAGGTCAATTATCATATTCATACATGATGAATCCAGATGGTAACCACAGTCATAATAGTTGCATTTTGATTTCCCCAGCTCATTCTTCTTTTCCTTCTTTTTCTTCAAGCTGGTAGATTTATTTGGAGTTATGGGATTTCCTCCCTTTCTTGGATTTGGTTCATTAGCTTTCCTTTTCATTTAGATTTTTGATTGGATTTCATGTTGGCCTTTCCCCTATCATGCATAGCGAGTGCATGGGATTTGAAACTTTTCAATATGCCCATGTTTATGAGCTTATCTTGCTCATGTATCAAGGACTCAATAAAAGCTTCATGTTTGGACATCCTCTAGGTTGCGCCTAGTGCAATCCTGACTACTTGAAAAGTGGAGACAAATATAACATACATTGGATGCAAATTTGACAATATTGTAAGAATTAATTGGATTTCTTGCTTGGATTTGTTGATTTTTCATTCTTTCAACTCGAGTAACAAGGCTTTGAACCTTGTGAAGAAATAATTAAAAATTTTGAAACTAATTTGATCTAATGTGATAAGCTCATTTTGAAGGATGTGAACCTACATATCATCTTGCTTCCCAAAGACTTTCTCCAAAGTGGTACAAACTTGATTTGGAGTGATGCATGCTTCAACATGAAACAACAATTATGGAGAAATTAATAAGCATAGGAGATTGAAGGCATTGTCCATGTGGTTGAAATATTTGTATTTGTTAATTGTGGATTTTGATTCAATATCTTTTTTCATGGTTCTGTGATACAAGCCTTTACTTTTGATTTGAAGTAGAATCTTTGGCTTCCATTCGAAATAGTTATATGACACAAGAATTGTGAAAGGTGGAAACTCCATTCCTTTGGATATATCCAATCTTCAATTCCTGCAAATAGATTGTTTATGCCCCTTCTTCTTAGCACCGGTTGGCTCTGATACCATGTGAAGTTGTAGCTGAACCTACACAAATTGGATCTAGCTAGAAAACCATGAGCAAAAATGACAAGGAAAGAAGAAAGGAAATTGATAGAGAAAATAATTTATGAATTCTATTCACTCATGAAAAATAGAATTATGAGATAATACAATTCAATGCAATATATTTTACATGGTTGAACTAATATAATAATGAGTCTAGCAGTGAATCTAAATTAGTGTCAAGATGATCCTAATTAACTAGCCATATAATCATTAGATAGTTATCTCATATAAACAGAAATTAATAAAGGAGTCGTCTATGGAGGTAGAGGAATTGCCTGAACGGCCAAAAGTCGCTGGAATCCGGCGAGAAAAAATTCAAATTTTTTTGTAACGGCACTATTTGAATCATGATTTTGATGGTGGAAATGGATTCAGCGCCATCAAAAACTTCTAGAGCACCTAAATTTATGAAATTTGACAGCTTTTACTTGGATTTACAAAAATCCTTACCGAATTTTTTTCAAAGTATGACCAGAATTTCTATAACTTTCAAAGCAAAAAACAATATCATTAGATTAAGACATTAATAAAACTAGATTATCATACGTGATTCTGTTATTAATCTCAATAAAGTACAATTAAATATATGCTAATTCCAAAAAGCTGACCAACATTGCGGTAACATTGAGCTTTTTCTTTAGATTCTTATCAAGCATTTTGTGTAAAGTTTTTACCAAAACCCAATATATAATCTTTGAAAAAAGGCGCACACATTGGAGTTCATTTGCTGGACATTTTTGTAAAGATTTGAGTAGAGTGGTTTCTGAAAAAAGATTCGAGTAGAGTAGTGCTCTCTTAATTAGACGTCTCTAAATTATTTTCAATAACAAACTAAAATACTTTTAATAAATTTACTTAAAAATGATATTTAATTTAAATAAAAATTATTAATTTTTTCAAATCATTTCATTTTATATATTCGCAAAAACGTATTACAAATTTTAGCGATATTTTATATTTATTTGAGAAAGAAAATGAAGTTTAAATTTTCATTTGACACAGAAGTTAAAATTATTGACTATTCAACTCGAATATCGTTGTCGAGACTATTCAATTATTGAATAAAACGAACTCAAATTCAAGGCGTGGATAGTGAAGATGGTTGTTAAGTCTCTCCTCCATTGAATAGCTTGGCGGGCGGCGTGTCCCGGGTTTAGCGGATAATACCACAATAATTGTGGTCGATTTTCAGACTCCATTGTTATAAGATTATGCGTTCGTTATTTGTCCACGGTATCTATATTAGCTAGTTTATAAGATATGTAATGAACATAGGAAAAAAATAGATGGAATCATGGAGAAGGAATTGCATCTCTCCTATTTTTTACGGCCCTGTGTGGGCTGCCTCACTGTTATAGCCTTCATCTCCCTTGTCATACCAGTTTTTCCTACAACTTTTGTCTTCGATGGCTTCAATGGAACCAACTTGATCTTGGAGGCTGCTGCTTCACTCATTCCCTCCCGATCGGTACTGGCCCTCACAAATCCCACGCCTTGGGTGCTCGGCCGGGGGCTGTATTCAACTCCTGTGCAGATGAAAAGCCACGGGACGCTTTCCTCCTTCAGCACCACTTTCGTTTTCAGCATGGTGCATCCCCCCTCTGACGAAGGCGGGCACGGTCTGGCCTTCATGGTCACGCCCTTCAAAACTATAATCGGCGGTCTGGCTTCCGAGTATCTGGGTTTGCTTAACATTACTAGCAACGGCAAATCATACAATCACTTGTTCGCAGTGGAATTCGATCCGGTGCAGAGTGTGGAATTGGATGATCCGGACGGCAATCACGTGGGCGTAGATATTAATAACCTCATCTCGCTGAAGACCGAGCCCGCCGGGTACTGGATTGGGGAGGAGTTCAATCGAATCAATCTCAAGGGCGGACAGAACATACAGGCCTGGATCGATTACGACAGTCTGCAAAGCCAGGTCAACGTTACCATAACGTTGGCCGGCTTGCCCAGACCGAAGAAGCCGCTCATATCTCAGAAAGTCGATCTGCAGAGCGTTCTGCAAGAGGAGATGTTCGTTGGCTTTTCAGCGGCTACAGGGAATTTCATCGAAGACCATTACGTGTTGGCGTGGAGCTTCACCACAGAAGGCACGGCGCCCGCACTCGATATCTCGCGTCTCCCTTCGTTTGCTAAAATGTATTCCAAGCGTCCCAACCACCGATGGATAGCCGGCGTTACAGTGACCACTCTGGTTGTCTTCTCTGTTGTAGCTGCGGCCATTGCCGTTTTGATCAAAAGAGGCAAGTTCATGAGAGAAACAGTTGAGGAATGGGAGAATGAGTTCTGGCCGCATAGATTCACTTACAGAGAGCTCAACATCGCCACGAACGAATTCCGGGAAGAAAACGTTCTCGGGGAGGGGGGTTTCGGCAAGGTTTACAAGGGCGTTCTCCCTAGCAGCGGCCATGAAGTTGCGGTGAAATCTCTAATGAAGGAGTTCACGGAGGGAATGAAGGGGTTCGTGGCAGAGATCTCCACCATGGGGCGCACGCAGCACAGGAACCTGGTTCCTCTCCGAGGCTGGTGCAGGATACGGAAGCAACTATTCATAGTTTACGACTACATGCCCAACGGCAGCCTGGATAGACTCATATTCGGGAAGCCAATGACCATCCTGCCATGGCCTCGGAGATACGCGATTCTGAAGGGCGTGGCAGCAGGGCTACTTTATCTGCACGAAGAATGGGAGAAGAGGGTCATCCACAGAGACATCAAATCGAGCAACGTACTGCTGGATTCAGATCTCAACGCTCGGCTGGGGGACTTCGGCCTCGCCCGGCTTTATGAACACAGCGAGAATCCTGGAACGACTCATGTGGTGGGAACGTTGGGATACATAGCGCCGGAGCTCATACAGACGGGAAAGGCCACTCCCAGCTCTGACATCTTCAGCTTTGGCGTTCTGCTGTTGGAAGTGGCGTGCGGGAGGAAACCCGTGGACCTGTCTATGGACTGTGAACGACTGTTCTTGGTGGACTGGGTCTGGGCGCTGTACGCCAAAGCGCGTCTGCTAGACGCGGCAGATCCGAAGCTGGGGAACGAGTACGAGAAGGCCGAAATGGAGAAGGTGTTGAAAGTGGGATTATTGTGCTCCAATACCGAGCCGACGTTAAGGCCGGGGATACGGCAAGTGTGTCAAATACTGGAAGGTGAAGCTCCTCTCCCTGACGTCCATATGGATTCGTGGGTGAAAGTTCTTGATGAATCTAGCGTAAGCGTCAATGTGTGTCCTGCTACCGCTGATCCGGAGGTGAGCCTTATCCAGGAAATTCGGAGCACAAGCCGATCAAACGGAAACGGATGGCTCAGTTCGACATCTTTAAGCTCTGGACGGTGATCGACGGCATGAAAAGAGCTAGAAAGCTTATTCAATATTCTTTACTCAATAAATAAGTTTTGTATTGTATGTTAAACGAGGAAATAACTCTTAGTGTATTGTATGTAAATTTTTGTATTGTATGTTATTTATGTTTACTCAATAAACAACTCTTGTATTGCAGTTTAAACGAATAAACGTAAAAGGTACGTTATATGTTATTAACGAACGAAGTTGTCTATCGACAGAGTAAATTGGTTCAGAGATTGAAGGGTTATTTTTTTCTCTTTCTTATTTGATGATAGAAGTGTTGAATCTTGTTTTTATACTGAAAATGGATTAGCACTATTAAATAGTGAAAATGGATTAGAATGGTCAAAAACCTAAAAGCATTTAAATTTTTAAAGATAGATGACAGTGATTAAGATTTTTAAATATAGCTAAAAATATTTATGGTTTTCTGGATCAATTTATTTTATTAAGTTGTTTTTAGAAATTTTTTGGAAGTTTTTTTAGTGTGTTTTTATCTAATTTCTCTAAAATACGGTAAGAATTTATTGAAATGATAAGTTTGATGAATAACTCCTGCACAATTGAAGTGCTCTAGATTTTTCAGGGTGTTTAATCCATATATACAATTAAAAAATAAGTTTAAATAACACAAATCAAAATTTCACCTCAAAACTTTCTACCAACACTTGAAATTCCAAAAAACACATAAAAACAACACCTTTTTTAAACTAGGCTGAAACGGTTGTACTTTTAAATTCCGTGGAGATTGAAATGATGTATCTATTGATAAGTTCACATTTATAATTTATTTGAAATTTATTTAGATTAATTTCATCAAATTTTTTTCCCGCTTCGTGTAATTTTATGAATAAAAGCATTTCTAGAAAATATAAAATTAACAGAATATTTGTGAATAAAAACATTTCTAGAAAATATAAAATTAACAGAATATTTAAAAATTGTAAAGGCGAGGCATTGTTGATTGTTGAAAATGATTAATGATAAAAATGGTGTAATAATTTTTTATTATCAAAATAATGGACATGCTTGATGAGCAAATACAATGGAACAACACTCATTTGTTACAGAATCAAAGAACCTTGTGATATAATTTTTGTTGAATAAGTAATAGTTACTATTGCCTAAGTCCAATATTAATTTATAATATAAGTTTAGATATACAAATTTTGAAAAATGTAATTAGGAGCCAGGATTAAATTTATATATTTTTAAATAATCTACTTATTGTCCTATGAAATTACACTTATCGAGAATAACTGGAATATGGACTTTGCATATTTTTTTTCATCGTTCAATACCTTTTTTAATTAGTGATTATTGTTTTTATGTTTGGTCCAATAATCCAGGGGATTTGTTCGACTTCCTTTTTGGACTTATTTGCATTTTAATTATTTTAATACAAATATTAGAATCTAGTTTAACTAAATGGATTTTGTTTCACCTCCTCTTTGGGCTGATTAACATTTCAATTATTTTTAAAATATAAATATGTATTTATTTTACCTAAAAAATTTAAAAACTGCACTAAACATATGCTTCATCACTGCAAATGCTCTTAAAAATCATAATTCAAGAATAAAAAAAAAAATAAAGCTGGATCATGGGTGGATGTAAGTTTAAGATCGCTTCTCATAACTTATTTATGACAATCAAATTGGGAAAAATAACAGTATGTTAAATTGGAAGGATGATTAGAGGTACTTAGGCAATGAATTTGAAGATTGATTGAAAAGATGAAATGTAGGAAAATGAGTTGACTTTTGAAATATATATAATTTTTATGTAGAAAAATTGTCTCTAGCATGTGCATTTTTAATTTTTCTAACATTGGTATGTTTTTATTCATGCAAAATATAATGCATATATTTTTGTTAGTGCAATCTTTGATTATCTAAATGATGGAATATTTCTACAAAAACCTATGGAGTTGTAGAGAACAGATTGCGCATGTGGACAACTATTTTTCCAAAATTTATAATCTTAATTATGTATGTGTGTGTGTAATTATTAAATAGATTATATCCTTGAAATTATTAGACCTTTCCATTAGTGCAACCTAAAAGGGTCTTACCCTTATCAAACAATCTTTTTTCTATTAGACTACAGGTCTTAATGCCATCTAGTGCACCATATAATTTTTTTCCAAATGGTCAGGGCCCAAAAAAATTATAGCCAAAATAAACAAGGCGTGTATTTTAAGATTTTGATATATGCCAGGAGAAAAGTATATTAAAAATAGTAAAAGATATTAATTTTCTTTTTAATTATATATTAACAATCTACACAATGGACTTTATATTAACAATCTACACAATGGAATTTAAAGTCACTAGATAACATTGTGGACTAACAGTTTGACATACCGACCTTCAATAATTTAAATTCTCAGAAGTGTTTGGAGGCCACCCTTCCTAGGTAATTTTAAAATAATATTTAAAAATTAAAAAAAAAACTTGTAGAACAAAAATAAAATTGACTTGTAATTTTAGATCAACACTTCTCTGACATGCTAGAGCCCTCTTGAGAGCCTGTGATGTGTTCAATTTTGAACTTTGCTTGCCATCAACCTCATAACTAGAGTTCACAAAAGATAGGAGTTGTTTTTAAAACTTATACAAAATTTACTTTAAATTGCAACTAGCTCATATTTTGTTTTTGAACACTGTTGGATTCCATTACATATTAGATTGGATTTCATTACATATTATATTATTATCATGGTTGAAATTTTTTGAAAACTTTTGGGTGAGGGAAAAAATTTTAGTGGCTAATATTAGCAAGTGGGTTAATTTTCTATATTTTTTTCTAATTTTTTTTTACTAAGTTGCTTTTTTTCTAAAAGAAAGATTTGCCTAAATTTTATAGTATAAAAGTATTTGATTTTTTTAAAGAAATATCACCAAATAATTTACATATTAGTAACTAGTAAAATTGACCAAAATTTCTAAACTTTAAAATAAATTTCTATCATTCAAATTTTCACTATCCTCAATCAACATTTGAATTGTAAAATTGCATAACATTAACATATCAAAAAATATAAATAATTAAAAAACGCAATTGTTAAAATACCATCGTAATCTTAGCTCGGAATCGATCTCTCAATCTCCATTCTTCCATTTTCAATTAATTTTTTATTATTATTATTAAAGAATCCATTTTCAATTAATTTTTCAAAATTAAAATTTAGGTTGCAAAATTGCATGAGATCAACACCCTACTATAAGTACAAGTCGTTAAAAAACGTCTTAGTGACAAAACCCTCAAATAGTTAAAATGTCAATCTCCATTCTTCCCTTTTCAATTGAATAACCTATTTTCAATTTTTTTTTAATTAAAGAAGAAGGGAATAACCTATTTTCAATTTTTTTTTAATTAAAGAAGCAGCTTTCAGGCAAACATAGTTGTGCCCTAAATTGGATGAATTAAGTTCTGCGTTGGATTGGATTAATTAAATATCATTAACAAAGCCCACGGAGTCCATTTTTATCCACCATTCATTTTGTGAAGAATCTCCATTCTTCAGTTTTCCTTTAGTTGTTCATTTCAAAAATATTTTGGAATCACTTTGTTCATTTCTCATGGATTGAACTTAATTCGATTATAAATTACAGAAATATTTTGGAATTATACATAAAACAACAATGGGCATTGTTACTATTTATTAAAGTTTAAAAGATTTCCAAAATATATAATTAAATATAAAAGAAATTTATAATAAAAGTATAAAATTTAGCATAAAATTTAGGAAATTTAGATTAAAGATATTTATTTTCAAGATTATAAGTGTATAAGTATTTTTAAGATTTTGGATGCCTCAAACATTTTTTTGATAACAATGAATAAATTTTCAGGAACAAACAATTTAGATACTCATAATCAGATTAACAAAAAAAAACTAAATTCCAATGATAAATAACTATCCAGACAAACTGTTTTTACCCTTTTTTGCAAAGTTATAAAAATCAATCAAAAGTCATTGTAGCCTCAATAAGCAACTCGTTGTTTTTCTTTTGCAATGTTATGAAAGTCAAAACTTACTTCCAGCTCAACGGATTTCATCATTATCGGCATTTCTTTCATCCACATGTTTATGATTTTTTCTTCGTGTAAAGAATGTACAATGTTCATCACATTCTTTCACTTTCAATAAACTGTTCCCGGCGTTGATATCAAAGTCAAAACTTACACACAACGGACCCCAATAATCAAAGTCAAAACTTACACACAACGGAACCCAATAATCAAAGTCAAAACTTACACACAACGGAACCCAATAATCAATGAAAAGCTTTATTTCCAACCTCATAGTAAAGTAAATGTGCTTTGATATGTCCCTGATATAATATGTCCTATTTTTTTCCTTTTATCACCAAACTACATGTTATATCGTGTTATATTGGACCCATATCAAAATACATTTACTTTATTATGGGGTTGGAAATAAGGCTTTCCACAATCAATTATTATTAAGGCCCGAACTTTGAGCGAACCCCGTTATTTGCAATTTCGCCTTTCTTGACTATTTCACTCGTGTTATATTGGACCCATATCAAAATACATTTACTTTATTATGGGGTTGGAAATAAGGCTTTCCACAATCAATTATTATTAAGGCCCGAACTTTGAGCGAACCCCGTTATTTGCAATTTCGCCTTTCTTGACTATTTCACTCTCATTTAATAGTTATTGGCAAAGTTTCATAGATCAAAAGCTACAACCAACGACTTCATTATTCACAATATCTTCCTTAGTCTGCTTGTGGAGGAACCATATTAGGCACTCTTTCCCACTCAATTAATTGTTATTGGTAGAGTTACAAAGGTCAAAACTTATGCCCGACAAGTTCAATTATTTGCAATTTTTCCTCTTTATGCGCGACCGAAATCTCCATTCTCTCATTTTCAGTGAGATATTATTGACCAGGTGACAAAGGTCAATACGGCATTTTTTGATCTTAGTATTTTTTTTCGAAGATTTTTCAGTATTAGTAAAATGATATTGAATTGAGAGGCTAGGCTTATTCTATAGTCCAGTGATATTGAATTGAGAGGCTAGGCTTATTCTATAGTCCAGTATGATGTGTAACTCTGTTCATCAGTCATCAAAGTTGAAATTTTGCTATGTTTATCTAAAAAAAATCCATCATCAAAATTAAAATTTTGCTCATGTCCACTTAAAAAAATTAATAAAAAAAAATTAAAAATTAAATAACTATACAAATATTTAAATAATATCAGTTCATAAAAAAATATTTACACCTGAAGAGACTAGATCCCTCTCAGCTCATATCAATTCAGTATTTAAAATAAATCTATACCAATTTCAAAAGATACAAAAATCAAAACCACACTCTCTAAACTTAATATTTGATTAAGTTGTTAAATATTCAATTATAAAGTAACAAGGTTGAGAAAAAAAATGTATTATTCATAATACTTAAAAACTATAATGTTCATAATATCATAAATTAATCAAATTATTCTTAGTACTTAAAAACTATAAAGGTTCATAATATCATAAATTAATCAAAATCAAAATGCATGATAACATGAAACAAAGAAATGACAAAACAAAAACCTGCAGACAAAAGAGGCCCGGAAATGACAAAGCAGCGGCCTGCAGAGAACAAAGACCCTGGAAATCTCGTGCTCAACAAAGTCAATGGATTCCTAACAGAAACCACTGAAATATACATTTCTAATTTTCATTCCATTTGTTGGACCTTAATTTCATTTCATTTATAATATGAGATATATATTCTATGTACCCTAGTTTCATTTATTTTATTTATTTATAAGATATGGAATGTTATTGTTGTCTGCACTCATTCTATTAAATTATATATTTATTATTGAATTTGGGTTAACGTAGGAAAGGTTATCACTATATTTATATTCATTATATTGATTATTGATTCAATGCTTCTTCAATTTAAAATGTTTATGATTTACTATTAAATTAATATAATTAATAGTTCATTTAATATATAATTAACAATAAGTTTTAAGGGTTAGTTCAGTTGTTACAAAATCCATTCTCTCCAAAGTCTTGGGGTTAGGCCTAGTTAGTAGGGAGGTCACAGGGTCCATTTTCCTCGAAGTCCTTGGGGTTGGGCCTAGCTCGTGGGCCCTGGGGCTAGATTCCCTTCTGGGTCAATCAACCCAGATAGTGCCTCCATGAACCACAGGGGAAAAAAAAAAACATATAATTAACAATTAATTTAATATTAATGTCTTTTGAAAAAATTGATATTAAATATTCTAATTAATAAAAAAATAAAATATAGTTTAGTATTAAAATTAAATATTCTAATTAATAAAAAAATAAAATATAGTTTAGTATTAAAATATTATTTATATTTTAAATTAAAGTATTAGTTACTATTATTTAAATTTTTTTATATGTCAAAATACTTTATTAATATGATAAAATATATTATCCAATCAAAAATATTTATTATAATTTTGAGATTATAATTTTAAGTAAGATTTAAATGGATTAAAAACATTAAAAATTAAAATATGCTTTTTCATATAATATTTGTAAATATATTCAAGAATTAATTACAACTTCAATATTTGTTACAATATCAATTTCTCTAATCTTTTAAAATCTTTTGATATCTTTTTTAGCACTAAAATAAATTTTAAAAACTCTTAACTAATCTATTCACATCTTAATGGAAATTAAACCTCTTCTTGAAAAATGGGATTTGAAAAAATGAATATAATAATAGATTAATCTCATCGTGTCCTTCAATTCACGGTCGATAATATGGCTCCATCATTTAACACTGATGTATTCATAGGCATGCATGATATCAAATTACTTATCCATGGTTTCATTGGACAAATTCTGAAATCCTTCATATTAACTTTATATTAAATCCTTATTACAACCGATAACATTTTGTACTCTTCCTTTCCCTGACATCCAAATTTATTATCTTCAATATTTTTGTATTCAGATGGCTTTAATGTAGTTTTACTAAACATGTTCTTCCGAAAGCTGGTTGATATTTAAGAATAGTATTTTTATTTAAAAAATCTTCCACCGTCTATTTGATCATGAGATCCTTTTCACCTCATCCAATATTTTGGTGCATTATATGAATTATACAAATGGATCCCTAAAGGTACTATTGTCATTGCAATCAACAAGACCATGAGATCCTTTTCACCTCATCCAATATATTGGTGCATTATATGAATTATACAAATGGATCCCTAAAGGTACTATTGTCATTGCAATCAACAAGACCATAAAAGAAGGAATATATTCTATTTGCTTTACATTATTAAATAACTCTTATAAGTCCATTATGTTTTAATTTTTGTTATGTTATACAATTATAATGAAATTTTTTTTTTTTTTAATTTTACTTTATATTTTTTTATTTTTCGCTTTTCCATAATCGTCTTACAGGAAAAGTCTCTTGACACTCGATTAGTTTGCTAAGTTTTTGTAACTTTTTTGTAGCTTCGAGCAAATTTTTCATAAAATGTTGAATTTATCCAATTTTCCATAAATTGAAAAATATTTTCTTAATTTTTGAAAATCATTTTTCTAATTTTCTATTGGCCGAGTGATCCTTGATGTGACATTATTCCCCTTGTGGAGGGTGATTTCATTTCAGTATTTGTCAGTATCTGAGAAATAATTTTAAAATGAAAAAGACACTAATTTTCTAAATGGTAATTCCATCAGTGAGTGCCCAAATACTAACATTGACATTTTTAGCCTCACACTCACACTGTTAGTTTGACACTATTAAATCTTTTCCGAAGTCCTTTACGTAAGTGAGGGTGGCAACACGAGGACATTTTCACTTTCACATCTTCACCCTATGGGTGGAGGGTGTGTTCGCACTTTCACACCTCCAGTGACCTTCTGCACATGTGGGGTTGAAGATGATTGTAATCTATCTAACTATCTGGGGCCATACAACAATGTGTGGGACCCAAATGAGGCGAGGCTTGAATAGCATTATGCATGTTAGGTGACTTTTGCTACAATGTAGAGCCAAATGTTTTTGAGCTGACTATGTAGGGCCTAAAATACTATATGGGATCATTTAAAACAATAGTTGCAAAGTTAATGGTTCACAATATTCATAGATGAAAGGTTTTCAAAACTATGTTTAACAACTCTGATCATTCCACCGTAATTAGTGGCTGATATCGAGTGCGGGGTCCCTCTACTAATCTCAATTAACCTCTCACGTTGCGATCGAGTGCTTTGAGGCTCTTTCCTTTTCGAAGGGTTTTGTCCAGCGATGCGCGATTAGCGCTAAGCGTTAATGCTCGTTGTTTCCTGATCTGTGCTTCCCAAGTGCCAGTTTTGCCTCCTGCGCGGTCTCCATGGGCCTTGGTCAGTGCGCTTTGACTGAGGTCCTCGTCGTTCCTCTCTGGCTGCAAACTGCCACTATCAGAGGTCTTCCTGATCACTCTTTGTTCACAAGTTCGAAGTCTATCCTGTTTTGGTACAGTCATGGCATCTTAATTATTTTTCATGGATCCAATTCAGATCAATTTGTAATAAAAGAAGGATTGAGTGGATAGGGATGAAGCACAAGTGAGTGTTGGGGACCTATTGGAGCAACATTTTGAGGAAGGATTTTGGAAACTGTGTAAAGGGGCACTATGGAGAAGGATATTGTGTAGGAAAGTCACCTAAGGATAAACACACATAATGCAGAAATATGGATAGTTGTTATGCTTAGGTTATGGGGTTTTTCCCATGGTAATAGTCACTGCCCATAATAAAATAGGATTTTTTGTTGGCTTTTCACCCTAATGTAAATCTATAAATAGATAAAGTTGTGATGTAATAGAGAAACATATGTAGAAGAATAGGCCAGTGCAGATGTTTAGACATAGATATACTTTTTTTATTTGTTCTAAATGACTAATTTTTGGATACACATTGATGGTAAATGTCAAATCTAAATCTCCTTCATTAATACAAAATTTTCCAGGTTCCTGCAGTCCCTTATAAGTGCCTTACGTGACACATCACTCGCTCATGGGTGATGTTGAAAGGGCAATTGTTTGAGGGGCCTTGTTGGCTAATTCACTCGAAAGATAGGGATGCCCTCTATGCTCTAACAATACACTTTGAAAATATGCATATGCTCAAACACTTTATATTTGAGTTTAAAAATATACACCCATGTATCTCATGCAATCATCTATGAGTGTGATTACATATTTATATTTTCCTATGGAATTGTTTAGAAATGGCCAGATAAGATCACTATGAACAAGATCTAATAGAGAGGACCCCCTCCTTGCATGCCCTTTCCCAAAATTTTCTTGTGGATTCTTTCTAAGAGCACATCCTTTACAAAATCAATAAGAAAATTCTATGATAAGAAAGCCTTTCACCATGCCTTGTTTGCTAAGTTGTTGCATGTATTTGAAATCGAAGTTTCCAAACCTTTCATGCAAAATTCTACTTTCATCATTCTCATGCATGAGTAGTAAGTGGAATTTAATTGAGGAAAAAAATTAAGGAAATGTGTACAAATGAGACTAATGTTTTACCTTGCCAATTGTGATTTTGGAGTTATTTTGCATGTCATATATGCTCAGTGAATATAGGGTGAATTCAACTCTACTTTGAATGTTGGCGTTTATCATTTGATATATAGATAGAATATTTAGTGAAAGATTTGGAGTATGTAGGACATTCTCAAACTTCCATCTCAAAGATCGACCCTCCGTTGTCTAGTTTCCTCTATCAGAGAATCATATCCCATGAGAATAGGACCAACATATGTTTTCAAAGATGAGAGAACATATTTTTTGCCTTACATGTGATGTGAAGCTCCAAAATCTATGATGAATGCATTAAGAGAAGAATGAATATCAATTAATGCATGTGAATTCTCTCTTGTTTTGGGTGTTCTTTCTCCTTGCTCCTTCTTGGCACCCTCTAAAACGCAATCACCAAGAATGTTTTTTTGAAGAGTCTGTGCCATGACGTCAATTGTCATATTCATACATGATGAATCTAGATGGTAACCACAGTCATCATAGTTGCATTTTGTTTTCCCCATCTCATTCTTCTTTTCCTTCTTTTTCTTCAAGCTGGTAGATTTATCTGGAGTTATGGGATTTCCTCCCTTTCTTGGATTTGGTTCATTCGCTTTCCTTTTCATTTAGATTTTTGCTTGGATTTGATGTTGGCCTTGCCCCCATCATGCATAGCGAGTGCATGGGCTTTGAAACTTTTCAATATGCCCATGTTTATGAGCTTATCTTGCTCATGTATCAAGGACTCAATAAAAGCTTCATGTTTGAACATCCTCTAGGTTGTGCCTATTGCAATCCCAACTACTTGAAAAGTGGAGACAAATAAAACATACATTGGACACAATTTTGACAATATTGTAAGAATTAATTGGAGATCTTGCTTGGATTTGTCGATTTTGCATTCTTTCAACTCGAGTAACAAGGTTTTGAACCCCGTGAAGAAATAATTAAAAATTTCGAAACTAATTTGATCTAATGAGATAAGCTCATTTTCAAGGATGTGAACCCACATATCATCTTGCTTCCCAAAGAGTTTCTCCAAAGTGGTACAAACTTGATTTGGAGTGGTGCATTCTTCAACATGAAACAACAATTATGGAGAAATTAATAAGCATAGGAGATTCAAGGCATTGTCCATGTGCTTGAAATATTTGTATTTTTCAATTGTGGATTTTGATTCAATATTTGTTTTCATGGTTCTGTGATACAAGCCTTTACTTTTGAGTTGAAGTAGAATCTTTGGTTCCCATTCGAAATAGTTATATGACACAAGAATTGTGAAAGGTGGAAACTCCATTCTTTTCAATATCTCCAATCTTCCATTCCTGCAAATAGATTGTTTATGCCCCTTCTTCTTAGCACTCGTTGGCTCTGATACCAAGTGAAGTTGTAGCTGAACCTACACAAATTGGATTTAGCTAGAAAACCATGAGCAAAAATGACAAGGAAAGAAGAAAGGAAATTGATAGAGAAAATAATTTATAAATTCTGTTCATGAATGAAAAATAGAATTATGAGATAATACAATTTAATGCAATATATTTTACATGGTTGAACTAATATAATAGTGAGTCTAACACTGAATCTAAATTAGTGTGAAGATGATCCCAACTAACTAGCCATCTAATCATTAGATAATTATCTCATATAAATAGAAATTAATAAAGGAGTCCTCTATGGAGGTAGAGGAATTGTCCGAATGGCCAAAAGTCACTAGAATCCGGGGAGAAAAAATTCAATTTTTTTTTTGTAGCGGCACCATTTGAATCATGATTTATATGGTGGAAATGGATTCAGCACCATCAAAATCTTCTAGAGCACCCAAATTTATGAAATTTGACAGCTTTTACTTGGATTTACAAAAATCCTTACTGAATTTTTTTCAAAGTATGACCAGAATTTCTATAACTTTCAAAGCATAAAACAAATTAAGACATTAATAAAACTCATACTCATACGTGGAATAACTAATAACTAGATTATCATACATGATTCTATTATTAATCTCAATAAAGTACAATTAAATATATGCTAATTCCAAAAAGCTGACCAACATTACGGTAACATTGAGCTTTTTCTTTAGATTCTTATCATGCATTTTGTGTAAAGTTTTTACCAAAACCCAACATATAATCTTTGAAAAAAGGCGCACGCATTGGAGTTCATTTGCTGGACATTTTTGTAAAAGATTTGAGTAGAGTAGTGCTCTGTTAATTAGACGTCTCTAAATTATTTTCAATAAATTTCAATAACAAACTAAAATACTGTCAATAAATTTAATTAAAAATGATATTTAATTTAAATAAAAATTATTAATTTTTTTAATCATTTCATTTTATATATTCGCAAAAACGTATTACAAATTTTAGCGATATTATATATTTATTTGAGAAAGAAAATGAAGTTTAAATTTTCATTTGACAAAGAAGAAGCTAAAATTATTGACTATTCAACTCGAATATCGTTTTCGACACTACTCAATTATTGAATAAAACGAACTCAAACTTCAAGGCGTGGGTAGTGAAGATGGTTCCTAAGTCTCTGACCGTTGAATATTGGTGTGAATTCGTTGACTTTTCTCCTCCTTCATTGAATAGCTTGGCGGGCGGCGTGTCACGGGTTTAGCGGAGAATACCACAATAATTGTGGTCGATTTTCACACTCCATTGTTATAACATTATGCGTTCGTTATTTGTCCACGGTATCTATATTAGCTAGTTTATAAGATATGTAATGAACATTGGAAAAAAATAGATGGAATCATCGAGAAGGAATTGCATCTCTCCTATTTTTTACGGCCCTGTGTGGGTTGCCTCACTGTTATAGCCTTCATCTCCCTTGTCATACCAGTTTTTCCTACAACTTTTGTCTTCGATGGCTTCAATGGAACCAACTTGATCTTGGAGGCTGCTGCTTCACTCATTCCCTCCCGATCGGTACTGGCCCTCACAAATCACACGCCTTGGGTGCTCGGCCGGGGGCTGTATTCAACTCCTGTGCAGATGAAAAGCCACGGGACGCTTTCCTCCTTCAGCACCACTTTCGTTTTCAGCATGGTGCATCCCCCCTCTGACGAAGGCGGGCACGGTCTGGCTTTCATGGTCACGCCCTTCAAAACTATAATCGGCGGTCTCGCTTCCGAGTATCTGGGTTTGCTTAACATTACGAGCAACGGGAAATCATACAATCACTTGTTCGCAGTGGAATTCGATCCGGTGCAGAGTGTGGAATTGGATGATCCTGACGGCAATCATGTGGGCGTAGATATTAATAGCCTCATCTCGCTGACGACCGAGCCCGCCGGGTACTGGAATGGGGAGGAGTTCAACCGAATCAACCTCAAGGGCGGACAGAACATACAGGCCTGGATCGATTACGACAGTCTGCAAAGCCAGGTCAACGTTACCATAACGTTGGCCGGCTTGCCCAGACCGAAGAAGCCGCTCATATCTCAGAAAGTCGATCTGCAGAGCGTTCTGCAAGAGGAGATGTTCGTTGGCTTTTCAGCGGCTACGGGGAATTTCATCGAAGACCATTACGTGTTGGCGTGGAGCTTCACCACAGAAGGCACGGTGCCCGCACTCGATATCTCGCGTCTCCATTCGTTTGCTAAAATGTATTCCAAGCGTCCCAACCACCGATGGATAGCCGGCGTTACAGTGACCACTCTGGTTGTCTTCTCTGTTGTAGCTGCGGCCATTGCCGTTTTGATCAAAAGAGGCAAGTTCATGAGAGAAACAGTTGAGGAATGGGAGAATGAGTTCTGGCCGCATAGATTCACTTACAGAGAGCTCAACATCGCCACGAACGAATTCCGGGAAGAAAACGTTCTCGGGGAGGGGGGTTTCGGCAAGGTTTACAAGGGCGTTCTCCCTAGCAGCGGCCATGAAGTTGCGGTGAAATCTCTAATGAAGGAGTTCACGGAGGGAATGAAGGGGTTCGTGGCAGAGATCTCGACCATGGGGCGCACGCAGCACAGGAACCTGGTTCCTCTCCGAGGCTGGTGCAGGATACGGAAGCAACTATTCATAGTTTACGACTACATGCCCAACGGCAGCCTGGATAGACTCATATTCGGGAAGCCAATGACCATCCTGCCATGGCCTCGGAGATACGCGATCCTGAAGGGCGTGGCAGCAGGGCTACTTTATCTGCACGAAGAATGGGAGAAGAGGGTCATCCACAGAGACATCAAATCGAGCAACGTACTGCTGGATTCAGATCTCAACGCTCGGCTGGGGGACTTCGGCCTCGCCCGGCTTTATGAACACAGCGAGAATCCTGGAACGACTCATGTGGTGGGAACGTTGGGATACATAGCGCCGGAGCTCACACAGACGGGAAAGGCCACTCCCAGCTCTGACATGTTCAGCTTTGGCGTTCTGCTGTTGGAAGTGGCGTGCGGGAGGAAACCCGTGGACCTGTCTATGGACTGTGAACGACTGTTCTTGGTGGACTGGGTCTGGGCGCTGTACGCCAAAGCGCGTCTGCTAGATGCGGCAGATCCGAAGCTGGGGAACGAGTACGAGGAGGCCGAAATGGAGAAGGTGTTGAAAGTGGGATTATTGTGCTCCAATACCGAGCCGACGTTAAGGCCGGGGATACGGCAAGTGTGTCAAATACTGGAAGGTGAAGCTCCTCTCCCTGACGTCCATATGGATTCGTGGGTGAAAGTTCTGGATGAATCTAGCGTAAGCGTCAATGTGTGTCCTGCTACCGCTGATCCGGGGGTGAGCCTTATCCAGGAAATTCGGAGCACAAGCCGGTCAAACGGATGGCTCAGTTCGACATCTTTAAGCTCTGGACGGTGATCAACGGCATGAAAAGAGCTAGAAAGCTTATTCAATATTCTTTACTCAAACGAGGAAATAACTCTTAGTGTATTGTATGTTAATTTTTGTATGGTATGTTATTAATTTTTACTCAATAAACAACTCTTGTATTACAGTTTAAACGAATAAACGGAAAAAGTACGTTATATGTTATTAACGAACGAAGTTGTCCATCGACAGAGTAAATTGGTTCAGAGATTGAATGGTTATTTTTTTCTCTTTCTTATTTGATGATAGAAGTGTTGAATCTCGTTTTTATACTGAAAATGAATTAGCACTATCAAATAGTGAAAATGGATTAGAATAGTCAAAAACCTAAAAGCATTTAAATTTGTAAAGATCGATAACAGTGTTTAAGATTTTTAAATATGGCTAAAAATATTTATGGTTTTCTGGAACATTTATTTTATTTTTAAATCAAGTTGTTTTTAGAGAGATGTTTTGGAAGTTTTTTAGTGAGTTTTTGATCTAATTTCTCTCTAAAATACAGTAAGAATTTATTAGATTTTTCAGGGTGTTGAATCCATATATACAATTAAAAAAACAATTTAAATAACACAAATCAAAATTTCACCTCCTGAGACACTTGAAATTCCAAAAAATCCTAGTAAAAACAACTCCTTTTTAAACTGCTAAAACGATTGTACTTTTAAACTCCGTGGAGATTGAAATGATGTCTGTACTTTTAAACACCGGGGAGATTGAAATGGTGTATCTATTGATAAGTTCAAATTTATAATATATTTAAATTAATTTCATCAATTTTTGTCCCGCTTTCTGTAATTTTATGAATAAAAACATTCCTAGAAAATATAAAATGAACAGAATATTTAAAAATTGTAAAGGCGAGGCATTGTTGATTGTTGAAAATGCATAATGATGAAAATGGTTTATTAATTTTTTTATTATCAAAATAATGGACATGCTTGATGAGCCAATACAATGGAGCAACACTCATCTGTTACTGAATCAAAGAACGTTGTTATATAATTTTTGTTGAATAATTACTAGTTACTATTGTCTGAGCCCATTATTAATTTATAATATAAGTTTAGATATACAAATTTTGAAAAATGTAATTAGGAGCCAGGATTAAATTTATATATTTTTCTGAATCAAAGAACGTTGTTATATAATTTTTGTTTGAATAATTAATAGTTACTATTGTCTAAGCCCATTATTAATTTATAATATAAGTTTAGATATACAAATTTTGAAAAATGTAATTAGGAGCCAGGATTAAATTTATATATTTTTAAATAATCTACTTATTGTCCTATGAAATCACACTTATCGAGAATAACTGGAATATGGACTTTGCATATTTTCTTTCATCAAATTCTTTATTTGATTTTATTTTGTCATTGTCCAATACCTCTTTTTATTAGTGATTATTGTTTTTATTGTTTGGTCCAATAATCCAGGGAATTTGTGCGACTTCCTTTTTGGACTTATTTGCATTTTAATTATTTTAATACAAATATTAGAACCTATTTTAACTAAATGGATTTTGTTTCACCTCCTCTTTGGGCTGATTAACATTTTAATTATTTTTAAAATAAATATATGTATTTATTTTACCCAACAAATTTAAAAACTGCACTAAACATATGCTTCATCACTGGAAATGCTCTTAAAAAATCATAATTCAAGAATAAAAAAATAAAAAAAAGTTGGATAATGGGTGGATGTAAGTTTAAGATGGCTTCTCATAACTTATTTATGACAATGCAAATTGGGAAAAATAACAATATGTTAAATTGGAAGGATGATTAGAGGTACTTAGGCAATGAATTTGAAGATTGTTTGAAAAGATGAAATGTAGGAAAATGAGTTGACTTTTGAAATATATATAATTTTTATGTAGAAAAATTGTCTCTAGCTATGTGCATTTTTTATTTTTCTAACATTGGTATGTTTTTATTCATGCAAAATATAATGCATATGTTTTTGTTAGTGCAATCTTTGATTATCTAAATGATGGAATATTTTTACAAAAACCTATGGAGTTGTAGAGAACAGATTGTTCACCTGGACAACTATTTTTCCAAAATTTATAATATTAATTATGTATGTGTGTGTGTGTATGTAATTATTAAATAGATTATATCCTTGAAATTATTAGACCTTTCCATTAGTGCAACCTAAAAGGGTCTTACCCTTATCAAACAATCTTTTTTATATTAGACTATAGGTCTTAATGCCATCTAGTGCACCATATAATTTTTTTCCAAATGGTCAGGGCCCAAAAAAATTATGGCCAAAATAAACAAGGCGTGTATTTTAAGATTTTGATATATGCCAGGAGAAAAGTATATTAATAATAGTAAAAGATATTAATTTTCTTTTTAATTATATATTAAGAATCTACACAATGGACTTTATATTTATATGTAGTTTTATGGGAATCTAAATTGTCTAGCTTATAGAAAAATAAAATCAAAGGTAGAGATACATATGTGTTTTCTCAAAATTTGATGTTTTCATGCATTTGCGACTCAAACCATCGAGTTCGTGATCTCGAACCTATATCTAAAGCCACCAAGTCACTATGCACATAAGACTTTTTCTAGGAGAAATTTAAGATCAAGAAAAGTGCGTGCATCCCTAACACATGAACATTTTTAGTACCAATAACGTGTGTGCATTCCTAGTGCCAAAATTGTATGTGTATTTCTAGTGGTAGGAACACACACATGTGTCTTGTGAATAATGACTTTAACAAAAAGGAAATGCTTGTGGTGGGTTTAGGGGAGGACTGTGTGAAGGGTGAGAGAGGGGCCAAGGGAGATAAAGAGAGAATGAAAGATAAAGATAGAGATAAAGGGGGTGTGGGGAAGACAAAGTTGGTGGGAAATGTTTGAGGTGGATTTAGAGGGAGTGGGGAGGGTGAGAGGGGGAGGGAGAAGGGGGGCGACAGAGAGAGAGAGAATGGGGATGGTGGGGAAGAATGAGATGATTAGTGAGGGGAGAGAGTGAGTTATAGTTGAAAAGTGAGAGAGATATGAAAAAAGCCTGGGGAAGGGAGAGGGTGGGAGATATTTGTGCTTGACATGGAGAGAGAGAGAGAGAGAGAGAGAGAGAGAGATTTTTGGGGCAAGGGAGAGGGAGAGAGGAAGAGTGAGAGATAGAGAGATGATGCTGGGAAAAAGAGGGTGAGAAAGGGCGACAGAGTGAGGGAGAAAGTGAGATTAAAGGAGAAATGGAGAAGGATAAATGAAGGGAGATGGAGACAAAGTTAAGTCATAGAGAGGAAGATTTGGAGTGGGGTTGTTGTGAAGCATAGATTGAATGAGGGATGGAGGGATAGAGAAATAAAGAAATGGGGGGGAAGGGAGATAAAGGGTTTGGGGGGGGGGGGTGGGGGGGAACGTGAATATAGAGAGAGAGGAAGATGGAGTGAGAGATAGATGGATAGATAGACATGGAAGAAAGAGAGACAGGTGGGGGGATAAGGAGAGAACTGGGGAGATAGAAATAGATCTAGAGAGAGAGAGAGAAGATAGGGAGGGATAGAGATAGAGCTAGACAAGGAAGATAGAGGAAGGAGGATATATATATATATATTTAGAGAGAGAGAGAGAGAGAGAGAGAGAGAGTGTGTTGGGTCCCTATAATATTAGTGATTACCCCATTACTATTGTAGTTATACCCCTTATTAATATTGTTGTGCCCCTATTGCCCCCATATTGTTATTACTGTGCCCCATAGAATCCCTCTATTGTTATTTTTGTGGCTTTATATTATTATTGTTAGGTTGGCTGGATTATATTGTGACTCCTTAGACTCCTATATATAGAAAGGAGGTTTTGTCATTTGAATCATCAAAGAATTGTTCATTTATGTAATGTAAAGGAGGTTTCCCCCTCGAAGAGGCTGAATTCTAAGGTGTTGATCTATCTTTTCTATTTTTTCTTGAGCTGGTTTCATAACGTTTGGTATCAGAGCTTTGGATTCTAGGGTTTCGCTGCTCCAAACAGGTCATCGTGGAATTTTCGCTATAATTTTTTTCTGCGATATTTCAGAAGTTGCAAAAAAAACCCATTTGAGAAGACATCGCGCTGAACCTCGGGTCCAAATTTTAGAGATTTTCGTGCTATATTTGCGGAGATATGATCTAAGGAAGTTGGTCTTTTTGCAGACTCCTGAATTACATTCCAAACAGGTGACCTGGGGAAAATCATCATAACTTTCTCTCTGGGGATCAGATTGAAATTTTGTAAGAAGGTATAGAAATAGGACGACTGTAGTTTTTTGTATACATTTTTCAGATCCAAAGGTCGAAACAGTGACTCGTGGCACGTTGTACAATTTTTCTCTACTGAACTAGTCTATAATCAAGTCACTGTGGGATATTTCGCATAAATCTTCCTTGGAGAATCCAATTTGGGTCAGACTTGTGGCATTGGAAAGAGGACACAGAGGGCTACTGCAGGTCACAAATTCAGAACTAGATGATCGAAAAGTACAGAGATACATCAAAGGCAATATTGAGCTCCTACACGGTGAAAAAAGGTGTGTAGATTTTCTTAAATTTTTTCTTAAGCTTGGTTTGAAAATTTATTTTGAAGGAATTCAAATGGCATAATAGAGCATTATTATCGGTAACTGATGCCTCGAGGAAAGAAAATGCAAACACCTAGTAAGGAACCTGAAAGCTCTAGCATGACTCATGAAGAAGAAGAAGAAATGCTATATGATATATCAAAATTACAAGAACAAGTGTAACAAGTGTTACTTGCACAAAAAAGCAACAGAATCTAAGATGGATGGTTTAAGGAAAGATGTAGAAGCTAAGATAGATGGTTTAAAGAAAGGTGTAGAAGCTAAGATGGATGGCATGGAAGCTAAGGTGAATGGCATGAATGCTAAAATTGATGGCATGGATGATAAGATGGAAGAATTGAAGATAAATATGAATAATTTGCTACAAGAAATGGTCACTAAGGGTGAAAGGGTACTAAAGGAAACTCATGATGAGAACAAAAGAAATGTTAATCATGATTCCATAGACTCTAATGTTGGATTGAAGACTCACCATGTTCCAAAAATCGATATGATGAAGTTTGATGGCAAGGATCCTGCCACATGGATATTACAGATGGAGCAATTCTTCGATCTCAATAATGTGCAAAACACACAAAAGGTATGTATGAAAACTTTATATTTGGAACTAAATCAGTTTATATGGTATCAATGGCTTTGCTCTCGTAAACAATTTATCACTTGGGCAATTTTTACGGAAGAATTGATAGCACATTATGAGGATACAAAAAGCAACACTTTTGTTAGCCAATTGATAAGTTTCAAACAAAAGGGTTCAATAATGGAGCACATTGAGGAGTTCCAAAAATTGAACATAAGGGTAAAAGATATTCCAGAGGAGCATACGATTGATGTGTTCATAGGGTCTTTAAAGGATAATATCCAACATGATGTTTGCCTTTGGGAACCTGATTCATTAGAGAAGGCATTCAGGTTAGCAAGAAAAATGGAAAGCAAAATTATGGCAACCAAGAAGCATACCACTCACAACTATAAAGACGGAAGTGTTGTTGCCCCTAGTCTTCCACAACCTATAAGGTTGACACCACAACAATTGGAAGAAAAAAGAGCAAAAGGGCTTTGTTACAGTTGTGAAAGCAAATACACTAAAGGTCTTAAGTGTGCTGAGAAGAAATTATTCTACATAGATTGTGAAGAGGAAGAAGAAAAGGAGCAAGAAAGGTCAAAAGAAGAGGATATACTCCAGGAACAAAGCCTATATGAAGAAAAAATAAATCCGACCATATCTTGTAATGCATTAGCAGGAATTACCACTCCTCAAACCATCAAGATAGAAGGACAAATCAAGAAGAAAAAGGTAATAGTGTTGATTGAATCAGGAAGCACTCACAATTTTATTCATTGTAAGGTAGTAAAAGAATTGAATTGCTTCCTATATCCAACACCAGAGTTTCAAGTGATGATTGCAAATGGAGGAACAATAAATTTCTCTGGAAAGTGCCATAATATCAAGCTATCCATGGAAGAATATGTATTGACTAGCCCAATGCTTTCCATTCCAATGGGAGGTGCTGATGTTGTACTAGGAGTCCAATGGCTACAATCCTTGGGTACAATAGCTTTTAATTTTCAAGAACTTTTCATCAAATTTTCTACGGAAGGAAAGGAAGTTGAATTAAGGGGTATTGCAGGGAAACCAGGAAATATAATCAGCTCTAATGGTATGACAAAACTTCTAAAAAAGGAGCAAAGAGGTGTAATTGCACAATTATGTTCACTAGATGTTTCCACATTGAATCATCTATTTCTCCAGATCTCCAAAAAGTCTTGGACAATCATTCCAAGGTATTTGAGACTCCCAAAGGTCTCCCACCTATGCGTGATCATGATCATGCTATTCATCTGATTCCAGGAAGTGTTCCTCCAAACATCAGGCCATACCGATATCCCTATGTCCAAAAGAGTGAAATTGAACGTATGGTTGCAGAAATGCTAGAGGCTGGTATAATTCAACCGAGTCAAAGTTCTTTCTCTGCTCCAGTAGCATTGGTGCACAAGAAGGATGAATCATGGCGCATGTGTCCAGATTATAGGGAGCTCAACAAGCTCACTATTAAAGATAAGTTCCCCATTCCTGTCATTGATGAATTACTGGATGAATTGCATGGATCAATTTACTTCACCAAGTTGGATCTTCGTTCAGGATATCATCAAATCAGAATGAAGACTGAAGACATTCCGAAAACAACATTTAGAACTCATGAGGATCATTATGAATTTTTGGTCATGCCTTTTGGCCTTACCAATGCACATTCAACATTTCAAGGTTTGATGAATTCAATTTTCAAACCATTCCTTAGAAAATTTGTGTTAGTATTTTTTGACGATATACTAATCTATAGCAAGTCTTGGAAGGATCATGTTGAACATGTTGACAGGGTGCTACAACTATTGGAGGAGAAACAATTATATGCAAAAAGATCCAAATGTTTCTTTGGAGTCCAGGAGGTGGAATATCTGGGTCATATTGTATCTCATGAAGGAGTTAAGGTAGACCCTAGCAAAATTAAAGCCATTAAGGAATGGAAAATCCCCACATCCATAAAGCATCTGCGAGGATTTCTCGAGTTGACAGGGTATTATCACAAGTTTGTTAAGAATTATGGGAGAATAGCAGCACCTCTAACAACGTTATTGAAGAAATATGCATTTTCATGGACTCCGGAAGCAACAAAAGCCTTTGAACATCTTAAAGAGGCAATGTGCCAAGCACCGGTCTTAGCTACACTGGACTTCACAAAAACCTTTATTGTGGAATGTTATGCTTCAGGAAATGGAATTGGTGTTGTTCTAATGCAAGATGAAAGACCCATTACTTTTGAAAGTCGTCCAATCAAGGGAAATTTTTTAAGAAAAGCTATTTATGAGAAGGAAATGTTGGCAATACTCCATGCACTTAAGAAATGGCGACCCTACCTAATGGGAAGACACTTCAATGTAAAAACGGATCATGATAGCCTTAAATACTTTTTAGAACAAAGATTATCCTCTGAAGAGCAACCAAAGTGGGTCACAAAGATGTTGGGTTATGACTTTGAAGTCATCTACAAAAAAGGGAAGCAAAATGTGGTGGCAGATGCACTCTCAAGAAAGGATGAGGATGTGGAAGCATTGTTGTGCACCATTTCCATTATCCAACCAGATTGGATAAACGAAGCAAGGGAAGAATGGAAGAATGACAAAGAAGTGTGGGCACTTATTCGAAAGTTACAACAAGATTCTAATACGTCTGATACATTTAGTTGGCAAAATGATCTGTTATGGTACAAAGATCGCTTATACCTCTGTAAGAATTCCTAGCTAAAACAAAAGATTCTTATGGAATTGCACACTTCTCCCTTAGGAGGGCACTCAGGATTTTTAAAAACTTACCACAGGGTTAAGAAGGAATTTTTTTGGGATGGCCTTAAATCAGATATTCAAAAGTTTGTGGTAGAATGTTTGGTTTGCCAACGAAATAAAATTGAAACAATTAAGACACCGGGTCTATTACAACATTTATCCATTCCAAGCCAACGCTGGGAGGAGGTTTCAATGGATTTTATCACAGGTTTACCCAAGTCTGAGGGAAAGAGTGTCTTCATGGTGGTAATTGACAGACTTACCAAGTATGCACACTTTTGTGCATTATCACATCCATTTAAAGCCAGTACAGTTTCTACTGCATTTATGGAAACAATTCAAAAGCTACATGGAAACCCAAAGATTATTGTAAGTGATAGAGATCCCATTTTCACTGGAAATTTTTGGACAGAATTATTTTCTTGTCTTGGTACTCAATTAGCTCATAGCTCATCTTATCATCCTCAATCTGATGGGCAAACTGAGATAGTAAAAAAATGTTTGGAAGGATATCTTCGTTGCTTTGTATCTGATAAATAGACACAATGGGTCAAATGGTTGCCTCTGGCTGAATGGTGGTATAACACTTCCTTCCATACAGCAACAAAAATGACCCATTTATGGCACTTTATGGGTATCAACCACCATCCATCACATCATATTTAAGAAGAAATTCTAAGGTTCAGGCAGTGGAACATCACATTGAACATCAACAACAAGTCCTCCAACTCTTAAAGGATAACCTCATGTTGGCACAAAATAGAATGAAACAACAGGCAGATCAGCATCGCAGTGAAAGAAGTTTTGATGTAGGTGATTGGGTATTCCTACAGCTACAACCATATAAGCAAATGTCCCTCAAGCAAGCTAAGAAGGATAATAAATTATCACCAAAGTATTATGGTCCATACAAGGTGTTGCAAAAGATTGGTACTATGACATACAAATTGGAGCTTCGTGTAGCTTCTCGATTGCACTCAGTTTTCCATGTTTCATGTTTAAAGAAGGTTATATGCAACAAGCTCCCAGTTCAAACAATATTGCCAGAACTTGACAAGGAAGGAAAAATTATATTGGAACCGGAAGCAGTCACAGAAACAAGAACTCGACAGCTACGAAATCGATCAATTTCAGAGTATCTTATCAAGTGGAAGAACTTATCCGCTGAAGATTCCACATGGGAGGATCAAAATTTTATGCGGAAATATCCAGGACTACTTAAGCATTGAGGGCAACACTTTTTTGAAGGAGAGGGGCATGTTGGGTCCTTATAATACTAGTGATTACCCCATTACTATTGTAGTTATACCCCTTATTAATATTGTTGTGCCCCTATTGCCCCCATATTGTTATTACTGTGCCCCATAGAATCCCTCTATTGTTATTTTTGTGGCTTTATATTATTATTGTTAGCTCGGCTGGATTATATTGTGACTCCTTAGACTCCTATATATAGAAAGGAGGTTTTGTCATTTGAATCATCAAAGAATTGTTCATTTATGTAATGTAAAGGAGGTTGCCCCCTCGAAGAGGCTGAATTCTAAGGCGTTGATCTATCTTTTCTTGAGCTGGTTTCATAACACAGAAAGAGAGGGCGGGGGGTGAGATATAAATAGAGCTAGATGAGAGGGAGTGAAAGAGAGAAAGGGAGGGAGGGTGAGATAGAGAAGGATATAGTGAGAGAGATAGACATATAGTTGGAGGAAGGGACAAATAAAGAGTTGGAGGGGGTTTTTTTTGAAGCACAGATTGAGTGAGGGAGGGAAGAATAGAGAAATAGAGGAAGGGGGAGGGAGGTGGAGAGAGACAGGTAAGGGATGGAGAATGAGAGAGAGAGATAAATAGATATGGAAAGACAAGGGGGCAAGAGAAGGAGAGAGAGGGGAGATATTAACAAAACTAGAGAGGGGAGATAGAGGAAAATGGAGGGAGTAAGAGAGAAAAAAAGAGAGAGATTGTGTGTTTGTGAGTGATGAGGGAGGGATAGATTGAGAGAAAGAGTAGGAGCACTAGGGAGGGAAGAGAGAAAGAAGGAGAGGATGAAGAGAGAAAGAGGGAAAGAAGGGGGTCTTGAGGGAGGGAGGGAGAGAGAGGGGGAGAGAAGGGGTTGAGTGAGGAAAGATCGAGAGTCATAGGATGAGTGGAAGAGAAGAGGAGAGACATAGAATTAACTATGGAGAAAAAGAGAGAGGTGGTGAGAGAAATAGACATATCAGAAGATTGGATGTGATATAGATAGAGCTATATTGGTGAGACAAAGAGAGGAGAAGAGATATAGAGAGACAAAGATGTAGTGGAAAACATAGAGAGGGTGATGGGAAGAGAGGGATAGAGATAGTGAGAGAGTGAGAGAGAGGTAGAGAGAACGAGGGAGATAGAGACAAAGAGGGAGGGGAAATAGATAGGTAGAGAAGGAGTGTGAGGGGGAGAAAGGGAGGGAGGGAGAGACAATTATGGAGGAGAGAGAGAGAGGGAGGGAGATATAGATAAAGATGGAGGGGAGAGGGTGAGAGGGAGAATAATATAGATAGGTAGAGAAGTGGTGTGAGGGGGAAATAGGGGGGGGAGAGAGAGAGACATAGATGGGAGAAGAGATATAGATTCATACAAAAATATGTAAATGGAAATAGAGAGATAGAGAGTGAGGGGAAAGAGAAATAAAGAGAGGGAAAGAGATGGAGGAAGGAGAGAAAGGAGGGGAGGGAGATTTATAGAGGAGAGAGAGAGATAGGGAAGAAGAGAGAGAGCGAGAGAGATAGAGAGAGGGTAGGTAGTGATACAAAGATATTGATAACAATACGAGGGTAAGAGAGATTGAGCTATAGGTTGGATATGGAGCAAGGAGGAGAGAGATAAGGAAAAAGTGGAAAAGGTGAAGAGTGTGTGTGTGTTTGGAGGAGAGAGGGATAGATATAGTGAGGGAGTGAGGGAGAGGGAGAGAGAGGGAAGGATATAGAGGTAGAGATTGAGGGAAGAGAGAGCGAGGAAAGAAGAGATAGAGGAATATAAGTAGTGTGAGAGAAAGAGGAGGGTAGAGAGATGGAAGATGAGAGAAAAAATGAAAGAGAGAGAGAGAGTGATGGAGAGAGAAAGTGTGAGAGAGAGAGGAAGAGAAAGAGAGTGACAGGGAAGAGAGAGAGAGATAGTGAGGGAGTCAGTGACAGAGAGAAGGAGAGAAGGAGGTAGCTATAGAAAAATATAGAAGAAGAGAAAGAGAGACATAGACAAATATGTATATGGAAAGAGAGAAATATTGAGAGTGGGTGGGAGATAGAGATAGATATGGAAGAGGAGATATAGAGTCACAAACAAATATGTAAATGGAAATAGAGAGATAGAGAGTGGAGCAAAAGAGAGAGAAAGAGATAAAGGAAGGAGAGAAAGGAGGAGAGGGAGATTGAGAGATGAGAGAGAGGGGGGGGAGCGGTAGTGATATAAAGACATTAAAATAATACAAGGAGGGACAAAGAAATAGAGCTATATGATGGATGTGGATTTAGGAGGAGAGAGATAAAGATAAAGATGGAAAGGCGAAGAGAGAGTGTGTGTGTGGGGGAGAGAGGGATATATCTAGCAAGGGAGTAAGGGATAGGGAGAGATAGGGAAGGATATATAGGTAGAGATTGAGAAATTGAGAGAGAGAGAGAGAGAGAGAGAGAGAGAGAGAGAGAGAGATGTACAAAAGCAGCACGAGGGGAGACGAATATATATATATATATATCTAGATATATATATATATATCTATATATATCTATATATATATATATATATATATATATATATATATATATCTATATATATATATATATAGAGAGAGAGAGAGAGAGAGAGAGAGAGAGAGAGAGAGAGAGAAGGAGGGAGCTAGAGAAAAAGAGGGAAGAAGAGATAAAGAGAAATAAATAAATATGTATATGGAAATAGAGAGATAAAGAGTGGGGGATAGAGAAAGAGAGAGTGGGATGAAGCAAGAGAGAGAGTAATGGGGGAGAGAAGGAGACACATAGTGATAGAGTAAGGGGGAGAGAGAGAAGGAAAAAGGGAAGGAGATAAAGACATAAAGGGAAGAAGAGATTTATAAATAAACAAATATGTAAATGGAAGTAAAGATATATAGAGTGGGGGGAGAGAAAGAGAGAGGGGTGTTAATACCAAACAATCGTACACTTATTTTCACAATCCAAAATACTCCCAAAGTCGTCTAGCAGAATGTAAAAGTTAAGATTTTCCAGCTGAAGACATTATGAAGTTCAAAAAAAATAATTTCTTGTAAGGTATTATGTATAAATTGGACAATGCGGCTTATCCTTAGGAATAAATTACAATTGTGGGGCATTTCCATTGAAAGCCACGAGATCGAAGAAAAGGTTGACTCAACAAATTTAGGACCACTTCCCACACATGGAAGATGATTCCTTGACATGTTCCAATCAAGGACAACCAAATTTGAGTCGCCCTAAAGATATGCAACGCTCAAAGGAATCATCTTGTCCTACTCATAAGTCACTTTCATTCATGAACCAAGAGAGGGAAGAGAGATTCAAAAATTTATATATAAACAAGCCATGGGAGAACCAAAGAGAAGACAATGCTATGTTGGAAAAATTACTATCAGAGCAATCCTTCATTTCATTATTGAAGTAGAAAAAGTAGAGCACTATTATGTTGGCAAAGTTGCTTCTTAGAAATCCATCATTCTAGTGTGGAGAGGATTTCACCATTGAGAGATCCTTGATACTTATTTGATAGAGAGGAGAAGCTTTCAAAGATATTGAGGAAAGGAACCTTCTTACTGAGGATTTCTTAGCACCATAGCTCAAAGAATTCTCTTCAAATGTTTAGTATTCATCTATTGTATTCATCTTCTACCACCAACATTCAATAAACGAAACCATTTTCCATAATTTTGTTGACTTGTTTGCTTCATTAAGCATTATTTGTGTGTTTACCTCTTTGTTTTAGTTTATGTTTGTATATGCATTGTTCTCACCATTTGCAATGCTTTGTTTCTTCATGCTTGTCCACTAAAAACAACCAAATTGTTTGTATTCCTTTGTAGGGAAAAATCAACTACTAAGGAGGTGTCTTTTGGTATCTTATTGGTACAAAAACACTACTATAGTAATTGGCGATTCCACTAGTTTCTTTTATTTAATATAACGGTTGTGTTTGCAGAACCCTCTCTCTGTATCACCTCATTGGGCATGCAACATCTTTCTGGAATTTTTGCAGGACTTGTGGGACCTATTGTCGGCCAAAAAACTTGATTATTCATTATTTTTTGTCGAATATGCTTCTTTCATTCAGAAGATGCGTAGGCACATCTATGCATAGTAAAACCTGCATAGTTTCTAGAAAGCGTAAACATGATTCTAATTTGACTTTTCTTAGGTGATTCACAGCATTTAGTGAATTGCCTTCACCTTTGTAATTTTTTTTTGAATCGATTTAGATTACTTAATTGTTTACTTATCATAATTATTAGGGTAATTATATTATATTTGCGTGTTTTTACATTTCTCACATAGCTTAATTAGTAAAGGAGTAAGTGGCCCATGATCCATAAATCATGTTACTAACCAAAGTATTTATTTTTCTTCATTTTTGGGACTAGGATTAAGTGTTATTACAAAAAGTAAGTAATCTCTTCTTCCCATGCGTCTCATATACGAACCTGGGCTTGCATATGAAAACTTTCTTAAAGCACTTAAGTTTCCATTTCCCCTTATTCAAACTCACATAGTGTAATAGGAAAAAGAGTAAGTGGTCCATTATCCACGCATTATTTCTTTTTCATGCAAGGAACAATAAAAAATTAGTGTAATGAGGAGGATATTGAAAAGGATCATCGCAAATCCACATCTTATCACGCTTTGAATGTTCACTTGCGCACTTGCACACAATTACACATCACACACTAAGCTTCTATATTCTTTGTATAAGAAGTCATCCAGTTTCCAAAGTTTTTTGTACTAACTTATTTTGGCTTACATATCACACCCTAAGAAAAGCAAGGCTCTTAAAAGCAATCATAACTTGAACCAACAAAATTCCCACAGGGGCCACAAAATAATTAATAGTTCAGGTTAGGACAATTGGGGGTAGCAATCCCATAAGCTGCCATGGTCATGTTACATATTTGAAACATAGAATTTGAATTTTAGGGTGGTTAAAATCCTTCAATAATCCCACGGAATAGAATACCTGAGCATGGCAAAGACCCGATTTAGAGGGGGTTCGACTTAGGTCGAGAGTGTGCGGTACTATTTAGGGCTACCTGACCTGTCTAATGCCTGATACTGGTAACTAATTACCAATAAGATAAAGACTAGAATTATCATGTGGCACGAAGGTAATTTACTGGAAAAAATCTAGGGTATCCATCCCTATAGGTGGAGGTGTGGGCATCATTAAAGCTCATATGTTCCATCGGTTGATCCTTTAGCTCTTAGAAAGCATTGCCAGTTATTTCAGGATGTTGTCCTAGTACCCATCAACAGATATCTCTGCAAGACCCAGTAATTTTGTGAGTGGAAAGGACAGATAGGTCTTTATAGGATCATTTATCAGATGAAAAAACAAGCAAAAACCATTTTTTTGTTTGATTGATCACATAGTCTAAGTTAAATGGAAAGTAATCATTTTATTTTCACTTTGTTTTATGTATTTGATTTACATGCTTTGAGGTTTATCTCCTTCCCTCAATCACACAATGTAACACACACTCTAATCGACACCTTAGGGGACCCCACGTTGCCCCATCAATCTAAATGTTTGCAAAACCTCCCCCCATTATCTGTAGGTGTGACAGGTATCTCTCCATTTAGGCATATATGACACCACACAACCACTATTATAAGGTCTTCCTTTATCGGTGCAACTTTGATCGGGACCCCTCCTCATCAAAGAACCTCATTCATTACCCCTTAGGGTACCCCACACACAATCCCGCAGGGGAGCCCACACAACTCCCCTTTGGGGAGTCCACACGGTACTCACCAAGGTAACCATTTTCATCAGGGAACCCCATTAAATACAACTGTTCAAAATCATTTTGTGATGACACAAAACTTACAAATCCCATTTTTATCTTCTTTAAATATTCCTTATTTAAGAAAGTTAACCAATGACCCAATTTCACATGACCAAAATTGGCCACCCATTCCCACCAAGCTGCCGTTAGACATTCTAAAATTTTATGGGAAACAAGGATAAGAGGCAGGAAATCATGTCATGACCTTTCACCTTCATCCAATAGTATTACAGATGATACTATTTGATTATGACTCTTTCAATGCAGCCTCATAGGGCCTGCAACAAAATGGTACATAGACCAACCTTTTGGGTCACATGGGAACTTTAGTTCCCTAGTCACAACATTCCTTACATTCTTCCAGCTCTTGGTTCATGAGGACTCGGGCCTGGAATTCCTTCCCCATTTCAAACAAACAACTGCTATGTACATATCAGATCAGATCCATGAATGGAAAAAACATAATACCTTGTGCAGAGTAGGTTTGGAATATAAAATACTCGTCAACCTATTTTTGAGATCCCTCACATCAGAAATCTTAAAAGATGTGGCTAATTCATTCCTAAAAAATAAGGAAGAGGCAATAATCAAAGCTCAACAATTAGAGCTCATATACACACAGTCTCGATACCTTTACCATATTCTTCTAGATGCCCCATGCCTGCAAACTTTTGAATAAGAGAAACTAGGCGCATCGAATGAGGCCGATGGATTGATTGGGACCATAACCCAAAAAAAACCCAACAAAATCTTCCAGTGCCCTGGATACACTTCCACTGGCCAACCATTCGGTACTATAGTACCACCACCACACCACACAGGATATTACCCTAGTCAACCTATGCCTATGTAGAATCCTACTATACAGGTCAACCAATATCAACCTACGAAGGGTAGCTAATACCCTCCCACATAAGATGGCCCATATCCTCCCGCATTAGGAAATCAATACCCCCCTAGGAACATGGAATAAATTCCCCCTTCCTAGAACTCATATGCCAATCAAGGAAAAGAGGAGTATTTCTCTTTCCCTGTGCCTCAACAGAATAACCCATTAACATAAGCTAATGTAGGGGTTAATATAGTACAACGCTCTCTCACTCAATAACAACAATCGGTTGAATAGTTTAACATAGTTAACCCACCTAAGTCTACTAAGAAAAATGGAGCAAGCCAAAGGGAGAGCCTAGATAGGGGGCATAAATCAGCAACAACCTCCACTGACACAAGCTGGGGGCAATCCAAACTAGAATAAAAATTATGTATAAACGAATAACAACCCATAGAGGAAAAACAAGAACTCGAGTCTTTGGATTAATCATGTTTTTTCCATTTGCGGAGAATACGTTCATTACACCCATAATTGTCGTCAACTCCCTGAGTTGAAAAGGATGAAATACGGTGGGGGGAAAGGGGTGAAAAACCAACAACCTGCAGTAATGCAACATCCCTTCCCCCATCAAGAAGCGGTAAGTACTCAGTAGGAACCCTCCCAACAACACCAGAGCCCTCCTGGAATAAGTTCCCAAAGTACCTAAAACTGTAATGTTTACATGGTATGGGAAGAAATTATCCCGTGACATGTTGGGTAGTGATCCCCTGGGTCCAAGTTTTTTCGAAGTCATGTAAAGTCCCTGAATTTTGAGGAGTAGAGTGTGATTTGCGCAGAGTTCTAGGAGTCAAAGGGGCTTTAAGGTGGGTCAAAGCCCCTTAATTTATAAAGGGATGGAACAAATTCAGCTATTTTGAGGTCGATCGATCGTTTGTGGACCATGGTATTGTAAGGAAAATGATATATAAAGGGTTGCCTTTGTGATTCAAAGGCAATAATTGCTGTTATGATTTTGAGCCTGTAATTGTGATATCTTTCTGTATTCAGGTTTAGGGGAAGGCTCTTCAGTTATGTGTGTGGAGACCTTGGTAAGTCTACAGTTGTGTGCACAGACCACTGCAGATGCGTGAGCAGGGTAAAAAAGATTGTAGCAATGAAGATTTGAAATAATAAAGAAGAATTTGGAACATATCTGTGTATTTTGATATGTTCGCATGGTTTTTGTATTTCTGCTTGATTAAGGTTCGCTTTTGTATATTTCTTCTATAACTGCATCGTGAAGGTTCAAATACTATTTTATATGATGAATAATGCATGTTAGACTAGTTACGTGCAACTCGGAAGTCTGTTAAGTAAGGAAACACTATCCAACTATAAAAATAAGTTTAGCAATTCACGAAGGTTAGATTAAGCCCTGGACTAGAAGAATCCTTAAAACCACACTACATAGCCCCTATGGATGCAGAAACCTAGTTCTAGCATCTCCCAATATTTCCTTGGGTGAGATTGTGATCTGCACTATGCAAATCGTTGCTGAAAGGGCCCGTAGTACAGGGTTTTGTTGGTTAGCGCAGACTAACTCTAAACCTGGGTCTAAGCCCTTGAAGCCAAAAAATGGTTCCATTGGTGAGACTAGGATCTATCTGAGTGATGTGTGATGTGGTGACTGACTATAAAAGAGATCGAAGATTGGGTAGATTTGAAGTTACACAAATTTTCATCATAGGAAAATATAAATATGTGCTAATCGATAGAATGGTGGTTACACAGGTATATCTATACATTACAACATGAGATCTTTCTCACATTGTTCACTAACAAGATGCATGAGTGGCTTTCAAAACTAGCAGCAAATGAACCCTTTTGGAAATAGGACAATCCTCCTGTGTGGATCCTAGAACTGATTAAGCGACTTAAGGAGACAAAAAATAAGGTTACAATATTTGTTTACTACTGGATTGATAGTATTATCGGAGACTTTATTACTGAATTCACAATTGACACATCAGTATCCTACAGTGAAGTTGAGCACTGATTTTTCAAAGGTCTACGAGGTAAGTACATGAAGTCCTTAAAGCTATGGAGGAGGATTGTTGAGGCCTAGGAAGGATGTATTAGGAGGACGGTTTCACTTGGATCCGATAGATGAGTTAGGTTGTATTTCTTCTGTATTTTCTTTAGATTACATCAGTAAATAGGCGTTGTTTTGTTCCTGAATATTATGGTCTTTATGCATTAATTTATGTTATGATTTGCTTATAAAATCTCATGTTAATGCTTATTTTCTTACATGTTTATATGATTTATCACTTATATCATGAAAATTCTTTCTATTATTGTTGTTATACATGCTTTTCTTGAATTAGTTGTAGGTTTTAAGGCATTGGAAGTGTTATCACAAAATCATGCCCCTGATAGGCTGCTGATCAGGAAGACCTTATGTAACTCTTTCAAACCAACTTTTGGCTGAGGCTTAGCCTCCTCAACCTGAGAGGGCTCTCTCAAAGGTTAATGATTTTGATAAAGATTAGATGGCTAACTCTATGAAACAAGTGAAAAATATGAATGGTTGAACATGATCAGTAAACATCCATTGGGCTTATGGAGTCAACAACACCTCAATATAACAATGAACTCAACCTTACATGGAAGTCAGGGCATTCATCATTTAAACATTCAGAACATAAACTCATATGGGACCACACAGTTTATAGATGTATACAGGAAGTCAGAGCACATTCAGTGAATTATGAGTGATTATACATCCATACCATTGTAAGAATTAAGAAAAGGACAACATCACATATTCTGAAACATAAAAAATCCTGAGAAGTAAAGTCAAGCATGTATTACTGAAAATGAGTCTTACATAAGCCAAATACAAGCTTTTGTATAAATTTTCCAACCCTTTGTACATTAGATCTTCTTCTATATATAGAGCTCTTTACATAACTGAGATTCCTCCTCCAGCATGAGGGGAATTCGAATTCATCCTACTATGACACCTATTGATACATAAAACTAATTATTAAATGCAAATGACACCTAACTAGCAGTCCTAGAGACCTAATGCAACTAGGAGTGTAACTCCTTATCATGATTCAACAACCTTATCTAAGTATTTAAAGCATTATTTGACAACTTGCAACCTCAAGAAGTCGAATTTGATGAAGCCTCCCACGTGGCCATCTGACTGCTGAAGACAAACCCTAAAAATTAGGGAACATGTTTCCCTGTTTTTAGGTTTAGATCCTTGAAAATTGGCACGTGGGACAGAGCCTTTATCTCTTCATCCATGACACATTTTACGACACTGAAGGAGGTTTTTGTATCCCATGTTGTCCAGAACAAAAATCTCTCCTGGTTTTTGAAATCATTACTCCAGCTGTCCAGAAACTGTCCTTGAAAAACACGTGGAAAACAGGAAAAATCCGTTTTCTGAAATTAGGGTTTCAAAGAAAGCTTATTATCTCCCAACTGAAAACACTTATGAAGAAATTGAGATAGGTTATTGTAGTAGGGGAGTTTATGAAGATAAACCTCCTTCAGAATTCCAAAATACCCTTTCATGTGACCAGAAACTGATCTTGAAAAAGGCTGCTAAAACCAGAAGACAAAGCTTGACTTTCAGTAGTTTCATAGCGCAAGTTTAACCATAAATGTCTCCCACCTCAGAACGAATTTGAAGAAACTGAAAGAGGTTTTTGTATTTTGGTATGTTAGTAAGAAACGCCTCTTTTAGTTTTCAAAATTCAGTTCGCAGCTGCTCCGGAACCCTTCTAGAAGTTGACTAGTAAAAGCAGAAAACAAAGTTTTTTATGCTAAAACAGGCTGCTACAGGAGTTTTCGTAGCGCTATGTGAGATATGACTTATAAACACCTGGTAAGACTTCTAAAACATGGAATGAGGCTGTCAAACATTATTTGAATATGGACATGAGACTCTAACCCTATGACTTAGACTCTAAAACATAAAAATGACTTCACCATGACTTGACCATGACTGATACAAGAATTGAGAAACCATGTAAGTTGTCCAAATTTTTTAAGGAAGTTTTACAGTGATAACAGGAAGAAGCAGAGGATTTTGACCCTACAGGAACGACCTCAAATGTAGGACCTCCGAGTAATACCTCTTCTTCCTACTTCAGTGGTTTAAGTATTAGGACTACTTGTTTGTGTGTATCTTTATGTTGTATGCCCTCAGCTCTATTGGGATTCTCAACCCAAGACCCTAGGGTGACTCTACCATAACATAATTGGCGACTCCACTGGGGAAAGCATTCTTGTTTTTCCTAGATTGGGTTGTTTCTTCTTGATCAGGGCGTTCTTGATTCATTTCTTGATTTTGTAGTGTCTGTGACCTGTTTGCTTCCTGGAAATCAAGTCTAATCTTTTGGATCAGGCCTGATTTTTTTTTCTTGATTGACCTTTATATACACACTTCTCAGAGGATACAATAGCATATGCACGTTAGTTTCTTCAAATAGACTCGCCTATACACAAATTTTCTGTGTTTTAGTCGTGTATACACACTTTTGTGTTTTTGCACAGTCACGTATACCTTATTTTGAATGAATTTTTCAAAATATTTTGCCTAGTTAAGATTGTTGCCTGGTGGTTTTTGTTATTTTCTGGTTGTTCACTATCAGTGAAGCTCTGCTTTCTTGCAAGTTTTCAATTTCTAATATTCTTCTTGTTGAAAAACATAATCAACCAAGCATTTTCCTTTTGAGTAAAAGTTCAGTGTGGGCTTTAGGTTCAAGGCTTCTTGTAGAAGTTCTTGGTTGTTCTAACTTTTCAGAACAAGAAACTGGTTGCAGTTTTGTTTATAACCCAATTTTCAGATTGCTTTGCTTTGCTTTCCTTTTTTTTGGTTGACCTATTTTGTTTTTCATGGTTTTTTGAGTGCCTCTTTGGCAATATTGAGAGTCTTTTTTGATGTTCTTTGTATTTGTTCAATTCTTTTATATTGTTGTTCAAATCAATCTATGCCAGTCTGTAGTCCTTTGTCATTTCTAGTTTCATTATATTAATGATGTGCATAACTTGCGAATTTTGGGACCCTTTATGCTTGTTTTTGGTCTTTGAAGTTCAGTAGTCTTTGTGTTCTCAAAAAATTCTTTGGGTCCTTTAAAAAATAAAAAGACAAAAACATAGTTCTTGCCTTTCTTTTTCTTTTTCAGTTTTTCTTTGTGGTTTCTTCATTATTTTTGAGAAATTGTGAACTTTCTTCGATTGGTTTTTCTTGGTTTCGAGGGATGTTTGTCATTGAATTTGCACCCTCCTTGTATTCAAGTTGGCCTATTGAACTTGTAAAGGAACACATTTTCTTATTATATGAGCATCCATAGAATCTTGCATCCTCATTATACTTGAATTAAGTTAGTTTGCACTGTAAGCATTTTAGTCATTTTGTTAGATTTTGAGTGTGTGGAGCGTGATCCTGAATTTTTTTATTTTTTTTCTTTTATAATTTTATTTGTAGAACCTTAAAGAAATATATTTTCATTGAAGGAAAATAGATTCATTTTCATATATCTAAGTTTCTATTGTTTTATTTTGTGTCAAAACACCATAATTTTCACTCTCATTTTACTCGTGACCTAAAGAAAAACCCTTTAAAATCAAGTGCTTAATTAAAAAGAACTAGAACATTTTTTGATTTGTCATTAATTCCATCAACAAGTCTAGCTCTTTAGGGCCTCGGAATAGGTGAGTGGAGATTTAACTCTCCAAGGCCACTCAAACTATTAAACATAGATGTTGAATAATGAGTGAAATCCAGCATCGTTAGAAAGACCGAGAAAGCACTGTGACTAGGAGTCAAGCACAAGGGAAAGTGAAGAGAAGGAAAGAGAGATACCCCCTCTCCTACTTGTTGGATCCTTCCCCAAGAATGTTTTGCCCTACTTTTGACATGAACTGGTCTCCATTGTTGCTATTCCTAGGGATCACATAGGTCACTGCGGAGGGGAATCCGTGGCACCCGAGGCAGACATTGCATCACATTCATTAGTACTTCTGGAGGGTATCCTTGTGAAGCTTCAGTACTTGCACTGACAAATGATTTTGTCTCGAGGTTAGTGTCACTTTTTCTGTCACCTTCGCTAGTAGGCTTAGGCCGTAATTATCCCAAACTATATTCAAAAGGTCCCTTACTTCACTTTCTTCTATTTTAGTGTCCGACCCTCATCACTCGGAGCAGAAATACTTGGAAGTTGCTTGATTGGTTGTATCTTTAGGGAATTTATAGTGGAGTTCTCTTTTATCTTTGTATTTAGTTGGCTTTAGGTGGATTTTTCTTGTCACTTTTGGAACTTAGACTATCAGTGACTGACCAACCACTCCACTGGTCTTGAAAGGCATTTTATATTTCTTTTGAAAGTTGTGGAGTTGCCTCCTTAAGGGAAAAGGTTTTGACTGTGCACCTCTCTTCCTTGGAAAGTCATTTGTACGATCCCATAAGGGAAGGATCTATGTATAAGTTGGGTATGACCAATATTCCTATGGAGACCAACCAAGGTACCCTTCCAAAAGGGGATCCTTGTTCTTTTCCTTTCTTTGGAAATATTGGTACCCCCTTGATGGGCACTTTGAATATTCCTGGATTGAATGTTGGACTACCAATTTGGTTGTCATCTACTCAAAATATTCCAAATGATCTTGAATCTTCTCAAATGAATGCTTTATTTCAAGGGCATCAAATGGGTGTTAATTGTTCATCTTCTTCAAAAGAGAAATCTAGGATTCCTTTTTCTCCTCACTATTGTAATAAGAGATATAAAAATATGATAAAGAAGAAGAAGAAGAAGATTAATAGTTCTATCCTTGAAGCATCACCAACCCCCACAAGTCAAGTTGGATATGAGCTTTTAGCCACTACAAGTCATGCTGGGGGCACAAGTCTAGTCACTGCAAGTCATACTAGCAAAGCATCACCAACCGCTGTAGGTCATGTTGGAGATGAGATTTCAGCCACTGCAAGTCATGTTGGGGGCATAAGTCTAGTCACTACAATTCATACTAGAAAATATTCACTAACCTATATTCACTAACCTATATGAGTCATGTTGGGGACTCTCCAACAACCACTGCTAGTCATGTTGGCAAAATGGATGTTGATCAGAAACCTAGGTGCATAAGGTTTAAACCTAAGTTCCTTTCTAATATATGTAAGGGAGACCATCTTAACCATTTGTGCCTAAGTTGGTACAAAGGATATGTTCAGAGTTTGAAGGTTCTTCTACTCCTAAGTCTATTATGGTTTCTCAACAGCCTCATCAACCATTGGTTTATGATGTGGTTGAGCTAGCATAATATCTGGCTGATTCCACTCTTCTTTTTGGGGGTGGAGTGCCTAACAACAAAGTCTTCTTGATTTCTAGTACAGAGTCTTTTTCTCTAGGGGGCATTCCAGTATCTTCGAGTGTACCCCCTGTTAGCTTTGCTACTTGTTTGAGCATTTTTTAGGGTCAAGGACAGCTTGACCGTGTTTTTTTTTTTTTTTTTGGTAAGGAGGAGCTAGCAGCAGTGAATTTAATCTTTTCCCCATTAATTTGTTGTATATCCTTGTAACAACCGCCACTCTGTTTTTCTTTGTTTTGCTTCCAAACCCCATTAACCCTTTATAAAGCCCGAAAGTTTTCTAAAAAACCTTGTATAAACATTTTTGTGTTTAATTCCCGCGCACATATAATAAAATTATTATAACCCGCGCATATCGCAAATTTCACAACCCTAAGCTTTAAAAAAGCCCAGGCCCGCCCCTTACCTATCACATCAACCTCGGAGTGCATGTTCTTTACCTCGACCGTCCGATCGTGCCCGCGTCAACATCTGACGGTGTTTGCAAGCCTTCACCCTGTTAATCGCTTGTTCATTAGCCCCCGGGAAAGTGGTTCTCTCCGCCGTCCTGTCAGCCACACGTCGATATATTGTTGCATCACTCCTCCATGTACTATTACCGCCTTCCCCGAAAGGCAGTGTGGGGAAACCACTTCCCGCCACCATACCCGATTCCCCGCGCGTTAACTGCCCATTACCTTTGCAGCCCGTCAACCGTCCGATCATCAATCTTGCGATCGGATGACCCTCATCCCTCCATTCCTGTTTGCCCTCGATGGCTTCCATATGCTGATTTCCGCCATCCGATTTGTTAAATCCACAACTAATATTTAATCATGCTCTTGTTTGCTCCCAATGCTGCTCGCCAAGTGATCATGGTTGTCCATCTGAGCTATTCAACGATCAGTTTTCATTTGCAGGTCATCGTCCAGTTTCATGCATTTCAGTGTTTTCAGTCTGTCTTGTTCATGTAGAGAAAGAGGGAAGCCACAATCTAGCAGCCTACACATTAAATCCCCGAGCTACTGCATTCAACACAGTGTACCTCCGAAGGACAACAAGGACCACCTTGAGCAGTTCAATGATAGCAGCAGCTATTGAAAATCATGAAGATAATATTTCAACTGTTCATAAATACATTAAAGTACAGAGAAAGTCATTTTCTTCATTAAAAACATTCAGATTGTAGCAAAAGACCCATATCTAACTGTAAATGCGGTTGGTGGTCAGTTAAGACACCTCCACACATAGGCTAGCAGAGATTTTTTGTAAACAAACTCTATATATACTCAGAAAAAAGATGTAATCAGGTTGATGAGAGTTATTCTGTTGTAAGCTTCAACTTCTGGAGACTGTAACTACTGTGTAACTTGCAGCTTCTGGTCTACATTTCCAGCTAATACAAGCTTCTTTTGCTATTGATTGCTCATTTTCGGCTTCTCCTTCTTGTTCTAGGCTGTGCATGTTTTGCATTTATTCATGTGTTGTTAATGTTTAGCATTATAGGGGCTATGATCCCACCTCTATTTTAGGATTTAGCATGTATCATTGAAGTTGTTTGCAGGTTTCTGTATTTTAATGCCAGAGAGTTGTCATCCTGTCTATGCATTAGGAAACAGATTTACAGACCTCTTAACTGGTTGTAGCTGACCATCACAAGGTCCTGTGCATATGCTGGTGTGATCAGTATTCTCCATCATCAAATTCTCCTCAAACTGTGAGTAGTTGGTGGTTAAAAGCCCTGTAGTCAGGGGTGTTCACCCATGTCTGGGGTTAATCATAGTTTCCTGAGCATATTTGATATACGACCTAGGAGAGTTTCTTGGGGTGATAACACCCCCTCCAAGTTCTAGGAGTTTTTCCTTTGATTGAGATAATCTTGTCGAGCCTCATCTTCCTTCTGTTGCACCTTTCCGAATAAGGGTCAGAGTTAATTCCACAAATTTCTATCGATGTATGGTGGATAAAGGATCCTGTGCAAGTATTAATCCTCATTGACTTGGAAAACTTTGGGTTCTCCAAAGTTGTTGGCATCTAATAGTCAGTTGTTAGCCTATGATAGAAGACCTAGTGAATCTATGGGTGTTCTTCCTTAATTTCTTATTACTTTAGGTGGGAAGATTGTCTTTATCGATATGATGGTGGTTGATCAGCCTTTAGACTTTAATATGCTACTTGGGTGTGATTTTTCTATGATATGAATGTTGTGGTGTCTTCACTCTTTCGAGTGATGCATTTTTCTCATAATGGAAATATTGTCACTATTTATCAACTTGCATCTGATAATAACCCCCCTAATTTGAATTTACTACATAATGCCCCTTGGTATGTTCCAGGTGTTCAGGTAGACTCTACCTGGCCACAGGTCAGCTATGTGGCATTGTATCCTCAATGTTCAATTATGTTATGAAACCAGCTCACAAAAAGATAGAAAAGAGAGATCCACACCTTAGAATTCAGCCTCTTCGAGGGGGCAACCTCCTTTACATTACATAAATGAAAAATTCTTGGCTGATTCAAATAACAAAACCTCCTTTCTATATATAGGAGTCTATGGAGTCACAATATAATCCAGCCGACCTAACAATAATAATATAAAGCCACAAAAATAACAATAGGGGGATTCTATGGGCACATTAATAACAATATGGGGGTAATGGGGGCACAACAATATAAATAAGGGGTATAACTACAATAGTAATGGGGTAATCACTAGTATTATAGGGACCCAACATGCCCCTCTCCTTCAAAAAAGTGTTGTACTCAACACTTGAGTAGTTCAGGATACTTCTACATAAAATTCTCATCCTCCCATGTGGAATCTTCAGCGGATAAGTTCTTCCACTTGATAAGGTACTCTGAAATTGATCGATTTCGTAGCTGTCGAGTTCTTGTTTCTATAACTGCTTCCAGTTCCAATATAATTTTTCCTTCCTCATCAAGTTCTGGCAATATTGTTTCAACTGGGAGCTTGTCGCCTATAACCTTCTTTAAGCATGAAACATGGAAAACTGGGTGCAATCGAGAAGCTACAGGAAGCTCCAATTTGTATGCCATAGTACCAATATTTTGCAACACCTTGTACGGACCATAATACTTTGGTGATAATTTATTATACTTCTTAGCTTTCTTGAGGGACATTTGCTTATATGGTTGTAGCCGTAGGAATACCCAATCACCTACATCAAAACTTCTTTCACTGCGATGTTGATCTGCCTGTTGTTTCATTCTATTTTGTGCCAACACGAGGTTATCCTTTAAGAGTTGGAGGACTTGTTGTTGATGTTCGATGTGATGTTCCACTGCATGAACCTTAGAATTTTCTCTTAAATATGATGTGATGGATGGTGGTTGATACCCATAAAGTGCCATAAATGGGGTAATTTTTGTTGCTGTATGAAAGGAAGTGTTATACCACCATTCAGCCAGAGGCAACCATTTGACCCATTGTGTCTGTTTATCAGATACAAAGAAACGAAGATATCCTTCCAAACATTTGTTTACTATCTCAGTTTGCCCATCAGATTGAGGATGATAAGATAAGCTATGAGCTAACTGAGTACCAAGACAAGAAAATAATTGTGTCCAAATATTTCCTGTGAAAATGGGATCTTTGTCACTTACAATAATCTTTGGGTTTCCATGTAGCTTTTGAATTGTTTCCATAAATGCAGTAGAAACTGTACTGGCTTTAAATGGATGTGATAATGCACAAAAGTGTGCATACTTGGTAAGTCTGTCAACTACCACCATGATGACACTCTTTCCCTCAGACTTGGGTAAACCTGTGATAAAATCCATTGATACCTCCTCCCAACGTTGGCTTGGAATGGATAAAGGTTGTAATAGACCCGTGTCTTAATTGTTTCAACTTTATTTTGTTGGCAAACCAAACATTCTGCCACAAACTTTTGAATATCTGATTTAAGGCCATCCCAAAAAAAATTCCTTCTTAACCCTGTGGTAAGTTTTTAAAAATCCTGAGTGCCCTCCTAAGGGAGAAGTGTGCAATTCCATAATAATCTTTTGTTTTAGCTGGGAATTCTTACAGAGTTATAAGCGATATTTGTACCATAACGAATCATTTTTCCAGCTAAATGTATCAGACGTACTGGAATCTTGTTGTAGCTTTCGAATAAGTGCCCACACTTCTTCGTCATTCTTCCATTCCTCCCTTGCTTCATTTCTCCAATCTGGTTGGATGATAGAAATAGCGCACAACAATGCTTCCACATCCTCATCCTTCCTTGAGAGTGCATCTGCCACCACATTTTGCTTCCCTTTTTTGTAGATGATTTCAAAGTCATAACCCAACATCTTTGTGACCCAATTTTGTTGCTCTTCAGAGGATAATCTTTGTTCTAAAAAGTATTTAAGGCTATCATGATCTGTTTTTACCTTGAAGTGTCTTCCCATTAGGTAGGGTCGCCATTTCTTAAGTGCATGGAGTATTGCCAACATTTCCTTCTCATAAATAGCTTTGCTTAGAAACTTTCCCTTGATTGGATGACTTTCAAAAGTAATGGGTCTTTCATCTTGCATTAGAATAGCACCAATTCCATTTCTTGAAGCATCACATTCCACAATAAAGGTTTTTGTGAAGTCCGGTGTAGCTAAGACCGGTGCTTGGCACATTTCCTCTTTAAGATGTTCAAAGGCCTTTGTTGCTTCCGGAGTCCATGAAAATGCATCTTTCTTCAATAATGTTGTTAGAGGTGCTGCTATTCTCCCATAATTCTTAACAAACTTGCGATAATACCCTGTCAACCCAAGAAATCCGCGCAAATGCTTTATGGATGTGGGGATTTTCCATTCCTTAATGGCTTTAATTTTGGTAGGGTCTACCTTAACTCCTTCATGAGATACAATATGACCCAAATATTCCACCTCCTGGACTCCAAAGAAACATTTGGATCTTTTGGCATATAATTGTTTCTCTTCCAATAGTTGTAGCACCCTGTCAACATGTTCAACATGATCCTTCCAGGACTTTCTGTAGATAAGTATATCATCAAAAAATACTAACACAAATTTTCTAAGGAATGGCTTGAAAATTGAATTCATCAAACCTTGAAATGTTGAAGGTGCATTGGTAAGGCCAAAAGGCATGACCAAAAATTCATAATGACCCTCATGAGTTCTAAATGCCGTTTTCGGAATGTCTTCAATCTTCATTCTGATTTGATGATATCCTGAACGAAGATCCAACTTGGTGAAGTAAATTGATCCATGCAATTCATCTAGTAATTCATCAATGACAGGAATGGGGAACTTATCTTTAATAGTGAACTTGTTGAGCTCCCTATAATCCGGACACATGCGCCATGATCCATCCTTCTTGTGCACCAATACTACTGGAGCAGAGAAAGAACTTTGCCTTGGTTGAATTATACTAGCCTCTAGCATTTCTGCAACCATACATTCAATTTCACTTTTTTGGACATAGGGATATCTGTACGGCCTGATGTTTGGAGGAACACTTCCTGGAATCAGATGAATAGCATGATCATGATCACGCATAGGTGGGGACCTTTGGGAGTCTCAAATACCTTGGAATGATTGTCCAGGACTTTTTGGAGATCTGGAGAAATAGATGATTCTAATGTGGAAACATCTAGCGAACATAATTGTGCAATTACACCCCTTTGCTCCTTTTTTAGAAGCTTTGTCATACCATTAGAGCTGATTATCTTTCCTGGTTTCCCTGCAATACCCTTAATTCAACTTCCTTTCCTTCCACGGAAAATTTGATGAAAATTTCTTGAAAATTAAAAGCTATTGTACCCAAGGATTGTAGCCATTGGACTCCTAGTACAACATCAGCACCTCCCATTGGAATGGAAAGCATTGGGCTAGTCAATACATATTCTCCCATGGATAGCTTGATATTATGGCACTTTCCAGAGCAATTTATTGTTCCTCCATTTGCAATCATCACTTGACACTCTGGTGCTGGATATAGGAAGCAATTCAATTCTTTTGCTACCCTACAATGAATAAAATTGTGGGTGCTTCCTGAATCAATCAACACTATCACCTTTTTCTTCTTGATTTGTCCTTCTATCTTGATGGTTTGAGGAGTGGTAATTCCCGCCAATGCATTACAAGATATGGTTGGATTTATTTGTTCTTCATCTAGGCTTTGTTCTTGGAGTATATCTTCTTCTTTTGACCTTTCTTGCTCCTTTTCTTCTTCCTCTTCACAATCTATGTAGAATAATTTCTTCTTAGCACACTTATGACCTTTAGTGTATTTGCTATCACAACTATAACAAAGCCCTTTTGCTCTTTTTTCTTCCAATTGTTGTGGTGTCAACCTTATAGGTTGTGGAATACTGGGGGCAACTGCAGTTCCGTCTTTAAAGTTGTGAGTGGTATGCTTCCTGGTTGCCATAATTTTGCTTTCCATTTTTCTTTCTAACCTGAATTCCTTCTCTAATGAATCAGGTTCCCAAAGTCGAACATCATGTTGGATATTATCCTTTAAAGAACCTATGAACACATCAATCCTATGCTGCTATGGAATATCTTTTACCCTTATGTTCAATTTTTGGAACTCCTCAATGTGCTCCATTATTGAACCCTTTTGTTTAAGACTTATCAATTGGCTAAAAAAAGTGTTGCTTTTTGTATCCTCATAATGTGCTATCAATTCTTCCGTAAAAATTGCCCAAGTGATAAATTGTTTACGAGAGCAAAGCCATTGATACCATACAAATTGATTTGGTTCCAAATATAAAGTTGCCATACGTAACTTTTGTGTGTTTTGCACATTATTGAGATCGAAGAACTGCTCCATCTGTAATATCCATGTGGCGGGATCCTTGCCATCAAACTTCCTCATATGTATTTTTGGAATATGGTGGGTCTTCGATCCAACATTAGAATCTATGGAATCATGATTAACATTACTTTTGTTCACATCATGAGTTTCCTTTACAACCTTTTCACCATTAGTAAGTATCTCTTGTAGAAAATTTGTCAAATCTGTCTTCAAATCTGCCATGTCTGTCTTCAAATCTGTCTTCAAACTTGCCATGTCTTTCTTCAAATCTGTCTTCAAATCTATCTTCAAATCTTCCATCTTATCTTCCATGCCCTTTATCTTAGATTCCACGCCATTTATCTTAGCATCTGTTAGCTTTTGTGAGCGTGACATTTGTTGCACTTGTTCTTGTAATTTTGATATATCATATAGAATTTCTTCCTCTTCTTCATGAGTCATGCTAGAGATTTCAGGTTCCTTACTAGGTGTTTGAATTTTCTTTCCTCGGGGCATCAGTTACCGATAATAATGCTTTACTAGGCCCTTTGAATTCCTTCAAACCAAGCTTATGAAAAAATAAAAAATAAAAACTACACACCTTTTTTTACTTTGTAGAAGCCTGATATTGAATCTGATGTACCTCTGTAATTTCGAATCATCCAGTTCTGAAATTGTGACCTGTAGTAGCCTTCTGTGTCCTCTTTCCAATGCCACTAGTTTTAACCAAATTGGATTCTCCAAGAAAGCGTTATGCACAATCTCCCGCAGTGACCTGATTATAGACTAGTTCAGTAGAGCGAACTTGTATGAAGTGCCACATTTCACTGTTTCAACCTTTGACTCTGAAAAATATATAAAAGAAAACTACAGTCTATCCTCTTTCTTTAAATTCTTACTAAATTTCAATCTGATGCTCAGAAAGAAAGTTATGATGATTTTCCCCGGGTCACCTGATTTGAGTGTAATTTAGGAGTCTACAAAAAGACCAACTTTGAGATTATATCTCCGAAAATATCGCGGGAAAAGATCTGAAATTAGGACCCAAGGTTCAGCGCGATTTCTTCTCAAATGGGTTTTTTTTGCGACTTCTGAAACGTCACAACAAAAAAGTTATAGCGAAAATGCCACGATGACCTGTTTGGAGCAGCGAAACCCTAGAATCCAAAGCTCTGATACCAAATGTTATGAAACCAGCTCACAAAAAGCTAGAAAAGAGAGATCCAAGCCTTAGAATTCAACCTCTTCGAGGGGGCAACCTCCTTTACATTACATAAATGAACAATTCTTGGATGATTCAATTAAGAAAACCTCCTTTCTATATATAGGAGTCTATGGAGTCACAATATAATCCAGCCGACCTAACAATAATAATATAAAGCCACAAAAATAACAATAGAGGGATTCTATGGGCACATTAATAACAACATGGGGGTAATGGGGGCACAACAATATAAATAAGGGGTATAACTACAATAGTAATGGGGTAATCACTAGTATTATAGGGACCCAACAAATTACTTCTGAGAAGGATCCTTAAAACTATTATTTTCCTTCTCGGGACTTGGTCCTGGTAGTTGACCGAGTGATTTCTTCTATGGGGATATGCGACCCCTTAATTCCCTCTTTTGATCCTGCTAGTTCTCATTATTTCTTGGAAGTTGATTTGCCTTCACAGGAGGAAATTTTTGAAGCCATGAGTTGTAGCTATCAAAAGAGTGCTTGGCCTAAGGCCCCCAAGGGGCTTGTCTTGAAGAACTACTATGCATAAGCTGTAAGCCTGCATGGTTCCCTATACCATATTGTACATATAAGATACACATTTTCAAGTTTTTTATTCTATAACAAAAGCTTTTATCTGAATTTTATATATGGGATGTATTAAATTCTTGTCTAGTATTCCTAATTATGTCTATAGAACTTGAAATACTTCTCCTTTGGCATTTTTATGATTGAACCACTCTAACAGGTATTGGTTCTCAAAATTGGCATATAGGTTAGGTTTTTCACCTGCATTATGCATTTATCAGTTTCCTTTTCCATTTTGGCCTTAGGATCGACCCCACCAAGATATGACATGGAACCTTCTCATTGCTTAGAAGTGTCATGACTTGTGTGGTAGAGCCAACCTTTACATGGGAATCTTAGTTAAATTCTCACTAGCATATGTTGACCATGCTGCTATACTGTGTAGGCTTGGGAGTCCTCTTTAGTCCCACCATGACTTGTACGTTGAAGCTTCATTCTCTTACTTGTTCGCTACTTTTCAGGATTTATGCCCTAAAGGCTCCTTTGTGTTGAGTTGTACCACTACATTGCATGTTGACTATTTGCTTCTTTTTGGCCTTAAGCTGAATTCACGTGGACTCATGTATAAGCCACTTTTTAACCATGTCTTTCTGCAAAATTAGCCTTGCAATCACTTAGCCTCTGCAACTTGACACCTTTTGCCCATGGAAAGAACATTCATTTGAGTGTCATTGACTAGTTCTATCACCTTGCACTGAGCATAGGAATGTTCCCCTCCCAGGAACTAGCGCATATGTATCTGGACACTTGTTCCTTCCACTATACCATAGCCATTATTTTATTCTTTTTCAAGCTTTCCAAATATGAAAAAGAAAAAAGAAAAATATTCCAAAAAGAGCGAGAATGGGACATTAATTCCATGAGTGATGGTAACTAGAGTCAGTTGTGTCGCCCTTGAACAAAGCACTCAAAATTAAGTCTTTCCTCCATTGGGATGGGCTTTAGTTTGACTCAAGAGAGCCTTAACCTTGTTATTGAGTCAGTACTCCTCCAATTGGTTATCTCTTCCAATCATATGGAGAGTTTGTTTGTGCCTCTTGCATGACAAACTTATACAAAGTTATCATGTGCTGCCATATTGTCACATTTGAGTCGTGCTTTTGTTCAAGGGAAGTAAACCTAAGTCGAACTTTCTACGGTGTCTCTTAACTTATTTTCAGTCAGCCATCCCTGGTTGTCAGAGTCATGTTCGTTATCACATCAGCTATTTTATCCTTTACTCATGCTAGTTTGAGAAGGTCTCCATTGATTTCTTGTTGGCTGGTCTTGCTCTTATTGACTACGAAGAATTGCTCTAAGAGTAGACTTAGAGTTGCACCTTGGCCCTATTTCCATCATTGATAGGTGACCTTGTGCTCAACATCGATCAATATCATGGGTCTTTGACTAAGTGGTTTCCCTTGTGTTCAACGTTAACTTTAATTATCACACATTGGGATTCATGTAGTACCTTGGTTTCCATTTGACCCCATTGGTGGATTCCTCACCTCTGTGTCAGCTTTCATTATTGGTTGGTTCATAGGGTTTCTGTCATGCACTAGCGACATCTTGTGTACACCAGAATCGTGCTTCAGTTTGGCTACTACATATTTCTTCATCAAATTCCTTCCACATTCTTGGCCTATGGGTTACACTCGTGCTGGATTGATGAAGGATGCTTTAATTCCTTCCTTCCAACAAATCTTTTCCCATTGGCTTCAACTCATTACTCTGGAAATAAGGTCAAGAGTCCATTTGGCAGTAGCTTAGGGTTTACAGTCATTAGTGGCAGAACCCTTCACAATCAACAATGGGAATACATCATTGTCTCCTGATTGATAGATTCTTCCAAGTGTTTGACTTAATATCATTTATTCGCACTTGTTATATTGTACTCGGTACCTTGGCTCTCATCATCATTATTGGTGAGCAGTCTCATGTTTGTTAATGATATACATCAATGACCGATAATCAAATGATTTATCACATGGTCAACTTTAGATAATTTATTACCATTATGTAGAAATGTACCACGACAGTCGATAAAGGCCTCGGGTTTGCATCAACATTTGTGGGTTCACTTGCCAATTCCTCCTATTTCTGTCAGTGACACCATCTACCTTATATTTTGTAGTTTATCACAACAACATCCTATATGTTGGAACCCGAGTTGCATGCAATACCATTTATTCCACTATTTGACTTGGTACTTTTTTGGATCAACTTTATGACTTCAATGATCAACTTTCTACTTTAGCTTCGTTGATCAGTTCGTTATATGTGATATTGTTACATGTACTTCTATGGATATGAATAGATGATCCACCATGTATTTTTAGTTCTTTTATACTTGTATACATATTGGGTCCACTTTTGTATTTGATATGCGAACATGCTTTATTATCCATGAGCATGGGTATGCCCACCTTAGATAGCAACTTTCTTTCCGATCTCTTACACTGGCTTGTAAGGCTGAAATATGGTGAACTCCTCTCAGGTCCTGGCATGATTCTTTATATACACTTAATACATTTCGGCCATCATGTACCCCTTCTGACATAATATATTAGGGGGCATATGTTATAGCACCATTTACCACCCTTGGTAAATTTTGTGCTCTATGATATGGCCTAGGGTAACCCTTCCCTACCAGACTTGGTCGATTTTCTAAAAAACAAATTTTTAAATCCCATACGCGATTATGCCCTATCAAAAGCATGTGCACATGTGGGTTAGTATATACCCAACCCATGTATATGTGTTAAAACATTAAAAACTATATAATCTCCCTTAATTTAGACGAGGTTTATGGGTTTGACCTGATACTCACCTACTATATCCTGTGGCCCAACTATTTCCCAACTGAAAAAGCTAATTTGGAGTAGTATAAATAAAGCTCCATGGGAAGGCCTAAGGGAGGAGAAAAGATTAGATATTGATATTATAGTTGATTACATTCTTGATCAAGTCTAAAGATATCCCTGTGCCTTCTACACTCCCAAGTCATAGGAAACCCCTATTTCCTTCTTGAGAGTCCATCATCCCTTCATAAAATCCTTGTGTATACTTATGGAGGAGGATTTCTGAGGCCTAGGAAGGACGTATACGAAGGACAGTTTTGCTTGGAGTTGGAAGATGACTCAAGTTGTAGTTCTTCCATATTTTCTTTAGCTTACATCAATAAAGAGGTGTTGTCTTGTTCCTAATGATTATGGTCTTTATGCATTAATTTATGTTATGATTTGCTTATAAAATCTCATGTTAATGCTTATTTTCATAAATGATTATATGATCTAACATTTATATCATGAATATGCTTTCTATTACGGTTGTTAAACATGCTTTGCTTGAATGAGTTGTAGGTTTTAAGGCATTGGAAGAAAAAGAGGTTTTCGACCCTATAGGAATGACATCAAACGTAGGACCTCTGGGTAATACCTCTTGTTTGTGCGTCTCTTTATGCTATATTCCCTCCTCTCTATTGGGTTTCTCAACCTAATACCCTAGGTTGATTCTACTCCTAACACGAGGTCAGGGTCAGGTCATATGCTATAACTATGGCGAAGCTGGAAATTTTGTGTGGGATTGTTAGAACCCCACTCACCCTTCCTATTAGTATTGTCGACAGTTTGACCATGTGATAGAGGATTTCCCTGTTTTAATGACTAAGATGCAGGAAAAGAAAAATATACAACATACATAGAATTTACAAATGATGAGAGCCAAACACACGAGGATGATCCAAACATTAATATAGTGACAAAAAGTGATGCGGCTACAGGCGAAGATAAAATAGAGGGTAATAAGCCTGTGGCAGATGTATGGGTTAGGAAGGTATGAGAGAAGAGTACTGGGTTCAATATGCAGAGGGAGAAAGACACTTTCATGGAAGAAAAGACGAGTTTCATGGACCCAAGAGCTTCGACATCAAGGACACAGATGCAATTAGTGTTAGGTCCCTATACTACTAGTGTAACTGCTTATTGTTATTAGTACAACCCCCTTATTATATTGTTGTGCCCATGTAGTCCCCATATTGTTATTATTATGCCCCATAGAAGCCCACTATAGTTATTATTGTGCCCTTACATTATTATTGTTATGTCGGCTCTAATTATATTATGACCCCTTAGACTCCTATATATAGAAAGGAGGTCTTTTCATTTGTATCATCTAAGAATTGTTCATTTGTGTAATGTAAAGGAGGTTTCCCCCTCGAAGAGGATTATTTCTAAGGCGTTGATCTAGCTCTTCTATCTTTTTCTGAGCTGGTTTCATAACATTTGATATCAGAGCTTTGGATTCTCAGGTTTCGCTGCTCCAAACAAGTCATCATGGCCTTTTCGCTATAATTCTTTTTCTATGATGTTTCAAAAGCTAAAAAGAAAAAACCATTTGAGATGAAATCGCGCTGAACCTCAGTCCTGAATTTCGGTTCTTGTATTGCTATATTTTCGAAGATATGATATGAGGAAGTTAGGGTTTTTGCAAGCTCCAGAATTACATCTAAAACATGTCATCATGGAATTTTCGCTATAAATTTTTCTCTACGAAGTTTCAAAAGATAAAAAAGACTCATTTGAGAAGAAATCAGTTTGAACCTCAGGTCCAAATTTCAGATTTTGGCTCGCTATATTTTTGGATATATGATCTGAGGAAGTTAGGGTTTTTGCAAACTGTCAAATTACATCCTAAACAGGTGATCTTGGGAAAATCGTCATAACTTTCTCTCGGAGCATTAGATTGAAATTTCATAAGTTACGAAAAGAGGATGGACTGTGTTTTATTTGGTTATAATTTGCAGAACCTAAGGTTGAAACCGTGACATGTGGTACATCGTACAAGTTCACTATATTGAACTAGTATATAATTAGGTCATCGCGGGAGATTGGGAATAAATCTTTCATCAAGAATCCTATTGTGATCAGACTTGTGGAGTTAGAAAGAGGACGCATAGGGCTATTACAAGCTAAAATTTTAGAATTTAAAGATCTGAAATTACCGAGCTATAGTCGTTTCAAGATTGAGCTCCTAAAATCAAGAAAAAGCGAGATAAGGAAGTTTGATGACAAGGATCCGGTAAATTGGATACTATAGATGGAGAAATATTTTGATCTACATGGTGTACCACTGTTACAAAAGGTAAGTATTGCATCAAATTATTTAGAAATGAATCAATTTTTATGGTATAAAGGGTTTTGTTCTCGTAAACCACTTGTTACGTGGTCAATTTTCACGGAAGAAATGATAGCACATTATGAGGATACAAAGAGAAACACCTTCTTTAGCCAATTGCTAAATATCAAACAAAAGTGTTCAATGGCAAAGAACATTGAGGACTTTCAAAAATTGAATATAAGGTAAAATGATATTCCATAGAAGCAGAGGATTGAAGTCTCCATAGGGACTTTAAAGGATAACATTCAACATGAGGTTCATCTTTGGGAACCTGATTCATTGGAGAAGGCATTCAAGTTGGAAAGAAAAGTGGAAAGAAAAATTATGGAAAAAAGGAAGTCTAGCCCTCACCTCACAACTATAAAAATGGAAGTGTTGTTTCTCGTAGCCTTCCACAACCTACAAGGTTGACACCACAATAATTTGAAGAAAAAGAGAAAAATGGATTTGTTACAATTGTGATAAAAAATACATTAAAGGTCATAAGTGTGCTGAGAATTATTTTACACAGGTTGTGAAGAAGAGGAAGAAAAGAATCAAGAAACATCAAAAGAAGAGGATATACACCAAAAACCAACACCAGAGAAAGAAGAAATGAATATGACCACATCTTGTAAAGCATTGGAAAGAATTACCACTCCTCAAACTCTTAAGATAGGACATATCAAGAAGAAAAAGGTTCAAGAAGTGAAAGATCGCATCGAGGAAGAAGAAATGAATCCGACCATATCTTGTAATGCATTGGTCGAAATTACCACTCCACAAACTATCAAGATAGAAGGACATATCAAGAAGAAAAATGTAATAGTGTTGATTGATTTGGAAAGTACCCATAACTTTATTCATTGTAATATAGCCAAGGAATTGAATTGCTTCCTATATCCAGAACTAGAGTTTCAAGTGATGGTTGCAAGTGGGGGAACCATAAATTGCTCTGGAAAGTGCCATAATATCAAAATATCCATGGGAGAATATGTATTGAATATCCCAATGCTTTCTATTCTAATGCGTGGTGTCGATGTTGTACTAGGTGTCCAATGGCTACAATCCTTAGGTACAATAGCTTTTAATTTTCAAGAACTTATCATGAAATTTTCTTTGAAAGGAAAGGAAGTTGAATTAAGGGGTATCACATGGAAACTGGGAAATATAATCAGCTCTAACGAACTGACAAAGCTTCTAAAGAAAGAAAAACGAGGCATAATTGCACAATTATGTTCACTAGGGGTTCCCACATCGAAATCATCCATTTCTCCAGATCTCCAAAAAGTTTTGGACATCATTCCAAGGTATTGGAGACTCCCAAAGGCCTCCCACCTATCCATGATCATGATCATTCTATTAATTTGATTCCAGGAAGTGTTCCTCCAAACATCAGGCCTTACAGATATCCCTATGCCCAAAAGAGTGAAAATGAACATATGGTTGTAGAAATGCTAGAGGCTGGTATAATTCAAGCTAGTCAAAGTTCTTTCTTTGCTCCAGTAGTATTGATGCACAAGAAGGATGGGTCATGGTGCATGTGTCCGGATTATAGAGAGCTCAACAAAATCACTATTAAAGATAAATTTCCCATCCTGTCATTGATGAAGTGCTGGATGAATTTCATGGATTAATTTACTTCACCAAGTTGGATCTTCGTTCAAGATATCATCAAATAAGAATGAAGACTGAAGGCATTCTGAAAATAACATTATTGAAGAAATATGCATTTTCATGGACTCCAGAAGCAATGAAGGCCTTTGAACATCTTAAAGAGGTAATGTGTCAAGCATCGGTCTTAGCTACGCTAGACTTTAGAAAAAACTTTGTTGTGGAATATGATGCATCAGGAAATGGAATTGGTGACGTTTTAACGCAAGAAGAAAGACCCATTGCTTTTGAAAGTCGTCTAATCAAAGAAAAGTATTTACAAAAAGCTATTTATGAGAAGGAAATGTTGGCAAGACTACATGCACTTAAGAAATGGCGACCTTACATAATGAGAAGATCCCAGTTCAAAACATATTGCCAGAACTTGACGAGGAAGAAAAAAATCTTATTGGAACCTGGAGCGGTCACAGAAGCAAGAACCCGACAGCTACAAAATAGATCAATCTTAGAGTATCTCATCAAGTGGAAGGACTTACTCACTCAAGATTCCACATGGGAGGACAAGAATTTTATACAAAAGCATCCATAACTACTGAAGCGTTGAGGACGATACTTTCTAAAGGAGAGGGGCATGTTAGGTCCCTATACTACTAGTGTAACCCCTTATTTTTATTAGTGCACCCCCCTTATTATATTTTTGTGCCCATGTAGTCCCCATATTGTTATTATTGTGCCCCATAGAAACCCACTATTGTTATTATTATGCCCATACATTATTATTTTTATGTCGGCTCTGATTATATTATGACCCCTTAGACTCCTATGTATATAAAGAAGGTCTTGACATTTGTATCATCTAAGAATTGTTCATTTGTGTAATGTAAAGGAGGTTTCCCCCTTGAAGAGGCTTATTTATAAGGCATTGATCTATATTTTCTATCTTTTTGTGAGCTAGTTTCATAAAAATTAGTGCCATGAAAGAATAATTTTGAAGTCACTACTGTGATGGAGAATTCTGATCCAACTATTGTAAAATCATTTTTGCAAACATGTATGAAGTTTCTTAGAAACCAGAAAACAATATAAGAATTGTAAGAGCTAATTGATAACTGCGCTGGAAAATAAAAGCCACAACCTGAACAACACGCAGTAAACAAGGTAAACATAAATAAGAAAAGAATTGACCGGGAGATGCGATTAAATGCGTAGATTGGCAAATTCGAAATGGATCAGGTAATTCTTGACTTGGGATCTGACACAAATGTATTTCTAAAGAAAACTTTGGATTGAATGGGGAAACCAAAGTTAAAATGGTCACCGATTCAGCTATGAATGGACAATCAACAGAAGATCAATCCAATGGGTCAATTGCATGGAGTTGTTGTGGATATTGAAAGAGCAAGCATCGTAGCATAATTTGAAGTTATTGAGATTGTGGACGACAACAATTTGTATCCATCGTTACTTGGAAGTGATTGGGCTTTCGATATGAATGTGATAATCAATTTGAAGAGGAGTATGGTTTTTGAAAATAATGGTACCCCAGTCGTTGTTCCTTTAGATCCCTTTGAAGGAGTGTGATATACAGAACCCGTCTACGAAGAATACGATGATGAAGCTATGGACCACATCTATAAGTTAACTTCCCAAGACGAGGATTGGATCAATCCCACTTGCAGATTGAAGGATAAGCTTGGAGAGGGATAGTTCATGTCATTCAGATTGGGATGAAGAATTGGAGAATTGGTAGAACAAGTTGTACATAGTTTCTACTCTACGATGTAATAGACTGACAAAATATATTTGTTTCCTATCAACCAAGGTACTTGATTTGCCATATTATGATGGGATAGGTGATGTCAGTGTATTTCTTAATAGTTTTGAAAGGGACGTACCGGAAGAACAATGATTATAGGTCTTGGATATAGCTTTGAGGGCTACGCCTATACGATGATGGGGCACACATTAAGATAATATAGGATATTAGAGGGAGTACCACCGATTGACGAGGCTCAGGTTTGGTTATAAATACACAAGGATTGCTAAGAAATATAGTGGTAAGGATGATCCTTGAGAAAATTTGGCTCGTTGGGCTAAAGCATGGGGTGAAGAACCTCAACCAGAGTGGGTAAACATATTCTATCATACTTTGGATGTAATACCAATGAATTGCTATCTCGAAATGGATTTATGCCATGGCATCGTTGACTGGTATGATATGAAGGAAATCTTCTTACGGACTTTTAGTTTTGAATATGGGTTTCAGTGTATAGATGATGCACTTCAGGAGATAAAAGAAGCATTTTTCAGACACCAAAAGAGCCTACGACTTGTAGGGTACAACCTGACTAGAATGTGTAGTTACAACATGCTCTAGAATGTAATAATATAACCATGGGAGAAGGCTAGGAGGATCCATGCAACATCAAAATACCTGAATCAGAAGGAAAATGTGAGGGTATGAGACCAAATGTTGAGAGACTTGACACATCGCAGCTTGTTAAGATGAAGCAAGTTAATACAGGTTCATAAGCAGAGCTCAAGTTTGTGTGCATTAGTGATTACTGGGATGAGGATATGGTAGGAAAGGTTGTGAAGATATTTCCCTGAGCAAGAACAACACAGTATTTTGGCATAAGCACATGATGGTGTCACAGGAGGACACTATGCAGGAAATGCCACTACGAAAAGTTTTTTAAGAGAGGGACTATGGTGGCCCATGGTGGACAAGAATTCCAAAGAATATTGTGGTGCTTGTGATGTCTTCGGAAGGACTGGAAGACGTCAAGAAGGGATACGTTTCCGCTAAATCCACAAGTCACATTGAAGGCCTTGGATAAGCAAGTGATTCACTTTGTTAGATCAATCAATTTGCCAGGAAAGAAGACTAGTGCAAGATACATTATTACTGTGACGAATTATCTAACCAGGTGGGTTGAAGCACAAATAATAAAGGATTGTAGTGTAGACACTATCACACACTTCATATTTGAGTATATATTATCAAGGTTTGGATGCCCAAAGATCCTGATGAGCGACAAAGGTTCGCATTCTTGCACAACAATATTGAAGCATTAACATAGGAGTTTCAGGTACATAATAAAAAAAAACAACTTATCATCCTCAGGTGAATGGCACAGTTGAGGCTTTCAAAAAAAAATTGGAGAAAACTTTGACTAAAGTATGCTACGTCAACAAGAATGATTAGGATGTGCACATACAAGTAGTTTTATGGGCATATAGGACTACTTGTAAGAAGTTGACAGGACAACCTCCGTTTAGATTGGTGTATGGACATGAAGTTATAATGCCTATGGAATACATAGTACCCAATCTTCGAATTGTAACCGTTACATATATGGAGGAGAGATTGGAGCAACTACTTGGGCCAGAAGAAGATCCCTTTCTTGCAAGATTTCACTAACAAGTACAGAGAGCCTGGGAAAAGGCACAGAACGATTGACATATTAAGGAGAGAAATTTTAAGAACGGAGATTTAGTTTTTTTGTACATTAGTAGGTTAATGAGGTTACCTGTAAGTTTAGGATGCATTGGCTAGGACCATATGTTATCAGGGATATCTCAGAAGGTGGTGCAATTCAACTCGTGAATCTGAATGGAGAATTATTTGCTAGATGAGTAAATGGTAGTATATTGAAACTCTATAGGGGTGATTCCATCCCTGGGAATATGGAATGAGTATACGAATGAAGGAAAGTCTTAGTGCTACAGATAGTTAGAAGGAAGGATGGGACTATAAAGTACTCTACCAAAGAAGGACTTTGTTGAAGGGGGAGGGTTGCGTGGTATTTAGGAGGATGGTGCAGATGGAGGAAGTTGCAACGAAGAAGGGGTAACTGTGCTGCAAGGAAGGGTTTGACACAGTTCATCTATAATATTACTGTTGGTGTTGCTACAATTGATTTGAAAAAGAAATTATCATTAAAAGGAGAAGGGGAAACACATTGAAGGAGCATATCTAGGAAAATCTACCTCCAAATTCACATTTATGAGGATGATCTAAAGGAGATTTAGGAGTTCGATTTGAAAAACGTTATAAATATGACACCCCACTCCACATTTGGAAACTTTTCTTATTGAGAATTCGAAGTGTGATTTTTCGCCGAAGTGTGAGTCGAGTGTTCTGATGCATGTCTAGTTGAAGTTGGGAGGATATTGAGCAAGATTTTCTTAGGCGAGGACTAGGATCGATTATGACTGCTACGCCACCAGTGCATGTCATTGCACCAAGATCATTAAGGACAAAGCCTACTACCGCGGCAACAAAAACAGCAGCTAAGAAGTAGAAGAAGCCAAAAAAGCCCCTAGTTAGGAAATGACAGAGGAAAATCCCCATGGAACAACAAACTAGGGAGAGAATGGATAAGATGAAAAACAGATGGAGCCCCAAGATTTCGATGAGAAAGAAGTGGGCAAAGGAATATAGGATATCAACGTAGACAAGCTGGACCTAATCTCGAGGTTTCCACCCTATATTCCACCATGGAAGGCAACTCCAAAGGTGACTAGGGACCGAGATGCTATAAAATTTAAGGTCTTTAAACCCTTGTTACCATAGGAAGTTAAGATTGAGGGTGACTTATTAGCCAAGGTGCCACAATTGTGCATGGGAGATTGAGATCGTAATGGTTAGAGAAAATATCCCTAGTTTGATCCCAACAAGTATTTGAAGTTAGTTTACTATTAAGAAGATAGAGTCACAAGGGTCAAACCACTATCATGCGAAGTAGGAGCTCAGTGAGATGACATGTTGAATATGTTGTATATTCCACACTTTGGGTGTAATAACATAAATACAATTTGTGTGTGTCAATTGTTGGCATTAGTGCATGATGAGTGTATGTGGTTTGGGATGAAGATCCCCATTGATGACATGTTAATTAGAAGGATAATTTTGCTGCCTCAGAAAGGAGTGAACCCTGTTGATGCATTTGTTGGGAATTCTCAGGAGAAAAATATGGTTGATCAGATGAAGAACGACTTCAGTTTAGTTAAGAAATCCCAGGGATATGCCATTAGCTCTATTGGTGATCTGGATGTGCATTTTTCCATGCACATTTTGGCTAGTAAGATAATGAGAAAGTGTCGAGCGGATGAAGTACCAAGCCCAGTTGTATCTTTGGATGCACAGTTCAGCAACCGGGTCTAGTTTAAATGGGCAGGGTATTTATGTTGGGAATTTTTGGATGACTTTTGAGAAGTGCAATAAACTGGGAAGCAATTCCACTATGCGTGGTTATTGATCTTAATCGTACTGACAACATGGAGAACACCAGAAGAGTCACAATTCCCCATTGTGGACCCTAGTGTGTGTGAGGCTGCAAAGTATGCCTCACTGTGGGCATATAAGGAACCGACTCGAGTTACAGAGAACAATTGTTTCTAGGTATTATTTGAGATGGATCTGTGTACGATGATCTACTAGAAGTTACAACTATCTCTAGTTTTCTTTCAAGAATATCATAGCATTGTTCACTTTAAAGAAAATTTTCAAGATGTATATATCTTCGCAAAGAAATATTTGGAAGAGGTATGGAATGAGCTGCCATACTTAGTGACCGAGGAGGTCATCCTGCTAATAATAATAAGGTGATCTAGTAATTTTCTCACTCCAACTATAGAAGAGCCAGAGCAAGCGGGCCTTTTAGACAAAGTAAGCCCATTTTTCATTCCATTTCCTGCTCCATATTTATGGTATCATAGAATGTAACTAGAAATGAGAAGTCTGACTTAGTGAAAATGTGTATTGTAGTGTCTGAGGTGCCCATTGTGGTGTTGCAAAAAGAGGATCTGCAACTTCTATTGGATTTGTAGCAGCATCCTCATCATAACACTTAGCATGTGAAAAAATGGTAGTGTCCTCATCATAAAAAATAAGCCTAGGTGGATTAGCAGCTACCCTGTTAGCAAAATTCATAATGAAAATTGGAATCACTAATGAAGTAGAGGTGTCATGGGAATGATTTAAGAATCCATTGTTCAATCAAAAAATTCTTGCAATGATCAATGAATTTGTGGTAGCATTGAGTGGGCAATAACCCTTTGCACTGTTTGGAAAAAGGAAAGGTTGGTCTTGCAGTTCCAAGGGAATGCATTTTTCCACAGGAATGTGAGCCCATCCTCATGAAAAAGCACTATGAAGTGCTTAACTCCTAGTTTCCTGCAACTCCAAGCTTCGAAAGGAGTGGCTTCCTTTATGATTTTCTAAAGGACTCTGTTTTGAATGCAGTAGGCATAGTTGTCAACCTCAACCCAAAGTTGTGGAGAAAGTGAAAGATATTTCAACATGCAATTTTCCATTTATTTCTCTCTCTCTCACACACAGATATATATAGATATATATATTTTGATGTAAACCACACCATTCTAAGTAGTGGTGTATGGAATAATATGCTACAGTCCAATGCCCATAGTAGCAAAGAATTTCTTAAAATTGTTGTTCATATACTTCCCCCTTTTATCTGTGCGTGGTCATTTATTGACTTTTTTAGACTATTTATAAAAAAAGGATTTGAAGTTCTGAAAGTGATAAAAAGCCTCTCTTTTTTTGGATAAAGTACACCCAAATATGCCTATTGAACAATCATCAATAAAAATCAACAGATATTTAGCCCTACTCATCAAAGGAAACTAAAATGAACCCATAAGATCGTTGTGAACTAGTTATATAACTTTAGATGCTCTCCATGCTTTGCCTTCATCAATTTTCGCTTTCAAATGATTTCTAGGAATGCAACCTTCACAAACACCATCATAAAAATGCACACATGGTAATCCTGTCACCATGCTCTACTAGCTGAACTGATGCAAATATTGGTAATTTAAGATGGCCAAACCACTCAGGCCATAATCGATTCACATCTTTTGAATGAGTGATAAGTGTAGTAGACAAAGTTTTGGTAACAAAATTGAAGAAGAGGTATGATCGAGATTGATGATCAGTTTTCTAAAATCAAATTCTAGCTTCATTTGCCATCTCAATAATGACCATAGAATCAGGAGTGAACACAACTCGCCTACCAGCACTTGAGTGTTTGATCTAATATATATATATATATATATAAGATATTATTTGATAGTGAAGGCACATAAAGAACATCTTAAAATGTTTCGTCACTCACTTCAACAAAACCTTTCTGACACAAATCACCATCAGTGTTATCCCCTATCAAGATAATGTAGTGCAAGGCTCCAAAGATGTAAAGTCATCTTGAGATGAAGCCATGTGATGTGAAGATCTTGAGTCAAGTACCCAAGAATATGTTTGATATGCCACTACTGAAAGTGCATGTGATGAGATCTTGCCTTTTTGTTCATTTTTCTAAGCCTTGGGTCATGAATCGAGCAAAGAATCTAAGGTGTAAAGTGTATGCACACGTGATGTGTTCAACTTCAAAATGAAAATTTGAAAAAGGTCCAGAGATCTTGTCCTTCCTAGGGAAAGGAAATTACTTGCAATAAAAGGGATCTCAAATGAAAAGACATGCTAACTACCAAGAAAAAGACTAAAGTAAGGGAAGGGGAAAGGCTCTATAGCGGAAAGGAAGGATGGAATGAGAGCAATAAGGGGAAAGACAGGGGGAAGAGTAAAGTCTCCTTACACAAGATAATACTAAGTCAATTAAGAATATTTGAATTTTGATCAATATTGTGGGTAAACCGTGTGAAATTATTTTGTAGATGGACTATCAATAAACTGTGTTTAGACAAATGCATACTTTGAAGCAGAAGGACTAGAGCGTTTAAGAGTGCATTGAAGAATTCCACAAGATTTCCCATAAGGGCAAGGAAAGAGGAACCAAAATACCATAGGATATCGAGGTATCTTGATGCCTTTCAATTAGTCTTAATAACGTGAATTGGGTAGAATAGGCATACCACTTAGCTTTAGTTATACGTTAGATGGGACCCAGTCGAGAGAGAATTTACTAAAAGATACGAGGATATCAAGAGATTGATATAGCCCCATGAGGAATTCATTTCATAGTATATTGGCCCTTCAAACAACCAATCATAACCTCTCTCAGTATAGGGGTAATGGAAAGGAACCAGAAGCACCGACACAGGGTGAATTGAGGGGAAGAAATATGAGTAAGTCAAGTAAGTAAGGTAAGATAAGATAAATTAAGTTTGATTAAATAAAATATTGTTTTATGGCTCATGGGTAAGTGGTAATTGTCTATAATGGGTGAAGGGGTTGTTTTAATCATATTTCTTGATGAGTTATGGAGGCACGCTATCAATATGGATGTACTTAATTGATTGCTTGTTGTGCTATCTATCTGGTCGGTTATCAATGAAAATAAGGTATGAAGTTGGATTGAGATTGGGGTAAAAGCTAGTCTTGCCCAGTTCACTAATCGTGGATGAGGGACACAATTGATATATCCCCACATTCTTGCCATAAATCTATCTGCAACCCGATAATAACTATTCTAGAATGGGTCCGGGGTTCTCTATCTTTTGGTATTTTGCGGAGGAGAAGGGATAGCAATGGTATGTGGGTGGACAAATTTCTCATCATCCTCACCGGTGCTAACAATTATACAGGATCTATGAATCAGTATTTGAACATGCTCCGAGGGGAGGTTCAGCTCCTTCTCCCGAATCCACTTCTGCATTTCAAATGATTTTCACGACGCCTCTATACATTTCCCTGCGCCTTTCTCAATCCCGACCTGAGCATCTGCATGTGATCCGACCAAACTAGACTTAGAGGGCTTCGGGAGCTCCAGCATATTCTTGGAGAGAGCTAGGAGATAGTTCATCAACATAAAATAGAGTTCTCTCATTAGCGCATGCCTTATTACATTTCATTTGTTCCCGAGAGGTGGAAAACTAGCCTTTCCTTTTCATTTTTTTGTGACTCATTAGGGCATTTCAAAATGATCATAATAGGGTTTACTATGGAGCCATTTAAAAAAGAGAATTTGGGGGATTCTCGTTATTGTACTATCATTATTATTATTCAACCTATTTCTTCTCTAACTATTTAAGGGGTGCCACGTTTCCCCCATTTTAAACCTTATCTCGTAAGATGGCCAACAACCAAACCTCGCTTGAATATTACAAGTAGAATTGATGGACACAAGAAAAAAGTTTGTAGGTGAAGACTGGTTGTTCTTTCTTGCAAGTCCAAAATCGACGACTCTTTATGCGGTTCCCTCCATTCTCGAAAGAGACCTCCATACCTTGGACACAATATTGGATATACTTCGATGCAGAAGAAAGCCTTCCCTTATTGCTACTTATTTTCCTAGTTGTTCAGGAGGTAGGTCCTTCATGACTGTTTAGGATGGTGGGTTTTTCCTGGTTGTTTGGGACAATTCTCTTTCATATGTTTTCTATAACTTGTGAATCTATCTAACATGGTAAGGCTATATGGGTTCTAATGTTACAGATGGATAGCACAATGTGGAACGTGAGGCTTTATTAGCTTATTGTTGAAAGAAAGATTCCTATGCTTTCTTGTTGTGAGGATGTGATGGTCCTTGTTGGATAAATGTACCACAATATGGAACTCAAGCCTCTGTTACATTGTCGTTGAAGGAAATTTGTCTGTGGTTTCCTGTTGTGGGGTTAAAGTGGTCCTTGTTTGATGCATCTGTTGTTCCTAATATGTTCTTACAAGGGTTCACATTGTTTCAAATCAGAATGTTACAGAGGTCTATTATGCTTGTGGATGTTTTTAATTTTGAAGGGGACTAGATTCACCTAGGTAAATTGTAAGCACCAAAATTTGGTATTGTAATGCCAAGAAATGACCATTTCTTTTTGGACTGTATCCAAAAGTTCCAAGTATTTTTCATTATTGTTGGAGGAACTTTAAGCAATTAAGACCTTACATGTATGAAGCAATTTTAAATTGTATTTTGAAATAATTTATTTGTATTAAGTGATTTTATATCGTATTTTGAATTAGTGGGCTTAAGTGGTGGTTCAAATGTGCTTCATTACATATAATTATTTAAGCTACAAACCTTATTCTTTTAAATAGGGTAAGAGACGGTACTAGTCCTTAAGGGTTTTTGAATTGAATAAATAGAAGAAGATATATGTTATTTAGCTATTTTCATGCTACATCTTTTGGATGAATGGATATTTGTTGTCCTTTTCCTTATCCGATTATGGATACATGTTTTATTTTGTTTGTTCCTTTTATTTTGTAATTGAGCAAACTCTGAATTCATTTCATATGGAAGCTAACACTTAGCGTTGTTATCTTTTATCTTTTTTTCTCTGAAGGCATGCTTTAAACTTCTCTTCCTATGATTAATGGAAGAAGATATATATTGTTTGGCTATTTCCCTATTCAAATTTTTTGGATGAATGCGTGTTTGTTGTTCTTTTACCTTTGTTGTTATGTATGCATGTATTATATTTTTCGTTTCGTTTATGTTGTCATGGGGCAATCTGTGAAGACCTTGCATATGGAAATTAAAACTTAACACTATACATAAGGAATGATTTCATACTACAACTATTATTTAGAGTGGAGTAAGGATTATGTTTTCCCAAACAGTTCCTATTATTGAAAAGTTTTCATGTTTATGGATCTGCTATAAAATCAGAAAGGCATTCAAAGATATATTTTTGTAAAGTTTTCAAGTTTATGGCTCTATTTTCAGGTATTGGTTTTAAGGCCAATATAAATATATATCTTTGTAAAGAAAGACCAATGTAAACGTTCTAACAAACAAGGAGCCATCAACTATGCTAAATTGTAATAAGAACGGTTAGAGAATTTATACCACGAAGAGCTAAGGAAGTCTAAAGTGATAATGTTTCTAGATTTTATATGCAACAGAGAGCATTACCTAATGCTATGCATAGCTATGTCTATGTTGCTACCAGTTTTGACAATATGTATTGTACTACTATTTATTCAACTCAATGTATGTTGTCAACGTTTGACAAACATACACTTATTTCTTGATCACAAGTTCCTAACAATGTTACTTTGCAGCGAAGTATTTGATTTTTATTGTGACCTGGGTTGAGATATATTTTTTGTTGCAAAATGTAACTAGGTTTGGTATTCATTAAATGCATTTGAGTCAATTGTAATGTACTTTTCAAAAGAATGAAGAAAATATTTATTATTATTATTATTATTGTGACTTATTAAAGCATCGGTTTCATGTTTGGGTCACCATGTTTTAGGTCAAAGTCCCCATTGAGGAATTCTAGGATTTATTTAGAATCAATAAAGAAATTGTACTTTTAAAGAGACCCTTCTTGGGCTTTTGAATCATGTAAAATGGTTAAGTATTGAGTCAAATTTAATTTATATATCCTCCACAACAAGTCAGCCTAGAAGAGATCAACTCAGCCTAAGGACATCAATTTGACCTCCCTTGAAGCCTATAAATAGAATCAAGTTGAATTTATTTGGAGCACTTCATCTCAAGAAATTTTGATATCTCTAAGGAAGCTGGGAAGTGAAAAGTATGAATTTGGGAAGCCAAAGGAAGTGTAAGTTGGGTGGAGTCTAAGGAGAAGAAGAAAAACAAAATTTTGATGCTTCCCTCTCTCTATTTCGTGCCCTATATTAGGAGATCAAAGTATTCCAAGTTTTGTTGATGTCATAAGCTGCCATATAGTCGAAGTTGTTGGACGAGAGGTAAAATATTTGGGAGGCTGATGTGGTGTGGAGGTAAGGTTTGGTGTTTGTATAGGGTGAAGAGTCTCAAACACCCCTCGAGGGGAAAACACGATCAAAATTCTCTTCCTTTCAATAGTATTCTTTGATACTCTTCACTCTAGACAAAGACAAAACCTTCCTTCCACACCAAGTCAGCCTCTCAAATCTTTGACCTCTCTTCTAGAAACTTCAACTATGTAGCAGCTTCCAGCTTAAAAAAATAAATAAATAAATAAATAAAATAAAAAAAAATAAAAAATAAAAAATTGGAAGAATTTGATCTCCCAATTTAGGGCACACAAAATAGAGAGATTTGCACCAAAATTTCATTTTTCTTCTTCTACTTAGACTCCACCCTACTTCCACTTCCTTTGGCTTCCTTAGACTCGCTTCTCACTTGTCTAACCTCCTTAAAGATATTGAACTTGATTGAGATGAGATACTCTAAATGAATTCGACTTGCTTCTCTTTATAGGCTTCAATGAAGGTCGAATTAATGTCCTTATGACGATTTGATCTCTTATAGGCTGAATTTATGTGGAGAATACATAAATTATATTTCACTCAATACTAAACCCTTTTACATGATTCAAAAAACCAAGAAAGATCTCTTTAAAAGTACAATGACTTAGAATAAATCCTAGAAGTCCTCAATGGGGACCTTGACCTAAAACATGGTGACCCAAGCATGAAATCCGTGCTTCAATAAGTCACAATAATAATAATAACAAATATTTTCTTTATTCTTTTTACAAGTACATTATAAGATGACTCAAATACTTTTAATGAATACTGAAACTAGTTACATTTTCCAACAAAACCCATACTTCACAGGTCAAAATTCCAATGCTGAAAAGACAACCCATAATTTAGACAAGAGTGTCCAATGATGACACATGGAAAACCTCCCACTTGTAGTCAATTTCTTCTTACCAATCTTAAATAAAATTACATTGGCTAGAAGTTATTCTTTGAATTGGCCTATAATACAAATATTATAGTTATTCTTTGCATTGACCTTAAAAACTCCAACTTTTTTTTACAAAAATACAAAATATTTTAATATTATTTTCTACAAATATTTATGAATATATGTATCATCCAGTTAGCATTCTTGAAAATCCTCCATTTTTTTCTATAAAAATATAAATATTTCATTTGAATGTTACTGGACTCTGGTGTGGGAAGATTACAAGAAATGGGATTGGAAAAAGGATGGGCATAAAATGCAGAGAATCTCTTGGATATAATTCATTTGTTATTGAATATCCTTCACATATCTGATCCATTGACTTTGGAAATGTTTCTAGGAAGGATTCCTATGTTTTCTAATTTTGTGATTATTTCACTTTGTGGTTATTTTGGGCAAGAAATTTTATGAATTGCATACACTGGTGGATAGGTAAAAAAAAATTATATTTTCAAAGCATGTTCAATGATATCTTCTCTTTATTGTTTGATTGTATTTTGAACTTTTACTATGATTTTTTTTTTATTTTTTTTTTGTCTTTTAACTATAAAATTGAACATACTTGGTATCATATCCATTTAAACAACATCCAAAACTTGAAGATAATATTAGTATTATAGTTTTTTTTTGTTAAAATATTTTTAGATTCAAAGTTTATATATATAAAAGATAAAAACAAATGTCAATTCCTTCGTTTAGCATGTAACTTGGTTGGCATGATTGAGCCTAAGATTTCCTTGAAGGTTGAATACTAAGTTACTAAGGTGTTCTTTTCTATGGTAACAATTTATTTTCTTTGTTTATACAAGTCATTTGTCCACATAGTATCCACTATCGCTCAACTTAAGAAAACTTTTTCAAGTTTCTTAATTTTATGGGGGAAAATGACTTTGACATTGTTGATGTTGAGGTATATGTCATATAAATCCTTTATAGTATGTCTTAGTTTATATTATAGTATTCATCATCTTTCATGGCTTACACTCTGCAGTGTATCTTCTTTGATTTCAGAAAAGGAACTGAATATTAATGGTAAGAAGCAAGAATTAAAGAAAGAGGAGAAGAATATCACTAGAGCAACAAGAACAAAAACAGAGAGAGAGAGAGAGAAGATAATTGGTCTAGTGATACCCTTAGAGCCAATATCTTGCATAAGACACACACATATATATCGATGGTCAAGTCTTCAGAGTTGGTGAATTCACCTGCTATGCCTTGGAAACACAATGATAATGTTTTGAAGTAATGAAACAAAATTTCATATGTAAATTTTAGTCCAACCAATATTAAGTTGGAAACCCATATTGTAATACTTGACATTTCATATAATATAATTTATGTGGTCGAAATTATTTATATTTGCACTTGGTATTGTTTAGTATTGTAATTAACAAATGTAACTTTGCATTTTTATATTAGATAAACATGCACATTGTATGATTTTGTTTTCTAATTTAGTTGGAAAATCATACTAGTTAATTTATCTTGATTAATACTGAACACATAAAATCAATCTAAAACTACTAAACTAGTAGTTTGTGTTGACTAATCTTGAACACAAATAACATAACTACGATGAAATTAGTTGTTTATAATGATTATTAATGAAAGTAAATGAAATGAATATAAACTACTAAATTAGTCTTTTATATAATGAATATGAAACTACCAAAAAAATATAAATCACTATTGCAAATAATAAATTTGTGATTACAAATGACGACTAAATTTTTCATATATATGACTATTAATAGCTAATTTATAGTATCTTATAACACGACCCAAATTTAGTCATATTTATTTGGTCATTAATTAGTTTGAAACGTTCACTAAAATTTGCATATATATGACTATTGGTAGCTAATTTATAGTATCTTATAACACGACCAACATTTTGGTCATATTTATTTGGTCATTAATTGTGGAAACTAATGACTAAATCAATGACTAAATTAATGACCAAATTAATGACTAAAATTTGGTCATGTTATAAGATACTGTAAATTAGCTACTAGTAGTCACCGACTAAAAAATGGTCATTTATATGAAAAATTTAGTCATTTTTTTAGTAACTAATTAGACATTTTGTACTAGTGGCATCTCTCTACTCAGTCTCCTCTTTGCTTCTTTAATTGTGGCTGTTCCATAACTTTCTGAGACTGCTTTTGGGGCTGCATGTTGAAAGGTAATTCATGCTCCCTCTCAACCACCAAGTCTCTAACCTTTGCCTTGATCCTCAAGGCTTTGCATGAATCTTCGACCTGGAAAGCATACGAGTTCTTGACTCACACACCGAGATGTTTCAGCTATCTCATGGCGATGTATCTAAGGAAAACCCTTCCCTTACTAAAATCACATCATAGCCACGGTCTTCCAATACTGTGACGAAAACAAGATTCTTCTTTAGTCCTAGAACATACATCACATCTGTGATTCTAAGAGGGGAGCCAGACTCCCTCTAATAGGTAACTGTATTGGTATCAATAGCGATATACCTCTTGTCATCTCCTAACTCTATGTTATGCTTGATGTCTTTCTCCTCAAAATCACTTAACAGATCTCTATTCCCCATCATATCGAAGGAGGCACCGTTGTCGCGATAGCACACACTTCCCATTACAGTGTTGACCATGTATGTAATGAGAGTGAAATCAAGTTCAAATTGTGAAGCTAGAGCTTCACCTATTGTCTCTACGGCAGACTCCTTCTTGCTTACTTTCTTCTATGGGCAATTCATATCATAGTGCGTGTACTCATGACAGTGAAAACATTTAACTTTTGATAAGTCCTTCTTCTTACCACTCACCTCACCTTGGGGTTTATTTCCCTTGGATTTGTTTTGTTTTCTCACTAATTAAAAATACTCTTCCACTTATTTGGAAGAGGTCCCATCTCTAGTGTTCCGTCGAATCCCTTCCTATACCAAATCCGACCACAACTGTTCGCAGTATGGTAAATTCTCCCTCCCATTAACTGAGTCCTGGTAATTGTGCTAGATCTTGGGAAGTCTTAGAAGAGCTAGGCTCACCATATCATCTTTAGCAATAGTAATCCTGACACTTCAAAGTTCATCCCAACAACGGGTGAACTTGGTCAAGTACTTCGAAATTGAGTCACCCCTCTCCATCTTGATCTTTCTGAGTTTATCCTTCAGTGCCAGCTTCCTATGGACACTGTTATTTTGAAACAGGTTCCTCAATGCCTTCCACATTGAGTATGGATTGTCATTACCATGTAGACTTGAGACGATGTGGTCTCAAACTTCTTCAAGGATAATCCTTCTCGCTTTTGCCACACACTTTCTCCATTCAACCAAATATTTAGCATCCGATGGTGGAGGCTTAGGAATTTCATGATCTATGAATTCCTTGAGGCCATTGTCTTCTAGCACTGCTTCCATCCTCTCCTTTCAAGATATGTAATTCAAGCTTCCCTCCAAGGCATACTCAAGTCTCAGGCTGTAGAATGACATATTGCTAACTCTAAAGTATGAACTTGTAAATTCAATTTCACCTGCACAACAAACTCGAATTCTCCTCTTCTATACTATCTTCAACTCTAATACCATGTATATTTTTACTTGTATATTCAACAGCTTATGTGATATGCTAAAAAACAAGAAAATCATCTAATATACTCTTCAATGAAAACCAAAATTGATCGATGAAAATAATAACCAAAAAGAGGAATAATATCAATCACACATAACAAAATATTTCTCTAGGGAAAGCAACTGCTAAAAACCCCGATTATCTATATTGAATTAACAAGAATATCCAAGAACAAAATACAATTAATGTTCATCCTAAATAATTCCTACACTAGTACAATCTATCTCTCTACCTCACTAGCCAGCTCAAGCCAACACTTAGCCAATTTTGTTGCTTGTTAAGCCCCTACTTCTTTGCGCCCTTAGTCAAATAATTTGGATGTATACAATATGCTCTCCTCAACGTTCATCTCAACCTATACAAGAATTTTGTATCCTCTACCTTACTAACTTCCTTTGGTCAATACTTAGACAAATTTCCAAACCTCCAAACTTCTAATTCCTTGCTCCATTCCTGAGAGAATTAGACCATATTTATTAGGAAATTCCCCTCTCATAAATGTGCAATCCATCATAGGCCTTCTACTAATTGCATGCACCATTTGTACAAATCAGAAAATTATAGAATTGATCATGTATTGTCCCTGAACTCCAATCTCAACTAGGTATTCATCTGAACTGACATGCATGAATTATTTATGAGTGAATATTCAGTTAACTAGTTTGGTACTAGTGATGCACTGGTGCACTACTCCACTGCTAGAACTCTACTAGTTCCTCCAACAGTTAGAGCTAGTTTAACTGACTATAACTCAGTTAGACTGATCTATCTAATTACAACTCCAAAGAACTCAACCTAGGCCCCTAAAATTAGTGATCACTCTACATGACTCTAGATAGATTTCCAACTCAAATTTCCTAAGTCAATTTAACTTAATTAACTATTACAAGTTGCTATGAGAATGCAATTTCGATTTAATTCACAATTTAATTCAAGGACAAATAAAATTAGGATTTTGTTGATCCTATTTTTAAGATTTTTTGTTGCTATTGTCAACACTTCAAACTTGGGTAAACCTATGATAAATTCCATTAAGACCTCCTCCCAATGATGACTTGGAATAGCTAAAGGTTGTAATATACCCAAGGTCTTAATTGTCTCAACTTTATTTTTTTGGCAGACCAAACATTCTACAACAAACTCCTGAATATCATATTTAAGGCCATCCCAAAAAAATCCTTCTTAACCTTGTGGTAAGTTTTTAAAAATCTTGAGTGTCCTCCTAAGGGGGAGGTCAACAATTCCAAAAGAATATGTTGTTTGAGTTGGGAGTTCTTACAAAGATATAAGTGATCTTTGTACCATAATGAATCATTTTTCCATCTAAATGTATCATATGTACTGGGATCTTGTTGCAAATTTTGAAAGAGTGTCCACATCTCTTCACAATTCTTCCATTCATCCATTGCTTCAGTTATCCAATTAGGTTGGATAATATAAATTGCACAAATCAATGCTTCAACATCCTCATCGTTTCTTGAGATTATATATGCAACAACATTTTGCTTCCCTTTTTTGTAAATGATTTCAAATTCATAACCCAACATATTTGTGACCCATTTTTGTTTCTCTTTTAAAGATATTATTTGTTCCAAAAAGTATTTAAGACTATCATGATTGATTTTTACCTTGAAGTGTCTTCCCATTAGGTAAGGTCGTCATTACTTTAGTCCATGTAGTATTGCCAACAGTTCCTTCTCATAAATAGGTTTGTTTAAATACTTTTCTTTGATTATTGGACAACTTTCAAAATCAAAGGGTCTTCCTTCTTGCATTAAAACAACACCAATTTCATTTCCTGAGGCATCACATTCCACAACAAAGGTTTTTGTGAAGCTTGACATAGCTAAGACCGGTGCTTAATACATTGCCTCTTTAAGATGTTCAAAGGCCTTAGTTGCTTCTAGAGTCCAAGAAAATTCATATTTCTTTAGTAATGTTATTAGAGGTGCTGCTGCTCTACCACAATTATTAACAAACTTGTGATAATACCCTGTCAACCCGAGAAATCGTCGAATATGCTTTAGAGTTGTGGGGATTTTCCATTCCTTAATGGATTTATTTTTGTTAAGGTCTACCTTGACATCCTCATGAGATACAACATGACCCAAATATTCCACCTCTTATACTCCAAAAAAACATTTGTAAATTTTTCCATATAATTGTTTCTCCTCCAATAGTTTGAGAACGCTTTCAACATGTTGAAGATGATCCTTGTAAGACTTGTTGTAGATTAATATGTCATTAAAAAATACTAATACAAATTTTCTATGGAAGGGTTTTAAAATGGAATTCATCAAACCTTGAAATGTGGAATGTGCATTAGTAAGGCCAATATGCATGACCAAAACTTCATAGTGACCCTCAAGAGTTTTGAATGTTATTTTTGGAATGTATTAAGTCTTCATTCTAATTTGATGATATCCTGAATGAAGATCCAACCTAGTGAAGTAAATTGCTCCATGTAATTCATCCAACAATTCATCAATGATAGGAATGAGAAATTTATCTTTAATAGTGATCTTGTTGAACTCCATATAATCTGGACACATATGACATGATCCATTCTTCTTCTACATCAATACCACTAGAGCAGAGAAATAGACTTCACTAGGTTGAATTATACCAGCCTCTAGCATTTCCACAACCATATGTTCAATTTCACTCTTTTGGACATAGGGATATCTGTAAGGTTTGATGTTTAGAGGAACACTTCGTGGAATCAAATGAATAGAATAATCATGATCACAAATAGGTGGGAGGTCTTTTGGAGTCTCACATATCTTGGAATGATTGTCCGAGACTTTCAGAGATTTGGAGAAATAGACGATTTCGATGTTTGAATCTCTGGTAAGCATAATTGTGCAATTACACCCTATTTTTATTTCTTCAGAATATTTGTCATGCCATTAGAGCTGATTATCTTTCCTGGTTTCCCTGATATACACATTAATTCAACTTTCTTTCCCAAAAAATTTCAAGAAAAGTTCTTAAAAACTAAAATCTATCATCCCCAAATATTGTAACCATTGGACTCCTAGTACAACATTAGCAGCACCCATTGGAATAGAAAGCATTGGACTATTCAACACATATTCCCCCGTGATTAGCTTGGTATTATGGCAATTTCAAGACAAATTCATAGATCCTCCATTTGCAACCATCACTTGACACTCTAGTGTTGGATATAAGAAGCAATTCAATTCCTTGGATATCTTACAATGAATAAAATTATGGGTACTACCCAAATCAGTCAACACTACTACCTTTTTATTCTTGATATATCCTTCTATCTTGAGTGTTTTGGGAGTGTTAATTCCTGCCAATACATTACAAGATATGGTTGGATTCATTTCTTCTTTATCTGGGGTTGGGTCCTGGTGTATTGTTGGGTGTGGAGCTTCATTATCTTCCTGATTATTTAGAGGTTTTCTTGTTTCAGATGCTTTGGATCCATGTTCCTAACGGGGTGGAAGCATCGCCAGTTTAATTGTTATCAATGGGGTCCAGGGGGGTCAACGTCGAATTTTATGAGTCCCTCCCCTTAGTGGGGGTTCAGGGGCAGTGCCCCCCAAGTTAAAAAGAGATGAACATTTTCCTTGTAAAATATTGTAATTTTGTAGTCAATCTAAGTTGTTCATTAGGAAAATTATATGATGGTAGAATTTATGTTAATTTAGGGTTTTTTCCCTAGAATTAAACCCTTGGTTTATATGAGGGAATTGTATTGCTACTATGTATTATTATTATGAGTGATAAATAGAGAGGAGACTGTGTGAGAGAGAAGAGGAAATTACAACGGATCTGTTGTAGGTTGTATCTCTTAATTTTATTGGATAATATAAAAGGAAGGACTGATTGTTTCTTGATGGATGTAGTCCAAATTGGGTGAGCTACATATACTTGTGTCTCTCTTGTTTTATGCATTTCTATATTTGTGTTTCTACAATATTTGTGTATTTCGTTGCTCCGTAAATTAATTTATATCACGTATATCCTCTTCTTTTGATGTTTCTTCTTCCTCTTCTTCCTACTCTTCACAATCTATGTAAAATAATTTCTTCTCAGCACATTTATGACCTTTAATATATTTTCTATCACAACTATAACAAAGCCCTTTTGATATTTTCTCCTCCAATTGTTGTTGTGTCAACCTTGTAGGTTGTGGAAGGCTAGGAGAAGCAAGACTTCCATCTTTATAGTTGTGAGTGGTAAACTTCCTTGTTGCCATAATTTTGCTTTCAAATTTTCTTGCTACTCTGAATGCCTTCTATAATTAATCGAGTTCCCAAACTTGAACCTCATGTTGGATATTATCCTTGAAAGTCCCCATGAGGAAATCAATCCTATGCTCTTCTTGAATATTAGTTACCGTGATATTCAATTTTGGGAAGTCCTCAATTTGCTCTGCCATTCAACCCTTTTGTTTGAGATTTATCGATTGGCTAAAGAAGGTGTTGCTCTTTGTGAGAGCAAAATTTGTTGCACTTGGTCTCGTAATTTGGATATATCATGTTGCAATTCTTCCTCTTCATGCATCACTATAGAGATTCTAAGGTCTCAATGGGTGTAATTTTTTTTTTTTGGGAGGCATTTTAGAACCAAATATTGATATATTTTCTTCAATATGCCCTGGAATCACTTCAAACCGAATTTTCAAACAAAAGTTATGCAATATTTTAAAAAATAGACATCCTTTTCTTTCTTTTAAAAGCTTGATATTGAAACAATTGTAACTCTATAATTTTGGCTCTACAACGTTTGAAATTATGTCTTGTTGTAGCCCTTTGAGTCTTCTTTACAACCCCACAAGTCAGATTGAGATTGGATTCTTCAAGAAAGAGTTATTCCCAATCTCCCACGATGAACTGATTATGGACTAGTTCAATAGAGCGAACTTGCACTGAATTCCACGTGTCACGGTTTCGACCTTCAGACCTGAATATAAGACAAGAAAAACTGAAGTCTGTGTACCTTCAGTCACTTTTACGAAATTCAAATCTAATGCTCAAATGGAAAGTTATGAAGATTTTCTCTACGTCACTTGTTTGAGATTGAATTCTGGAGCCTACAAAAACCCTAACTTCTTCCTACCATATCTCATAAATTATAGCGAACCAATATCTGAAATTTTTACAAGAAGTTCACTAAGATTTCGGCTCCATGTGGTTGAAATTTTAACTTCTGGTTTAAAATGCCAAGATGAACTTCTTGAAACAGTGAAACCCTAGAATCCAAATCTATTATACCAAATGTTATGCAACTAGCTCACAAAACAGAAGAAAAGATACATCAAAGACTAAAAAGTTATCCACTTTGAGGGGGAAATCTCGTTTATATTACATAAATGAGCAATTCTTGGATGATACAAATGATAAGAGCTCCTTGATATATACAGGAGTCTAAGGGGTCACAATATAATCAGAGCCTACATAGTAATAATAATATAAGGGCACAACAATAACAATATGGGGGATACATGGGTATTATAAGGACCTAACAGTCTAAACTTAGATATTAAATTAACCGAGTCAAGTGTGAGAGAGTTCACCAAGGAACCAGGTTCACTCACTTGTTAAACAATAATATAAAAATACAGTCAAAGACAATGGAGAATGCAAATTTGATGGCCTTTTAGGTGTTCACGAGATGATTTTTTCTGAAAATTTACCTGTACTTCTACTAGGTTTCTAGCTTGTCTCATTCTTCTATTTATTGTTGATATTTAATAGTGCTTGCTTCTCTGAACATATTTTGAACCTTTCTTTTAGTTAGTTTTCAAGGTGACACTAGAACAATCCCAATGATAGAGGCTTTCATTCCAAGGCTCTTCACTGTAGAGGATCATTTATATGCTTATAGCAGGAAGAGAGGGAGTTCACCTTCATCACTTGAGATTATGAGAGTGAAAGGTGAAAGATGATTTTTTTTCTCGGTGAATCACTGTCATTTTACTTTTTCCCGTTGACCTATTTTTAGATCTCTCTTGTAGGTCAAGTGAGTGGTTCCCCTGAATGCCACTTTTCCCTCCTTGAGAACATTTTCACTCATTTCCAAGAAGAAATACGAGAAGGTAGAGTGAAGCCCAATTCACATAAGTTCAATGGAGAATTTTACTTTAATGCCACATTATAGGAGCCAAAAAGTGGAGGGAAAACAACCCATCACTACCTAGTGTCAATGCAACAACCTCCAAGCTCCATTATGTTTTATTTATTGCTATAGTCACACCATTTGGGGGAGTTTCACAAGTTTCAGTTGTGGATATTTTTCATGAGTAAAAAAGAGCTTTGCTTTGTGAAGGAAACACACTTATTTCCCTCGTGCTTTATGTGAAAGACATACGTGGCGACAATCAATTTCATGTCTTGATGGACATAATCTCATCGTGTGGTTCTAAAGTGACTTCGAGATATATTATGGAATAGTTTGAATTAAAAGGGACCTTCCTAAATTATAATAAGATGCAAATACCTCAACAACGTCCTACTGCCTAGGGGTAGTAGTGTACTCTATACATTAAAGTTGCTAGATAACAATGTTGACTGGCAATAGTGTACTCTATATGTTAAAGTCACCAGATAACATTGTGGACTAACAGTGTGACATACCGACCTTCAATAATTTAAATTCTCAAAAGTGTTCAGAGGACCCTTCCTAGGTCATTTTAAAATAATATTTAAAAATTTAAAAAAAACTTGTGACTTGTAATTTTAGATCAACACTTCTCTGACGTGCTAGAGCCCTCTTGAGAGCCTCTGATGTGTTCAATTTTGAACTTTTCTTGCCATCAACCTCATAACTAGAGTTCACAAAAGATAGGAATTGTTTTAAAAAATTATACAAAATTTACTTTAAATTGCAACTAACCCATATTTTGTTTTTGAACACTATTGGATTCCATTACATATTAGATTGGATTTCATTACATATTATATTATTATCATTGTTGAATTTTTTTGAAAACTTTTGGGTGAGGGAAAAAATTTTAGTGGCTAATATTAGTAGGTGGGTTAATTTTCTATGTTTTTTTCCAATTTTTTTATACTAATTTGCATTTTTTCTAAAAAAGCGATTTGCCTAAATTTTATAGTATAAAAGTATTTGAAATTTTTAAGGAAATATGACCAAACAATTTACATATTAGTAACTAGTAAAATTGACCAAAATTTTTAAGCTTTAAGATAAATTTCTGCCGTTAAAATTTTCCCTATCCTGGATCAAAATTTGAATTGTAAAATTACATAATATTAACATATCAAAAAATATAAATAATATAAATGGTTAAAAAGCGCCTTATTTAGTGAACCCCCAAATTGTTAAAATACCATCGTAATCTTAGCTCGTAATCGATCTCTCAATCTCTATTCTGCCATTTTCAATTATTTTTTTTTTCTATTAAAAATCCATTTTCAATTAATTTTTCAAAATTGGGTTGCAAAATTGCATGACATCAACACCCTAATATAAGTACAAGTCGTTTAAAAGTGCCTTATTGAGCAAACCCTCGAATAGTCAAAATATCAATCTCCATTCTTGCCTGGGGAAAATGCAATCTGCTGGCCCCACCCCTCCTAACTCCCCTTTCTCCTCCCCTGTCAATCTTTTTGACAGCGATCTCGACCTCTTACAAACCAGGGCTTCTCTTCAGCTTGAACCCCTCACGATCCATAAACCTGGGGCTTGCTCGCCTATAATCAGCCCGGAATCGGCCAAGAACATTACGGTTCGGAGAAGGGGTCGGGGCAGCTCTCGACACTTCAGAGGCAGAACCATTGTGACAAATGAAGGCATCCGAAATATTTCTCTTCTTGAAGTCCCTGTTCTTGATGATACATCTTCACAGCCCCTTAGAGCATGCAAGGCTACCAAATCTCCAAAATGATCTCTATTTTATCTTTTAACATTTGCGGTCTTGGCGTGGACCCGAAATTCATCACGCTAAAGAATTTTCTCTTCCATTCCAGGGCCTCAATTATTCTTATACAGGATACGATGCATGGGAAGGAGGACTCTCTGTCATATTTCCGTAAGATGTTGCCCTCCTGGCACATGGCTGCTACAGAAGCGTCCGGACTTTCGGGTGGCATGATCTCCCTTTGGGATCCGTCAAAGGTCAAGGCGAAGGCCTACAGTTGCTTTGCTGGAATTCTTATATCAGTATCAATCCGTGGTATTGATTTTCCTATCAACATTCTCAATCTATATGCCCCGTATAAATCCCGTATCTCCTTCTGGAACAGGGTTTTTGCTTCTGACCTCTTCAATCTAAACAGTCTGATCATTGCGGGAGATACAAATGTTGTTTTGTACACAAATGAGGTTTGGGGGATGGGCAAGATCAACAGTGCCTTGGCGGACCTCATCTCCTCTGAACTGATAAACAGGAACATGGTCGACATCATCCCTACCCGGCACAGGCCGACATGGTCAAATGGTAGGGTCGGTAAGGCCTACATTGCCAAGCGTTTGGACAGGGTTTTCATCCACTTCAGCCTCATTGACAAATTAGGCCTTCCAAAACTGTCTGTGGAGAATGTCATGATCTCGGATCACCTCCCCATCCTCTTAACGTGGCCTCACAAGATTTTCAAAAGAGGCTACTCTTTCAAGTTTGATAATAGCCTCCTCCTGGACCCAACCTTCAATCTCTTCATTCAGAAAGCATGGAAAGATATAAAGGACCGGGAGAAAAGGAATTTTATTTTTTCCACCTTCAAGGAAAAATTATCCGAGCTCGGGGACCTGGTGAAAAAATGGCAGTTCCAAAGACACCAGGAAGACAGGGCGGCCCTAAAGCGGGTTCAACAGGAAATTTAGTCCATTATGGAATCCACTGATTTTTCCTCTTGCTCTCTCGAGAGGAAAGCATGCATCAGGGAACAATGGAGGCTCAAAAGTCGCGCCACTTGGCTTGAATTGGGCGACAAAAACACAAAATTCTTCCACAAGTTCGCCAATGCTCGTAGAGAGAGGAACTTCATTTGGAAAATAAAGGATGAACTGGGGAATGAGGCTATCTCGCAGGAGGACATCACTCGGCTCGCATTAAGATTCTTCAATAAACAGTACAACAGAGCAGATGATATTACTTTCAATGATATTTGATGGGGGATTGATCCTATGCCTGTGATGTTTGATCATGATATGAATGAGGAAATTTTCCGTCCTGTTGATGAGGATAAACTTATTAGCGCCATGAAAACTTTCAAAAAGGACAAAGCCCCTGGCCCGGACGGCTGGACTATTAGCTTCCTCACTCACTTTTTTGACCTCTTTAAGAATGACTTGCTAAGCATGGTCTACGCCTCCAGACAGATAGGTCAAATCCACAGCCATACTTCCTCCACTCTCATCGCCCTCATTCCGAAGAAAGATGAGCCTCAATCCTTCTCTGATTTTCGCCCTATTTCGCTTTGCAACATCTCCTTCAAGATCATCACAAAGATCATTGCTCTCAGAATAAAGGGAACTCTGGCCCGTCATCTCTCTCCAAACCAGCACGCTTTCCTCAAGGGTCGCAACATTCATGATGCTGTCGCCTCCACACAGGAATGTCTCCATTCCATTGCTGTCAATAACACCAACGCAGCCATTCTGAAAATTGACTTGCAGCGGGCTTTCGATGTTATCGATTGGGGATATCTTCAATGTCTCCTCGCCAAAATTGGTTTATCTCCTGCTGTCATCCGCTGGATTATGGGGTGCATTGAAAATGTTAACTATGCAATTCTGGTGAATGGACAGCCTTCCCCTTTCTTCAAGGCCGAGAGGGGCCTCCGGCAAGGATGCCCTCTGTCCCCTCTTCTCTTTATTCTTGCCATTGATGCCATGAGCCTCCATATCAATCATGCTGTGGCTCTGAAAGAAATGATTCCGATAAGAATCTGTAAGAACATCAAGATGTCGCATAACCTCTTCGTCGATGACGTGCTCATATTTTCTATGCTCTCCATGGCTACTTGGTTATGCATAAAATCCATCCTGGATCGTTTTCACAAAGCCTCGGGGCTGGCCATGAACAAAGCAAAAACAATCATCTACCATAATGGTGTCGACGAACTTCTCATCAGCCGGATCGCCCAAATTTTCGACATTCAATATAAGCCTCTCTCAGATGGAATCAATTATCTTGGCTTTAGGTTAAAGGGTCGCTCCTACAAGTCGACGGACTGGCGCTGGCTCGTTGAACGCTTTCTCACCAAGCTCGCCCTCTGGAGCTTCCGCACCCTCTCTTTAGGAGGCAGGGTTGTTCTCGTTAAATCGGTCCTAACACAGCTCTCAGTCTTCTGGGGTCACCTTTTTCTTCTCCCGACTTGCATTATCCAAGCAATCAACAGAATTATTTCCTGCTTCATTTGGGGAGCAAAGGCTGAGCGTTGCAAAATTCACCTCGCAAAGCTGGCCCTTCTCACCCTGCCGAAAAATTCTGATGGATGGGGCATTCTGAACATCAAAATTTTTGGGGCTGCGCTTATCTGTAAATCCCTTTGGAGGGGTATTTATGGTTCCAACCTGTGGAGCGACATCATTCGGCAAAAATATCTAAGAGGCAGGGGAATTGAATTCTGGTTCAGATCTGATTCTATTGGCATCAAAAGGGGCTCTGCAATCTGGCTCAGTTTTCGTAGGGTCCAGCAATATTTCCTCAGCAATCTAAAATGGAAAATTTACACTGGTTGTAAGATTTTCATTGGCTTCGATTCCTTCGCTGGATTCAGAGGATCATTACAGGTTCCCCCTCCTCTTCTTTTCTTCCTCCGCAGATCTGGCTTCTTTACATGGAACCGTATCATCAAGGAATGGAGTGGCTCCTCGCCCGTGCTTCGGGATGCTGATGACATTCGTCTCCCAATCGACCTCCGCCCTCTTTGGTCCGATCTGTCTTCCTCTCTCCAGCGGGGAGGCTTACAACGTTCCATCATTGACGACCACCTGATCTGGTCCCTTCCTTTCTCTGTTCCGCACGCAAAAGTCAAGGACATATACGCAGATCTCATTTTTGTTAACACTCCAGCAAATCGGCGCTTTCCAGTCTTCTGGTGGAAGCTTGGATGTCCCCTTAAGATTATCTTGTTCTCCTGGTTGGTGCTCTTCAACAAGAATTTAACTTGGGACTCCTTGAGGCGGCGGTCGTGGCACGGCCCCAGCAGATGTGCTCTCTGCAATATGGATGAGGAGACAAACTTCCATCTCTTCTTCAAATGCTCTGTTTCCCAACAAATCTGGTATGACCTTGCACAATTTTTCTCTTTTGATCATCTTAATTTCATCTCTGTGGATGCAGCATTTGTCTGGTGGGGGTGCCAAAAAACTCTTCGGCCCATTCTGCCCATCACCATCTGGTCTCTTTGGAGGTGGCGGAACCTGAAAATTTTTGAGGACTCCTCTCTATCCGCCGATTTTGTCCTATCATCTGTGTCTGCTCATTATCTCCCGATTAGCTGAATGGGTTCTATGGTTTTTGTTTTTTGTTCTGAAAATGCTGTAAAACAGGTTCATGTTTTTTCATGATGATTATCTGCTCAACATGGTTTTGAGATGCTGTCAAACGCTACTTAAGGCGTTTTTTCAACAATCATTCAGAACTATCTGAACATTTTGTTTTTATATTTCCTCAATATAATATCAAGATTTTCTTTCTAGAAAAAACAATCTCCATTCTTCCCTTTTCAATTGAAGAATCTATTTTCAATTTTTTTTTGAATTGAAGGACAAGATTTTAGGCAAATATAGTTCTGCCCTAAATTGGATCAATTAAGTTCTGCCTTGGATTGGGATTAAATAAATATCATTAACAAAGCCCAAGGACTCCATTTTTATCCACCATTCATTTTGCGAAGAATCTCTATTCTTCAGTTTCGCTTTAGTTGTCCATTGCAAAAATATTTTGGAATCACTTCCTTCATTTTTCAATAGTTGAACTTAATTCGATTAGAAAATACAGAATATCTTGGAATTATACATAAAACAACCATTGTCATTGTTACTATCTATTAAATTCTAAAAGATTTCCAAAATACATAATTAAATAAAAAAAAAATTATGACAGTACAAAATTTAGCATAAAATTTTGGAAATTTGGGTTACATAGGTTTATTTTCAAGATTTTATGTGTGTAAGTATTTTCAAGATTTTGAGTAATTTTGAGTGCCTCAAGCATTTTTTAATGGTAATGAATCCATTTCCATCATGAACAAATAATTTAAATGCTCATGATTAGATTAAATTAACCCAAAAAAAAACCTGAATTCCAATGATAAATAACCATCCAAACAAAATTGTAACTTCAATAAACTCTGTTTTTACTTTTTGCAAAGTTATAAAAGGCAAAAGTCATTGTAGCCTCAATAAACAAGTCGTTGTTTTTTCTTTTGCAATGTTATAAAAGTCAAAACTTACTTCCGGCTCGACGGATTTCATCATTGTCGGCAATTTTTTCATCCACATGTTTATGATTTATTCTCCTTACTTTCCCTGTAAAGAATGTACAATGTTCATCACATTCACTCACTTTCAATTAACTGTTCCTGGCCGAGAAACAAAAGTCAAAACTTACACACAACGGACCCCAACAATCAATTATTATTAAGGCCCGAACTTTGAACGAACCCCATTATTTGCAATTTGGCCCTTTCTTCGGCACCACATTTTTGACTATTTCACTCTCATTTAATAGTTATTGGCAAAGTTTCATAGATCGAAAGCTACAACCAACGACTTCATTATTCACAATATTTTCCTTAGTCTGCTTCTGAAGGAACCATATTACGCACTCTTTCCCACTCAATTAATTGTTATGAGTAGAGGTGCAAAGGTCAAAACTTATGCCCGACACATTCCAGTAATTGCAATTTTTCCTCTTTATGCGCGACCGAAGTCTCCATTCTCTCATTTTCAATGAAATATAATTGACAAGGTTATAATGGTCAATACCGCACTCCCTGATATCAGTAATTTTTTTTTCCCTTCCTGCAATCATAGAAATCTTGTCAAAAAAATTTTGCAATCATAGAAATCTGGTCAAAAAAATTTCTTCTCTGCCAAAGGAAAAAAAAAAAGTTTTGATATTTTCAGTTTCAGTGAAATGTTATTGAATCTAGAGGCTAGGTTCATTTTATAGTCCAATATGATGTGTAATTTTGTTTATCGGTCATCAAAGTTGAAATTTTGCTATGTCTATCCAAAAAAAATCCATCATCAAAATGGAAAGCTTGTTCATGTCTTTCTAAACAAAAATTAAAAACAAAAAAACAAATCAAATAACTATACAGAATATTTAAATAATGTCAATTCATAAAAAATATTTACACGTGAAGAAATTAAATCCCTCTCAGCTCATATTAAATAAGTATTTAAAATAAATCTATACTAATTTAAAATATTTACACGTGAAAAAATTAAATCCTGCTCAACTCATATTAAATAAGTATTTAAAATAAATCTATACTAAGAAGATAAAAAATCAAAACCACACTCAAAAAAAACTTAATATTTAATTAATTTGTTAAATATTCAATTATACAGTAACAACGATAGGAAAAAATGTATTATTCCTAGTACTTAAAAACTATAAATGTTCATAATATCATAAATTAATCAAAATCAAAATCAAAATTCATGATAACATGAAACAAAGCAGATGACAAAACAACAACCTGCATACAAAAGAGGCCCGGAAATGACAAAGCAGCGCCCTGCAGAGAACAAAGACCCTGGAACTCTCGTGCTCAACAAAGTCAATGGATTCCTAACAGAAACCACTAAGATATTCTCATTCCATTTGTTGGAACTTAATTTCATTTCATTTATAATATGAGATATATACTCTATTTACCCTAGTTTCGTTTATTTATAAGATATAGAATGTTAATGTTGTCTGCACTCAATGTATTAAATTATATATTTATTATTGCATTTGTGTTAACGTAGGAAAGGTTATCACTATACTCTATTCATTACATTGATTCAATATTACTTCTGGGAGTTAAAAAGTTTAGGATTCACCATTAAACTAATATAACTAATAATTCATTTAATATATAATTAACAATTAATTTAATATTAATGTTTAATTTTCAAACTATTAACATATAATTAACAATTAATTTAGTATTAATGTCTTTTGAAAAGTTTGATATTAAATATTCTAATAAATGACGCGGGTGTTAGATAAGTCATTAATGTACATGGGCTGCTAGACAAGCAGGTGGCTAATCTATATGGAAACTTGCGCCTTCCCCTGTGGGAAATTAAGGCAAGTCTTAGCTCCTTGGCTGGCACCATCAACCAATTTGGAAAATTGAGAAAGTCTCTGCAATTTCTGAAATATGGAGCAAAGCCCCCCGCATTCACCTATTCGGCCTCTTAGTTGCTCTTGCCATCCCTTTGCAGCAGAGCCGAGCCTTCGCACTGCTACGGGAAGACGTTGCAGACTCCTCTGTTGCGTCGACCTGGGCAATGGTCACCATTTTTCTCAGTCCTTTCTTTGCCACCTGCGTTTTGAGGTCTTGGCCCCTTCCTCTGGTCCAGATTTGAATTCCCCTGCTCCCCACAACAGACCCTCTGCCGCTCTTGGCCCACCTCCTGACCCTGCAATTCATCGCTCACTGCAACTTTCTAGATGAAGAACCGTGCGCCAACGTCATAGAATGAGGTGGCGGTAGTCGGGGTGGTGCCACTCGCCCTTCGTCCCTTGCCCTTTCTATCTCCACTTCCCCATCTACCTCCCCTCCCCTAAGCCCCTCCAATTCCCGCTTCATTGGCAGATACCCAGACACCCGCAGCAGCCGAGGCAGAATGGGTACTAGCAAGGTTCAGTGTTCAGGGGGAGTCACCGAGAACACCGCTTCCACTCCTTCCTCCCACCAAGTGCAATTCCAGTTTTGCCACTCATAATTGCGACCGTCACATTGGATTTCAGAGAGGTCTTTGACTCCTGTCCCGAACCAAAGCTCAACCCGGAAATTAACCAAGATCCTCCAAAGCTCGGCATCTTTCAAGGGGAGCCGAACTCTAGCCACCTGCCAAGAGACATGGACAACCCATCCAGCAGTCGACGACTCTGGGAGGCGAAGCCACTCGCAAGGACAAAAGAATTCAAATGGAGGACACTGCAGGTGGCGGGCATGCAGCAGATACTGGTTCAAAAGAATATGGCTCGTGTCTGATCATGGAGGAAAAGCTAACAAAAGCCACCTTGCTGCTGCATGCCAGGTCACATGTCGGGTCCTGAGTTCGGTTTTGCTTATTTTCGTTTCCAACTCAATTTTGAATTTCGTTTTGTGTTTGGTCAATTTTGAATTTCGTTTCCAGCTCGGGTCACGAGCATTAGTTCTCATAAGCTGTTTTACTATGGAGAATTTTGAGCTAAAATGTGGGTTTTACAATGGATGTAAACTGAAATTTGCAGTCTTTTGGTTAAATTTTTGAATTTTGGAATTGTAGCCTTACAAGGGTAAAATGAACTTTCCTTATCTCGTTCTCGGACTGGTTTCCCCAATTGGGGCAGTCGCGATATCAAGACTTGATGTTTAAAATGGTCATATCACTGACCGAGTACCGAAGAGGCCGGAGCCTCTTTCTACATTATGTTTTTATTAATAGATCAAATTTACATAGGAAAAAATATTATTTATATTTTAAATTAAAGTATTAGTTACTATTATTTAATATATTTTATTAGCATGATAAAATATATTATCTAATAAAAAATATAAATTAATTAAAAGTATTAAAAATTAAAATTTGTTTTTTATATAATATTTTTTAAACCTATTCAAAAATTAATTACGACTTCAAAATATTTGTTCCAATGTCAATTTCTCTAATCTTTTAAAATCTTTTAACACTTCTTTTAATATTTTTTAGCACTCAAATAAATTTTAAAAACTTTTAACTAATCTATTAACATCTTAATGGAAATTAAACATCTTCCTGAAAAATGGGATTTGAAAAAATGAATATAATAATAGATTAATCTCATTGTGTCATTCAATTCACGGTCGATAATATGGCTCCATCATTTAACACTGATGTATATGCAAACATTACATAGGCATGCATGATATCAAATTACTTATCCATGGTTTCATTGGACAAATTCTGAAATCCTTCCTATTAACTTTATATTAAATCCTTATTACAACCAATCATATTTTGTACTCTACCTCTCCGTGACATCCAAATTTATTATCTTCAATATTTTTGTATTCATATTGCTTTAATGTAGTTTTACTAAACATGTTCCTCCGAAAGCTGGTTCATATTTAAGAATAGTATTTTTATTTAAAAAAGCAGTTGTCTATAACGCGACTTTTTGAAAGCTTTTCCGATCGGTTTTTCTGGTCGAAATCCGGTAGGAATTTATTGGAATCGCAAGTTTGATAGCTAGTTTCTGCACAATGAAAGCGTCCCAAAGGTTTTCGAGGGTGCTGAATCCAAATATGCAGTTAAAAAACCATTTTAACTGCAAGAAATCAAGATTTAACCTCAATTTCTTCCCCCGAATTCCGTCACCGGAATCTCCAAAAAACCGCATTATAAACAACTCCTTTAAAAAATCTTCCACCGTCTATTTGATCATGAGATCATTTTAACCCCATCCACTACTTTGGTGCATTATATGAATTATACAAATGGCTCCCTAAAAATACTATTGTCATTGCAATCCAACAAGACCAAAAAAAAAGGGAATATATTCTATTTGTTTTACGTTATTAAATAACTCTTATAATTCAATTATGTTTTATTTTTTTTTATGTTATACAATTATAATGAATATTCATTTTTGTTTTTAAATTTTAGTTTATACTATTTTTAGTTACTGGGTTTTCCAAGGGATTATAGTAATCGTCTCGTAATCAAAGTCTCTTGACGTTAGATTAGTTGGTTAAGTTTTTGTAATTTTAAGCAAAATTTTCATAAAACATTGAATTTATCTATTTTTCCATAAATTGAAAAATATGTTGTATAAATTGAATTTTTTTTTTTTTTTTTAATCATTTTTCTAATTTTCTATTGGACGAGTAAGTCTTGATGTGACATAATTTTCCTTGTGGAGGGTGATTTAATTTCGGTATTTGTTTGACAAATAACTTTAAAATGAAAAAGACACTAATTTTCTAAATGGTAATTCCATTGGTGAGTGCCCAAACACTAACATTGACATTTTTAGCCTGACACTGACACTGTTAGTTTGACATCGTTAATGCTTTGCCCATGTCCTTTACGTAAGTGAGGATGGTATTGCAGGGGTGTTTTCAATTTCACATCTTCTCCCTATGTGTCAAGCCCACGAGTCGGCGAAGGGCGCACGATAGGCGAGCGACAATATGGGAGGTAACCGGTGAGTTGGGGTGCGCCCGCACGGTGCGACGAGTTGGCCGAATAGAGGGGACAAGCTAACGTGCGACACCAAATTCATTGTGAAAAAATGATTAAGTGTTAGAATGTTGGTGAACTTATATGATGGGTGGTCCCATGTATGGGCGCCCACACCATGGGCCAACGCAACGGAGGGGTGAGTTGGACGAACAATGGGTCAACTTAGTGAGTCGATGCCCCAACTGATGGGCCAACCACCATATAAGTAGAGCAGCGAGATGGTGGAGAAAGACATCAAGAAATTCTTCCAAGTGTTCATGCGAGCTAGGAGGGCGAGCTACCTTGGGAGGTTTGAAACTTGGTGAAGTGCAAGCAGACTCTTGGGCCGAAGAACAGAGGCACAACGAATGCAGGAAAACAAGTCGTAGGTTGGACAAAGGCATTCGGTTGAACAAGCCGAGGGCGAGCAAGGGCGTCCAGCTGAACAAGTCGAGGGCTTCTGGCTGAATGAGCCGAGGGCGTTCGGTTGAACGAGCCGAGGGCGAGAGAGGGCACCAGGTGAAACGAGCTGCGAGTGTTCGGCTGAATGGGCGAAGGCACCGATTGAAATGAGCAGTAGGCGTTTGGTTGAGCAAGTGAAGGCACCGATTGAAACAAGCTGCGGCTATTCAGGTGAACCGACAAGGGCGTTCGGGCGAAAAGGCGAAGGCATTAGTTGAAACGGGAGAGTGTGTCTGGCTAAATGAGCCAAGGGCGTTCGGTTGAACGAGTTGAAGGCGTTTGATTGAACAGACGAAGGCATTCGGTTGAACGAGTGAGGGCGTCCAGCTGAGCAAGCCGAGGGTGAGCGAGGACGTTCGGTGAAATGGTGAACGACTTGCTAAACGAAGGAAAGGTGGAGGTAACCGGTGGGTGCCTCTACCTGGTGAAAGTGTAGGTTGCACAATGGTGCAGACCAAGTGTAAAATTTGCAAGTTGATCGTAAATTTGTAAAACTGAAGATTATCATTATTGTTTGGGCAGACTCATATTGCAGGGAGTTACCCCTCCCGATTTATATCCGTTGCGCACTTTATGGTTAAATGATAATGATGATGATGATGAATGTAATGTGAATGTTTCTACTGTGTTAACGAAATATAAGCACTTGGAGAATTTAAAAATAGAAAGTAGACGTAGTCCACACTTGTAAGTATTGTTAAAAATAAAATAGGTGGTGGTGCCGCACCCCCCTTCGTGCAGTTGGAAGAGCACCGCCAGGGTAGGGGCGTGACACTATGGGTGGAGCGTGCATCCACACTTTCACATCTCCACACTTTCTCACCTCCAATAACATTCTGCACATGTGGGGTTGAATATTATTGTAATCTATTTGACTATGTGGGGTCATACAACAATGTGTGGGACCCTAATGAGGCAAGGCTTGAATAGCATTGTGAATGTTAGGTCACTTTCGCTACAATTTAAAGCCGAATGTTTTGAGCGGATTGTGCGGGGCCTAAAATACTATATGGGATCATTTAAAATCAATATTTGTAAAGTTAATGGCGAGTTCACAATAATCACAGATGAAAGGTTTTCAAAACTATATTCGACGACTGTGATCATTCCACCGTAATCAGTGGCTAATATCGAGTGTGGGGTCCCCCTCCTAATCTCAATTAACTTCTCACGTGGCAGACTAATTTATAATAAAATGTAAGTCTTTATGGCATTTATTCAACGAATTGATCTGTGATCAAGACATCATTCGAGTTCTTAATAGCAATTACTCTATTAACTTGTTTCATTACTAGTAAATGTTTTACTCTGACTATATTCTATTATTCATTTAAAAACATTATCAAAGTAGAAACAATGAATTTCGATATTCACCGTTCCCAAATACTAAGTGCATTTTTTATCTCCAATTTGTGAATTACATACATATTATCCAATATTAAATGAAGTTCCTTTTTAATGTGTGTGAGGAAGAAGTGTTGTGTGGGGGAATGGGTGTGTGAGGCAAGGAACAAGAACTGTCTTTCACAATGTTTTATACCTCTACATTCATATTACTTTTATTTTCCTTTGGACATGTACATAAGCATCACACTCAGATATAATCTTGCACCTATGTTTCAACATGGTTCCCTGCCACACTTAGAATATCATTAGTAACATATTATTATAAACTATAAAACATCATAAAATTTATGCATGAAAAAAGAATCATATTACAAGTTAAAAGAGAAAGGAAACAAATTTGAAAAGGTGCAAGAAGAAGCTTCTATTCATTTAGAAACTTTATCAAAGTAAAATCAATGAATCTTGGTATTGACGCTTCCCAAATACTAAGTGAATTTGTAACGTCAAATTTGTTAATTAAATACGTATTGTCTCATATGAATGAAGCGTTTTTTTCATGCATGTAAGGAAGAAGTGTTGTGCGGGAGAACATGTGTGCAGAGCAAGGAACACAAACTTTCTTCTGAAGTATTTCACATCTCCGTATACATTCCCCTTTTACACACTTCTTCCATAAATCTCCCTCTTGCACAACATTACATATTAATCAATTAATTAGTGTGCAGAGTGAATTCATGTGAAAAACAAGAACATTTGTCGAGTTCTTAATAGAATTTACTGTATTAACTTTTTCGTTACTGGCCAATATTTTACTTTGACTAAATTCTCCTATTCATTTAAAATGCTTAACAAAGTAGAACCAATGAATCTTGGTATTTACGGTTCCCGAGTACTATGTACATTTAATATATCACATTTGTGAATTAAATACTTATTATCCATTGTTAAATGAAGTGTCCTTTTAATATGTGTGAGGAATAAGTGTTGTGAAAGCGAATGAGTGTGTAGAGCAAGGAACACAAACTTTCTTTTGTAATGTTTTGTACCTTTGCATCCATCTTATTCTTATTTTCCATTGGAGGTGTACATAAGCATCACACTCAAATATTATCTTGTGCTTATTTTTCATCATGGTTCCCTGCCACACTTAGAATATCATTTTTTTTTTAAGAAACAGGTATCAGATTCATTATATAAATTGGAAAAGGGCCAAGTCCCCGTACAAAATTCAAGAGTGTGCTCTCTACAAATTTCATCGACTTACAATGAAATGGGACCTTCTTTCTACCAAACTTATTTACATAGAGTCTTTGAACATAAATACAACTGTAAACTCTCCAAAAAACACCATTATATTCTATACATCAACATAACATATATATAATATTAAAATGAAAATCTTTCAGCTACTACCATGATCGATTTCTCCTCCTACAGGTTCATCCACTGTCATTGTCCAATCCTTTTTCTCATCCTCTCCAACATCCAGGACTTGCTCAGTTGTAGCAACCTCAACACCAACAACGTTGAAGACCATGGCTTCCCCAACCCTGAATACTTCCTTTAGAACCCTGACTGTAGAATTTTCCACTTTTATTTCAAGGTTTTCAACCTTCTATTGCACACTCAACACATCCATTTTCTTCTACAACAATTCCATATCTTTTCCCAATCTTGATAACTGAGCATAGAGAACTGCCATATTTTCATTTATTTCCTTAACAATTTCCTTTATAACTTGTTTACACAAATTATCTACCAAACTCTCGATGCTTCCACCACTGTCATCAGCAAAGCCTAAGCCTCCATCACTACCGTTACTTGCAGAGGCCATCTACATAGCAATCCGGCTCAAGACAATAAATATCCTTTGATTAACTGACTGCATCCAGCTACAATATATAATAGCCTGTTGAACCCCAACATTCCTCTTGGTTATATCCTTCATAAATGCTAGGAGATTCAGAGTCTTGTGAAGGAAACTTCCCTCCATTTCCTCCACCACCAAAAATAACCAGGAACGTTTTGCAATGGTACCAACTTCCCTTGCAGGTATAATTATATTGCGACTCTTGGTGAGTAACTAAGACCTCGACGCCTGCCTTTCCTCGTACATGAACTGCATACCAATGCTACCACACATGTGCCTTAACTCGATACCTACTATCCCAACATCCAAAGGACTGCAGAGGATTGTTGGGGAGCTAACCATCTTAACTATTGACTTAATTCTCTGAAGACCCATTCCCTAGTAGTACAAGGCCAACCTGGTGCTACAGTTCAAAGAATATGACATGTGATTACATCTTGATTGATACTTAAACTACCTTGTTCCAGTACCACCCCGACGTTGGCTTGACTATCTACCAAGTGGTTATTGATCCGCAACACATGGAGAAAATCTACCTTTTCAAAAAAAATTAATAAGTAAATAATCCTGACCATGATTGAGGAGGTTTCATCTTCGAGAAGGTTGACATTCTCAAGGAGCTTCATACATTTTTGTATAATCATCATGGAGTCACCAACTATAGATAATATTTTGATACCATTAGCCAAAATAATATTCAGACCCTACCAAAGAGAGAGGGCTTCCTCTTGATTATTTTTCGTGGTGCCAAGTCCCCATGCGAACTTTATTTCTATTTTTTCTTCAAGGTTAACAATTACTCCTCACACTCCATCCTCTTCGGGGTTACCTTATGAAGCTCCATCAAAATACAGTTGGTTGTTCCATACCTTCCTTTTCCATTCAGTAAATGCATCCCCTTTCAATCTAATACAGAAGGACAGAGGACCATAAGACTTTGAAAGAGGCTCTTTGAGGTTGGAATTGGAGATCACGAGCCAATATTTTTTAGTTCTAGACAACTCTTTCATATCTGAAGCATCGAAACCCCTGAAGAAATGACCTCAAAGAGTAGCATCATTCCTTTGATTGTTGTAGTTTCAGAATTATGGAGTTGGTTTTGAAAATAAGCTTGATTACGACATAGCCATATCAACCAAAACACATACTTAGGAATTTCCATCCAAAAATGTCTTAACAAGGAGTTTGGGGAATAAGGAGATTTATGTTTCCAATGAATAAACATGTCACTCCAGTCATCTTTCATTTGGGGGGCGGAAGCCAAAGTGATAAGGCATAGTTCTAGGCACCCACAGTAAAGTAACAATGGCAACATACATTCTTGATGGTTTCCTCCACGTTACCACATAGCACACAACGCGTGGGACCGCTAATTTTTCTCTTCTTTAAATTTTATGTTGTAAGGATTTTCTCATGGACCAATTCCAAGCAGAACATGTTAATCTTAGGTAGTCCATTGTTGGGTACTAAGTTGCTCCTAAAGAATCAGCTTAATCCTCTATCCATTAATTTATCAACCTGGGATTTGTCTTTTTGTTACAAGGTTGTCGGCACAGTCTATGCAGGGATAGTGCTTTAAATTACTGGGGCATATGTAAGACTAATATAAAGAAAAGGCTATGAAGGAATACTTTCATAAAATACTAGGTCTTATCAAGCTATAAACAAGAATAAATCGCTATGCAGAAATCATAGAACTGTTTAGCTATTTCTTTGGAAAAAGATATTAAATTCCACCAAACCAACAATCCTCATTACAATGTGAAATTTCAGAATAATGTATAACGCTCTTCAAAGGAAATTCACTCTTAATCACTAATTACTATAATCACTCATAAATGCTAACAGTAAAGCATGGTAATGGAAATTCACTCAGTTACAAAGTAAATCTAAAGATGCACACAACTGAATAATAAAATCTGAGAACTCATCCAATGAAATAGTAAATTTGAGCATTCATGCAACTGAATCGTAAGTCTAAAGATTCACACAGTTGAATAGTAAATCTAAGAATTCACACAGGGAACAACAAGTCATTCAAGTGAAAAGTAATAAAAGGTAATAATACAAGGAAGACAACGATCATTCTAGTGACTGGGCCCACGGTCTCCGGAAGTAACTATCTTAGAGAAAATTCAATATACTAGATTAAAGTTGAACCATCTAAACTTTCATTGATATCAAAATGAATTACAAAAGGTATATAAAAATTTAAGGCAGTTTTGTTGTTCAATCACCTTTTACAGTCGGTGAGAATAATCAAAATCATCTCTGGTTTACTGAAGTTTAATTGCATTTATATATTACAATGTATTTCTAATGTTGGAATAGTAAAGCTATCCTGAGAATCGGAAGATTCTCAGGATTTCTTATTTAAACTATAAAATCTCCGAGATAACAGATTGTATCCTCTCCTTGACTATCCCGTGCACATAGGCATGAATCCTTAATCAACATGCCACGATTAGCCCAATGGTTCTTCCATAACTTGGTTCCTCTTCAGCAATTCAAGGGAACAACAATCGTCCATCAAATATCTCATGTACATAAATTAACCCAAATTGTGAATTTATGATATCTTAAGTATTCAAATTAACTCATTAACAAGGTAGAATACTAAGATGTTATTAACTACTTTCTAGAGCTTCTATCTCTCAAATTATTATAAATTGAACTTAAAGAACTTGAAAAACGAATCATTAATTGAAGAAACAAAGGGAAGAAGCATACCAATTCCACGACCCAACATCACTCCCCAACTTACCTTTTTTCATGTCCTCATGCAAAGAGATGATTAACATGTAGGAGTGTTAAAGAGTAGGTTGGGTAGGGTTGTTCACCATAATGCCAAAACCCATTTCTCTTTTGGATTTCCCTGAAGGCTCTAGTCTTATCTTCCTTGGAGAGTTCATATTCAGGTTTGTAGTCATTTGGAGGGTACGATATGATGGAGCATTTATACTTTCATCCAATCCATTTAGGTCCTTCAACTAGGACCAAATGAGCATACTCTCGCATTCTACTTGTCGTCGCTTGAAAATTTATGTAGTTAAATGGTTCCCTGTTTTTTACCTCGTTGGTGGACATCTTCCACCTCTATTTAGTGGCTCAGAGGGCTTCTACTTTTATTTCCTCAAAATATTCCAATCCAACCTAGAGAACATCATTATGAACAAGTGCAAGAACAGGGACAACACCATATTGTTCCATAAACTTTTTATGCTTGATGAGTGTGCACAAAGGGATTTTTGGTTCACCCCTAACCTAGAGGTCAAGACCATTCTCCCTTCTTTGGAATGTGTCATGAGATTTTGACCATCTAATTTGATTCCTGTCAAAAATAGATAAAGGCCTGGAATTGCACATTGCCAATAAAGGGGCTAGGGTTTTCATCCCTCTAGTCCTCTAAGAAGAAATTATGCATGTACAGTTCGCATAAAAAGTATTTTACATGATCATATTGTTGTTGAAAAGATTTAATAAAATCAGAGACAATATTAAATTCGAAGGGTTTTCCAGACTGAACAACTTTAACTTTAAGCAGTAGATATCGCTCAAGTAAGAACAGAGCATAATTCTTGGCTAGAGACCTACAAGAAAAAGCATCAGAGTAAATGGAGCAAACCTCCTTGGTTTGTTCCAAGGATTTCTCAAGTTGGCCCTGCACCATTTTTGTCTTTTTCTTTGTTTCCCTGAGTTTAGCATAGGTCTCATCCTCAGTGATGGACAATGCTTTAAAATTTTGTAATAAATCCTGGTGCTCCTTTCAGGGCACCACTTCTCCTCGGTATCATCTCAGGGTCTGTTGTTGTTCCTCCAATCTTTTATTCAACACCTGGATGGTGGAATCCATAATCAATGGGGTGTAAGGAGGTATAGTTTCTATCTAAGTGGTCCTATTAATGGAAACCAATGATTATGTTTGACTGGCTGCCTCAACTGTCATCACATCAGAACCCAAATCATTATGTGTTTCTATAGTAACTGTGAGGGCCTCCTCTATCTGGGTTTCTATAGTAACAGTGAGGGTCACCTTTGTTTTGGTTTTTGTAGAGGCAAGAAAATTCTCAGTTTGGACTTTAGCCGTCTGAGTTTCTTGCCTTCTCTTGTAATTTCTTTTGTTGTTCCTTAGCCAGCTTCTAAGCTGCTTCACTTTCCTTTGCAGTTTTTGATTTTCTTTCCTCAACAACCTTATCTCATGGTTGGTTATCCTTCATGTACTTCCAACAGGGTTTTTAGTTTGTACAATTGAAGTGGAAGGGACGACAACAATAGTTTCAAGCTCCTCAATTGTGACTTTTTTGACTGTAGGAATAATTACAAGGCTTATAGGGCCCTTATCAGACTGAAGCATGTCAATAAGGTCGTCACTCGTCTTTTGATGCTCAGGAGATGGCATAACTGTTTCTTCAGAAGGGGAGCCAAGTTCCATAACAGTTGCAATAGATTATCCCGACTGTTCTTGGGAAGAAGGGTTCCTAGGATCCTCTGAGGATTGAAACACAACAGTAGCATTCGAATTGGAAGGGGAAACCATAAAATTGAGCATATGAGTTTGTTCAGGCCGAAATTCTGAGCAACCGGCATCTTCATCAAGATTGAAAAAGGTTCCCATGTTTTCCAGTACTTGGGATATTTCCTCCTCATGAATTTGAGGTGAATTGTCTTGATGTGTTCCCTGAACATCAGGAGACTTTTGGGATACATTTTCCTCTAATGAATGTTCACTATAATTTGTGGGATTTCTTGTTTTAATTAATCTAGCTAACCTTCTATGTTTAGCAGGTAGGGAGACTAGAAGAGATGTTATTCTCTTCTCAGCCCTGGTCATTTTTTGTGAGACTGAAGTCTGGGCTTGTTCCTGCATGACCCTCTCAGCTTCTAGTTGCTCAGATTCTGTAATGAGTGTTTCAGTTTGGGATGGAGGCTCATTATTTCCCACAAAATCATTCCAGGTCAACTGGGCTTGGTTTAATTCCCTGATGACTATCAACTTTATGAGGCAATGATGACTGACTACCGAATTCTGGTCTTTAGCTTTACCAACTCTAACAAAAATCTCGTGCAAGAGAGAATTTAAAAAGAAGGGTAAATTTATAGTTACCTTCTACTTTAATACTGCCAACAGCTTCAGGTAACCTCTGATAACCTTTTCCTTTTCAAACCAACACTTCGTCAAGATCCTTGAACAACATAATTGAGCTTTACAGCCTAGTATGTTTATCTATCCACTTCTCACCTTCCATGGGGAGGCCTATAGCTTCTGCCAAGACTGCTTCGTTAAATCTACACAACATAATATACTAGAAAGTATAAGATTCTTCTTTAAAAATGTGCGCAACATAACATACTTGAAGTTATAAGATGTGATATATATAAAATTTTAAATTATTTTCATTTTCATATAAAACAAGTAATTTTGTCTCTTATAGTTTTGTTTTAACAATGTATTAAAATTTTTAAAATAAATTAACTACTCAAATTAACTATATAACCCTTAACCATTCTTATTACCCTTCCCTTAGCGTTTTATCTGTGATGCCTTCACATTTGATCCCCTGATGCATTAAAGAAATATAGACTCTTATTCTGTAAATGACCAAAATAGCGCACACAGACTACTTTTTCATTATCAGAAAATGTAGTGCTATTTATTTTTATATTGGAATTTCATGATTTCTTAGTTATGCAAAAAGCACGCTTGACCGGGTACGAATTTCAAATTTGAAGGACCCTTCAAATTTGATAAATTTTTTTTCTTTTTAACTCTAATGCTTGTTTTTATCATTTTATTATATTTCTATCAATCATGTAAGGCACACGATATTGGATACCAAATAAAATATATATTAATTGATCTCAATCAATGATGTATAATATGTACATATTAATACATAAAAGAAACAAATGAATTAGTTCCCAAGAGTTCTTGGACTCCAGTAACTACCGAAATTGACCCAAGGTTAATCCCGATGATTAGATGTCCAACATTCCCCCCTTAATCCAAAGGGATGTACCAAAGTCCAAGAATGAGAACTCAAAATGCAAAAATGAATCTTAGCCAAGAGCTAAATGTCTCTCAGAAAATGGTTTTTAAGGATGACCACAAACCAATATGGGAGAAATAAAAGTCTCAACCAACACCAACTCTGGAACCTTCATAGCGGTTCTCAGAACAACCAAAAATGTGGTTTTAAAGTGACCACAAACTCTAGAACTATCACAACAGTTCCTTGAACAATTCCAAACATGGAAGTGCTCAATCAACCCAGTCAACTCAAATCCGATTCAGGCTTTCTCGACGTCTCGAACTCGAACCTGTAGAATACCATGAACAATTACCCCCTTGTCGGATACAAGGTGAGAAGTACTCTTCATCACTGCAAGGCTGGTCATCACTCTCGAACATATCCTTAGGTAGACCCTGTAAATCTTCTTGGTTGTGTTCGTTTAATCCCAAGAAGCAATCCATCCGAAATTTACCTTCTCTCTTGTAGTAGTCTTGTTTTTGGAACATCTATTTGTATGGTAATTTCACTTTCCACAATTCTCACCTGGGTGAAGATCGAAACACTAATCTTTCACATGTCCAACTCTGTTACACTATTGGCATGTATCAACTTGTTCTGGAACAACACCGTCCAGAAATCCAACACTTCAAAATTATATAGGTTTAGCAAAATCTGGAATGTGAAAAGATACATCCATAATATCCTTGTTGTAACCCAAACCAATTCTGTGTTTATTTTGTGTAATCTCTTCCCATGGTCTTACAAAAGTTTTGGTAATGGCAAGCTTCACATTTGTATGCAAATGACTCTCGCATACACTTTCCTAAACATGACTTTCCATTGCACCCAAATTCGTGTTTTAAATCACTTCATTACTCTGATCATTCTGATGAGCACGCTCAAAAAAATAGTTATTTTGAAGAAGAATAGGTTCAAAATTCTTCTTTTGTAGTTCTTCTCACCGAAACTAGGAATCTAGCTCCAAGAATTCAATTTTACTTTTAGCATTTTTCAAACATGACTAAATATCAGAGAGCGTGTCCTTGCTGACTTGGACACTGTTATGAACATTTGATGACAATAAACTGCTTAAGAACTCTAACAAATCATCTAATTATGCCATTTTCTCCAGCAATGAACTTTAAAGGCGGTGTCGGCTACCACCAAAAATGCACCCAAAACATACCAATTTAAAATGATTTAACCGAGTGCCAGGTTCAACCGAAAATGCACCCATTTACAATGAAAAATCAAGAATAAAGAGATGAATAATTCTATATGGCTGCAACTACACAATTAGGAACTTTTATCTTTCCTCCATTCAATGAACACCATGAAAAATCAAGTTTGTTGTGAGTTATATCCAATATGCATGAGTTTCAAATTTATCAAATAGTGGCATGCTCAGGGTCACCAACCCATGGAAACCGAAATCATGTTCAAAACCTCCAAAATACCGAAGTCATGTTCACAACCTCAAAAAAAAATATCTCCTAAAATTATCTTTACAAGGTTTGAACTAATGACCTCTAATATACCATCTAACTATATGATATTTTCTAACCATAATGTCAGAACTTTTTCGATTTTATTATTTGTAAATTCTGTGATTTAACCAAGTTAAAGTGAATGCCCAATAAAAATCAAAAACTGATGTGTGTAACATGGAGGAAAATAGTAGCTTTGAAGAGGGGCATAGTAGCTTTGAAGAGTACCACCTCTCTGTCATCCAACACTACTTCAGTGCACAAAAAACCTCAATTGGTTCTCAAATCTTCAAGAGCCTCCAACACATGAACAACAGGATCTTTAATTTCTTTAAACTAGAAATGACTAAATAATTAGGCATTTCACTTCAACTCCTTGTTGAATCCCTTTTTGGTCACACCTTTCTTCCATACTCATTCACAGCGAGGGCTATCTATGTAAATTTTATATTGATTGTTTGGCACCAAACTCGTGCAACAAGTCTGTCTTCTCAAATATGTCCAGTAATTTCAAATATTGCACGCAACATTGTCAAGCTCGGATCCTACATCACAAAAGGTCAACCCATGGTAATTCAATGACCTTTCCATTGTTGCATCATTCAACTTCACTCACCAGACATCAATGCTCAAACAATATTGATTTTTCTGACATTTGATTCTGATCCCGGTGGATATTGGTGGCCACCCATTCCACCTAGACCCCCTAGTGAGTTTCATTTGTTTCCTTGTTCATTTTAGCATTTACTATTTTTAGCAGTTTTTTGGGTCCTAAACTTTCAGAGAAGTTTTAACCTTGTAAATGGGGTTTTTTGGGGTCTGCGGCATCCCGTAGTCATAGGTAGGTGCATGCAGCAAATATGTAACACTCGGCGAGACCTTTCCAACAAGGTATCATACATGCCAAACAGAGATAATATGAGCAAGTTACGACCTCGGGAAGTTGGCTACCCAACTAACCCCAACAGGGCCCACAAAATCTTGGTGTTACATCTCCTAGGGTTAGGATTTTGTCATGTTTTTCAATAATAAATAGTCCCTTGAGCCTCATTGTAACACATTTGAAAGGCATGTAGCCACCACATCTCTTCTCAGAGATAAGCTACCATCGCCCAAGCTATCTTATTTCCATTCTGTTTGTAAGCATAGGTCAATATTTTCTATTAATGAAATGAAGTGTTTTTTTGTTGCATCTTTGTATTTATGATTATATTTGTAAGTTGTTGCATTCCTTTTTATGTTTGGATCAGTGGTATCAGAGCGGTCTGCTCTTTCTCTATTTTTCTTTGCATGTCCCCAACAAGGTCAAGGTATAAGGAGTTCGGGATTGATCTAGTTGAACCATTGTAAGATCAGCCTCGCAAAACTTGAAAACCTTCCATAGTGGAAGAAAAGAAAGACGAGGAAGCAGGAGATTCTTTCAAAATGTTTCTTGAGGAAGCCCTCAAGAGAAAGAGGGACACAATGATGGATAACTTTGCCCAGATCCTTCGACGACTACCCATAGGCGATGCATCTTCATCCAATAGCCACTCTGGAGGCACCAGTCCCTTTAAGGTACAAGTTAACTTATTCGCTATAGATACATGGTTAAATATGTTGGAAGGATATTTTTCAGTTCATGACTTTTCCAATCGGGAAAATATTACTTTTGCACTTCTCAAAGCCACCTCGCATGTTAAGGATGGGTGGGGAACCTACTCTGAACAAATGGACGAGAATGAACCCTCGTTGTTTTTAGCTGCATCCACTTGGAATTCTTTCTGAGACTCCATTATGGAGCAATATTACCCTGTCGGGAGCTATGAAGACAAATACATAAACTGGACCACGCTACGACAAGGAAGGGACCAAGATATGTCAGAGTTAACAAATATTTTCCATACGCTTCGCACAAAGCTGAGTATCAAGGATATTGAGCACCATTTGGTGCTCAAGTACCGTGACTATCTACATAAGTACATCCAGGATGACATGGAGTTCTTGGATATTTCATTGCTCAACACGGCATATCAGTACGTTGTCAAGATTGAGCAGAAGTTTAAATAGAAGAAGCTAGAGTTTGGATATGCAAATCCAAAGAAAGGAAAAGGCGCCCCCAAAACCATAGAATAGAGGACCAAGCCAAGGCAGGGCTACCCAAGATAGCCTACCAAAGCTGAAAGTAAAGAACAACACCATGAAGATGAATAAGGACACAAGAAAATGGTGTGAGTTTCATAAGAGCTCCACTCACAATGCAAGTGAGTGTCGGGCCAAGCAATCGTTGGTGGCTGAGATCAAGGCTTCCGAATCAGATGTAGGTTCTGACTCTGAATCAGAACCTGATAAGGGAACTAACAAAGGGAAGAATATCATTGATGTTGAGCCCAGTGCCACCATGGTCACCACCAAGATACAAAACATTGAGCTTGAAGATCCAGAGGAGAGGGAACACCTCTTCCACTCACAAATGTGGTTGAAGGGTTCTCTGCTGCGGTTCATTGTTGATAGCGGGAGCCAAAAGAACCTCATTTCAATAGAGGTCATGAAGAAAATGGGCCTAAAGACTACAACACATCCACAGCCGTACGCCATCGATTGGCTTCCCCAAGGATGAGAGCTTCACATCAGCCAACAATGCCGCCTTCCCTACGACATCAAGCCTTTCACGGATGAGGTATTGTGTGACATTTCTCCTCTTGAAATTTGTGATGTATTGTTAGGACAACCATACTTGTGGAAGCGATATATTGTATATGAGTCTAGACCTTGCTCTGTGATTATTACTTTGGCTAATAAGTTGTACAGGATACCAGAGGTAGCCCTACCTACCGCCATCTCTTTGATCACTGCAAAGAAATGTAGTAAGATCATTTCCCAGAACATGAATTTTTTTTCCCTTATGACTCGCCCCCAGAGAAAGAAGGCAGTTGTGGCCATGACTTCCAGGTCGGGCTCATCTACACAACAACAATAGATGGACAAGGTCGTGGAGGAGTAGAGGGATATTTACACCTCACCTACAAGGGTACCTCTGCATTGTTAGGTCAAGCACTCCATCTATCTAACCCCAGGCGTGCTGCTGCCCAATGGACCAATATATTGACTCTCTGTTCTAGAGAATGATGAGATCAAGAGGTAGATTCAGGAACTATTACAGAAAGGGCACATCAGGCCAATCTCATCAACTTGTGGAAGACCAATTGTATTGGTAGAGAAGAAGGATGGGACCTGGAGGCTCTGTATTCATTATCAGGCGTTGAACAAGATCACTGTCTGGAATAGGTACCCAATCCTGCAAATTGATGACCTTATATACCAACTCAAAGGGGCCAAATATTTCAGCAAGATTGACTTGAAGTCAGGTTATCACCAGGTGCCTATCGAACCCTCTAATGTGTGGAACACCGCCTTCAAATCCAAGGATAGTATTTTCGAATGGTTGGTCATGTCATTTGAATTGACGAATGCCCTTGAAACCTTCTTGAGACTGATGGACGACATCTTGTGACCCTTCACCAATGCATTCGTGGTGGTGTATTTAGATAACATCTTGATCTTCAACCAGAATTGGGAAAAGCACCTCCACCATATTCGATAGGTCCTTCAAATCCTGTGACAACACAAGTTGTGTGCTAAATTAGAGAAATGCACCTTTGGCCTGACCCAGGTTCAATATCTGGGATACATCATTGATGCACAGGGTGTACATGTGGACCCATCCAAGATAGAAGATATTCGGGATTGGCTAGCCCCAATGACTCTAACAGAGCTTCGCAACATTTTGGTTCTTGCCAATTTCTACTGTAGGTTCGTGTTCGGGTTATCTCATATCACTTAGCCTTTAAGTCAAGTCACCAAGGGCAGAGAAAAAGAAAAAAAAAATCAGTCAGAAACCCAACAAAAAGCATTCTTCGAGTTGAAGAATCACTTCTATTTTGCACCAGTTCTTGCATTACCAGACCTGCATAAACCATATGAGATTGAGATAAATGCTTCTGACTATGCTATCAGTGTGGTTCTTACTTAGCATGGGCATCTAGTGGCTTACCACAGTGAGACACTTTCAGACACAGTGCGAAATTACCCCACTTGTGAGAAAGAAATGTATTCCATTGTGCAGGCCTACCGTAAATGGAAGCATTACATTCTGAGGAAGGAAACAATCATCCACACAAACCATCGACCTCTACAATTCATACAGACACAAAGGAAGTTGTAGAACGATCACCATCAGAAATAGTCCACCTATCTGTAACAGTTCCATTTGAACATTAAGTATAAGAAAGGCAACACCAATAACTTCATTGATTGCCTCAGCCAACCACCATTCATAGCGTTGATCACTGTGCTCAACTCCTATGGGCACAAGACATCAGGGTGGCCGCATCTTTACAAGATTGATCCAGAATTCTGTAGCATATACCAAACACTCCTCGAAGGGAAGCAAGTTCAAATTTTTACTTTTAGGATGCACTATTATGCCACCTGGGACACATCTATGTTCCTTCAAGTGAGCGTGCCAAGATGATTTTGGAGGTGCACTACAGTTGGGTCGCTAGACATTTCAGAGTAGAGAAAACAGTGGTGGTATTGCAAAAGTATTTTTATTGGCTGAAACTTCGTCATGGTGTTGGGAAGTACATTAGATCCTCCACCACCTATGCCATTGCAAAACCAACCATCAAGATGCAAGGCTTGTATACTCCTCTACCTACTCCTAGCTGTCCTTGGGAGTCTCTCTCCATGGATTACATTTTGGGTCTTCCTTCTACTAAGCACAACAACGATTACGTTTTCTTGGTTTTCAACAGATTCTCTAAGATGGCCATCATGGAGGTCTGCAAGAAGAGTATCAAAGCAAAGGCCCTTTCTAAGATCTTCTTTGAGCGAGTGTCGGTACACTTTAGGATCCCACAGTCCATTGTCTCAGATCAGGACAGTAGATTCCTAAGTGCATTTTAGTCAAGTCTCTAGTCGATGCTGTATACAAAACTTACTATGTCCACGACTTTCCATCCCCAAACGGATGACCAAACAAAGGTTGTCAATAGGATGATCCTACACATTCTACACATGTACAACTCAAAACATCCACGCACGTAGGATGAAAGTCTCCTCTGTGTCTAACATAGCTACAATAGAGCTCTCCACAGCTCAACAGACCATAGCCCCTTTCAGGTAGGGCTGGGATTTCGACAATTATGCCCCATTGATGTGGTCATACCATTTGCAGCCACTCAAGTAGATTCATCTCACATTCAGTCCGACCCTGAAAGGGCTAACAACTTCATTGATTGCATTCAACATATCCACCAATAGGTCCATGATATATTGTACAAAGCTAATGCTAAGTACAATCAGCGCCATGATCAACATCGAGTGTTACACAAGTTCTAGGTGGGCGACAAAGTTTGGCTACATTTGTAGAAAGAATGCCTTGTTGGACCCCACCGCAAGCGTCGCCCACTCTGATATGGGCCATACGCCATCCCTAAGGTCATCGGTGATAATACCTTCGAGCTCAGCATCCCACGGTTCCTTGGTTTCCACCCAGTGTTCAATGTAGGTCGCCTTCTGCCATACCTTCCACCATTGTTGGACACAGCTGACATTGCAAAACAACTCACACCAACAGAGATCAACCCAGACTACATGGAACAGGCCACAACTTATTAGATCATGAACACATGGATCAAGAACATTCGACAATAGAGGATATAGTTATATCGATTTGTTAAAGCAGGCCAACTCCTTCACCAGGGAAAGTGGTTCACCAAGGACCAGGTTCAACAGAAATTTCCTCACCTCATGGAGGCTTTGCACACAATGGGGGCCATTTCTTCTGAAGGGGGTAGGAATGATCCAGGTGGGTATTGGTAGCTACCCATTCCACCTAGACCCCCTAGTCAATTTCATCCATTTCCTTGTTCATTTCAACATTTACTATTTTTAGCAGTTTTTTGGGTCCTAAACTTTTGGAGTGGTTTTGACCTCTTAAACGACGTATTTTTGGGGTCCGCGGCAGGCCAATTTCCATAGGTAGGGGCCTGTGGCGAAAGCTGTAGTACTCGATGAGACCTTTTCAACAAGGTATCGTATACGCCAAATGGAGATAATATGACCAAGTTACGACCCCGGGAAGTTGCCTACCCAACTAACCCCAACGGGTCCCACAAACTCTTGGTGTTGCATCTCGTGGGGTTAGGGTTTTGGTTGTTTGGGGTTTTCTCATGTTTTCCAATAATAAATAGGCCCTTGAGCTTCATTATAACACAGTTCAGAGGCATGTATCCACCACATCTCCTCTTAGAGATAAGCTACCATCCCCCGAGGTGGCTTATTTCCATTCTGTTTGTAAGCATAGTTGAGTATTTTCTATTAATGAAATGAAGTGCTTTTCTACTGCGTCTTTGTGTTTATGATTATATCTGTAAGTTGTTGCATTCCTATTTAAGTTCAGATCATATTCACACGCATCCGAATAGTATCTATATGCTTAGTTGTTATCCGCAAATTTCGTCCCTTAGTTCTGACCAGTAACACTTTTGATGACTCTTCTGTTTCAGTGGTTGTTGAATATCAAGTTTGAAGGTATCGCTGACATCGAGCTTATCGTTACAACAATTGAATTGATTATTTCAAAAAAAAGAGAAAATGCTTTATCTCTCTCCGACCCGTGTTGTCCATTCCACAAATAACTTCTCACCATCTCTCATAAAATATATATATATATATATCTATCTCCACATTCCGGCAACACAAAAAGCACAAAATTACAAATATATGCGGTTTGCAGAGGCTATAAAAATATGCTAATAGACATAATCCACGTTAATTGTATTTCAGTAAAAAAAAATTTTTTTTACATACAATGTTTTTAGAACATTTAAGAAAAATTGAGCGAGAGAAACCCCTTACAGATAAATTGCTTTCAAACTGACATATGCTTCCACTGTATTTCCTTCACAATTCTACGTTGCTGTAATAGGCACCACTATTTTAATGGTAATCAAGACCTGTCAAGACCCCTTTTGTAAGGACCTGCAGTCCGTGCAACGAGTAGGGTGACTCCACCGTGTGAAGGACATGCAAAATATGAAGTGAACGACCAAGAGACGAGTTTATATGATGTTGGGTGAGTTTAGAGGGCGGTCCCACGAGTTGGGCGGGCGGACCCTCCACTCAGGCAAAGGCAACATGTTGAACAAGTCGGCTTAGGAACTGGGCGTAGGTTGGCCGGGTGACATGACCCGCCACCCGCCCGTATATATTGGTGGAGCGTTTGAGGAGACGAGCCATCATCATTCGGCCAACACGAGTTCGAACAAGGAGTTCTACGGTGCGTGGATAAGCCCGCACGACGGGACGAACTTGGGTGAAAAAATCGTTCAGAAAAGTTGGGTAAAAAACTCGGGTGAGAAACTCGGGCAAAAAACTCGTGTAGGAAACTCGTGCAGAAAACTCGGGCGAGGGCGAACTCGGGTGAGGTCGTCGTTCAGAAAACTTAGGCGAGGTTGTCAGGCAGAAAACTCGGGCGAGGTCGTCGGCAGAAAACTCGGGCAAGGTCGTTGGGCAGAAAACTCGGGTGAGTTGTTCGGGCGACCCGGGCGAGGTTGTCGGGTGACCCAGGTGAGGTCATTTGGGCGAGCCAGGTGAGGTCGTCGGGCGACCGGGGTGAAGACATTCGGGCGAACCAGGTGAGGTCGTCAGGCGACCCAGATGAAGTCGTGTGGCGACTCAGGTTAACGAGTTCGGGTGGACGAGTTGGGTGAACAAGTGGATGTGCAGACAAGTGGCCGGGCGAGGGCGCGCCGTGCATGTCGAAATGAAGGATCGTACGAATGGGTGACCCGGGTAGGGCGCGTCGTGCATGACGAAACGGTGGAAACCGTGAAGTGTTGGGGTTGTGAACAGAGTTGTGACTCGTGCGAAGGCGCCCGTGTGTGGCAACTTGGTTACGATGAGGCACACCCAAGTTGGGCAAACAACACGATCGTGCGATGAGGTGAACGAAGGGTTGGTGAGTCGTGCAGCGACCGTGTGAAGGCGCCGACGAGCTGGGAAACCGAGTTTGCCGAAAGTTGGAAATTTGGCTAAGTGTAAATTTAGGGTTTCCCAAGATTTAACTTTGTAAAAGTGGAAAATTATATATATTGTTCAGGCAGACTCATATTGCAGAGAGTTGCCCCTCCCTTTATACTGTTGTGCAATTGTATATGTGTTAATTGCTGTTGATGATGAATATGTATGGGTTTTCATCTGTATAAAGGCTAATAATAATACTTGGTAGTTAAAATAAACTAAGTATTAAATTTTTAGGCGTAGTACATGAACATAAGTATGGGTGAAAAGAAATTGTTCGTTGGTGCCGCACCTCGCTATAACTGGTTGAAAGACTACCACAGATGTGGGGGCGTGACAGTTGGTATTAGTGCTGATGATCAGGAAGCTGGTCGGGTTGACGATGAAGTGCTGATCCTACTGCACTATCGTGACAGTTGGTATCGAAGCTAGTGAACTTAATCAAGGCGCTGATTTTACGAAGACCGAAGACTTGGCAGGAAGTTCAAGTTTTGCAGGTGATAGTTGGAACATCAGGGTGATTTAGCTGAATGGTGACACAGGTTTAGCAGAGGTGAAGCTTAGTGCTTGGGCCAAGCTAAACGAAAAGGCATGGCAAGTTTGGAAGAATGCGAAGGGAAGCTCTTGCTTACCTTATACAGGTTGAAGCGGATGAAAGAGGAGAACCCCTGGATTGGAGATAAGCTTGAAGTCTTGGAAAAGAATGTTGAAGATGAACTTCTTCAAATTGGTTGGATAATGGAGCAGGATGAAGTTGTAGATTGTGCTAACAAGGAAGAGGAAGCCATGATAGTTGAGGATGTTGCAGACATGACAACGATGGAGGATGAACTTGAGATTGATCAAGTTGGACCAGGATCGTGCCGTTTGCAGACATGGATGGATGAGGATACTCACATGGAGGAGCCTCATGATGATGATATAATTACTATTGATACTTGTGTTTCACTTGAGCATTTGGTAGATCAACCATATGTAGGGAAGGGCAAAATCAGTTTGCCGATGCAAGGGAGCATCTTACCATGGATGTCTACGATGAGACCTTGTATGGAGAAGCAAGGATTGTTCACTGTTGTAGGACTTGTTGGGGTTGTTTGTGACCTTATGGTAGAAGGTGCAAAGGCCCGTGACAAGGGAGGAACATGATAATCATTGCGGATGAATGGGTCATGCTTTAGCCACATGGAGAATTGGCTAAGTGTCCAGCATGACTCATGGACATATTGGAGAAGGGCACACACTTGAGTTGCTTGGGTGGACTTCTCATGGCCAAGACCAAGAGCAAGTCTTGGTGGAACCTTTAGTGGGGGAGCTATGATGGAAGGGACTCGTGATGATGTTCATATAGTTGGGTGACCGAGTTCACTAGATCGAAGATTGCAGACTTGGATAGGGATGACCGATTGTTGTGATGGGTCTACTTAGTTGGACTACATGGGCAACTTAGTCATGGACATCAGGTTGGAGACATGGAGCATGGCAGTCTCATGCAGGGACATTATGCGGAGCACTTGTAGAAGTGCCACCTATGGGCATCCAATGAGGAGTGCCAAGGCAAGGATGTTGTGTAGGTATATTTTTTGGTGTGACATGGAGATGTTTTATGTATGAGCCGATGGAGAGGTTGTGCACTCTTGTACAACAAGGCCATGGACTTGGATAAAATTGTGAGAAAACTATGGAGCATTCTTACTACATGGAGAGCTGAGGCATCCTGCAAAGACCTTTGGGCCGAGACTTGTATGCTTGCTAGAGTGTTGGTTGGAGATGACTCATGGAGCTCATGATGACATGAGATTGTTGTGGCTTTTGGGACTTCATATATGGTGGACTTGGAGGATTTGATGCATTGAGGAGCTAAGGTAAGAGATTTTGATGTAGGATGGGGTGCATACTTTCGAGTACATGTATGGGTGTGGCTTGAAAGAGTGACTTGATGTGGAGGATCGATATGAGACACTTTGGAGTGATGGAGTTACAACGATGATGATGCCTTGGTGGCAACACTTGGGCATGGGTTGAGCTGAGACTTAACCACTTTTGACACATGGGAGCTGATTGATCTATGATCATGGGCAGCACATGGATAGATGAGACAGGTGTATACTTGTTTCTATGGAAGACTTGAGTTTCTATGGAAGACTTGAGGGATAGCACACACATATATGATGGAGGTTGCTTCATGGACCTGGATGTGGCACATTGAGAGTCGAGTTTGATGAGATGATATCTTCACTTTGAGGAGATGGATGTTTTGCAGATGGATGATGTTGGGATAGATGCGGCTGATTTCATGCAGCACATTGACACCAAACATCATGGAAAACATGTTGCAGATGAGATGGAGACTACTTCATGGACCTGGGCATGGCTTACACTTATATGGAGATGGATTCTTGATCGAGTTGATGATGTGATGGGATGTTCTGAGAAATGACTGATGATGGCATGAGGATGTGCATTCTCATGGTTTGAGCGTGATAGTTGGATTAGCTACCCAACTAGTTCAAACATGGGGGTCGGAATGTACAGAGATGTGTTAGCATTATGTTGGAGTATCATGGCAGCAATTCACAGGATGACAGCACATGATGGGGTCGACACGATTTGTTGCAGTGGGCATGTAGCTTGAGATGGAGGGGCCAGCACGATGGGGAGCAACATGTGGAGATTGTGACAGGGTGGTTGATGATCATGGATTGAGATGATTTCTAATGTAAGACATACCGATGGAGTATATGCCTTGGTATAGATATCTTAATGATGAGTGGTTGCCGGGATGAGATATTGTCAAGGACGATAATGAATTCAAGTGGGGGAGGATGTAAGGACCTGCGGTCCAAGCAACGGGCAGGGCGACTCCACTGTGCGAAGAACATGCGAAATGCGAAGTGAATGACCAAGAGACGAGTTTATATGATGTTGGGCGAGTTGAGAGGGCAGTCCCACGAGTTAGACAGGCCGACCCTCCACTCGGGCGAAGGCAACATGTTGAATGAGTCGGCTTGGGCGTTGGGCGTAGGTCGTCCAGGTCACATGACCTGCCACCCACCCGTATATATTGGTGGAGCGTTTGAGGAGATGGGCCATCATCATTTAGCCAACACGAGTTCGAACAAGGAGTTCTGTTGTGCGTGGATAAGCCCGCACGACGGGAAGAACTCGGGTGAAAAAACGCGTTCAGAAAAATCGGGTGAAAAACTCAGGTGAGAAACTTGGGCGAAAAACTCGTGCAGGAAACTCGTGCAGAAAACTCGAGCGAGGGCGAACTCGGGTGAGGTCGTCGTTCAGAAAACTTAGGCGAGGTCGTCGGGCCAAAAACTCGGGCGAGGTTGTCAGGCATAAAACTCGGGCAAGGTCATTGGGCAGAAAAATCGGGTGAGGTCGTTCAGGCGACCCGGTCGAGGTCGTTGAGCGACTCGGGCGAGGTTGTCGAGCAACCCGGGCGAGGTCGTCGAGCGACCCTGGCGAGGTCGTTTGGGCGAGCCGGGTGAGGTCGTCGGGCGACCCGGGTGAAGTCATTCGGGCGAAATGGGTGAGGTCGTCAGGCAACCCGGGTGAAGTCGTGTAGCAACTCGATAAACGAGTTCAGGTGGACGAGTTGGGTGAGCGGGTGGACGTGCGGACGGGCGGCTGGGCGAGGGCACATCGTGCACGCCGAAACGAAGGATCGTGCGAACAGGTGACCTGGGTAGAGTGCGCCGTGCACGACGAAACGGTTGAAACGGTGAAGTGTTGGAGTTGTGAACGGAGGTGTGACTCGTGCGGAGGTGCCCGTGTGTGGCAACTTGGTTACGAAGAAGCGCGTCCAAGTTGGGCAAACAACACGATCGTGTGAAGAGGTGAACGAAGGGTTGGTGAGTCATGCGGTGATTGTGCGGAGGTGCCAACGAGCTTGGCAACCGAGTTTGCCGAAAGTTGGAAATTTGGCTAAGTGTAAATTTGGGGTTTCCCAAGATTTAACTTATACTTTGTAAAAGTGGAAAATTATATATATTGATTCGGGTAGACTCATATTGCAGAGAGTTGCCCCTCCCTTTATACTATTGTGCAATTGTATATGTGTTAATTGTTGTTGATGATGAATATGTATGGGTATTCATCTGTATAAAGGCTAATAATAATACTTGGTAACAAAAATAAATTAAGTATCGAATGGTTAGGCGTAGTCCATGAACATAAGTATTGGTGAGAAGAAAGTGTTCGGTGGTGCCGCACCTCGCTATAAGCGGTTGAAAGACTACCGCAGGTGTAGGGGCGTGACACCTCTACTCGATCAACTTTCTCCTTACTTCGTTTAATATTAAGCAAACTAGGACTACGTGCCCTTCATTCATGCTCTCTCTCGTTGTGCTCTTCTTCAATATGAACCCTATCGGGCAATGCCCCATCATACACGCAAGGGTATTCTCAACAACTTTGACACTATGGGGTTTTTTTGGCGTCTTCAAATCATTTCTTTCGAGCAGTGTTGAATTCATCTTTTCAGACCACAGTTTATCAAAGTTCCGGTCAAGATGATTTCCTGCATAATTATCATGGCAAAACACTTAAAGTTTCCTTAATTTTTCAAAAGAAAATAAAAAAACCTTGTAGAGGCAATGTTTGAATAGTGTTTTTGATGGTGGAAATAAATTTAGCACCATCAAAAACGTTCACACCTAAAATTTTGAAGTTTATCAAATATAACAACTTGAATTTACAAAAATCTTTACCAGATTTTCCTTAAATATGACCAAAATTTCCATAATTTTACAAACAATTCCTCAGGCTTGTTTTTCAAGCGTGTGTGTCCTTATCTGAAGGGAAAGAGTGGAGGCTTTCTGCGTGTTTTTCAAGCGTGTCCTTATCTGAAGGGAAAGAGTGGCAAAAGAAATTAACATGGCGGGCGCGTCCTTGTCACCGGAAATTGCGGAAGAAAGAATAACATGGTGGCGCGTTTCTCTAAGTGGAAACTGTGGAAAAAAATTGCGTGGTCGACCCTTTACCCATGACGTTGACTGTGCGCCATTCTATAACCTATCCACGGGAAATCTTCTGGAAGCGGACGTCATACTTACGTCACACCAGTCCGGTTCTATTCTAGAATATCGACTTAATTTCCAATTTATACACATATATATAAATCGCGTAGTCCAAAGCTAAAAATTGACCTCACTCATTGACCTCACTCTTGTCCTTTTATTATAGAATATCCAGTTTATAATATCCTGTTAAGTTGAAGGGTAATATATATGTATGTAGAATGGCATGTTCATGGAAGTAAAAATGGATCGTGTCGCTCCTGTTTTTCTAACATCCTGTGTTGGCAGCATCACTGTTATAGCTTTCTTCTCCCTTGCCATACCAGTTTTGCCTACCACTTTTGTCTTCGACAGATTCAATGGAACCAACTTGATTTTGGAGGCGGGCGCTTCACTAAACCCATCCCAATCTGCGCTAGCGCTTACAAATCACACGCATTGGGTGATCGGCCGGGCTCTGTATTCGATTCCCGTGAAGATGAAAAGCAACGACACGCTTTCCTCCTTCAGCACCACCTTCGTTTTCAGCATGGTGCCTTCCTCCTCTGATCCAGGCGGCCACGGAATGGCCTTCATTGTCACGCCCTATACAACTCTAATGGGCGGTCTGAGTTCCGAGTATCTGGGCTTGCTTAACATTTCTAGCAACGGGAAACAGTACAATCACTTGTTCGCAGTGGAGTTCGATACGGTCCGGAGTGTGGAATTGAATGATCCCGACGGCAACCACGTGGGCATAGATATTAACAACCTTATGTCACTTAGGACAGAGCCCGCCGGATATTGGAATGGGAAGGATTTCCATGAATTCAGCCTGAAAAGCGGACGCAACATACAGGTCTGGATCGATTACGATCATCTGCAAAGCCAGATTAACGTTACCATAGCGTTGATTGGTCTGCCAAGACCGCAGAAGCCGCTCATATCTCAGAAAATCGATCTGCAGAGCGTTTTGCAAGAGAAGATGTTCGTTGGATTTTCAGCGGCTACGGGAAATTGGGAACAAGACCATTACGTTTTGGCGTGGAGCTTCACCACAGAAGGCACGGCGCCTGCACTCGATATCTCGCGTCTCCCTTCGTTTTCTAAAATGTATTCCAAGCGTCCTAGTCACCGATGGATAGCCGGCGCTACTGTGGCTACTCTCGTTATCTTGTCTGTGTTAGTTGCGGCCGTGGTTTTCAGAAGAGGCAAGAACAAAGAAACAATTGAAGATTGGGAGCAAGAGTTCTGGCCCCATAGATTCAATTACAAGGATCTCAACATCGCCACCAAAGGATTCCGGCATGAAAACGTTTTGGGCCACGGCGGTTTCGCCAAGGTTTACAGGGGTGTTCTCCCGGGCAGCGGACAGGAAGTCGCGGTAAAATCTATAACCAAAGAGTTCAAGGAGGGAATGAAAGGTTTCGTGGCAGAGATCTCGACCTTGGGGCGCACACAACACAGGAACCTTGTTCCTCTCCGGGGTTGGTGCAGAAGGCAGAAGCAGCTGTTCATCGTTTACGACTACATGCCTAACGGCAGCCTGGATAAACTCATATTCGGGAACCCGATGACCATCCTGCCATGGACTCGGCGATACGCGATCTTGAAGGGCGTGGCGGCAGGTCTACTTTATCTCCACGAGGAATGGGAGAAGAGGGTCATCCACAGAGACATCAAGTCCAGCAACGTGCTGCTGGATTCGGAGTTCAACGGGCGGCTGGGGGACTTCGGCCTCGCCCGGCTGTATGAACACAGCGAGAATCCTGGAACGACTCATGTAATGGGCACGCTGGGGTACATAGCGCCGGAGCTCCCAAAGACGGGAAAGGCCACGCCAAACTCCGACATGTTCAGCTTCGGCGTTATGCTGTTGGAAGTGGCCTGTGCGAAGAAGCCCGTGGACCTATCCACAGACGTTGAATCACTGCGTTTGGTGGACTGGGTGTGGCAGCTGTACGCCCATGGGAATCTCTTAGATGCAGCAGATCCGAAGCTGGGGAATGAATACGACGCAGGCGAAATGGAGAAGGTGTTGAAACTGGGATTGGTGTGCTCCAATACTGAACCTAAAGCAAGGCTGGGGATACGGCAAGTGTGTCAAATACTGGAAGGCCAAGCTCCTCTCCCTGACGTCCACATGGACTCGTTTAGATTGAATGTAGGCCCTTCTGGTGCACTCTAACATCTTTAACCTATTCACACTCAGGAATCCCAAACAACGGAAAATATTATATTATAAATGAAATATTATATATTATTTTTAGCTTTGCATCCAAATTTATATTTAATACATAATAAATAAATAAGTTATATCGTTTCCTTTTCTTATTTAACAAACTATGACTATCATATTGCAAAGAGAAAATATTTTCCAAATATTCATGGCAGTTTTCATCAATTTGAAGTGGATGATAATTGTTTTGGTTGTGCATTTCTTACAATCCATGGCATGGATGTTTGGTTTAAAAAACTTTGTTGATGAAGATAATATATGTTCAAAGATTATTGACTTATAGAAATATAAATGTTCAAACATTATTTAATCATAAAAGATAAAGTGAATGTTAATTTATTATTTTTTTTAATAAATTGATTGATTTTAAGATTTTATTTTACTCGTTCTGAAAAATAAAATTTGTATATTGAAAATGTTGAGTAGATAAATTTATAAATAAAATATATAAAAGGGTGTTTGATCAAAATAAGAGAAGGTTAGTAAAGTAAAGGTTTTCTTCTTCAAAAAGATGTATTGATGAGAAAGTTTAACAAAAATACTTATAAATATCTAATATAATATAATAAAATTAAATAAAATTAAATAGAGAGTCAAATTTTATTATAGTAAAAATATTTTATATTTAAATTAATAAATTTTCTAAAAACAATTTTGAAAACACACTAATAAAAATCTTTGTACCGAACATTATAAATAGAGAAGAGAAGTGAATGATGTAACACAATTTTGAGGATAGAAAATATCATTGTAATATTGCATACGGATTCTACATATAAGTGAGAATGGTTTATTTTTAGTGAGGATTTTAGGAGGGCATAATAAGTATTTATTATTATTTTATTTGGGAAAATTTTTAGTGGTACATTTTGATTTTAATTGCATTCTTGTTTTCTTATATGGATTGAGAAGATCTAGTTTTATGATTATCAAATCTTGTCTTATACATTATATTTATTTAAACAAAAAATCTTCTCACTCTAAGTGAAGTATAGCTATTGGTTTCTTATCATTTTTAATGTGCAAGGTTCATAACATCTAGTATCAAAGTATATGAACATAAGGCTTTGCGAACTCAAATTAGTCATCATGACATTTTCTTTATAGCTTTTTATTTGGGAAAAAGATCTAAATTTAAAATTTTGACACAATTTAGGAGAGATCAAAAAATGCATCTAGTCAAAATTTTAGACTTTGGTGGCTATGTTTTTGAAGATACACTCTATGGAAGCTAGGGTTTCTTAATGGTCCTAAAATTAGCTTCAAATAAGTGGTACTCGAATTTTTCGCATAATTTCTTTTTGGAAAGTTTTAGATGGTGTAATGTTGAGCCTATTGATAACAAACCTTAGGGAATATACGACAAGAATTTTAGATTCATGTTCACTATAATTTTGGAGATATACTTGGTGGAATTTATGGTTTATGAATGGTTTTAAAATCAATTTCAAATGAGTAATATTAGCATTTTCATTATAATTTTTTTAAGTAATGGTTAATATATTAAAATTTCCAAAATGTTAAGAAAACATATAGAGTTACATTTGGTAAATTTTTCATACTTTGATTCACTACACTTTTAGAAATATACCTTGTGCAAGTTAGGGTTTGTGAATTGTTCTCGTATCAATTTTGAATATGTGATTTTTGGAATTTTCACTATCATATTTTAGGGGGCACTTCAAACTTTGAATTTTTGAGAGATACAAATAGACATACCAAAGTACCTCAAGTAAAAATTTAAAAATGGACACATGGAACATTTTACAAGTTCCACAAGTAAGAAGGAATAAAAAATGAACAAGTTTTGGGAAAGATGCCATAGCTTTCACTTAGCACATCAAATTTTCGTCAAACTTGTAGAATTGTATAGAAGACATATAAGAGTATTACAAGACAACTTTTTAGATTCAAGAGGGCTCAAATATTAGAAATATATCATGGAAATTTTTTTCTTCATGTAAGTTAGGCATCTTTGTATTACTTCAAAAATCCAAAAAATACATTCATGATTTAGTTGGATGTCGGTACTAGCCTACCACTTGAGAAACTAAACCAATAGCATAACAATTGCTTCTTTGATAGGTATGAACCATGTCTAATTTTCCAAAATAGATTTACATTACAAAATTGGGCTATAAACACTAGTTCCTTTCTACTTCTATGCCATGTATGACTAGGAAATTCACAGTAACAAAAATAACTAAAAACATAGTACTCGATCTATAAACTATTGTGGATATTCCACTAGACAATTTATCATCACAAATTTGAGAATTATAATTTAAAATCCAAAATCTACACTATGAGAGTTTATTTCTCTTTAGATTTATGAATCTGTAAATTATTTCTTATTGCATATGCATGCAAATTATAATTATGCAAAAAATAGAGAACGAAAAAATAAAATCTCACAAACCACAATTGACACAAGATATAACCTAAGAAACCCTTTCGAGAGAAAATCCAACTAGAAGGTGAGGCCTCTTTGCTCTCTTTCTTTAAATAGAAAATGGTTGCGAGTACAAAGAAGTAAGGCCTATGGCCTGTGGGCTACTGCAGTGCACAAATATTCTTTGTGTTCTCTCTCCCTATCCCTCTCAGCTATTCTGCTCATCTATGGAACAAATGCACTAAAAAGGAATGTAATCCCTTTTCCTCTTAGTGGTCTAATTATAACACAACCTGATAGCCTACTAGTGGTTATGTTAGACTCCTTCAACTCTTAACCAAAGTTACAATATGCACGCTTATAGAGTATTTTTTATCATAATCATGTGCCTAACTCATTTTCCGTAAGTTATGGGGGCTGACATGGCACCCCTTCGACTTATGGGGGTGAAAACAGGAAGGTCAACTTCTGAGTGACATAAATTTTGTATACAGACTTTGATTGAGACAATTCTTGCATCGTTGGAAAGGTATTTGTGTGTAGAATGGGAACAAAGGGTGTTGTGCCAATGTATAAAATTTGTACCTCGTAAAATTTTTATTTGATTACTTGAAATGTTCCCATAAGGTTTCAAACCCTAATTTACCAAACTAGGTCCCATAGGTAAAATTGGTCTTTTTTCAACTCTAAAGCCACTCTGAAGGCATTGAGATGGATGAAAAACAATATGATGATCCAATATATATCACACCTCCCCATATTTCGATGTTTTTTGTCCCCAAAAGCTTCTATTGAATGAGATGAGGAAAGTTTTCCTCCACCTTCTCTTAAGTGTACCATTTAGCTTTGCCTAGAAGTTGTCCTCTCAACTCAATCTACAAAAGGTCATGCTACCCCTATCTTGTCGTTATGGACCTATTCTACAAAGTTGTATCTTCTGTCAACTCTACCTAAGCATCTATTACCAAATCCTCTGCATAAGGTAACACCTATTCCTCTTCTTGATCTAGTATGCAAGTCTCATAGAGTTTCAGATTATCTAAATTCACAACTAAGGAAATGCACATGTATGAGGGTATATTGATTCTATAGGAATTATCTCCTACATTTTCCATTATCTCAAAGGGACCATATCGCAAAGCCTTGATTTTTTTACCAGGACCCTGTAGCCTCTTCTTGTTCAACTGTAACCATACTCTATCTCCTACCTTGAATGACTTCTCAGTTTTGTGTTGATCATGCTTGGCCTTGTTTTTTTTAAGTGTCTCCTATACTTATATATGGATTCTCCTGATATTTTCTACAGTTTTTTCATTCCTTAATGAATCTTTTGTAAGGTCCTCCCTTACTCCTCCTTACTGCTCATATGTAATATCCAAAGGTGAAGGTGCAAAACATACAAAACAAGTTTCAAATGGGGAATGACCGATAGAAGTGTGGACTACTATGTTATGAGAGTGTTTCATGTATACCATATTTTCATCCCAAGTATTTGAATTATTCTTACTGTAACCACTTAAAAGATGCACCAAAGTCAAGTTGACTACTTTTGTTTACCCATATGTTCGAGGATGGAATGTTGTTGACATCTTCAACTTTGTTTCCATCTTCTCCCACAATGGATTCTAAACTTCATTTGGAAATCGAACCCAAATTGGATCATTATAAAAATTTTCATCCATATTAATAATTTTAGAGTGGAAAAAGTGGAGGAATAAGCTCACAAAACCATTTTTACCAATGGGAGCCAGTTTGGCAAATTGGGGTCTCAAAACTTACGAGAAAAATTTGAGGTATCAAATCAAACTTTTTGGGGTGAATTTTTTATGCTTTAGCACCACTTCTATTTCCTATTATGCATATATATACCTTCACAACAGTGGAAGAATTGCCTCAATCAGAGTCCAAATTCAAAATTTATGCCACTAAGAAGTTTACCTTCCTATTTTCACCACCATAATTTGAGAGTATGACATGTGAGTCCCCATAACTCATGTAAAAGGGGCCAACCATATGATTATGATGCAGAAGACTCTAGAAGAGTCCATATTGTAACTATGGTTAAGATTTGAGGGAGTAAGACGTAAGCACTAACAAGTTATTGGTATGTGTTATAACTGAACCAGCAGGAGGAAAAGGGGTTATGTTATTTTCAATTGTTTCTTGTTCGATAGAAAAGAAAAGTATCTAAGAGGGATATGGAGAGAGAACATAGGGAAGATTTGTGCATTGTAGTATCCCACAAGCCACATGCCATACTTATTTCTACTTGCAACCATTTCCTATTCATAAAGAGAGAGCAGAGTGGCCTCACCTTCCAGTTGGGTTGTCTCTCAAAAGGGTTTCACAAGATATATCTTGTGTCAACCATGGTTTGTGAGTTTTCATTTCACTTTTATCTATTTTTTGCATAGTTATAATTACATAAATATGGAATAAACAATCATTTATAAATCCCTAAATCTAAATAGAAATAAACGCTTATCACATATATTTTTTATTTTCCAATATAATTTATTGGATATGTTGTGAAAAAATGTCCATTAGAATCTCCATGATAGTTTATGAATCATATTGATATCAGAGCATGTTTCTTTGGGTATATTGTGGAGATCTGCATAGGATATAGATAGGCTAAGCCAAAAAGCTGTAAAACCCTAGTCATGGTTGGTTAATCTATGAATAATTGTCATGATCTTGTAGAGGAGAGTTTTTCACGGATGGATGCACAAGTTGCAGATATAAATTGTAACATCAATTTCTTCATGACAACACTGAATAATAAGCTTGGGTTAGTTGGGGAAGATGGGGTTTCTAACACATAGCTTTGATTAGAGGGGAGTTTAGGAGATTAAGAAGAAACAAAAATTGAGTTGAAGAAAGGAACTGAAAAAGATGAACCATGTTCAAGTGTTTTGGACCATTAACAATCCCTATTCAAAATGGAAGTGAAGGTTGATATCAAGTCATACCAAGATGATATCGACACTTTGAAGCTAGATCACTTGTTACAATAATTAGAACTTTATTTCAATGTTCATCATATAGAGGAGGAATCGAGGATTTCATTTGCGTGATTGAAATTAGAGGGCCATGCAATGACCTAGTGGGAAAGCCACAAGGAGACCTTGAGGTTAGAGGAAGATCCACCAGTGACAAAGTGGGAGTAATTTAAAACTCTCATAAAGTCACAATTTTACCAAATTACCATATCAAGTGTGTAGAGGACTAGTGGATCTAGTGGCAGTACTTTAGAGAAAAGCAGGGGTAGAGTGAACATGAGTACAGCATATAATTTAAAAATATGGTCATCATTATCTCACCAAAGAACCTATTTGTACTATTCAATTATCTAGGGGGTCTACACAACCATATAAAAAAGCAAGTGATGTTGTTTAAGACCAGATTAGTGGACGAGGCTTGTGTACAGGAACAATACGTGGAGAACATAGGAAAGAAGAAATGGAAATCAAGTGGATCAAAGAAAAAGGAGAACTAGGATGATTTTAAAGAGGGGAAGAATATGTGTAAATGGGGGAAAGATAAAAATATGGAAGCTACAACAAACTAGTGAAAATACCCCGACAGACACTACAACCACTATAATAGTGATGGTCATACAAAGGAGAATGGTTGGAAGCTACATCTAGAGCTTAACATGAAGAACAAAAAGAAATATAATAGGAATAAGAATATCATGGCCATTGGTTTGAGTAAACAAGTTGAAAGTAACTGGGATGTGGATGAGAAGATCATTTATATGCCAGTGCATAAGGAAGTGAATCTCAGTAGCCTTCAATAATAGGAAAAGAAATAAAGGACAAAACTCTTCCATCTAAAGATATAGGTCAAGAAGACAAGGATTGATGCTCTGTTTTGATTCACGATCACAGGAGAATCTCATTGTGGTACAACTGGTAAATGAATTAAGATTTGAATTTTGTGATCATCCAAGCCTATATCCATTAGGATGGGTAATTAAGGATGTAAAGTTAAAGGTAACAAAATAAGGAAAAAATTGATTTTCTATCAATGTTTATTTTATTGGTGAAGTATAAATAGATGTAGTTCCCCTTGATGTTTGTTGAGTGGTGTTTGGAACTCCCTACATCTACATGTGGGATGAAATATGCATGAAGAGAGCCAACCAAGATCATCTCATCAAGGATGGAAAATCATTCACCATTACATGCAAAAAGGCAAATCGAAAATTCCACTAGTAAGTGCCAACCAAGTGAAAAAACTAACCAGTTCCAACGAGAAATATGTCTTACTATTTTTAAAGGAAAATTAGTCTATAGAAGAGTCAGTAAGAGGCATTAAATCCTTGGAAGGATGTACTAAGAAATAGTAAAAATAATTGGAAGAGTTGATATATTCATATAGGGATGTGTTATCCGAGCCGAAAGGGTTACCACCCAAGAGAAGAGTGGAGCATGAGATCCATCTATTGCTATATTTCCCATTGCCAAACATTGGGCTATACAAGTAGTCTATTATAGAAGAAAGTGAGGTGAAGAAACAAGTGCACCAACTAATAAAACATGGTCTCATTTGACTGAGTACATCACCATGTTGGTCACCCATCATCATTGTATCAATCAAGGATGGGACTTGGTGAATGTGTATCAATTATAGGGCGTTGAATAAAATTACGTTAAAAAATAAGTACCCCCTTCCCAGGATAGATGATATGTTAGATTAATTGTAAAAAGAGAAATACTTCACCAAGATGGACTTAGAGTTTGGATATCACCATGTTCAAGTTAGAGAGGAAGATAACTAGTCACCTTCAAAACTAATCAAGGTTTTTATGAGTTGTTAATCATGCCATTTGGCCTATGCAATTCACCAACTAGATTTATGTGGTTAATGAATGATTTACTGCACCCTTTTATATATTCATTTTTTATTTTCTATTTGGATGAGATATTGGTATACAGTGCTACCTGAGAGGATCACATCTCACATTTGACATAGGTGTTGGAGACATTAAAGAAGCAATAGCTACAAAAAAATCTCAATATGTGTGAATTTGCACAACAATATTTATTGTATTTGTAGTATGTGATAGGTGGAGGATAAGTGAAGATAGATCCTACCAAGATGGAGACCATCATGAAGTGGCTAGTGCCTACTGATGTTACTAAGGTTAGGAGCTTCTTTGGAGTAGTACAATATCTGAGGATATCTATAGCCTCATTTTCAGTGGTAGTAGCACCACCCCACACCATAACGACAAGTGGAAACAAATTTTAGTGGGGAAAGGGTCAACATAAGGCCTCTGAGAAGCTAAAGAATAAGATCAGTTAAGCACTAGTCCTGCCATTACCAAACTTGCAGCAACCCTTCAAAGTGGAGACAAATGCGAGTGGGTATGTTATGGGATCAGTCTTGATGTAGGGAGGAAGGCCTATATGCTACCATTCTCAAGTATTTTGTGGGACAATTATGGAATCACTGTCTAATTGGAAAGGAGACAGTAATCCACATAGGTTACCAACCACTATAGGACTTGTAAGCTGAGAGTAATCTACAACAGACTAGGCATTACAATTGGATGGGGTTTTTGCTACAGTTTCATTTAGTGATCAAGTACAAGAAGGGAAGCACAAACAAGTTGGTCAAATGCTTTCAAGGACACCCACATAAAATATCATAACTTTGGGAACTCTAATGCACATGGAGGCATTCACCACGATGCATACGAAGAGGCATATTCAGAGGATGATGACTTCAAGGAGGTTTTTTAGCAGATGTAGAGTCAGGGTCATGTGCACGATGATTACAACACTATTTACTACCACTAGTAGAAAATAATGAAATTAATGACTAGGTGACTAAAAAATTTAGTCACCACAATTATTTCAAGTGAATTACTACTTAATTTGAGCAATTTTAAGTGACTAAACAAAAAATGACAAACTTAATCGACTAATTTAGTCTAGGGATAAAATATACAACTGGATAATAAGTGACTAAACTAAAAGCGACTAACTTAAATGACTAATTTAGTCTAGGATTAAAATATATGACTAGATAATAAGTGAAAATTAATAATTATTAATACAAATGACTATTATAGTCAAAGAATAAAAATACAACCAAATAACAAGTACAACAAGTATATGAATTAAACATTTATGTTAGTAATTTTTAATTGTGTCACTCAAGAAACAGAAAATTTCAATTTTGATACTGAAGTATTACATTTCATACAATGGTCTCTGAATATATATATATATATATATATATATCTATATATATATATATATATATATATATATATATATATATATATATATATATATATATATATATATATATATATATATATATATATCACACTGTTAATTTTTTAATGGTATATGAACCTTTGTTAAATTTTTAGTGGTATATGAACCTTTGTTAATGATTTAATTTTGTTAAATTTTTAATGGTATATGAACCTTTGTTAATGACTAATTAAGTGTTCACCGATGGGGGTGATCATTTAGGGGCTAGTTGGTGGTTCATTGGATTGAGGAGGCAAAGGGGCCTCCACGCACCACACAAACGCAATGAAGAGTTGTCATAACCCATACCCTGCTCCCTGCCAGTAGTGTTTAATACCACAGAAGGACTGCATGTAGGAGGTCATTTGCAAGTGTTGGGTGATGAGGAAAGAGTGCCAGAAGAGGATGAGGCATGGTTTGTTTGCGTCCTGGCTTAGGCCGTGGCCTAGGACAGCAGAATAGGATGCAAACATCAAATGCGATTGGGAGGGGAATTGGCACCTACATAAAGCATGGCCATGGGATCAAGGGGAAGATTTCTCTATCTGCATAACAAATTATTTGGTTCTAGGACTGGAATGCGTGGGTCAGGAGCAAACACAAAGTTTTCCTTAGTCTGGATCTATCTTTGGTTCGAGGAAGCTCCACTGGATAATCAATTTGTTGGGGAGTATGACTTTAGGTGCCATCTTTGGGGTTGTTTGAGCTCTGCAAACCCCGAGACCTCTGGCATGTCTTCCTTCTTCTTTGCTGGTCGTGGTCACGGTGTTGGTGCTTGGGACTTAGGGCTCTTTCTTAGCTAGATAATATTAATTTTCAATGACTCTAGTACAACAAGTGGAGTTTTATTTAAATATTGTCAATTCAAAATTTCATGGTGTGTTTCTCTGGTCAAGCAGTACGCTTCCCGTGGTAGTGTGGCTGCTGCTGGTGGTGTTGGTTGTATGCCTCGACATCGAGGGAATACTTAAAGGGGGGATGTCAACCCACATATGGATGAATTCCAACAGCATAGAGAGCCTAGCTCAGTCTCTGAGTCGACTAAGAGTCACCACTCAACTGTGGACATGGCCCTATTCCCAGTTCACTCCTGAAGCCACAACGTAGAATCTCAATTCACCTTGGATTCCATCACGACCTAGTTGAATAACATGCAAATCAACATTGATACACTAAGGGAGCAGATGTACGATGACAGAAACAAATTGGTTGCTTATATCAATGATCTCCAGTATATGCAAAATGAGACCCTGGACTTGGTGGGAGGTCTCCACTGTCAGCTCCGACACACAAATGACCATATCTACACCTTGGAGACTCTAGTTGAACACATTCATTATCATATGCATGAATGCATTGCTTTCTTTGTTGCACCTCCCACGTTTCTTGGCAATACCCCTCCTTACTGTTTAATTTTGAGACATGTAATTTTTCTTTTTTTGTTCTGAAAATAACCAAAGACATCGGCTGTCTTGGCTTCTCTTCAGGTTTCTTACTATTTAAAGCAAGGCTTGTGCCAATGCTTAAGCCCGTGACACTATATTTTGTTGACACTTCTATTACGATTATATAATCAATGTCTTTGACAAAAAAAAGATTTAATTGTTTTTAGAAGCGGCTAGATAAAGTAAGCAATGAAATGAAGCTCATTTCAAGAAAATCAAATTGTTAATTTTTTAATGGTATATGAATCTTTGTTAAATTTTGAATGCTATACAAACCTTCGTTAATGACTTAATTTTGTAAAAAAATTTAATGGTATATGAACCTAATTTGTTAATAATTTCATTGTTTTTTATAGTGGATAGATAAAGTAAGCGATCAAATTTGAAACTCATTTCAAGAAAATCAAATTGTGAATATTTTAATGGTATATGACTATTTTTTAATTTTTTGATGGTATATGAACCTTGTTAATAATTTTTTTTTTTTTTTTTTTTTTTTTTTAGTAAAAGATAATGGATTAATAATTTAATTTTTTTAATAAAAAACAATAGATAAATAAAATAAGTGATAAAATAATTTCAAGAAAAAACAGAAAAGCCTGTGAACATGGTGACTAAGAATTAATATTAATTAAATTTAAAATAAAGACTATAATAAACTCATTTAACTCTAAATAAAATAAAAACAAAATAATAAAAACCTGGAACTTAGACTCACAACTAAAAAGAAACTAAGAAGAAAATTAGACTCACAATAACCAAAAAGGCTAGGGATTGAAAGGTATGGGGAGTGGAAAACTAACTATGAAAACCCAATTCTACGAAAACTTGGTATGAAAGCCCTTGAACAAAAACCAAAGATTCTTACCCTACAAAAACTTGTTATTCTTACCCACGAAAACTTGCTAAGAACCTTGTTTCCATGAAATTAACTAGTTATTGTTGTTGTGATGAAGAGGTTCACTTTAAGAACTACCAAGTTCATCATGGGAACCCGCTGCTGCTGCTGCTCTGCGCGCGCGCGCGCCTGAGCCTGACTCCGGCCTAAGTTCGTTCCTGCTGCTGCTCTTTCGATCAGCCTCATGGATCCCCCGGATCCGCCTGGGGGGGATCCGGATCTGCAACAAGCTTTTTCAAATCTGGTTAAATCGCTGCCCCAGCAAAGACCAAGGCCAACAGCAACAAAGTTCGTAAAGAAATTTGATGTGATTCAGGAAGTTCATTTGCCTCCGACCATTCCTCGCATGGCAGCCATCTCACTAGTGGAGAAAGGATTAATCGGCCAATTTACAGGACTATGGCCCTCACCCAAAACTGTGCAAAGGTGGGTTGAGCGAAACTGGGCAGACAAGACTCAAGGGAAAATATCTATCAGGTTCTGTGGCAGAGGTTTTTTCACCTTTCATTTTGAAACCAAGGAGGACAAGGACCTAATCTTCAGAAACGAGCCTTACTTCATGGACTCCAGGGGCCTTTACCTCAACAAATGGACCCCGGACTTCGATCCTGAACTTGACATTATGAGTGCTGTCCCTGTCTGGGTTAGGCTTCCCAATCTTCCTCTCCACTGCTGGGGCGACGACTCGGTCAAGGCAATAGGAAACGCGGTCCGAAAATATATAGATCGCAGCGAACCCAAGGACAACATGCAAGCCTGTGCGCGAATATGTGTTGAAGTTGATCTGGGGCGCGGACTACCGGAAGCAATCAAGCTGAAAGTGGACGACTGGTGCCATATTCAACAGCTGGACTACGAACAGATACCCTTCAAATGCAAGGTATGTCACGAATATGGACATTTTGCTAATAGATGCCCCAAACTTATAAATGTAGAATCAACAGAGCAAGAAGGGCAATGGGAAACGGTCAAAAGAAAAAAATTGACTACATCCCTGAAGCAAGCAGAATCTGAAACCCCGGGACCTTCCCATCAACATCCCTCTCATCCTCATTCATCCCTCCAACAACCCCCCTCGTCCTCTCAGCAGCCCCCTCCTCATTTCCCCTCCTCCTCCCCTCGGCCCTCAGATCCCTCCATCCCTCCTTCTTCCAACCCTTTCGCATCCCTCTCTGAAGATGAGCCCGAGCAGGACCCTCCCTCTTCTGATCAGCATCTCCATTCCTCACCCCCTCATTCCTCCCAGCCCTCCCCAGATACCATATCAACAAGGATCACTAGAAGCTCATCAAAGGACCATGGTGCGTCCAGCGACATTCCAAAAAAGCATGGACCAGGTAGGAAGTCGGCTAAACAACACAGAGAGGAAAGTACACAGAAAGACATAGCAATGGGATCACAGACGCCTATAGAATCCTACATCCTTGGAATCTCGGACAAGGAAAATATCAACAAGGGCAAAGAGAGGCGAGCACCTCTCCACAACACCGGTAAATCATGATGAAAATGTTGTCCTGGAACAGCAGGGGATTAGGGCACCCCTCAAAAAAATCGGCCCTTAAGGAGCTGATCCAAAGTGAAAAGCCCGAAATTATCCTTATCCAAGAGACAAAGCTAGATCAGTTCGAAATCAGCAGACCCATTAATCAACAAAGGCAATACTGTGGCTGCGCCAGTGAAGCAAGAGGAGCCTCGGGAGGCATCCTAACAATGTGGGACAACACCAAGTGGAGCTGCAACTTCACCAAAATCCAACAGAACTGGATAAGTGTAAAACTGGAAAGCAGGGAAAATGGAACAAAGGTTAAAATATACAATGTCTATTCACCGAATCACTACAAAGAAAAAGAAGTAAGCTGGAATACCCTAGAAGCAAGCTTAGACGAAGACCATGACAACAACATCATCTTAGCAGGGGATCTAAACTTGGTTATGCATTCCAATGAGAAAAGAGGAGGAAACTTCAGCTCAGACCCTTTTAGAAACCGGTTAGAGCATATCATGCAGGAGAAAGATCTGGTGGATATAAAACCCAATAATCGAAGGTACACTTGGAGCAACAGGCATTTAGGAGCCGACAATATTATGGAAAGGCTTGACCGTTTCCTCATTAACATCGCCTTCCTATCCTCCTTCTCCAACGGTCAGTCGGACATTCTCAATATCTCCGCCTCGGACCATTATCCAATCACGCTTACCTTGCAAAGTCATAGCCAGCTCGGACCCCTCCCCTTTAAATATTCCTCCCTTTGGAACCGAATCTCTGCAGCTCGAGAAGTGGAGAGGCAAGCCTGGGTTCAGCATGTGGAAGGCTCCCCAACATACATTTGGTAAACAAAGCTGAAGCAAACGAGGCAGGCCCTTAAATCATGGGCAAAGGTTAACTATCAGGAACCCGAGCTTATAAAAAAGGTCATCAAAAAAGACCTCGAGGTAATACAGCAAAATATTGAAGAGGTAGGACTCTCCCAGCAAGCAAAAGAAGATGAGATAAAATTGTATGCCCAGCTGCGGCAAACAGTTAGAGATGAGGAGATCAAATGAAGGTTAAAGTCAAGACAGATATGGCTGCGTGAAGGAGATAAAAATACTTCTTACTTTCATAAGCAAGCTACAGTCAGAAAGGCAAGGAATACAGTGAGCACAATTAAAGACAGTGAAGGGAACAACTATGAGACCCAGGACACCATAAAAGCAGCAGCAACCACTCATTTTAAAAATCTACTAACAGAGGACAAAAGTGAGGAAGACTACTCAAGCTTACTCCAAGACATGACTAGAGAAGTCACTCAAGGAATGAACAACAAGCTCACCCAAGAAGTTGAAGAGGAAGAGGTTCAAAAAGCTATCTGGAGTCTCCACCCGAACAAAGCCCCAGGTCCTGACGGGTTTCCAATTAGTTTTTTTAGAGAATACTGGCACCTGATCAAAAAGGACCTCCTAAAGATGATTCGCTGGGTCCTTAGGAAAGGCAAGTTGGGGGGTTACACCAACTCAACTTATTTAGCTCTAATCCCAAAAGAGAACAGGCCCTCCACCTTCTCTAGATTTCGGCCCATATCCTTATGCAATTCTGCTTACAAAATAATTACAAAAATTTTGTCCACAAGACTCAAGCCTCATCTCTCTTCTTTAATCTCAGAAAACCAGGGAGGCTTCCTAGCCAACAGACACATCTCTGACTCCATTCTTCTCGTACAAGAGGCCATTCATTCTAGTATTAGTCGAAAAGAAAAAGGTTTTGTCCTAAAGCTTGACCTTGCCAATGCTTTTGACAGGGTCAGACACTCCTTTCTGTTTGCAGTTTTGCACAAAATGGGATTCAATACCTCCTTCATTAACATGATTAAAGCATGCATCTCGAATCCCTGGATCTCCCCCTTGGTGAATGGAAGACCTTGTGCAGCCTTTCAATCCTCCCGAGGCCTCAGACAAGGATGCCCCCTGTCCCCCTATTTATTTATTCTCATGGCTCAATCCCTTAGCAAAGCCTTGGATTACAACCGAAGAATAGGCCTAATAATAGGTATCCAATTCGAGCAGGGCACAAAGAATATCAACCACTCCCAATTTGCTGATGACACCCTCTTGATGGGAGGAGCTTCGAACACCATTGCAAGGCGCTTCAAAAAGATTCTAGATCAATTCATGGATTATTCTGGAGGAAAAGTTAACCAAGTAAAAAGCTGCATCTATGGATGGAATGCAACAAATCACACCATACACAGCATTGCAAACACGTTAGGGGTCTCATACAAGTTAGACTGGAGCCACTTCACCTATCTAGGGATGCCGGTGAGTATGGGACCTCTGAACGCCAACTCTTGGAATGAAATCCTGGATAAAATCAAAAGGAAAATTCAGCAGTGGGGATCTATGTGGCTGAACCCAGCAGGACGCCTCGTTCTTCTAAAATCAGGTCTGATCTCTTTACCCATTTATCGCTTTTCTTTGATCCAAGCTCCAATGACCTTCCATCATAAAATGGAAAAAGCCCTTAGACACTTTCTCTGGCAAGGAGGAAAAACGGAAAAGAAAAAGTTTAACTTGGTTAACTGGAAGAATGTTATCCAACCCCAGGAGAAAGGAGGACTTGGAATAAGGTCTCCAAATCTTCTGAACCTAGCTCTTGGGGCTAAAATTGTTTGGAGGCTAATTTCAGGAGACACAGCTTGGTGGAAATCAGTTCTAGAAGCCAAGTATCTGAACAGCAACAGGCTCCAGCTATTGGATACCAATATCCCCAACAGAGACAGCTCCAACATCTGGAAATTATGCAAGAAAATCATTCCCTTTATGGTCCAACACACCTCAAAAGTCCCAGGAGGGGGGAACAGCATAAGCATCTCCAATGACAGGATTCTAGGTCAGCGCCCTATCGGATCCAACATAGATGCAACTCCAGCCATAAATTGGCTGAACAGCAAAGGAATCTGGTGTCTAGCTCAAATTACGCAATGGGGAAATCCCTCTCAAGCTTGGACAGGCTGGACTCTACCGGATTACCCCAGGGATCTAGAAACAAGTGTCCTAGCACTAAAGAACCATCTGCACAGTAAAGCTCCAATTCAAAGAGGGAAAAAAGACAGTTATCGCTGGGATCCTACGGGAACCTCTTACTCAGCTAAAGCAGGGTATCACCAACTGTGTGAAAGAGCCTATCCACAGGCCATCTGGAGTCATTGGAAATTGGTCTGGAGGGCGGAAGCCCCCCCGAAAGTCAAATTCTTCTTCTGGCTCCTCTTGAAAGGTAAGATCCTTACAGCTGAAAACTTAAAAAAAAGGGGCATTCTGGGCCCTTCCAGATGCCCAAATTGTTGCCAAGCAGAAGAAACAATGCAACATTTGTTCATAGATTGCAAAGTAGCAGTAAAATGTTGGAAAGATATGGCCTCAGTTGGGGAAGTCACATGGGATCCAAAGGCATCTATAGTAGAAACAGTCTACAATTGGAAGAAACTTTGCCCATGGAAAAGCAGGAAGAGCAAATTAACACAGCGGATATGGAACACAATACCTTTAACTCTTCTTTGGAGTATCTGGTTAGCCAGAAATAAGAAGGTTTTTCAAGACAAAGGATACAACATTAGAATCATGTGTCACAAAGCCAAGAGCTTAGCGGTGGAAGCTGTTACAGCCCGCACCCAAGGCAAAATCGAGGTCATCAACTATAGTGTAGAAGAAAGAAATTTGATCAATTATGGACATGGTTGCATTATCAGCGCCCAGGATCCAAGAAAAGAAAATTTGCAGTCGAAGGAGCCAACTAATGTTTGGAAACTGAGGCCCAAAGAAGAAGAATTTGCTCTCTGGCTTAGCAATTGCAACAGTTTCTACCTATTTTTCGATGGCGCTTCAAAATCAAATCCTGGCCTAGCAGGCGCAGGGGGCCACATATGCAATGCTAATGGAGAGTCTATCTTGCATTTCGAATGGGGGCTGGGTGAACTTTCCAACAACAGGGCTGAGGGACTGGCCTTGTTCCAAGGACTCACCCAGCTGATCAAGCTGGGAATCAAGAAGGCGATTGTCTTTGGCGACTCCGCAATCATAATTCGGCTCATGGTGCAAAGGCAGAGCTCGCCAAATACTCTATTGCAACAAATCAACAGCAGAAACCAGATACTACACGACATGTTGGAGGAAGCCCGTTATTACCATATCCTACGGGGACTCAATAAAGATGCTGATAAATATGCCAACAAGGCCTGTGAACGCCCCAAAGGCCAACTCAGCTGCAATGATATCTTGTCCACCCAACCACTGCCATGAGGAACGCGCACATAGTCAGCACATGGGGCACCGTAACCAATAGAATCCGCAACTGCAGGCAAATCAGCAGAGCAGAGGACAGAATAGATAAGGTCGAAAGGAATAGCATCAGAAACCCGATCAGGCAATCTGATCAGAGCATGGGAACCAGGATTCACAAAGAAGTAAATCGTCCTCGCCATCAAACACTAGATTTTGATCAAGATATGTGTCGGAAGGCGCAGAGGAACATTGGGATGCGCAGCTCCCTCTCCCATCACTGCATTCAGGGAAATCCTTTATATATCCCCGTTATGCAGCCTCAACATCCCACAGTTGGAACTTATTTTCGTAGGCTTCATAGCGGAATCCCAGCTGAGTCTCACCAAGCTATCTGCGTTACTTTCTATCAATCCGAGCATCTATCCCCAAGTTCTTTTAGCATCCTTGAGAGCAGTGCTGCTCTCACTAGCAGCAAGATAAATCCTCAGAGGCACGGAGATAAGCAAAGACGTAGTGCCAGCAACCACTCAAAGGGCACAATGGAGGAGCAATGTTTTCACTACAGGGATCTGCAAGCCGAATTTGAAGAAGTTCGAGCTCAACAGAGAGCGTTGGAGGATCAAGTGCGCAGCTTGGAAACCAGGCTTGAAGACCAATGTAAAATCCTCCATGACAAATACAGAGCGGAGATGAGTCTCTTTTTACACAGGGTACACTCCCTTCATGAGCAGTTCAGTGATTTGAGCAATAGATGTAGTCACGCAGAAGAAAGAATCTCAATACTCAAATATATGATGGAAAAGAAAGATGCGACATCCTCCTCCAGCGCAAAGCCGATAGCAACTGACCAGGATCCAGAAGGATCAACAGCAAGGAAGATAAGCCATATTGAGATTGATTAGTCATGTGTTGCAGATGTAAATTTTTGGGTCGCCAGTTTATAGAAATCTATAGTAGTATAAGTAGCACTAGGGGCAGTCAAACTAAAGTCAGAATCAAGGAAAGAAACTGTTTTGTGATTCCTTGGATTCAAAACGCTCTTGAAGCATATTATGTATGGCAATCTGCCTTCTTTTTTCAGATTAATATATAGCACCCGATCTTTGTCTAAAAAAAAGATGAAGAGGTTCACTTTAGGTTTACGCTAGTTCTAAACTCTCCATGAAAACATGATGTTTTGTCCATGAAGATGGCTCTTTTGGTGCCAAATTATTGCCACTCGCGGGAGGGTTTTAATATATTTTGAGAGATTTGAGAGAAATCTATGATGTGGTTAGAGATTTTTAGGGCTTTTAAAATTTTCTATATAATTACAGCCTCTGTCATTGATATAAAGGCATTGGAGAGAACTTGGAAGCTTTTGAAGAGGTGGACAATAGCTAACTCACAATTGAAGTCTGCAATTTTGGATTTGGAATCACAGGTTAGTTGGATTTATTGGTTTACATGCATTTTTACCACCTGTTATTGTGAAAGGCAAGCTTGTGTTAGTTAATCCACAATTTCTTATTTTATTTTGTTAAGGGATCAACATGGTTTTTGATTTTCTTTTGCTAAGGGATCGATCAAAAATGAATGTAGAGTAGAGTGGGTTTTGTAGGATTGGGCAAAGAGTTACATCCTTCTATGACGTTATATGAAGTTGCATCATCATATGAAAATTAAGATTTATACCATCGATTCTTTTGGTCTGAATGCATTGAGAAATTAAAACCTTTTCAACTCTTGAGAAAATATTAAGCTAAACTTAGGAAAGAAGCCCAAAAGGTCGAGGAAGCAAGAAAAGAAGGGAAATGGGCTATCATTAGGAATACAGAAGTTATTATTAAAGATAGAGTCCAAAATAAGAGCGATATATAGGGATAGAGTCACTATGGATCCTCTTCAGTAATTGTTGTGGTTTTCCATGGTGTTAAGGTCCTATTTTAAGTTGGATCCCGAGTGATATTGATCATATTTTGTTAGTTGAAACTTGGGAGCATGACAAATCTAGGGTCCCTCACCTTGAGGGATTCATTCTTTGGTCAACTTCGAATAGTAAATCTTCTCGTAGGGGTTTTGGTGTTATAGCCTGTTATATGAAGAAAATTGTTTCTTCTCACATCTAGCTTCATAAAATCGACCCTTCAATCAATACATTTGGATCGAGATCTCTAATTATACCACTAATAGAATTTTTCTTGCAATATGTTACTTCTCTCCTATCAACTCTACTTTCAATAAGGAAAAAAACTTGCAAAGAATTTTCCTTTCAATACCTTAGAGAAAGATATCCACAACCTAAGGAAGGAAGGTAATATCATTTTTCTTCGGGACCTAAATGCTAGAAATGCTAATAGATTCAAAAGAAACTTTGAGCTACTAACGATTACGAGTCTGTCTCTGACCACAAGCCTTTTCCTTTAACCTTCAATCTTGTTATGCATACCAGCCACATGCGGGAGATCGATGAAAGACAAAATCACACTCATTTCAATAGAAGTAATATAGACCTTTTCTTAAAGTATTTAAAAAGGGATTTAGGCTTCCTGGCTTATAGTAACAACATTGATCAAGTTTATTACAATTTTAATATTACCCTTTCCATTACCATTAACAAGTTATCTACTAAGGATTTGTGTAAAAAAATAACAAAACTTCCAACCCTTGGTATGATAAGGAATGTTAAATTTCTAGGAAAGTGATTAGAGACCCTCCTAACTAAACTATAAAGTTCCTAAATATAAGCATATATAAATCTCTTATCAAAAGGTAGAAGAAGTTTTATATTAATAAGAGACAAGATAATCTTCTTCACCTTTCTAAAGTTGCGCCCATAAAATTTAAGTGGAATGTGCTTGTTCGTGAAACAAAATATAATCACTTGATCCCCTTAGAGAATTGGGACATCTATCTTCAGAAGTCATATGATTCCCTAGACACCATGAGCACCATATTAGGCACTCTAGTTAAGGAGGATATATTTTCTCTAGAATACGTTGAGTCTAGGATTTACAAGCTCACTAATGGGAAAGCTAAATATATTGAAGGATGCCAAGATAAAATATTTAAAATGGGAAGGTCTATCCAGATCCCTCTTCTCCACAAGATTCTCAATTTGGAAGTAAATCATGGCTTCCCTAAACCCTGGATGCAAAGCCTTATTATGCCTATCTTAAAAAGTGGGGAAAAAACATTACCTCTAACTACAAGACCATTATGATTATCCACATCTTAGCCAAATTGTATGGCCTGATTTTGGAAAATGAGATTATCCTTTTTCTTCAAAGCCATGGTAAAAGAGTTAATGGGAAATTTAGTTTTATGAGGCATCACTTGACTATTGACCATCTTGTCACTCTCAGAGTCATTGCTGAGGAATGTCACAATAGTAAAACCAATTTCTTTTGTTGTTTTATGGACTTTAGAAAAGCTTTCGACATTGTTCCTAGGGATAAGCTTTGGAAAAGACTTGAAGAGATAATGATTCCTTCTAAGTTGAGGATTGTTGTGATTTTCTTTTATAATACTCTTATTGCCAAGCTTAAGATCAACGAATGGTGGTCTAAAGATAATATATACAATATCTTAGTTAAGCAAAGGTGTCCCCTATCCCCTACCCTTTTTGGAATTTACATTGATAAGCTAGAGGAGTGTTTGGAAAATGCGGGTTGTAAGGGCACCAAACTTGTTGGTATAAGAATTAATATTCTCCTCTATGTTGACGATATCGTCCTTGTTCCCAGAATCCATGAGGACCTTGACAAATATCTTAAGACTCTTCATGATTACTGTTCCAAGATGGGTATGATAGTTAATATCAACAAAACTAAATTCATGATAATTAAATCCAAAAGGACCACCCATGGTAATTTTGTTTATGGTAATAATTACTTAGAGCATGTTTCTTCTTATAAATATTTAGGTATTAACATTCATCATCAGATCAATTGGAATTATAGCATTGAAAAAGGAATCATTGGAGGATGGAAATCTTATTATGGGCTTGAAAACAATTGTAAGTTCGTTGATCTTCGTATCTAGAGTAAAAAAGTTTCCTTTTTTAGACTCTCGTCACCCTTGTTATTTTATATGAATGTGAGGTTTGGAGTTGCATTATATCCAAAGAGTCGTGGAGAAAGTTTGAGATGATTGAAAAGAAATTCGCAACCTAGAGCCTCAATACCAAGGGAAATATTTCTTGAATCCTATTCTATCCTCTTGATCGAAGCTGGCCTTTCCCCCATTGAAATCATGGATATGTTTAGGTATTTGATGTATAGGAAGAAGATTTAAAACATGGAATACAAGAGGCTTCCCAAAACTACTTCTAACTTTAGTCAAAACCCCCGCCTCTACCTCAAGAGTGGGTGGTGTAAGGATGCCCAGTCTTGGTTCAAACATTGGGGGATAAAGGAGGGGATCATCTTGGGAAACAAGGAAAGTATAAAAAATAATATTACCTCCAAGTTTAAGGATAAATTGTGAGATGATAAGGAGTTGGAGGGAAAAAGGAAGCGAAGCTATTATAAGGAGGTGATCAACCCCACGCTTGATAACCAGAATTATCTCTCTATTCTAACCGGCACTAAGAAAAAAATGAATATTTCTAGGATAAGAACTCATGAGCTTTGAAGAGAAACCGAGCAGTGCTCTACTCCCAAGACTCCTTGGGACAAAAAAAATTGTCACCTTTGAGATACCAAGAGGGTGGAAGATGAAAAACACTTCCTCTTATATTGCTTAGTTCTTACTCACATCCACTCTCATTTCCCTAACATTCACCACACTTCCAATCTTCTTGAAATGTTAAGCCAACCCAACTATAGTGACCTTGGAGCACTTCTTTCCCTTCTTTTTTATCATAGCAATACGATTTTGAAGAATCACAATTAGATTTTTTTTGCCTTTAACTTAAGGTCCGACAGACTGCATTGGTCTTAGTGTATTTTAATCATCATCATCATCATCATCATCATCATCATCATCATCATCATCATCATAATATCTATCTATCTATCTATCTATCTATATATATATATATATATATATATATATATATATGAAAGGTTTTAAATAGTTTTTTTTGTAGATATTTGTAAAATAATATTATATTTTTATTGCATCTAAAAATTCATTGAAATTTTATGAATGATTGGACCAACTACTTCTTGATAAAGAAGAACAATTTCATTGTAATTAGGGAATGACCACTCAGAAATGAAAGAGTAAATGTTCCTATATGATTCATATATACAATGTAAATAAATGGTCCAATTGAATTCCCTCCATTTGATTTCCATATAAAATATAAATAAATGATCATATTATTTTTTTTATATAATTATGAACTAGTATCTCCTATATCTACTAATATACCTAAAATTATGATCTAAAAATAAGATCTTTTTTAAATGTATACAACATGATATACAGAGAGATAAAATATATTACATTTACATAAAATTTGAAATTGTTTTATTTTTCATATAAAATGAGTAATTTATTTTAACTTTCCAATATAGTTTTGAAACGTTAAAATGAAATTAACTACTGAAAGCCTTGATAATTAGAATTGTCTCTTTGATTTGACCATCACTACGAAAAAAATGAACATCTCTAGGATAAGAACTAGATTTGATAAGCTTCGAAGTGAAACCAAACGGTGGTCTACTCCTAAGACTCCCTAGGACGAAAGAATATGTCACCTTTGAGATACCAAGAGGGTGGAAGATGAAAAAAACTTCCTCTTATATTTTGTAGGTCTTACTTACATCCACTCTCATTTTCCACACTTCCAATCTTCTTGAATTGTAAATTCAACCCAACTATAGTGACATTGGAGCTCTTCTTTCCCTTCTTTTTGATCATATAAATAAGATTTTGAATGCAGTGGTCTACTCCCAAGACTCCCTAGGATGAAAGAATATGTCACCTTTGAGATACCATGAGGGTGGAAGATGAAAAACACTTCCTCTTATATTTTCCAGGTCTTACTCACATCCACTCTCATTTTCCACACTTCCAATCTTCTTGAATTGTAAATTCAACCCAACTATAATGGCATTGGATCTCTTCTTTCCCTTCTTTTTGATCATAGAAATAAGATTTTGAAGAATCAAAATTAGATTATTTTCTTTTCACTTAAGGTCTAATAGAATGCATTGGTCTTAGTGGACATTAGTCATCATCATCGTCGTCATCATATATATATATATATATATATTGAAATTGGATGTTTTAAATAGTTGTTTTTTTGTAGATATTTGCAAAATAATACTATATTTTTATTGCATCTAAAATTTCTTTGCAATTTTATGAATGATTGGACCAACTACTTCTTGATAAAGAAGAACAATTTCATTGTAATTAGGGAATGATCGCTCGGAAATTAAATATTAAATGTTCATATTAACTTCTCTCCATACGATTCATATATACAATGTAAATAAACAGTGCAATTGAATTCCATCCATATGACCCGGATGTGGGTGACAACCAAGCTATTTATGATGATTAGACCGATGGGCGGCGAGAGGATGGGCCACATGGACGCCTGTGTTCCCTCCCATGCCATCCTGAAACAAATTCATGGCGGCCTACAAGTTTCATTAAATGGGTACTCTAGTCGAGATTTTCCCATCATTCGCACAGCAATGGATTCCACTAGCCATAATGCTACTTCCCCCCCCTACTCCATAGCATATGCCTGCCTCAGGCAGCTGAGCATTGTTCTCGCACTGTTACCGGAAGCTGTTGTTGGTTGCTAAGCTGTGTAGACCTTGGGAATGGGCATCATTTCTCCCACACCAAGCTCTGCAATTTGTCTTCAGCCCAGCCTTTCCTTGCTCATCCTCCGCTTAGTCCTTTAGCCAATTCCCCCACTGATTGCTCAGCTTTGCATTCTGCTAATTCCCCCACTGATAGCTCGGCTTTTCATTTTTCCATGGCTCGCATTCATCACAGAATGCATAGCAGAAGAGGAGGATGTCGTGGTGGTAATGTCCGCCCTCCTGCGACGCCTAGCCCTGACTCCGCCTCCCCCTCCCCTTCCCCTGACATTCCCAACCCTCATGGCACCTTCTCTGGCAGGTATCTTGATACCCATAGTGGTCGTGGACGTGCACAGCTTCATGGTGCTAGCTGGAGAGATGCCGCTGTCCATACAGCGAACTTTCTCCCCCCCCCTACCCTCACCCTACTCCTCACTCAACTCAATTTTGCTTCCGTAGCACCCTGAACAAACCTGTCATTACAACCATTGTCACCATCATTTTCTCTAAGGAAAACGATCCACAGGATGATCCGTCGGGGAACACTGGAGCACAGCAGTAGGCCTCTCACAGCATCAGGAGTGGCCGAGACTCGGACAAGCAACCGATGGACGAGAATGTGGCCACCCTGCATGGCAAGGAACTGGGTGGCGGTCAGCATGCTGCGGAAGGAAGATCCGAAGACACAACACCTGGAGGTAGTGTGGTCGACACGTCAAGGTTGCATGCAGCTGTTGGCAGCTCTGGTGGCATTCAAGCTGCTTGTGGGTCTAAAACCAGCGTGACGGAGGAGGAGGATGATTGGTTTCAGTATGCGTGCCTCATTGAAGAGGAGCCCACCCCGGACGACCTCAAGTGACGACACTTGGTAGCCAGGTGTCACCCTTTGCCAGCTGGATGTTCTTCTACTGACTGGTCCTTTTCTGAAATGATTGTTCTGTTAAAACTTTCTTGGGTTTTTTGCCATGTTTTTAATATTTTCTGGTTTAAGACTGATAACCCATATGTGGGTTCTTTTTGCCTTCACGGACTGGTTACCCCAACGGTGGGGCAGTCAAGATATTTTTTGATAGATGTTGTTTAGTACTGTTGAGGCCTGAGCCTCATTGTAATCACATTTTGTTTCATATTAATAGAATAGATTCACTTAGAAAAAAAAAAAAATTCCATCCATATGATTTCCATATAAAATATAAATAAATGATCATATTATTTTTTTGTCTATAATTGTGAACTAGTATCGCCTATGTCTACTAATATACCTAAATTTTTGATCTAAAAATAAGATTTTTTTTAAATATATACAACATGACATACATAAAGATATAATATATAACATTTACATAAAATTTCAAATTGTATTTTTCATATAAAATGAATACTTTATTTTAACTTTTCAATATAGTTTTGAAACATTAAAATGAAATTAACTACCGAAACCTTGATAACTAGAATTATCTCTCTCTTCTGAGCAGCACTAAGACAAAATGAAAGTCAGATAAGAACTAAATTTCATGAGCTTTAAAGTGAAACCGGGTGGTGGTCTACTCCCAAGACTCCCTTAGACAAAAGAATATGTCACCTTTGAGACACGAAGAGGGTGGAAGATGAAAAGCACTTCCTCTTAGATTACCCAATTCTTACTCACATCAACTTTCATTTCCCTTCTTTTTAATAATAGAAATAATATTTTGAAAAATCACAATTAGAATTTTTTTGTTTTTGCTAAAGGTATGATAGACCTAATTAGTCTTAGTAGACGTTACTCATACTATATTTTTATTGCATCTAAAATTTTATTGCAATTTTATATTTTTATTGCATCTAAAATTTTATTGCAATTTTATGAATGATTGGACTAAATACTTTTTGATAAAGAAGAACAATTTCATTATAATTAGGGAATGATCGCTCAGAAATTTAAGAGTAAATTTTCCTATTAAATTCTCTCTATAATATTCCCTTTTCTTGATATGGTCAAAAGGGACGAAATTTACCTATGGTATTTTCCATGGGATCTTCCCATGGTATTTTCCTTCATTTTTCGAGGGAAAATAATAAAATAAGATTTCTAGAGAGCCCATCAGGCCTATAAAAGGTGATGGGAGCTAGGTCTTTAGATCATCCTAAGTCATCTATTTATTTTGTCTTTGTTGAGAACTTGGTGATGCCTATTCTTCTCCGAACCGAGGGACAAAAACCCCATGGGTAAATTGTTCTAGTGGATCTATATAGGGTCCACAAGTGTGATTCAGAGTTCAATTGGTTGAGTGTGTTGATGAGAAACCTTGCATGCCATTGTCAATGGTTTCTATGTTAATAATTCTTGCATGTATTATTTGTAGTTATTAATTAAATAAAGTGGTTGCATTTTTAGATCCCTTAGTGTTCTTGTTTTTCATAAAGTTTATTTTTAATCAAAACATTAAAATATGCTAGATCTTTGAAATTTTTTGATGTTTGGATCTTACAATGATATCAGAGTTGTGCATCCTCATAGCCTGGGGGTTTATTGTAGATCAACTTCAGGGAAAATTGAGGGTTCAAGAGAAACTAGTATTTAGTGATCCTCCATAATCACCCCAGCTACAATCTCGGTAATTTTGGTGGTTCTCTACGGCCACCCTAATTGGCTTATTATTATAAAAAAAATCTGGAGTTTACTGTTCTGCAGTCAATTTTAAGGGCAAATTTTATAAGAGAAGCTAAATAAATGTTTTGCCAAGGATCTATTGCTTAGCCAAATTATTTATATTTAAGGGGGCTGAATTTTTATTGGCTAAATTATATTCGAAGGTCATATTATTTGGCCAATTATGAAAAAAAAAGAAGCAGCCAAGTTTTATTTTAAAGGGATCCTAAGCATAATTGAAGAATGCAAAGGTTAATTTAATCAGAAGCCAAATATTTATTTGCCTGCCTGAATTGTCTTTTTTTCAAGAGGGTTGGATTTTAGAATCGAACCATGATCAAAAGTCCAAATTATTTGGGGTCTATCAGTCACAGAAGAAGAAGGTTATTTGGCATAATTGAAGTCGAGCTTCGACCCTTGTCTGGATTTGAATCCCTTCTTCTCCAGGGCTGAATCATTTTGAAAGAGGTTGATTGTCACGAATTCGAGCCTGAGACCACTCGTACATTCAGAGACTGGATTATTATCTTGGAAGCCGGATATTAGTTCCTTGCAGGCCGAGTCATCTTCATTTGGGAGCTCGATTTATGGGAGAGGTACTTGTTCTGAAATTGATTATTGATTTTGTTCAGAACTTCTAGCGCCAAGGACGACTTCGTCTCCATTTAGTGGATCAAATACCAGGGGTTTGATGGTTAATTTCTGAGCATGTATCAAGATTGAGTTGCATTTAGTTCATCCCAATTTCAAAGAATAAAAGTGCTAAGAAGAAGTGTTTGCATTTCTCCTCGATAGTGCCATTAATTGAATGTATTAAGCGACGAGCCTCATCTTTTAGCAACATTATTTTATGTGTTATTTACGGGAGGATCAAAGTGGAAGGAAGTATCGTATTCAGAATTTATAAGAGGGTCGAATTAAATATATAAATATCACAGTGAGGGACGAGAAATTTGTATTCCAATCCCAAATTAGAGAGGCCGAGAGCTCATATAAATAAGAGTTGATTTGTCTCAATTTCTAGAGGGACTGAGACTGGTTTATTGAGGCCAAACTACCCAGATTAGTGTCAGTCCTTTCCTGGCCTATAAGTTCCATGTATGAAGCAAGACACAGGTATAAATCACAATTTTCGTATTACCATTTAAAACTGTGTTTATGACCGAGGAAGGTTGTGTTTGTCATCTTTTCTCCAAGAGATAAATCATTTGCCAATTCTCATAAATATTAATACCCCAACGAAGTCTTGATCTCTGTCTAAAAAGGGAGGGCATAATTATTAAGAGTCTCCAGGGACTGTGTTATTAGAAGACCAAGCAATATATGTGCTTTTCAGATATAGAGGGTCGAACTCTGAGTATCAAGGAGCCAGCTGACATTTCTACTCCTGATTCAAGGATTTCCTTGGAACTGTGTTAGTTCTACCATCCTCCTGTAGTAGACTTTCTATTAAGAAGGGAATCTTTTTCTAGTTTCTCTCAAGGAGAGCTAAATACAGGTGTGTTCCTTCTAGTGGAAATCTTAAGGATGAGTTTGTTGAAGCTTTTGGACGAGTTGCAGGTGGTTTAAGGGTCAAACCTCTCACTATGTAACCCCGCTGAGAAGGACAAATTTTTGTTTTCTCGAGGATTATGGGTTGCCTATGTCTAAGTGTCGATTCCTTCATGGCTTGGTGACTGAATTTGGTATTTTTCTTGAAGTCGAGGGTTATTAAAATCACCAGGAGCGTCTCAAAGGGCTGAGAGCCTGTCATCTACAGTAATATTAGTTTTGTAAGGTAAAATTCATCAATGAAGCTATAACCAGGGATCATTACTCCATCTGCAAGTCAAAGTGGTCAACAAAAAAATATTCCCAGGTTTCTCATTGGTATTTTACACTTTTCTTATCCTTAGCTTCCATTAAAATGTTTGATAAAAAATTTCAGGAGAAATATGCAACACTAATAACATGTGTGTGTTGTTGTTGAATTAAAATGTGTAAAATTTCAGCTTGGCACTGGAAGTATGTCCATATGAGGTGTTTAAACCTCCATCTAAGTGTTGGATGTAATGGTAGGGGCTAGTTTATGCAAGTTAAATATCCAAAGAGTATAGTTGAATTAATTCACTATAGTCTATCTTTGCTAGTCACAATGATTGGTAGAGTATTTTCATAGCTAGTCCATCGTCGCCAATCCATAATGCCATCATTTTATTTTTGGAAATGCCTTAGAAATCAACATAGTAGTGCATCAATGGATTTTTTGTGCTACAATACTGTTGTGAATAAAAAATGGAAACAACTTATAGATCAGAAGCAAGAGCAACACAATAGACCTTTATCTTAGAAGGTCCATCTTATCCTTCAGCAGTGAAAGGATATCCAGAAGGAAGATGTAAAAAGCAAGTGTCTCTTCACACTTGGATCTGAATTGCAACAAAGGAAGTTAGTCATAGAAATTCATAATTTGAAGGAATTAGACACGTGTCTATCCAAGGTGGGGCAATCAGAATGGAAGAAACTCAGTTGGGATCTCAAGCCATCCATGCTTGCATTGATACAACCAAAACTTTGGGATCATCCTTGTGAATAATTCAGACTCACTGTTGTCTCTTGAATTAGCAGGATCATAGCTTTAACATTTCCTCTACCGCCTTACAATAATGATCTCATGATATATATATATATATATATATATATATATATATATATATATATAGGATAATCGGTAACTGGTGAGAGTTATCCTGAACAAGCCCAGGATCAAATCCAACTGGCTGCCACTATAAACCTAGGCTAGGTGCAACAGCTTGCAAGCCGCACACAATAGCAATTAACTTATGCCTCAACAAGAGCCGAGACGTCTGCTCGGGGGTCGCCTACTCTTCTAGCCAAGACACAATAGGCCATATACTCAATGAGATTTGAACCTCCATCTCATGGGTTTCACCCAGCGAAACTTATCGTTAAACCCCATATCACTATATAAAAGGTGAGCAGGCTTGGCCTAGGAAATGAGTAACACCTGCGACTAGTCAACGCCCTCGCTCAGGGTTGAGCACAAGACTTGATCGTCTTTAAGATTCCGACTTTACCAACCAGCCGCCTCCACCGACCTTCTTATGATAGAGATATTACAGTTAATAGTGGAAATCTTTGAAGGGTTGAACAACATGAGGCTTCCTACCTTTCAAAAGCGGCAAATTTTTTTAGAACTCATGGCAGATTTCAGCTTTGGAACCTTTATGCTAAATTTGGAATGTGATGATTTAATCTTTCAGTTGCTCCAGACCTTTTTCACTGGGATTAAATCAGCTCATCCCAACCATGTCAAAACAAGCATGCAAAAGATTGTGTCCTTGTTCTTAGAAGGAGATGCTGACATTTACAAAATAATAAGATCCAAATTGTTGACCATTTGGAGAAAGGAACTAGTTGTATCATCAGTCGCTTATGATCTAGTTGAAAGGTTGGTCATGGAAAACATAAAATCACTCAAAAGGGTGTTGACTAAGAAGGAGCTGAAGAGGATTGTTGAAGGAAGCAAGAACAACGGAAATAAAACCTGTAGCAAGAATGAACTAAGACAGAGAGGACTATGCTTTATCTGCAAGGGGTAATGGGAACCTAACTATTCATGCTCAAGTAATAGGAAAGAGGCAACAACGAAAAAACAGGAGGAGATTCCTTCAGATCATGGGGATTCATGTATAGTTGGGTTCATTGGTTTTCAGGAGAGCACCGATGAAGGATTTGAGTAGTAAAGTACACATGATGAGCAACAACACAATATTATTTAGGGTGACAAGCATTGAGAAGCGCGTGAGGAAATTCTATCTAATGATGTTGATGAGGTAGAATCCTATACAACTGAGTCCATAGGTCTTCAGGAGGATGTCCATAAAGAATATGAACAACCAAGTATATATAGAAGTACACCAATGCATATATGTTCGACAATTGGAGATGATGAGCAATAAATTATCTTCACAGAAGGAGGAGGCCAGGGAAACTTGAGTGAGGAACCAAGAGGGTGAACTGGCATGATGAGCATGATCATGAGAGGAAGCATGACAGACATAATGTGCAAGATGAACCATTCCCAAAGAGCCAGCCAAAGTCTTAAGATGAAGTTGTGGTCGTGGAGCATCTAGTGTAGACAGGTATAAAGGCATTCAATGAGGAACCAAAATTGCCAGTAGAGGACATTCAGGGAAATAACACACATTTCGAGATATATCTTATGATGTTGAAGCAGAGAGTCTAAACAGCCCGAAACGCTATCTTACAGGAGAAGAAAAATATTGAGGAACTCATAGGGGTATGTGCCGAGTCAACAGCCAAGTTGTTTAGTGTAGATGAACGTCTCAAGTCCCTTACAATGCAATAAGAAGAATACAATTGGGAGTTCTAGAACAACCGTCTATAGGAGTACATAGATAGGGCTTGCATCACTACCAACCTACCTTTATACAATAGGGCAAGCAAGGCAAAGTTTTGCAAATGATTCAAGTTGGGTGACTGAGTGGAGCGACATGAGTTGAGCATCAAGCAATGTCAACATAGTAGACTTATTCCATGTGCATGCATTCATGCATTAGATCCTTCCCACTGGATGGATTGGCGAGAGATTATGAGTTGAAACTCTATTGATGGGATGAATCCTAGGAGGATACTCTTAGCCAAGGGCATATTGCACCTTGAGCTCTTAGGAACAAACAATGATGGAGGGACGAGAATGTATCATAACCCGTAGGTCCCAGGATTTTGGTGGCATTGGGATCCAGGTATCGAAGGGTCCATTTAGGATCATATAACATGGAGGCATAGGATAACAAGCTAGTTTGTATGGGATTCTGGTATCAATATACAAATGCTTTTGTTGTGGATAGAAGTGGATTGCTTGAGGGAAAGAAATCTTTGGGCAAGAGAATTTGTAATATTCCATTTTCTTGATATGGTCAAAATGGACAGAATTTACGCATGGTATTTTCCCATGGGATCTACCCATGGTATTCTCCCATGGGATCTACCCATGGTATTCTCCCATGGGATCTGCCCATGGTATTTGCCTTCATTTTTCCAGGGAAAATAATAAAATAAGTATTTTCCTTCATTTCTCAAGGGAAAATAATAAAACAAGATTTCTAGAGAGTCGATCAAGCCTATAAAAGAAGATGGGAGCTAGGCCTTTAGATCATCCTGAGTTATCTATCTATTTTTGTCTTTGTTGAGAACTTGCCTATAAAAGAAGATGGGAGCTAGGCCTTTAGATCATCCTGAGTTATCTATCTATTTTTGTCTCTGTTGAGAACTTGGCAACGCTAGTTCTATTCTCATCCCAGGGGAGAAAACTCCGTGGGTGAATTTGTATTCTCATCCCACGGGAGAAAACTCCGTGGGTGAATTTGTCTCGTGGATCTATCTAGGGTCCGCAAGTGTGCTTTAGAGTTCAATTGGTTGAGTCTCTTGATAAGAAGCCTTACATGTCATTGGCAAGGGTTTCTATGTTAATCATTCTGACATGTATTATTTGCAGTTATTAATTAAATAAAATGGTTTCTTTTTCAGATCCTTTGTGTTAACACTAAAGTGTGTTAGATCTGGATCTTGCACTCTCCATATGATTCATATATACAATGTAAATAAATAATCTAATTAAATTTTCTCTATATAATTTTTATGTAAAATATAAATAAATAATCATATTAATTTTTATATTTATAATTATGAAGTAATATCTCCCATATACATATACTAATATATCTAAAATTATGATATAAAAATAAGTTTTTTTTTAAATGTATAAATACTAATATATCTAAAAATATGATATATATATATATATATATATAGATAGATATATATATATATATATAACATGAGATACGTAAAGATATAATATATTGTTTTTATTTTCATATGGAATGAATAATTTATTTTAGCTTTTCAATATATTTTTGAAACGTTAAAATGAAATTACTAAGCAAACCCTTCACTTCATTTTATCCCTAAATTAACCATTCACTTCTCATTTTATGCCTAGATTAACTCACGCAAACCCTCCCTCCCTTCTCATTTTATCCCTAATGCCTTCACTTTCGATCCTTATGCATTACAGAAATATTGATTCTTATGCTGTAAACGACAAAGCCAGGACACACATTATTCAGGAAATGCGGTGGTATTTATTTTTATGTTTTATGAAATTTCATGGACGCTTCGTTATGCAAAAGGCATGCCACGTAGAGCGATTACATTTGGATTTGTTTCGACATTGTAAGAAATTATAATTCGGATAATCAAGCATTTGAAAAAAAAACTAACTGTAATGCCATGAAGTATAACTGTTTGTAGCTTCTTGACTTATAAATATAAATTTCCGAGTGTAATCATTGGAGCATTAGGTAAGTGTACAGGAATTTGAGTGTTGAAACAAGGGCTAAATTCATTCTTTATAGCGTTTTTTCACTTAGTTTTGAACGAAGAAGAGAAGTGCTCAACCAGGTAATAATGGTTTTCAATTTTTAACGTTCATCAAAATTTGACACACCAGAGTAACCCAAAACTTGAAGCATGGATGTGAGGAAATTTGTTGACTGGTAGTTTGTTGAAATTTGAAGCGTTGTTGTAAGGCTATTTGTGGAATGGTATTTTGTTGGGATTTTTGTTAGGACTATTTAAGCATTGAATATGGATGTTGAATGTTAGTTTGTTGGGACTTGTGGACTTTCCCCTCTCCGGTTGCTATCTCATTTAAATCTGGATATGGTCTTACAATGCTACTGGCCATTTTTTCTCTTCGCTTGTTGCTATTTCTTTGGCGGGCGTGTCCGCTGACCGCGAAAATTTGTGTGGTCGACTTTTTAGTATCTACCGCCGTTGTTGACTATGTGGCCAACTGGGCATATTAATATTATCTACAATGGCGTGTTCCTAATATATTAATGAACATAGAAAAAACTAAATGGCCATTCTCTCTCTATATATTTATATATACAATGGCTTGTTCATAATATCTCAGTGAACATAGAAAAAAATAAATGGATTCTTGGAGAAGAAATCGTGTCTCTCCTGTTTTTCTAACACCCTGTGTATGCAGTTTCACTCTGGTAGCACTCTTCTCCTTTGTCATACCAGTTTCTCCTACCACTTTTGTCTTCGACGGATTCAATCGAACCGACTTAATTTTGGAGGCGGGCGCTTCACTAATCTCCAAATCCGTGCTGGCGCTTACGAATGACACGAATTGGGTGCTCGGCCGGGCGCTGTATCCAACTCCCGTGCAGATGAAGAGCAACGACACGCTTTCCTCCTTCAGCACTACATTCGTTTTCAGCATGGTGCATCCCCCCTCGGATCAAGGCGGGCACGGAATGGCCTTCATCGTCACGCCCTACGCGACTCTCATGGGCGGTCTGGATTCCGAGTATCTAGGCTTGCTTAACATTACTAGCGACGGGCAGACATACAATCACTTGTTCGCAGTGGAGTTCGATACGAACGAGAGTGTCGAATTGGATGATCCCAACCGCAATCATGTGGGGTTGGATATCAAAAACCTCATTTCAGTGCGGACTGAGACTGCCGAGTATTGGAATGGGGACGATTTCCATGAATTCAGCCTCAAGAGCGGGCGGAACATACAGGCCTGGATCGATTACGACGGTCTGCAAAGCCAGATCAACGTTACCATAACGTTGGCAGGCTTGCCCAGACCGCAGAAACCGCTCATATCTCAGAAAATCGATCTGCAGAGTGTTCTGCAAGAAAAGATGTTCGTTGGCTTTTCAGCGGCTACGGGGAATTTCATCGAAGACCATTACGTTTTGGCGTGGAGCTTCAACACAGAAGGCACGGCTCCCCCACTCGATATCTCGCGCCTCCCTTCGTTTGCTAAAACGTATTCCAAACGTTCCAGCCGAGGATGGATAACCGGCGTTAGCGTTAGCGTTACCGTGGCCACTTTCGTTCTCTTGTCGTTGGTGATTGCGGCCGTGGTTTTCAAAAGAGGCAAGTGCAAAGAAACAATTGAGTTTTGGCCCCATAGGTTCACTTACAGGGAGCTCAACATTGCCACGAAAGGATTCCGGCATGAAAACGTTTTGGGCCACGGCGGTTTTGGTCAGGTTTACAAGGGCGTTCTTCCGGGCAGCGGACAGGAAGTCGCGGTAAAATCTATGACGAAGGAGTTCAAGGAGGGAATGAAAGGTTTCGTTGCAGAGATCTCGACATTGGGGCGCACACAGCACAGGAACCTGGTTCCTCTTCGAGGATGGTGCAGGAGGCAAAAGCAGCTTTTCATCGTTTACGACTACATGCCCAACGGCAGCCTGGATAAACTCATATTCGGGAACCCGATGACCATCCTGCCATGGCCTCGGCGATACGCGATCTTGAAGGGCGTGGCGGCAGGTCTACTTTATCTCCACGAAGAATGGGAGAAGAGGGTCATCCACAGAGACATCAAGTCCAGCAACGTGCTGTTGGATTCGGAGTTCAATGCGCGGCTGGGGGACTTCGGCCTTGCCCGGCTGTATGAACATAGCGAGAATCCTGGAACGACTCATGTGATGGGAACGCTGGGGTACATAGCGCCGGAGCTCCCAAGGACGGGAAAGGCCACGCCGAGCTCCGACATGTTCAGCTTCGGCGTTATGTTGTTGGAAGTGGCGTGCGGGAGGAAGCCCGTGGACCTATCCACCGACGTTGAACGACTGCTTTTGGTGGGCTGGGTGTGGCAGCTGTACGCGCATGGGAGTCTGCTCGATGCAGCAGATCCGAAGCTGGGGAATGAATACGACGCGGGCGAAATGGAAAAGGTTCTGAAACTGGGATTATTGTGCTCTATTACCGAGCCGAAGAGAAGGCTGGGGATACGGCAAGTGTGTCAAATACTGCAAGGCGAAGCTCCGCTCCCAGACTTCAAGATGGATTCGTTTAGGGTGGCTGTTATGGATCCGTCCATGGGTGGTAAGGTTTCAACATCTTCAAGCTATTCACAGTGAGAAGTCAACGGTGCGGCCTGATGCCTAAAATTTTTACACTGGTTTGCTAATATTTCTGTCAAAGTTTTCGTTTAGGTTTTCCATCAAATGGATATTCACGCGACAGGTCATGGATTTGTCTAATACAAATATATTGTATGGATATATTAGTGATTTACCATTTGTAGTAAAAATTATTTATAAAGAAAATCCATGATCAAGTGGAAAGTTAATTTTGATGGTTAAGAATATTAAAATGTATGTGATATTGAATATGTGTTATAAGCCATATTGATATTGTCCCATAGTATTGTAACAAAAATTATTTACAAGAATTTCGATATTAAAATGAGAATTTCATAATATTGTTACATGTTTTTTAAAATGTGTATATGGTTCACTCATATTTTAATTCTTTTAATAACTAATAGCAATGCAATTTGTATTAAACTTATAATTTAATTAATTTTTATGATATTTATTAATGTGGATAACTATGATACAAATATTTCATGGACATTATCCACCCATCTCTGAAATCTCTAAACAATATAGAAAAAATAAAATAAAAATCAATACTTAAGATTTATTTCCAAGTTAGTTGTGATCTTTTAATTAATCTAACTCACATTTATTGATTAAAACTATGTCATACTAACGCATGTCATATTGAGCATTTGTTATTGATAAGTCATGGTATTGGCCCATGGTATTGTAATGAAAATTGTTTACAAGAATTTCCATATTAAAGTAGGGAGTTAATCTCCATAAATAAGAATATTGTTACACATTTTTTTCAAATGTATATATAGTTCACTCATATGTCAATTCTTTTCATAATTAATAACGATAAAATTTATATTAAAATTATAATTGAGTTAATTTTTATGATTTTTATTAACGTGGGTAATTTCAAATGTATCATAAAATGTTTTAATGTTTATAATATATTGATGTTTATGAGACTTTAACAACTATTTAATTTATATAATTTCACTAATTTTTATGTATTTAAAACTAAAATTTTCATATATAAAATATAACCATTAGAAAATTAAATTGTTATATATATATATATATATATATATATATATAAATTAAGGAATATATTTTAAATATTATATATATATATATATATATATATATATATATATATATATATATATATATATATATATATATATATATTTATATTATCGAAATTTATATTATTATATATTAAAAATATAAATAAGCTATGTGTCAAAGTAATAAGAGAAAATATTTTGAATAAATGTTGAATGATTTCACTTAAAGACATGATTATTTATTGTGGAGTCTCATGAGCGTGTACACGTAAAATGTTAAAGCTATAAGTTTTAATGACGACATTACCAATGTGGAAATTTGTAAAGGTAGTAGTAATCTCTTACTAAGAAATAAACCTTATGATGACATTATCAACGTGGAAATTTGTAAAAGTAGTAGTCATCTCTTACTAAGAAATAAACATAAAATATTTAATAAACTTGTGCGGAGCTTTCACTATGCCAAAAGCTTCGCACAAAAAGGCTCTGCACATTGTTTTACATGCAAAACTCCGCACATTGTTTAAAAACTTTACTTTACATGCCTTTCAAAAAATAATCAACCCAACATGCTCTTAAATGCATAATTTTAAATGTTTTCAAATAAATGATTCAGTGGCAAAAATATAATTTCATGAAGTTTCAATAATGTCACTAATAGTGTGGACATTTGTAAAAATAATAGTTTTCTAAGTTAACTAGTAAGAATATAATTCCATGAAATTAATAAAATAACGTCATTAGGAGTGTGGAAATTTGTAAAAGTAACAGTCCTCTCTTACTAAACTTAAAAGACTAATAGTAAAAGTAATAGTCGTCTCTTTTAAAAGTAAACCTTAGAAACATTTACTAGACTTGTGTGGAGCTTTGCTTGTGGAGAGATTTCACTATGTTGAAAGCTCCACACATTTATTTTACATTGTATTACCATACTTATTCATGGCTCTCAAAGTATCAACAAGTTTAATTGGTAAAAATATGATTAATTTCATGAATTTAATAAAATGTTAAAGCAATGATACAATATATAATATGGAAATTTGTAAACGTAATAGTCATCTGATATATAATGTGGAAATTCGTAAAAGTAATAGTCATCTTTGCACAAGGAAATATTTGCCACTCCCCTTTCCCTGCCTATGTAAAGAACATGCAACCATGTCAGCACTGACATCATTGGGCAAAGCAGTACCATAAGAGTGTCACTCTTAGTCTTAGTATGAGAGAACTCACCAAGATAATGACCACTCAGAAAATTAGTTTTTTTTTAATGAATTGTCCGACACTCACAAACTAAAACGCTCTCCACCTAGGATTGTCTATACAATTGAAAATTAGAAAAAAATTTAGAGATTAAAAATTTAAATGGAATTATGTCTCATGAGAAATGGTTCATACAATTGAAAATTAAAAAAAAATAATTTAAAAAATTCGAAATTTATTTTTAAATTTACTGAAAAATAAAAATATTAAACATTTTTCTGAAATTTTAAAAAATAAAAAACTTTAATTAAAATTACCAAACACAACCAAAATATACTTAACAATAAAACAAATACAATGACTAAAAAGAAACTGAAAACATAAAAATGAATTAAAATCTACATATCTATTTGAATGACACCTAAAGTAGCAACAATATGGTAAATTTTAACTCATAACTTATAAAAAGAGGCCTGGATAATTAATAGAGCTATACACACAGCAATAAATGTCGGTTAAATATATTAACACAGAGCTACTTTAAAGTGTGAAAAGTAGCCTCCCAAAAAGATGAAGTTTGTTCCAGAAACATGAGGATAAATTCTTACTTTAAAGTATTTGTAAAATAGAGTAACGCACACGAAAATGGACTTTGATCCATATATATTTGACTTTAAAAAGAGGACGTGAGTGAAATTTGATACACATAAGTGTGTGCGCAAGTTAGAGCCAAGATAAACTTCGTTCAACTTTCATTCACGTGTTTATCTAGACGCCCATAACAACTCTAAGGATTGACGTTGAATCTCGAAGATGGGACCACTCGTTAGTTTGAACATACAGTTCTTTAAATATTTAAGGATCACGTTTTCCAACTCCCCTTACGTTCCATATGCGTCATGGTAAATATTAATGTTTATAAATATAAACGATATATATAAAAGAATATATAAAAGTGATAAGGAAAAGTCAAAACTATATTTCCAAAGGAAAACAATTTATAAGAAATAACATTAAAGAAGTATTAATGTATATGAGGTGAAATATAATTAATATAGATTTATTTTAATATGGATTTAATATACGCTGAGAGGGATTTAATTTTTTTATGTGTTTATATTATTTAATATAGTTATTTTTTAAAATTATTTAAAATTTTTATTTTGATTATAAGAATAAAATTTCAATTTTGATAACAGATAAAAAATTTTACACATCATATTAAATTGTCGAATTAACTTCTCAACTCAATGACATAATAAAAATTTTAAAAAAAATATAATATGAATTTGATGTCATATTCATCATTAACTCTATGATGCCTTACTCGTGTATCATAATTGAAAATAAAAAATAATAAACCAAATGCAGGTTGAAAAGAATAAAATAGTAAGTTGAAATTCAACTAGTAATAGGATTTGAGTCTCTTAATCTATAATGCTCTACACTCCTTTTAGAGTCTTGTCAATGAAGCCATATGAGGTATGATGTCTCCAACCAAGCCTCTAGAGAGTGCGGAATCCACAAAGTCACTTAAAAATGTAAGGATGAAAAGACATTTTATAAATTTTGTGTCATGTGAAGGGAGTTTTTCATTAAGGTCAACTCAATTTTTTTTTATATTATTAGTAAAATATTTTATATTATTAATAAAAAGGTTAAATGTTAAAAAGATGGATATTGATAATAAAAAATGAAATGTTATATTTTTTAGATCCAATTTAAAATGAAGTATCTTATTGTAAAAATGTATATTAGCTTTTTTATGTTGTTGTTGTTTTTTTGTTTTTTTTTTCAGACAGAAAAATCATCATAGATTTATATTAAAATAATATAAAGATCACAAAGCATTGTCATAGGACAGTGGGAACTGCCCGGCTATAACAACATATAGAACAGAATTGAAATATCCCCAAGAGATCAGAACCAAAGACTCAAAGTTATACACAAGTATTCAAAAGTTTGAGCAGCTACACATCATGGACAGATATTTAAAAAACTAAAATGCAAGTCATATAAACCAGATTGAAAGAAGTCACAATCCCGTGATGCTGAAGATCTATATAAGAGCTGCATAAGCCGAAAATTGAAAGAAATCACATTCCCTTGATACTGAAATCCTGAATAAGAAAGGAAGATCCATCACGAAGAACTCTCAATGACCAAGATCCCGGCTCCATCTCAAGGCCTTCCTTGGAGAGAAGGTCAGCTTGGACATTCGTGGAACGAGGGATATGCTGGATTGAAAACTGCTTCATAGAGTTTTGAAAGTGCATGATTCTGCTTAGCCATCCCAGAAGATGAGGACTGCTAATGAGGCCATCCCCATTACCATGATCTATCAAAGATTTTGAATCACCATATATTGAAATACCTTGGATGTCAAGAAAGTCACAAAAAGCAAGTAGACATTTTTGTAACTTTCTTGACATCCAAGATATTTCAATATTCACAAAAATGAACTAAATTTTTTTAATAAAAATTAATTTTTATCTTTATAAAATTTATTTTTTTCTCTATACTAATCAAGAATATATATATATATATAATATGCAATTATTAAGTTCAATAGGCTAAAGTTTGGTCTCATTGAACTTTAATCCTCCATTTATGTAACTGTATCTTCTGTCCTTCCTTCCTTCGTGGGTCCACTTATTTTCTTTTATTCCATCACTGGTTTCGCGGTGTTCAACTTCTCGCTCAACTCCATCCATCGGTGTCTTTCTGTCATTCCGTCGTGGGTGTCTCTCAAGCGATAGGGTGTCATCATATAAATATAACAATTACATTTACTATTCTATTATTATTATTTGAATGATAATGTTGTAATGTCTCCATCACTTAACCTAATTTAAAAAATCATATATATATATATATATATAATATGTATAACACTGGCATTTTTCATTTTATTAATTATTATTTCAATGATAAGGTTGTAATGTATCCATCACTCAACTTAAACTGTAGATTTATATTGCCTTTTCAACGCGTTCACTTAAGGGATTCACTTGTATGTTCAACTGAGTTATTTTATTTATCACGGGATCTTTTTCTTCTCATCCAAAACTTGAGAATCTTCTCGAACATTTCAAATATCTTTACACGTATATAGCGCAAGATATCTTTATATTGGGATATTTAAATAAGAATAAATGTTCATTATATTTTGAATTTTGAATTTCAATAATTAAAGTAATATTGTTTTTGAAAATTTGAAAAAAAATTTATGATTAATTAATTTAATTTTAATTTTTAAACTAATTTAAATATAAAATTATGATTAAATTGATTGAAGAAATAAAGTAGTTATGATTGATTATTTTAATTTTATATTTTAAAATGAATTGAAATGTAAATTTATAATTAAATTAATCATGTTTATTTTGAAAGGATGATTAATAGTTTTAAAAACCCACAAATTCAAATTTATGGTCAATAGAAACGGTGCGCTTTTGTTAAAGTAAAATCTTTTAAACTAATCACAATTACCATCATGATTAGTTTATTTGTTTATGAAATATATATTACAACTATATTCAATAAACTTATATATTTTAAAGATTAATATTACTTCTATTCAAATTTAAATTTTATAAAAATTAATATTACTTCTATTCAAATTTAAATTTTATATTCTGTTATTAAAATTAAAATTGATTTTATAAAAGAGAGGGTATTAAAGTTTAAGTGGTATAATATAAATATAAATTTAATGTAGAAGCAAAATTTTAAAGTAATATTTATTAGATTAGACATATCAATTAAGTGGTTGGTAGAGGATAGGTATCAATCAATGATGAATATCAAAACATTTATTTCATGGTACATTTCACACTACTAAGATTAAAAAAAACATAAAAACTAGTACAACCATATAAATTAAATGGCTAGTATTGAGAGACATCAAAACATTGACCTCGTAATATATCTTACATTGCCAAGATTTAAAAAAAAAATCATGAAAATTAACTACTTATAACTTTACTTTAAATTATTATTATTAATGTATTGCCAAGATTTTAAAAAAAATCATGAAAATGAACTACTTATAACATTAGTTTAAATTATTATTATTAATGTTAATTATAAAAAGAATTAATATATCACTTAAACATATTTGTATTTTAGAAAACTTGTAACAAATTTTTCATCATGAAGATTCACCCCCACTTTACAATGGAACTTTTTGATACCATAGCTCAAGATGGTTATTCTAGCTGTAGGGTTTTGATAACCCATGCTATTCATGTGGAATATAGTATATTTAATGGTGGGATGATTGCACTTAAATATTTCCTCATGGCCATTGAGATCCTAAACAAAGGTGTCTTTAGACCTTACCACTTCTCTTGGTTTTGTGATCCTAACAATCGATATCGGCTATGGTTAAATTTGTTGTGTTGATCAAAGTATGGTTATGAATGGTATAATTTTTGTGAGAAATATCGAGAAGACATGACGAAAAAAAGTGCCCATGTTGGAAGGGAAACTGAGATACACAGATAGGTTGGGTAGCACATATAGATCTCTAAGCGTTAGGGAATTTAGTCGAAGTTTAATTCACTAGAATGCAATCATATGCTCACTATGCATATTCTCATGTCTTCACAAATTACAGAGCATGTATGTATGATCATGAGCAGGGATTAGTTTAAGAGTTTTGTATCTGCATTTCTTGTGGCGACAAGGTCCCCCTATGAGAACAACTCGTGTTGAAGATGTTGCCCCTCTTATTTTAGGCTTATGTGATTCATCTTGTTTTGAGATTGTTTTATGGATTAATCACATAATCATTCTTTTTGGTTGACGTTTAGAACCCACTACTATGGTTCATCCTTAGGACAATAGAATGTGAGAAAAGAGTGAACCTCTGAGTGAGAAGAAGAAGAATAAAAGGAAATTGAAAGGAAAAAAGAAGCAGGAAAGGAAGGAGAAGAAGAAACTCCATAAATCATTAGAAGAAGAAACCCCAGAATAAATCGAGAAATCTTAGGATCTTAGAAAACCCAAGGAGATTGAAAATGTTAATAGAAATTGGATTGTTGTATCAAATTGGGACACCAAGAATCTTGTACAATCTTTAGATTGTAGGGAAGATTCACCAAGTAGAAAATTGGTCGAGCCATTAACTGAAGGAGTCTGAGAAGATGAATCTCACAAATATCAAAATGAAGCATAAGGATACTAGGACTTTTCAAAGATTTTTTTGACTAGGGTTGTGAGGAGGAGCCATTGGAAAAGGATGACGAATAAAAAGGCAAAGAATTTGAAGAAGAAGATGATGAAGGGATGGATATTGATGTGACCTCTATGCTAAGTGGTATTCCTTTAAGCAAATAAGTCAATGCCCATAACTTTTTTGAATAGGACACACAATGATAACGAGAAGTGGATGAATACCATGGGTTGGAGATATAAGGAGAGAGAGGCCAAATAGCGAGAAAGGCCAAGTTGAGATATAGATCAACAAAACTAGAGTTGTAGCAAGAGTGTGGTCGTATGGATGAGAAAATAGAGATGGTGTTAATGGTTTAAATTTTAGTGAAGGAGCAAGCATGTGATGAGAGTCGTAGTGGCGTGATAATACCAGTGGTGTGTGAAAACCCTAAGGGTTTTTAGTCCAATTTATAAAATCCCGTCGTAGCCAATTGTATTACCATAGGAAGTTGTAAGACATGTTGTTTAGGAATACATGTTGTGCAGCAATATGTGATGGCTGAAGTTGTGGAATGAACCACTTGGATAGGTGCGACAGTGACATGTGTACTCATATGCTAGTTTGAGGTTGGTTGTTGTAAGACCTTAAGACTTTCATCAGGAATACATGTAGTCTAGTGGCACATGGAGTTGTCAAGTTGTGGAATGGAAGGTGTATTGATATCCTATCTTGACAACGAGAATGTGAGATCTCAGATGAGATGGTTGATAAACCATGTATGAGAAAAAGTATCCTAGATAACTAGTGGATACAACGGTTAATTACCAATGTTTTTCGGTAAATGTTAACCTTTTTATATAGGTCTCAATAGAATGATTAGGACCAATTTAATCTCCCTTAGTCAAGTTTACAGGGGGGATTTTTATGATAGTTTAGGTAAACTTTATTTGATCAAGTTACCTGTGATTTTTGAGCTCGAGGTTTATGAAAATTTGTGGTACTGACCTATGATATTCATCTGTAATATGGACTTTTTAAAGGAAGAAAGAGTCCAGGTAAAGTGTTCCTCATGGTCATTCAGATTCCAACTAACGATGTCTTTAGACACCACTTCTTCTCTTGTTTTCATGGTCCCAACGATTACTAATATCACATGCTCAAAAAACCATAACATGTTTAGTATTTCATCTATAGCTACTCTAAGAATACTCTAGAATATTTCATGGAGGTTAAATCCCTATTATCCACCTAACAATTATTGATCTATTAAATTAAAATTTTAGAAATTTTATTCCGAAGTAAACACCTTAATCAACATAATTATTAATTATTGTATTTATCTACCTCAATTATATTAATTTTATTCTTAAATATACGTTACAACTTACAACTATATTTAATAAACTTTTACATATTAAAATTAATATTATTCTTATTAAATAAAAATTCCATACCATGTACTACTAAGATTTAAACTTTTGTTTTTATTAAAATAGAGTAACAATAATATTGAAGTATATATTGCATAATATTAATATAAATTTAATGTGAATAATCTAATTAATAAAATTTTACCTGTTAAAATTAATATTACTCTTATTAAATTAAAATTTCATACCATGTACTACTAAGATTTAAGTTTATTTTATTAAAATAGAGTAGCAACAATATTGAATTCTAGATTTCATAATACTAGTGATTGCCCCAGTAGGTGAAAAGAGAGGTTGTTAGGAGTGTTAAATTCAAAGAATTGTATTTTGGTTTAAAATAATAAATTTAGGTTGTTCAGTGTATTTCTATGTATTTTCCTTTTAATTATAGTGTAGATGTTCCCTTTTTGAAAATTGTCAGACCAAGCTTTCATCTACCCTTTTTGTCTAAGTGTGACATATGTCCACACTGTTAAACGTGACATATGTCCACATTCCAAATATTATGCAGGAAAGCTATACCGTGAACAATTTATATTTACTTTACTATGTAGACTTAGTAAATTGTGGTAATGGTTAATGAGAAAATATTTCTTTAAAACCCACCAAAAATTGTTTACCATAAATTTAACTTTATGCTAACAAGCTTCCAGAAGCAAATCTCATTCGTAATCAGATAGGAAAAACTGAAAAGATTAATTGGGGTTAACTCTGAAGACCTATCAAGTTGTGAGTGTGTTGGGAAACCTAATTGTGCAAGAGAATTGGGGTTTCCTCCCATGCAGGGAAAATTCCATAGCAGAGGAACGATTGAGGGAGGAGGTTGTTCAGATCGCCATAACAGAGCAAAGAAGATCCAAGCCGTAGTAGAAGAGAACAATCATAGGCTTGTCCATCGAAGTCACCAAATTGGACAACAAAATTACTTCCAAAACTAAAGATGGAGGTACAATAAGTGCAGTTATTGTTGTAGATAGATTTGCAGTAGAAAACATTCCCTTTAAGATGAGACAAGCTCCTTCCAAACTCAAGCATATACTTATGGTAAATATTTCTATTGTATTGTAACATCTTATTTTTTTTGGTTGATAATCTAATCCTGAAGGATTTTTTGACCCCAAGAGGTTTTTCCCTCCTACTATCATCCTCTATCTAAAATTTATGGTGTGGCTTAGTTTCCTTGTCATTACGTCTTTATGTCAGTATTATACATTATGTCATAGCTTGTTTTGATTTGTTTATTTTTAGGTTGGATTAGAGTTTTTTTTGCTCAGTTTTTTCGGCTCATTCCCTAGTCCCTTCGAGGATAGGCATTGGGTGAAGTAGCCTCTCCAAACTTAGTGGCTCAGGGATTGCCCTAGGAAAAGTTTATCGACATTTTCATCCGCCTCCAGCCAATTAAAATCTGACACTCGTTGAGAATTATTCTCATTATTATTTGCTGTAATTGTTAAACAATGGTGTAGGAATAGAGGGAAGAAAACCAAAAAAGATTTTTTACGTGCCAACCAAAACTTGCTCACACAAACGAATATGCACAAACAAAAGCAGAGCAATGCTTTCAAGTGGAAGGAGAAGATCAGAGGTTATGTAAGAAATGGATTCTGGATAAAAGCATTGAGTATGTAATTTCAAATGTGACGTGCATGCATAGAGTCCGATAAGTTGGTATTCCTTTTTGTAATCAACGCATCCGAAAATGTATCATACCTCCAAGCAAGAAGATATGATCAAAAAGGGACTTGCATTAGAATTTTTTGTGGCTTTTACGTTGGCCTCAATGTATGCCAAATGTAGGAGTCTAGACCCCTATCTACATCATGAAGAACCTTTGTGTGTGTGCTAACTACCAAATGCCATTAAGTTCATCTCCAATATTGTTGGGTGAGAGATTATTGTGAGAGTGATGCAAACCAATTCCATCATTTTAAGAATGGAATGTGTTTTTGTAGAAATTACTGGTGATGCCTCTCTATGCTTTGAATTTACTATGTTGCATACCATTCCTTTGTAGGTACAACATAAAATGCACAAATAGAGGCACTTGTTAACCTAAATTGGATGATTCTTTTTGTATGATAAGGTTAAGTCATAGGAATATGTTTATAAACATACACGCTAATATGGAATTGTGTCAAATAATTGATATAATATAGTACATCATGGATGTAAATTTATAATATATTTAAGATATACACCTTGGCCTGAATGTTGTATGCTTGGTGCTCTTATGAATATACATAGTTTTCATGGAAAGACGGTGGGTATTTTAGATGATGGGATTATGAGTCTAATATGATATCACATATCATTCTTTTGATATGATAAGGTTAAGCCATAAGAATATGTTTATAAACATACATGCTAATATGGAATTGTTTCAAATAATTGATATAATATAGTACATCATGGATGCAAATTTTATAATATATTTAACATATACAACCTAGCAGTAATCTTGTCTACTCATTGCTCCTATGTATATGCAAAATTTGCAGGGAAATATGGTGGGTATTTTAGATGATGGGATTATGACTCTAATAGGAAATGGGTTTGAATCTGATGTTGTTGTGGGCACTATTGTTGTAGGTAAGTATGGTAAATGTGGGAATGTTAACGTTGCCCACAAACTATTTGAAAGAATGTCTAAATAAAATGTTATGTCATGGAATGCAATAAGTTTTGGCTATTTACATAATGGTCATCACCATAAAGCCTTAGACATTCTTCAATGCAACACAACTTCATGGTATAAAACCCAACTCTATTACCATGATTATTGTTCTTCTTGCGTGTGTCGATTTATTGGTTTTGGAACGAGGTATGCAGATCCATGGCTATGAAATAAGAAATGGATTTGAATATGATGTTGTTGTAGGCACTGCACTCATAGACGTGTAGCCAAAATGTGGGAATGTCAAGATCACACGCAGATTGTTCAAAATAATCCCTAAACAAAATATTGTGTCTTGGAATGCAATAATTTTTGGTTATTTCCAGAGTGTCTATCCTCATGAAACATTGGCATTCTTCAACGAAATGAAAATTTAGGGTCTAAAACCCAACTCAATTGCAATAGTTAGTGTTTTGCCCACATATGCCAATTTATTGGTTCTGGAGCAAGGTAAGCGGATTTATGGTTATTCAATGAGAAGTGGATTTGTATTTAATGTTAACGTAGGCACTGGACTTGTGGATATGTGTGCCAAATGTGGGAATGTTAACATTGCCCACAAATTATTTGAAAGAATTTCTTAAAAAAAATTGTGTCATGGACTACAATGATTCTAGCATATGGAATTCATGGACATGGTGAGGATACTCTTGCCCTTTTTTCACAAATGCAAGAGGTAAGGACAAAGCCAGATCATGTCACATTCACTTCTATTTTTATTGCTTGCTCTCATGAAGGGTTAATCGATGAGGGCAGACAGTACTTTGAGTAGGATTATGGCCTTGCACCTCAGCTGGAACATCAAGCATTCCTGATTGAAATTCTTGGGTGTGTTGAAGTAGATGACATCATAAAAAAGATGTCACTAAAACCCACTGCAAATGTTTGGGGAGCCTTGCCGGGGGCTGCAGAATTAACTGCAATATTGACCTTGGAGAAAAGAAGGTAAACACCACTTATAATTAGAACCAAACAATGTCAAATATTACATGTTCTTCTCAAACATCTATGTCGAGGCATATAGGTGGGAGGATGTAGTGAAGTTGAAGACCAGGATTAAAGAAAGAGGAGTGAAGAAGAAATCAAGGCACAATCTTGTTGTGGTACATAGAGAGCTACATACATTTTTCATGGAAGAGAAAATCCATCCTCAATATGGAAAAAAATTATGCAACGTTGGAAACCTCATGTGGGTAAATGAAGAAGTCATGTTATGTACATGACACAAATATTGTGTTGTAGGGTGTGGAAGAGGAGGCTACAGAAAACATTCTATGCAATCATACTAATAAGTTAGCCACTAGTTTTGGGACAATCAGTACAAGCCAATGTACCCCTATCCACATCATGAAGAACCTTTGTGTGTGTGGTGAGTACCAAATGCCACTAAGTTCATCTCCAAGATTGTTTGGCGAGAGATTATTGTGAGAGATGATGCAAATCGATTCATCATTTTAAGAATGGAATGTGTTTTTGTGGAAATTATTATTGATTCCTGTTTATACTTTGAAATTACTATGTTGCATACCATTCTTTTGTAGATAGAACATAAAATGAACAAAGAGAGGCACTTGTTAAGCTAAATTGGATGATTCTTTTGATATGATAAGGTCAAGCCACAAGAATATGTTTATAAACATACACACTAATATGGAATTGTGTCAAATAATTGATATAATATAGTACATCATGGATTTAAATTTTATAATATATTTAACATATATGCCTAGGCCTAAATCTTGTCGGCTCGGTGCTCTTATGAATATACAAAATTTACATGGAAAGAGAATGGGTATTTTAGGTGATGGGATTATGAGTCTAATATGATATCTTGTATCATTCTTTTGATATAATAAGGTCAAGCCATAAGAAAATGTTTATAAGCATACACACTAATATGGAATCGTGTCAAATAATTGATATAATATAGTACATCATGGATGTAAATTTATAGTATATTTAACATATACACCATGGCCTGAACCTTGTCTTCTTGATGCTCTTATGAATATACATAAATTGCATGGAAAGATGGTGGATATTTTAGATGATGGGATTATGAGTCTAATATGATATCACATATCACTCTTTTGGTATGATAAGGTCAAGCCATAAGAATATGTTTTCTAGACTGTGAGATGGATGGTGATGTTGAATTCATCATTTTTGAAATCGAGGATGAAGAGTCCCTGGAGGGCATGCCTATTAAGGGATTTGATTTAAATAATCCATCTAACATTTGTCAATATGCAAGTAAACATGAAGGAAGAAGCAACCATATTGTTGTTGCAAGTCAAGAAGAGGACAACAATAACATTGTTGTAGTATTTGAAAAATACTTTGAAGGAGAGGATGTAAATGAAATATCCATAAGAGTGGAAGAGATTAAAACTCATTGGGCGGTTGGAGGAAATGAAATAAAGGTCGAGTTAGTAACCATATCAATGTTTGGGAAAGAATGCAAACATCGATCATTTACAAACTTCAAAGGCATATTCAAAGGTGAAAAGTTTGAGGAAGGAGTTGCAACAAAATCAAATGAGAAGCCTACAAAAATAGAGGAGGTTGTAAATGAAGAAAATGGAATTGAAGAGGAAAATAGCCTTATCAATTGAGAAGCTTCTCCCAAATTCCCACTCTTTGTAATATTTATATTTCTATTTAAAATTGCATTTTCCCATAATTAATGCAGTTTTTCAAGCAATATTATTTTGTGTATAGAATGTATACCCTTTTTAAAAACATTATTGTTTATCAATATTTTGTGTATTTATATAAAAAAAAAAAATTGATATTCACTCGACCAATGGGTGTGATGGTTACTGATATATTACCAACCTCAATCCATCTTAACTTTAGATCTACCAAATGTGAGAGAGCTCACATCTCTTGAGGTGAAAACCTCCTTTCCACTTAAGTAGAAGGTTGCTCTTTGTAATAGAGTTTCCTCAATTTTTTTCAAATAGTATTTATCTAATACTTATTCTATTAGAAATAGGAGTTTTTATATCTATTTATTTAGTTTTCCAAGATGTTTTTCTCATTTCTTTGGTGTATCTTTGCACCTTTCAGGGCAATTTCTAGTTTGTAATTTGCAATCATATACATCAAGAAACAACCTAGTGCCCATATCAAATAAATATTATGAAAACAATTTATAATTAAAATTCTTACCAATTAAATGAAATACAAATTTCAATAAAATTCTCATTAAATAAAAAAAAGGAAAATCAAATTCGTGGTATATCGAGCCCTGACAATGAGCTTCATCGTTTGATAAAATCATAGCAGGATTTGTTGGAACAAGGTATACTTTTATGGTTGGTGGTTAAATTGCTCAAGTAGTTGAAGTTGGATTTTGCTTTCACAGATTCATATTCCATTTATCAAATTTAATTGGACTTTACTAAACTTGATTTCCTGTAAGAGGAATGTAGAACATATTGCCAATTATCATTGTCACAATCAGTAGCAAGATCAAAAGATTGCATCTACTATATATATATATATATATATATATATATATATATATATATATATATATATATATATATATATAGTCGTATTATTGATTTTATTTTTTTTAAATGAAATGAAAATGACAACATTTCATTGTAAGTGCATGTTTTTTGACTCATACATTACTTTCTCTGTTTGTTTTTTTCATGTCATTCTCAATATCCTAACTTGGGAAGCCTTGTTAATAATATTGAGGATGATTGTGTTTTCCAAAATTAATTAAGTGCATGGTTGATTGAAGTGTAGCACTATGTGATGTAATATATTCTGAATATGAATGAAGTGGTTTTTGTGGATATTCATCTAGTTGGTTCAACAAAGGTAGAACATAATGCTTTAGCCACTAAACATTGGAAATAAATTACAGGGCAATGTATATTAACTTCAATACATACAGTACCTCAATGTTGGTAACTTCTAGAGTATCTCTCTTTTTGGAGGGGAAACCAATTCTGGTTGCTAATTTCAATCATGTGAGAAACATAGTGTTGATCTTGAAGCTCATTGTGCTTATTATGGGTTCAAGAGATGATCTCCTCAGCCTATTTGATGAACCCTTTATTGTGCAAATTTAACACCAAAGTATGAGAAAAATTTATTGTGCAAACCAAAGTTAGTTACGAAATTTTTGATTTGATGCGGAGGAAAAATGTTGTCTCCTGGACTGTTATGATTGTAGAATATGTGCACCATGGGATTCGTAAGAAATCCATGAAAGCTTTCTTTGAAATGCAAAGAACATATATTTAGCTGAATAAGTTCACTTTCACAAGCTTTCTTCTTGCCTGTGCCAACATAGAGGGGATGAAACATGGTAGGGAAGTCAATGAAGTTGTAATCAAAAGTGGGCTTCAATCAAATGTGTTTATTGGGAGTGCCCTGGTGGATATGTATGTTAAAGGTGGGAGTATTAAGGATGCACTCAAAGTATTTGACAAAATCCCATGATGGTTGGGTATGTACAGGAAGGGCTTATTGGTAAGGAATTTAAGTTCTTTGAAAAGATGCTTGAGAGGAGTCTTGTGTCATGGACTACGATGATGGCTAGATATGTCCAAAATAGTTGTGTTGACAATGTGATGAAACCTTTTTAGGAAATTCTAAAACATAATGTTGTGTTGTGGATATCGATGATTGCAGGATATATGTAGAGGGGATACCTTGATGACACCCTAAAATTGTTTGAGAAAATGCTTGAACGAGATGCTATTTCATGGCCTGCAATGATTGTTGGGTTTGCACAAAGTGGCTATGTTGATGAGGCCTTCAAGCTCTTTAATAAAGCGCCTCAAAAGGATGAGTTCCCATGTAATGCAATGATTGCAGGGTTTGCTCAAAATGGTTGATTTGAAGAGGCCCTGAAGCTATTTCAAGATATGCATAGGATAAGCGTCAAGCTAGACTCTGACACATTCGCAAGTGTTCTCTCATCCTGTGCAAGCTTGGCATCCTTGGGTTGTGGGAAACATATCCATGGAGGCATAATTAAAAGTGGATTTGAGCATAATATCTTTGTGGCAAGTGCACTTGTAGACATGTATGCCAAATGTGGGGTTATAAATAATGCGTGTAAAGTGTTTGATGAAATGCCTGGTCGGGATGTGGTCTCATGGAATGCATTGATTGTGGGATATTCCATACAGGGGTATGGGAAGGAGGCTTTGTGTCTTTTTGAACAAATGAAGCACTATGGTTTGAAGCCAAAGCCTGTGTCCCTTTTTTGCATTTTGTCTGCATGTTGCCATGCAAGCCTAGTTGACAATGTGTGGCAATAATTTCATAGCATGAACATGAAAACTGAAAAAGATAAGGTTGAGTTCTATATTTACAAATTGTTTGAAACTAATTCCATACGCATTGGCAGATAGTGAGATTGGTAAGGGGAAAAATGTGTTGTGGTGATTAGTGGGTTCATCAAATGGAAAAAATTATTGGAATGGTGAGCAATGAGATTGCTAAATTAAGTGGAATATTTGGTGTGGACAGGATCAATGAATGAGAAAAACCAAATATATTGAACAAGAAAACATAGCTTGAATAGTGAAATGTTAGAGTGTTTAGGCAACCCCAAAGTCTTTAAAAAAACCTTATTATATGTTTAAAAACATATTGAGAGATAATCGTCAAATCCGTAAAAAAATTATAAACAAAATATTAAATTATGAGTATATGATTTGTGAATTTTGATATATTTACAAATTAATAATAACACAAATTTTGAAAAAAAAATCAATTCATCAACGAATAGTTAGACCTCTAAGGTGAAAAATATTAAAAACTATGTTAAGGTAAGCCATGGGATTTCTAAATAAAAAAATGTATTAAACTGTGAAAAAAAAACATTACTAAATTAAGTAAAAACTATATCCGACCTTTACAAGGATCACAAAAAGACAAAAACCATACTGAATAAAAAAAATATACATTGAATAAAAAAATATGTAGTGAGCCATAAAATCACTCATGCTTCTATCCAATGTTGACTAAAAATATACTAAACACAACAAAAATTTGGACAACTGCAAAGTCTAAATAAAACATATTAAACTTAAGAAAGCTGATTCATGAAATCGCTAACCTAAAAAAACAAAACAAAACATTAATTTCAATGGAGTTGCGTGAGACTATATTATGTCTTGAGGGGGAGGCAATAAAGAATTAAACCCACATGTATCAAGAGTCATTGGAACCCTAAAGTCTGAAACCGTTGTTTTCATTGGACACATGAAACACACTAAGTCACAGTTAATAATATCACAGGCAAATGTGAATATGCATTCCCAACATCATGTCTCAAACTTCGTCGGAGCATTAGTCGGAGCGGCCCCAACAAAATGCAATTAAATTCAAAGTCATTACATAACTAATTTTAATGGCAGACAAATATAACACTTTTGTGACAAAGATTGTCTCACCATGAAAATTTTAGACATTGTAATATTTATATCTGGTTTTACGAATGTTGGGTTTATAATAGTAGTCAGTTGGGTTTAATATTATTCCCTTGGGTTCATAATCCCTTGCCATTTTTTATCCCTTTTGTTTATAATATTTTTCCCTTGGGTTTATTAATTCCCAATGGTTTATAATATCAAATTATTGGTTTTCTTCATTCTTCAACTTTTTAATATTAATAATTCCTTGGGTTCATAATCCCTTGAGGTTTTAGTGTTAATCCCTTGGGTTTATTATATCAATCCCTTGGGTTCATTATTCCCTTGGGTTTATATTATTAGTCCCTTTTGTTTAATAATATTGCCTTAGGTTCATAATCCCTTGGGGTTTTAGTATTAATCCCTTGGGTTTATAATATCAATCGCTTGGGTTTATTATTCCAAAATCAAACATGGTTTATTATAATGTCGACCATGGTCTAACATGTAATTGTGATAGGAATCGTCTCAATATGTAAATCAATGATGGTCGATCATGTTTATTTTAATGTTTATAATATTTTTTTTAGGGTTTATATACATTGGGTTTATAATATTAGTCCCTTGGATTTAATATTATACCCTTGGGGTCTTAGTATTAATCCCTTCGTTTTATTATTCCTTTGGGTTTCTCATATCAATCCCTTGGGTTTATTATTCCCTTAGGTTTCTAGTATCAATCATGGTAAACCATTGTCAATCATAGCCAACCATGCTTGAATGTCACATTGTGACAAGGATTGTCTCACCATGAAAATGAATAATAATCCCTTGGGTTCATCACCCCTTGGGGTTTTAGCACTAATCCCTTCATTTTATTATTCCATTCGGTTTCTCATAGTAATCCCTCGGGTTTATTATTCCCTTAGGTTTATAATATCGATCATGGTAAACCATTGTCAATCATAGCCAACCATGGTCAACCATGCTTGAATATCATATTTCACAAGGATTTTCTAATCATGAAAATAAATGATGTTTATTTTAGTGTTTGTAATATTTATATTTGGGTTTATTATATTAGTCCCTTGGGGTTTTAGTATTAATACCTTGGGGTTTATTATATCAATCCCTTGGGTTTCATATTTCCTTGGGTTTATATTATTAGTCCCTTTTCTTTAATAGTATTACCTTTGGTTCATAATCCCTTGGGGTTTTAGTATTAATCCCTTGGGTTATAATATCAATCACTTGGGTTTGTTATTCCTGAGTCAAACATGGTTTATTATGATGTTGACTATGGTCCAACATGGAACTGTGATAAGGATTGTCTCAATATGAACATCAATGATGGTTGATCATGTTTATTTCAATGTTTATAGTATTTGTCTTAGGGTTTATATATGTTGGGTTTATAATATTAGTCCCTTGGGTTTAATATTATTCCCTTGGGTTCATAATCCCTTGGGGTTTTAGTGAAAATCCCTTTGGGTTTTAGTATTAATCCCTTGGGTTTACTATTCCCTTAGGTTTATAATATCAATCATGGTCAACCATTGTCAATCATAGCCAACCATGGTCAACCATGTTAATCATAAGGTTCAATGTTATTCCCTTGGGTTTTTCATATTAATCGCTCGAGTTTATTAATCAGATAGGTCTCTTTGTCCAATGTCACATTGTGACAAAGATTGTATCAATATGAAAATAAACAATTTTCAACCATCATCAACCATGGCAATTCATATCCATGGTCCAACATCAAAAGATTTGAGAAATATTGTCTCAATATGAAACTCAACCATGGTCAACCATTTTAAACCATATTTAACAATGGTTGTATATCCGCTTTTATTAATGGTCTACCATGGTCCAACATCTGACGCAGGGTTACCCCTACTTTACCCATAGTATGCATGTAGACCTATGCATAAACCATTTTCCCAGGAATAGATATGACCTACGAGGTCAAAACTTCATTAATAGTAATGGTTAAGGCCCTTTCCATTATCTCTCATGTGGAAACATATTAATAGACTAACCCAAAGTCTAAACCCTCATTATCGAGACTTTAATCACCCCTTAACCTTCATTCCCTTTAATATCGGGACTCATACAACCCCTCTAAGCCATTATTAAATCCTTATTCCGCACCATATACAAAACCCTCTTTTAACTTTGGGTTATAATTGTGCTTAACCTTAAAACCCTTCTATCGCGCTTCAATCCATTATAAACCCTTTATAATTGATAACACATAAAACCACATACATCATACCTTTTTCCGCCAATCCTTGGTCTTTGCACAATTCCCGAGAATCACCTTTATCGCAGTCGCTCATTACTAATTACCGTGGTCATACCACATACATACCTTTATCCCCCTCTGACTCCGATATGTGACTATTGGAACGTTTGAATAACACTTTTGCATAAAAGCCCTCGGCACAACACTTTATAGAAATACAAAGGAAATACATTAAATTTCTGCTCCGAACCATATAAGTGGATCTCAAAATTTATACATCCACATTTATAAATATTGTCGGGTCCACTCATTGGCCTTCGCATTATCCTTCGTCGTTGATCTCCTCCCACAGATCCAACGCTTTACATTGGTTTCAGGATCGCATCACAATCTTTCAAAGGGAGGAAGCGATTGCGACATGCGATGTATGGCCAGACTCAAAACCTTATCGAATGCGACTTAGAACCCATCAGGTCCATAAACACATGTTGGATCAGAAGTTTTAAAGTGTAGGGATCAAGTGATAGCCGATAGCCGATAGCGATAAGCGTTGATCGGAGATTGAGCAGATCGACTATCGTAGATCAGAGGAGGAGTAGCGCAGCGGAAGGTTTATATGGAGGGGCGGACCCGACAATAAATATAAGTGCGGACATATAAATTTTGAGTTCCACTATATGGTTCAGAGCGGAATTTTAGTGTATTTCCTTCTTTTCATATTGAAAGGTGGTTTAATTGTTTTGATAGTCGCATATCAGAATCAGAGGCATGATAGAGCATATATGTGATAAGACCATGGGTAACTGTGATGCCCGATTGCGATAAAGGTAATCATTGATAACTGTGCAAGTCTTATGAAAGGCAGAAAAGGTAAGTATTTCTTTTGTAAATGGTTTACAAAGGATTAAAGCGCCGATAGAAGAAAAGGTAAGTATTTCCTTTATAAATGGTTTATGAAGGATTAAAGCACCGATAGAAGGGTTTTATGGTTTAGTCCAGTTATAACCCAAAGTTTAAAAGGGAGTTTTGTTTATATATGCGGTTAAATGGTTTTATAAAGGTTTTATAAGGGTGTATGTGTCCCGATAGTAACGATAGGAAGGATTTAGGGAAAGGCTTTAATAAAAGGGTTAATAAAGGCTTGGGAGTTGATTTAATTCCCGATAGTGAAAGAATATGAAGGGTTAGACTGTGTGCTAATAGACGAATGTTCCCACATGGGTTCTAACTAATGGGGGCCTTAACCATATAATGCATTGAGGATTTAACTCGACAGAGAGTTAACAATTCTTGGGATGAATGTGATTATGCATTGTACATGCATACTATGGGTAAAGCAGGGGTAACCTAGCATCATTATTCCCTTAGGTTTATAATATCGATCATGGTAAACCATTGTCACTCATAGCCAACCATGGTCAACCATGCTTGAATGTCACATTGTCACAAGGATTTTCTAACCATGAAAATAAATGATGTTTATTTTAGTGTTTGTTCATTGGGGTTTTAGTATTAATTCTTTGGGTTTATAATATCAATCCCTTAGTTTTATTATTCCCTTTGGTTTATAATATCAATCATTGTAAACCAATGTCAATCATAGCCAAACATGGTCAATCATGATTGAATGTGACATTGTGACAAGAATTGTCTCACCATCAAAATAAACCATGTTTATTTTAGTGTTTGTAGTATTTATATTTGGGTTTACCAATGTTCGGTTTATAATATTAGTCCCATGCTTGAATGTCACATTTTGACAAAGAATGTCTCACCATGAAAATAAAACATGTTTATTTTAGTGTTTGTAATATTTATATTTGGGTTTACGAATATTGGGTTTATAATATTAGTCCCTTGGGCTTAATATTGTTCCCTTGGGTTCGTATTCGCTTGGGGTTTTAGTATTACTCCCTTCGGTTTATTATTCATTTGGGTTTATAATATTAGTCCCATGGGTTTAATATTATTCCCTTGGGGTTTTCGTATTAATCACTTAGTTTTATTATTCCTTGGGGTTTATAATATCAATGCCTTGGGTTTATTATTCCCTTAGGTTTATAATATCGATCATGGTCAGCCATTGTCAATCATAGACAACCATGGGCAACCATGGTTGAATGTCACATTGTGACAAGGATTCTCTCACCATGAAAATAAACCATGTTTATTTTAGTCTTTCTAATATTTATATTAGGGTTTACCAATGATTAGGTTTATAATGTTAGTCCCTTGGGGTTTTAGTATTAATCCCTTGGGTTTATTGTTCATTTGGATTTATAATATCAATCCCTTGGGTTTATTATTCCCTTAGGTTTATAATATCGATCATGGTCAACCATTGTCAATCATAGACAACCATGGCCAACCATGGTTGAATGTCACATTGTGACAAGGATTCTCTCACCATGAAAATAAACCATGTTTATTTTAATCTTTCTAATATTTATATTAGGGTTTACCAATGTTGGGTTTATAATATTAGTCCCTTGGGTTTAACATTACTTCCTTCAGTTCATAATCCCTTGGGGTTTTAGTATTAATCCTTTTGGGTTTATTATTAACTTGGGTTTATAATATCAATCATCATTATCTTTATGTTTCTCTTGTGTTTGTAATATCAATTCCTTGTGCTTCTTGATCCCTTAGGTTTTTAATATTTATCCATTGGGTTCACTGATTCCTTAGGTTTATAATATTAAAGAGTTGGGTTTATTAGTTCCTTGGGTTTATAATATTAGTCCTTTTTGTTTAATATTAGTCCCGTTGGTTCATAATCCCTTGGGATTTTAGTATTAAACCCTTAGGTAATAATAAAAAAAGGACTAATATTATAAACACAATGTATATAAACCTTAAGATAAATATTAAAAATACTAAAGGCTAATAATAATAATAATAATAATAAGATGATTATGAGTTTATCTTACTATAATATAATTCATATAATAATAATAATAATAATAATAATAATAGTTTTTTATATTATTATAATAAAATTCATATAATAATCATAAATATATAAATATATAAGAATATAGTTACTATTATTTGTATAGTTATTAATTATGTTATTATTATTATAATAATAATTATATTTGTATATTATTATAATAATATAATATTATAATCAAATATTATTATATTTTATTATTATAATAATAATACAATATAACTGTTATTATTTTTTTATAATTTTATATTATTAGATTATTATTTTTTTATAATTTTATATTATTAGATTTTTTAAATAATATAATGATAATCTAATATTATTATGAGTTATTCTGATTATTAATTAATATATATTATGAGTTTATATAATTATTATAATATCAATATAATATTTATACAATAATATATATAAATAATCTGGTTGTTAATATTTATATAGTTATTAATAATCCTAAATATTGATAATAATTAACCTTATGTATACAAACCGTAAGATAAATATTAAAAATACTAAAGCGGCATAATAATAATAATAACAATAACAATAACAATAAGGAGTTTATATTATTATAATAATATTAATATAATAATTGTAAATATATAATTATATAGGAATATAGTTGTTATTATTTATATTGTTATTAATTATCATAAACAATAAATAATGGGTCTTTATTGTTTTCATTATAATAATATTCATTATATTATTTTTTTTTCTTTCACTTCTCGTTCACGGATACTCGGGTCAATGGGTAGCTGCTACATCCAGGGTTGTTCAACACTGAGTGGACGCACCCGAAGACATCAACACCCTCGGCTGATTTACTGACCTAACCCCAAGAGCTTTCGGGATTCGACCCTGTGACCTCCCATTGGCGAGGCACTTGATTTGACCAATTGAGCTAACTCTTGGGGCTTCATTATATTATTATTATTATTATAATAATTATATTTGTATATTATTATAATAATATAATATTATAATCAATTATTATTATTATTATCTAAATAATATAATGATAATCTAATATTATCATGAACTATTCTTATTATTAATTAATATATATTAGGAACTTATATAATTATTATAATATTAATATAATATTTATACGTAAATAATCTGGTTGTTAATATTTATATAGTTATTAATAATTTTATAGTTATTAATAAACTTAAATATTCATAATAATTATTAATGTGGTTGATATAAACCTCTATCAATGTATCTCAACAATATTAGAAAATGTGATTGTATAAATACTTGATACAACATATATGAACCATATTAATAAATATAATTACGCTGGTAATATCACATGCAAATGCGAATTTGCTTTCCCAACATCATGTCTCAAACTTCGTCGGAGCATTAGTCGGAGCGACCCCAACAAAATGCAATTAAATTCAAAGTAGTTACATAACTAATTAGGCCGATAGGCCTTCCTATGCATCAACAATCGTCAACACTTTTATCCTGCTCCGTTGGATCAGGGGAGTTACTTTCAACCGTTGATTTGAAGTGTCACTGCTTTTTCCAAACATCGGTTGAGTTGCCTTACTGCTTTTTCCCATTCTTTTATGTCACTCTTGAAGATATTTTTACTGCTTTTTCCCTGCCAGTTGTTGTTGCTATTCTTCTTCCTTGGCTTTTGGCAAGCACTGTTCTTCTTTCATGGCTTTTGGCAAGCACTGATTAGTATTAAGCATCTCACAGAGCGCGTTCTCGCTTTCATCTCATCAATTTCTTCAATACTTTGCATTGCATTGGCTTGCCTTGTTTCTTGTTCAAGTTTATTTTCTTTGTTGCATGGCCATGCATTTTGGATTTTACATTGTTTTATTTTCGTTGTGTTTTTCTTTGTTTTGAATTTAATTTATGTTTTTTTTAAAGAGTGTTTGCATGGTTTGTCTTGGCGATTCTATTTTGTTGTTGTTATGTTGAGCAGAAGAATCAATAGAGCGTGAATTTGAGAGACAGTAACCAGATCGAGGAAACGATAGTGAGATTTCGATGCGAGTCCATGCAATTACAAGATTCGCAACGCGGCCAGTTGCAAATGCAAAGAACCATATGTGCTAAATACCACGCCGAGTTGAAAAACGGAATAATCATATCAAACTACAACAACGACCTTCTCTATTTTGATGCAATGATCAAACAGGTTCCCTAATATTTTTACCAGTTTATTCCTTACTTTATTCTCTATTTTCTGCATAATATGACATCATAATTACATGTTCATGCTACTTTAGGTAAGAACAGGAAGATTTTATTAGTAGATTAAAATATTTAGAAACATTGAATTTGATCTTGCTTTTAATTTTTATCATTAGGATTCTAAAGTATTTCCTTATTGTATTGTGACATGATTAATCATGTAAATTGAAATATTTTAGGTAAAATCATAATGGTATTTTTGTGTATATTAATTTCAAACCATGTAGTATAATTCATCCTCAGGATTATTCTCAATTGTCTAAATTATTTTTACAAACCGTTAGTAAAGCATCTGATCTGATTGTAGGTCTGTCGGACTATGTATATGACCAGATTCAATAGATCATCTAAATTTACAAGTAGCGTTGTTACAGTTACTGTTGGTGCCGAGGTTTTATGGGAAGATGGCCCATCTAAAGGTGAAATTATTGTTGTTCTTGTCAACGATATCCGCTTGTTGTCACATGGAAGAATTGAAGCTCACCCTGTTATACAGTTTCTTGAAAGGGTGTTACGCGAAAATAAGAAGAAGGCTCTTGAGGTGAAGGAGGCTCCTCTTGTTCTTGATCTGCCAGAGGAGGCTCCTCTTGTTCTTGATCTGAATCCGTGACTCAGCGCTCCTCTTGCTCACAATCTGGATCTGTCTGTCAAGGCTCTTCCTGATCTCTTCCTAATCTGAATGTGCCACTTGATCTTGAGGATGATTAATGAAGAAACAAAAAATCAACCAAAAATTAGGTCAAACAATAATTTGGGCATAACTTGTTTTAAATGTAGAGAATGTCCACTAAGGAGAATTCATATATTTTGAAATAATACACACTTATCACTATTCTGAAACAATACCCACTTTCAAAACTCTTATGTAGATATTTTGATTCAGTTCTTTATACATTTTCAATTAATATTTGCTTTTAATTTATGTGGAATATCCCTTACATTTCTTGGAATTTATAAACACATTTCTATTATGTAGATGATTTAATAATGTGGTTTAAGTTGAATGTTTCAATGAATTTCAATTGTGAGTATTATATTTTAAATAAAAATTAGAAAATACAACAAAAGGCTCTTATTACACAGCGGCTATAGCCAGTATGTCGTCGATTGCAGGAAAACTGCGGAGCAGAATCGAATGTGGGAGTATGGTGTTTAAAAGAGGCTTTGACAGAGGGCGACCTTGTTCACGGCGCTACAGTTGCCTCTGTTCGTAGCATGTTCCTATAGTTCCATAATAGGAAATGATAGTGCTTCATGGCAGAAAGGTATGGGATTGATGATTTTTCCATGGGAAAAAGAGCGGGCTTTCTTGATTTTCTGCATAGAATCCTTTCTTGTGAGCTTTTGTGCTTTCTTGACTTTCCGTGCTTTCTTGATTTTCTGTTGTTTCCTTTTCTGGTTCAGATCAACGGTTGAAAGTGTCTCACCTGATCGAATGGATGAATGGGATGCATCCAAGCATTGAAATTTCAGAAGTTGGGTTTATTGTGCATATGAAATGGCATGTGTTCATGCTTTTGAAATTTTACTCAGAGAAAAGAAAAGATGGATTTGGTATTGCATATGAATGAGATGTATTCTTTGTATATGCTTGGCCATTTATCTAAGTTTCTTGATTTTGGGTAATTAACTTACTCTAAAATGAAATAAGACATTCAATGTGTTCCTTGTAATATAGATATAAACAAAACATCTAAAGAAAAGTAATTGCACAATGATCCAGTCCAAGAAAACAAAATTTTCCACAAACCAATTAACTCTTCTAGAAAAATTCAACAATTCCAATTTAATAATCTTATCGGCCTCTCTTTGTACCTTTTGGGACAATTGCTAGTTTTAACGGGAGACCAATATCACAACCACAACAAAAAGATATAAGAAAAACTGAAAGTGAACTGATTCGGAAAGAAGACATATCGACCGAATAATTAAATAAATTTAATGCGGATAATCTAATTGATTTTTATGAAATTATTAAAAATTGTTGTTCAGTGTGATATTTATTATTAAATTATTATGGTTTATTTCGACTTTCTGCGATCATTCAAGTCTCAATTCTGAAGACTTAAGTCACCATCGAATTTCGTCGTTATCAATGTGGGCGGCGGGTCCTTGGTGTGGTTGTTAAGTTGAGTGGGAAAACATCTAAAGAAAAGTAATTGCACAATGATCCAGTCCAAGAAAACAAAATTTTCCACAAACCAATTAACTCTTCTAGAAAAATTCAACAATTCCAATTTAATAATCTTATCGGCCTCTCTTTGTACCTTTTGGAACAATTGCTAATTTTAACGGGAGACCAATATCACAACCGCAACAAAAAGATATAAGAAAAACTGAAAGTGAACTGATTCGGAAAGAAAACATATCGACCGAATAATTAAATAAATTTAATGTGAATAATCTAATTGATTTTTATGAGATTATTAAAAATTGTTGTTCAGTGTGATATTTATTATTAAATTATTATGGTTTATTTCGACTTTCTGCAATCATTCAAGTCTCAATTCTGAAGACTTAAGTCACCATCGAATTCTGTCGTTATCGAATGTGGGCGACGGGTCCTTGGTGTGGTTGTTGAGTTGAGTGGGATATTGATTTTTTCAAAAGTGGCGGGCGGGTCGAGGAGAAAAAATTGTGTGGTCGACTTTCTCCCTCATAGGATTCACATTCACAGTTCATTGCGCGTTCATAATATAACAATGTAAACTATGAAACGGGAACTATAAACTCAAAACGGGAACTCTGGCAAAAAAACCCCAAAAAAACATCAAAAACAGTGCTAAAAACGAAAAGTGTGTATACTGGAACGATGTTTTTATTTTTTAGGCGTTAATTTTGAACATGTTTTAAAATGGCAGTAACTAGTAACTACGAACTTTACTATGAAATTTTCGTGCAAAATATTGCTTCAAAATGAAAGTGATGATACTGGAATAATGATTTTTTTTTTTAGGGTCAATTTTCAACATTTTTAAAAAATGCTAATAAAACCAAATTTTTATGTGTCAAACAAAGTTGTTTATGAGGAAAAAAACACATTAATGTTTTTGGTAGAATATCATTTTTCTTTCCTAAGTATAAATTTAACATGTTTTCAACCATAACATGCTAGGGTGGGCGCCACAGCCCGACTCGTCCCCTACCTCTAACCCACCTACCAGCCTCGGCGCCCTGACCCACCCTGCCTCGGCCGCGCCCCGGGGGTTGTGGCACCGGGGGTTTGTGCGGGCCGAGCGGGGGCGTGGGCCGCCCTGGTGGCGCGACCGAGGCAGGTGCCACCCGCCCGGCAGGCGGCAGGGCGATTCCGGGATTCGCCCAGGCGGGTGGGTGAGGGCAGGCGTGGTGGGTGGGTGAGGGCGCCGGGCAGGCGAGGGCACCAGGGCGGGTGAGGCGGGTGAGGGCGCTGGGCGGGCGGGCAGGGAGGGGCGCCCGGGCTGGTGAGGGCGCCGGGCTGGCAAGGGCGTCCAGGCGGTGAGGGTGCCGGGCGGGCGGGCGAGGGCGCCCGGGTGGGTGAGGCGGGTGAGGGCGCCGGGCGGGCAGGCGGGAGAGGGCGCCCGGGGGGTGAGGGCGCCGGGCGGGCAAGGGCGTCCAGGCGGGTGAGGCAACGAGGGTGCCGGGTGGGCGGGCGAGGGCGCCCTGGCGGGTGAGGGCGCCGTACGGGCGGGCGGGTGAGGGCACCCGGGAGATTCCCGGAATCGCCCTCACCCACCCGCCCGCCCGGGCGGGTGAGGGCGCCGGGCGGGAAAGGGCACCCAGGCGGGTGAGGCGGGTGAGGGTGTCGGGCGAGCAAGCGAGGGCGTCCAGCGGGAGGGCGGGCGAGGGCGCCCGGGCGATTCCCGGAATCGCCCTGCGCCGGGTGGGCAAGGGTGCCCAGGCAGGTGAGCCGGCTAAGAGTGTCGGACGGGCGGGCGAGGTCGTCGGGAGGGCGGGCGAGCGAAGGCGCCCAGGCGGCTGAGGCGGGTGAGGGCGCGGGGCGGGCGAGGGCACCGGCGGGCGGGCGGGTGAGGGCGCGGGGCGGGTGAGGGCACCGGCGGGCGGGCGGGTGAGGGCGATTCCGGGAATCGCCCTGGCGCCCTCACCAGCCCGCCCGCCAGGCGCCCTCGCCCGCCCGGCGCCCTCACCCGCCCGGGCGGGCGGGCGGGCGAGGGCGCCGGCGGCGGGCGGGCGGGTGAGGGCGATTCCGGGAATCGCCCGGGCGCCCTCACCCGCCCGCCCACCCGGCGCCCTCGCCCGCCCGGCGCCCTCACCCGCCTGGGCGAGCGGGCGGGTGAGGGCGCCCGGGCGATTCCCGGAATCGCCCTGGCGGCGGGCTGGCGGGTGAGGGCGCCCGGGCGATTCCCGGAATCGCCCTGGCGGCGGACGGGCGGGTGAGGGCGCCGGGCGGGCGAGGGCGCCGGGCGGGCGGGCGGGTGAGGGCGCCGGGGTGGGTGAGGGCGATTCCCGGAATCGCCCTCACCCGCCCGGGTGCCCTCACCCGCCCGCCCGCCCGGCGCCCTCACCCGCCCAGGCGGGCGGGCGGGTGAGGGCGCCGGGCGGGCGGGAGGGTGCTGGGCGGGTGAGGGCGTCGGGCGGGCGGGCGGGTGAGGGCGCCCGGGTGGGTAAGGGCGATTCCGGGAATCGCCCTCACCCGCCCGGGCGCCCTCACCCGCCCGCCCGCCCGGCGCCCTCACCCGCCCGGGCGGGCGGGCGGGTGAGGGTGCCGGGCGGGCGGGCGGGTGAGGGCGCCCGGGCGGGTGAGGGCGATTCCCGGGCGGGTGAGGGCGATTCCCGGGCGGGTGAGGGCGATTCCCGGGCGGGCGGGCGGGTGAGGGCGCCCGGGCGGATGAGGGCGATTCCAGGAATCGCCCTCACCCCCCCGGGCGCCCTCACACGCCCGCCCTCCCGGCGCCCTCACCCGCCCGCCCGCCCGGGCGGGTGAGGGCGCCGGGCGGGCGGGCGGGTGAGGGCGCCCGGGCGGGTGAGGGCGATTCCGGGAATCGCCCTCACCCACCCGAGCGCCCTCACCCGCCCGCCCGCCACCCACCCGGGCGCCCTCACCCGCCCGCCCGCCCGGCGCCGTCACCCCCGCCCGCCCGCCTGGCGGGTGAGGGCACCGGGCGGGCGGGCGGGTGAGGGCGCCCGGGCGGGTGAGGGCGATTCCCGGAATCGCCCTCACCCGCCCGGGCGCCCTCACCCGCCAGCCCGCCCGGCGCCCTCACCCGCCCAGCGGGCGGCGGGTGAGGCGCCGGGGAGGGGGGCGGGTGAGGCGCCCGGGCGGGTGAGGGCGATTCCCGGAATCGCCCTCACCCGCCCGGGCGCCCTCACCCGCCCGCCTGCCCGGCGGGTCCCGCCGGCGGGCGGGCGGGTGAGGGCGCCCGGGCGGGTGAGGGCGATTCCCGGAATCGCCCTCACCCGCCCGCCCGCCCGGCGCCCTCACCCGCCTGGGCGGCGGGCGGTGAGGGCGCCGGGCGGATGGGCGGGTGAGGGCGCCCCGCCGGGTGAGGGCGATTCCCGGAATCGCCCTCACCCGCCCGCCCGCCCGGGCGCCCTCACCCGCCCGCCCCCCCGGGCGGGTGAGGGCGCCGGGCGGGCGGGCGGGTGAGGGCGCCCGGGCGGGTAAGGGCGATTCCGGGAATCGCCCTCACCCACCCGGGCGCCCTCACCCGCCCGCCCGCCCGGCGCCCTCACCCGCCCGCCCGCCCGGCGGGTGAGGGCGCTGGGCGGGCGGGCGGGTGAGGGCGCCCGGGTGGGTGAGGGCGATTCCGGGAATCGCCCTCACCCGCCCGCCCGCCCCGGCGCCCCAGGCGGGTGAGGGTGCCCGGGCGGGTGAGGGCGATTCCCGGAATCGCCCTCACCCCCGCCCCGCCCGCCGGGCGCCCTCACCCGCCCGGGCGCCCTCACCCGCCCGCCCGCCGGGCGCCCTCACCCGCCCGCCCTCCGCCGGCACCCCTCACCCGCCCGCCCGCGCCGCCCGCCCCCCGGCGCCCTCGCCCGCCCGCCCGGCGCCCTCACCCGCGCCCGGGCGGGTGACGGCGCCGAGCGGGCGGGCGGGTGAGGGCGATTCCCGGAATCACCCTTACCCGCCCGGGCGCCCTCACCCGCCCGGGCGCCCTCACCCGCCCGCCCGCCCGGCGCCCTCGCCCGCCAGGCGCCCTCACCCGCCCGCCCGCACGGCGCCCTCTCCCGCCCGGCGCCCTCACCCACCTCACCCGCCCGGGTGCCCTCGCCCACCTGCCCGGCACCCTCACCCACCTCACCCGCCCGGGCGCCCTCGCCTGCCCGCCCGCCCGCGCGCTCACTCACCCGCCTCACCCGCCCTCGCCCTCCGGCCCTCGCCCGCCCGCCCGGCACCCTCACCCGCCTGACCCGCCCGTGCGCCCTCGCCCGCCCGGCACCCTCACTTGCCTCACCCGCCCTCGCCCGCCTGGCGCCCTCGCCCGCCTGGCGCCCTCGCCCACTCGCCGTCGCCCGCCCGGCGCCCTCGCCTGCCCGCCCTCGCCTGCCCGGCGCCCTCGCCCGCCTGCCCTCACCCGCCCTCATCCACCCTCACCCATCCGGCGCCCTCGCCCGCCCGCCCTCGCCTGCTCGCCGCGCCATTACTCTCGCCACACTCGCCCGCCCGGCGCCCTCACCAGCCTCACCCGCCCGGCACCCGCCCTCACCCGCCCGTGCGCCCTCGCCCGCCCGGCATTCTCACCCGCCTCACCTGCCCGTCCGCCCTCGCTCGCCCGCTCGCTCGGCGCCCTCGCTCGCCCGCCCCCGCGCTCTCACCCGCCCAGGCGCCCTCGCCCGCCCGCCCGACGCCCTCACCCGCCTCACCCGCCCTGGCGCCCCTGCCCGCCCGCCCCGGCGCCCTCACCCGGCGGCCTCACCCACCTCACCCGCTCGGCGCCCTGACCAGCCCGCCCCCCTGCCCGGGCGCCCTGAGCCGCCCTCCCCCCCGGGGTGCCCTCACCCACCCTGCCTCGTCCGCGCCACCCGGGCGGCCCCCGCCCCGGCCCGGCAAGCGGCAGGGCGATTTCGGTAATCTCCCTGCCGCCTGTCGGGCGGTGCGCGGGCCGCCCGGGTGGCGCCTGCCTCGGCTGCGCCACCCGGGTGGCTCGCGCCCCCGCCTGGCAGGGCGCCAGGTGACGGCGGGCGGATGAGGGCACCGGGCAGGGGGCGGGTGAGGGCGCGCGGGTTGGGCGGGTGAGGGCGCCCGGGCCGTTGGGGGAGCGGGTGAGGGTGGGTGAGGTTATACGTTCAATATCTGTAATATGTGATTTTCGCATTGATTTTTAAGTTAATCATTATTTTTTGAAAAAAAAATGATTATTATTATTTTTTTTAACATGAAATTCATAAAAAAAACTATTATTTAACCATTTTTAGTTAAAATTATCATATAAAATTGCGATTTTGACATGTCAATTCTAGCAAAAAATTATCAAAACGTGTAGTTTTTTAGTTATATTTATGTTAAAAATGGTTATTTTTATGTCCATTGTTAAAAAATATTGTTTTTTAGAAAACAATTATTTCATGTGGATTGAAAAATTAATTAAGGATGTATAAATATGTAGAATATCGAAAATTCTAAATATCGACCTCCTAATTTAAAAATGCAAAACAATAAAAACCTTACTAAAAAAAAGTTAAAATTAAAATAAAAAACAAGAAAATGTGAAGAAAACGACCACTTCAACAATGATCAAATTTACAAAATAATTATTTACATTTTATACATTAGAAAATTTAAAGCCAAAAAACAGGTCTTTTAAAAAAAGGGGGTGATGCAGAATACTCACTTTTTTAGCATGAAAATCACTATGATTCTAAAACGTAATGTACATAAAAAAATTAAAGTGCCAAAAACTATGGTCTAAAAAAAACATGTTTGTTCTGCATCACCCCTTTTCAAAATCAGGTCACTTTTTTGCTATCTCTACGAAACGGGTAACAGTATCAGTTCCCGTTTCATAGTTTACATTGTTATATATATGTGATGGTGTGTTCAGCAAATATGGAACGGACATGAAAAAGAGAAGCAATGGACTCTTGGAGAAAAAATTGTGCCCTGCGCGTTTCTCTGAAACCTTGTGTCAGCAGCCTCACTGTTATGGTCATCTTCTCCCTTGTTATACCAGTTTTTCCTACCACGTTTGTCTTCAACGAATTCAATGGAACCAACTTGATCTTGGAGGCAGGTGCTACACTCATTCCCTCCCGATCTGCGGTGGCCCTCACAAATCACACGCACTGGGTGCTCGGCCGGGCGCTGTATTCAACTCCCGTGCAGATGAAAAGCAACGGGACACTTTCCTCCTTCAGCCCTACCTTTGTTTTCACCATGGTGAATCCCCACCTGGACGTTGGGGGTCACGGAATAGCCTTCTTCATTGCGCCCAACACAACTCTCATGGGCGGTCTGGCATCGGAGTATATAGGCTTGGTTAACGGTACCAGCAACGGGCAGGCGTACAATCACTTGTTCGCTGTGGAGTTCGATACGACGAGGAGCGTGGAATTGGAGGACCTCAACGACAATCACGTGGGCGTGGACATCAACAGCCTCATCTCGGTGAAGACCGCAAATGCTGGATATTGGAATGGGGAGGAATTCCATGGAATCAATCTCCAGTGCGGAAGCAACATACAGGCCTGGATCGATTACGACTCTCTGCAGAGCCGGGTTAACTTTGCTATAACGTTGGCCGGCTTGCCAAGACCGCAGAAGCCGCTTATATCACAAACAATCGATCTGCAGAACGTTCTGCAAGAGAATATGTTCGTTGGCTTTTCGGCGGCTACGGGAAATCTCGTTGAAGACCATTACGTTTTGGCGTGGAGCTTCACCACAGAAGGCACGGCGGCACCACTCGATATCTTGCGTCTCCCTTCGTTTGCTAAAATGTATTCCAAGCGTTCCAATCACCGATGGATAGCCGGCGTTGCAGTGGCCGTTCTGGTTATCTTGTTTGTGGTGGTTGCGGCCGTGCTTTTCAGAAGAGCTAAGCGTAGAGAAATAATAGAAGAATGGGAGCGTGAGTTCTGGCCGCATAGATACTCTTACAGGGAGCTCAACATCGCCACGAATGGATTCCGTGATGAAAACGTTTTGGGCGAGGGGGGTTTCGGAAAGGTTTATAAGGGCGTTCTTAGGGGCAGTGGCCAGCAAATCGCAGTGAAATCTTTAATGAAGCAATTCAAGCAGGGAATGAAGGAGTTCGTGGCAGAGATCTCGACCATGGGGCGTATGCAGCACAGGAACCTGGTTCCACTCCGGGGGTGGTGTAGGATGCAGAAGCAGCTGTTCATCGTTTACGACTACATGCCCAACGGCAGTCTCGATAAACTCATATTTGGGAAACCGATGACCGTCCTGCCATGGCCGCAGCGATACGCGATCTTGAAGGGCGTAGCGGCGGGGCTGCTTTTTCTGCACGAGGGATGGGAGAAGAGGGTCATCCACAGAGACATCAAGTCGAGCAACGTGCTGCTGGATTCTGAGCTCAACGGGCGGCTGGGAGACTTTGGCCTCGCCCGGCTGTATGAACACAGGGAGAATCCTGGAACGACTCATGTGGTGGGAACGCTGGGGTACATAGCGCCGGAGCTCACGAAGACTGGAAAGGCTATGCCGAGCTCGGACATGTTCAGCTTCGGCGTTCTGATGTTGGAAGTGGCTTGTGGCAGGAAGCCCGTGGACTTGTCTACAGACACTGAACGACTGTTTTTGGTGGACTGGGTGTGGGTGCTGTACACGAATGCCAGTCTGCTAGATGCGGCAGATCCGAAGCTGGGAAATGAATACAACGCGGGCGAAATGGAGAAGGTGTTGAAATTGGGATTATTGTGCTGCAATACAGAGCCGAATGCAAGGCCAGGGATCCGGCAAGTGTGGCAAATACTGGAAGGTGAAGCTCCTCTCCCCGAACTCCATATGGATTCATTTAAGGTGAATTCTATGAATCAGTCTAGTGTAGGTGTGAATGGGTGTCCTGCTACGGTTGATCCGGAGGGCAGACTTCTGGAAATTCCAAGTGGAAGTCAGTCAAACGGATGGATCAGTTCAACATCATTAAGTGGTCCACGGTAATCACCCACAGGGGCGATCACAAGACGAAGTTAATATTCTTTTGAAAGCTGAGTGCAGGTTTTTCTATTAAAAATAATATATTCAAAATCTTAAAGTTGTTTCACTAGCTCCTTGATATTAGTGAAATAAAAGATATTTTGATAATTAAAAGAAATTTTACACTGTTCTTCTGTTTTTTCTTCATTCATGTTAAAATACGTCTCCATATGAATTTGAACTTGTATGGTTGGTATGTTTGGACATACTTGAATTTGAATGGTTATTTTTTAATTGCAAATGCTATTTTTAAAATAATATACAGTTATTTTAAAATTATAAATTTTTCTGGTTGTTGGTGGTAGTATAATGGGTAAAAAAAAATATGTTAGTAAATCTTTGTGTATTTATGTCATCAGAAATTCAATCCCCATATGTGTTATAAAAAATTATTAAATTTTTATTATAATAATTAATCTAAAATATAATTTTTAAATATATAATAAATCTAAAATATTATAATATATTGTGTTTTTATTTTATATAATTATATACGTAGATAAAATTTATTTTTTTTATTGCATTTTTTATTATTATAAATTATGAATATCATATTCTAAACTAATTAAAAAAACATTTTGGAAAAGAATAAACAAAATGTTTCATAAATATAAAATGAAAAAATTTAATTATTGATACCATCTCTAATAGAAGATAATATCTATATCTCTAATAGAAGATAATATCTATATTGAATATTTTTTTACATAAAATCAAGTCGATGTATATTAAAATTATGATATATTTATATTAATTATGAGTTTAGTAAAGCAGATTAAAATTAAAATTAAAATTATATATATATCAATTTCGTGTTAATTATGGAAGGAATTATATATCTTATTCATTTTGAGTAACACACTCAAATGTTTTAACTACAATATTTTTTTTGGGTTTTATCTATATAAATAATTGATCTAAAATGACCATATACTAAAAACGAATGTAGAATTGATTAACCATTAAAGATTTGAATGTTATTTGAAGCACACAAATCGAGGAAAAGCTTCTTGAAAAGAACACTTTACGACAGCTAATTAAACATAAAATCGATGCATAACAAAAGTGAAAACAGGAAAAACACAACGATACCAAACAACAAATTGATGACGAAGTTCATCCCTGATAGACTATGCCTCCAGGTCTGCTTTCAAGATGGGCGACCGTTTTTATTAGGAATGAAAAGAAAGGAGTCGATTACATTGTGATTTAGCTAGACTGAACTTGCACACAGGCAATTCTGACCTCTGTCATTAGATAGCCCTTTGAACAAGCTTTCCAACGCCGCTTACGGTTTCCAAATCCGACCCCGGATACTCCCGAAACTCTGAAAACAAAATTGCCTATGTCCTCTAGAAGCTGCATACAAAAGTTGAAAACCACTCTAATTCCACTCTAATTCCTCTCAATGAGGGAAAAACTGCCTTTTATAGGCCTCCAGGTTAATGAAACCACTTTGGCTGAATGCATGGTGAATTTGGTTAGGTTATGGATGTTTTGCAAGCTCGATCTAGCTCCATTTTTCCACCTAGGGTTTAGTTCCATGGTCCTCACATTAGTTGGTAATCAAAAAACCATATTCAAACCCAAAAATACATTGGGATAACCCTGAAACCGTTTACGGTCAGCATTAACCGGGCGGGGTTGGATAACTTATGTGAGCAGTGGACAAAGCCCGTGGTCAGCGCGCTAGTGGTTCTGTTTTTTTGTTTGCCGACGATTGGAGGTGAGTTGCACAGCTCACATGTCATACGGTTCCCGTTGGAAGTTAACCGTAACTCCGACCGTAAACAGTGCGGAGTCAACCCCCGACAGTTTATCCCTTCCACTCATGTGAACACGACTAGGTTCCGACGCGGCTAAATCCGCGGTTAGGGACTGTTTTATATATATATTTGTAATTTTTTTTGTATTACATTAGTCCGAGGGTTATTAAACATCGTTTTTAATGTGTTTGTAATGTATTTTTAATACATAGGTTAGGTTTAAAGGGTTGGATTAGGATTTGATACATGGTTTTGGAGTATGGTTTAGAACTTAGGGTTAGGGTAGCATAGGTTTTATACATAGGTTTTATGTATTTAGGACTTAGATGTAGGATTTAGGGTTTAGGTCTAGAACTTAAAAAAAAACCCTTTTTACAATATTTTGTCACAATGTGACATAAAACCACATGTTTATCGTCGACAAACGACGATATTGATCCTTTGCCACGACGACAACCCTGACGACATATCAAACCTCTGCGATGGATGACACAACCATGTCGACACCAATCCTGCAAAGACGAATGACAAAACACATGTCATCGACCAATCCTGGCAGAACTGTCGATGAACACAAGTCGACAACCAGCGCTAAACCATCTCCGCTGAACGCCATGAAAACCTATTACCTGAACAACCTGATCATAACCAACACTATCGAAACTGAACGACACCCATGAACTGCATGCTGATGATGACACTGAACACTGATGATGACACTTGAACACTTGTGCAATTGAATTGACGGATCCTCCTAGATCATTCCTCTCCACTTGAAAGCTTTTGGACCACAAAAGTTTGACTAATTAAATAGTCGATGAGGGTATAACTCCCTCTCTTTCCACCTTGACCTGACGATGTACCAATACATTCGATCAATCACCTACAAGTGATGACCCTGATGATGCTGACCATGGTACCTTTTGATTCGGTGACCTGTTTCTTCCATCTGCAGTATGAAAAACTTGCGATGATGGGTAAACAACGTGTTATCAACATGGCAATTGAATTATTTCCACGAATAATCATGAGTTAGTGATTCAAAAACATCTTTGAAAACATTATTTGTAGAACTTTGTTCAATACATCTGATGGGTATTAACAATCTACTTTATGGAATAATTGGTATATTCAAAGACTCCTTTGATTTTGACTTCATATCAATTACTTGATTTGATTTACTTTCCTGTTGATTGATTACTAAGTGAAATTTCTACACAAAACTCATCCAGCTATGATGTAAAGACTGCTGCAACTTAGTTTGACTTTGAAAGTATCTAAGTAATTGTTGATTTACTTGATTCACTATTTCTTCGTCTATTAACTGATATCTCCATTGACTAACACTTTCACTTAATGCATTAGTTTTCAAATCATGATAAGGAAACTTTAGATCCACTTTCGAAAATGCGTTGTCTTGAAAACTTATAGACTTCCTCTCCACTTGAAAAGAGGCTTCATTACTTTTTAAAGCATGAAATGATGATGCAATACCAAAGAAATGTAACACTGACTTTCCCCAATACTGACCTGCACCCCTGAAACTAAAAATAAACATACCAATTGAAAAAAGTCTCCGATTAGACTCACAT